>OY728147.1:45310000-46560000 GCA_963277665.1 Viscum album
AATTATTACAAATTGTTAATCACAATGTTATATACTAAAGGAAAACAAAATAATGATGTATCGGGGTTAAAATATCCATTATTCTCACTATAAGAGTATTATAATATTTTCCATGGTCATTCAGTGACAATGATCACTTCCATTATAATATATAGGGATCACTCAATGGCCACACAAGGATAAATCAATCTATATCTCGGATGTGAACTCTTTCAAGGAATGTATTCAATAGTATATAGAAATGTCATTAAACTCAAATTAGTATATGTATTATATGTTAATTCCATTATAACTCCAAAATTGATGCAGCATTGATCTACAAATTAGTGTATTTCCAATACCCATTGATCATTAGTGATCAAATCCTTATTGTTAATTTCTATAAATACTGTTTCAATGACATTTCAACAATAATATATCATATTAGTGTTAGTATTTACATTTTTCATTCATAATAATCAAATCTATGTCCAAAGTTCTTTAAATAATGATTTTCCTATAGTAGAATAATAATGTTCTGGACATTGTTATCATTAAATGGTTATATTATGAATTGTAATTATATCATATCATCCATCAATTCACAAAAAAATTTTTCAATTCCATTCCATTTCATTACATTCAAACTACTCTTTTATCTATGAAAATTAGATATTCATTATTTCATAATTATCGTTGAAAGTGGATGTGGTAATATTACCATATTCTATATTATATACCTTTCATTAATTCAAATTAAATAAATATAAATATATAACATCAATCCATTAATTTCCATTGCATAAATTATTATTTATTTATACTATAAAAAATGTTATCTTTGTGGAAAAATATATCTGAAATAGTATTTTGAATTTCATTTTCTTCTCCATTGTAAAATGGTACATCTGCAATAGTCAAAATAGAAGCAGAATAATCAATTTATTCAACAAGATATAATTATTAAATATTCCAATAAATCACCATGGTTTATAACTTATAAATATCAACAAAAATATCTATTTAACAATTGTTTTGTTCCTCTTTATGATTTTGGTATCATGTATTAGATGATTCCCTTTTAATTTAGTATTGTAATGTGAAAACCCTTTTTATGATTTTATATATGTTCAATAACAAATCAAAAAACATCATAATTTTTCAAAATTGGATAAACCAATATTTCTTCAATATAATCCCCGAATATATTGTATCAGCTTCTCTTTAAATATCCCAACATTTTTCTATGAGATACTATATATAAATCTTCAATTTAAATATCCATTTAATCTTTGACGAGTATTGGTATGAAATATTTGAATGCAATACAATAAATATCATCGTATAATATTTAATGATAAAAAAATATGAACATCTTAACTAACTTATTTAGATATAGGGTTACAATTTTATATATTGAATATATTTTTCGTTTACAATTTAGTTAATTGTGAATAAAATTTTTATATAAAACCATTACAAGTAAAATTATAAAATTTTAATAGATTTTAATTTTATTCCACAAAACATTATTCATAAATTGTAATTATATTTCATTAAAAACGTGAATTATATTGAAAAAACTATAAAATATCATAGTATATCTTGTAAATAAATCATAAATTAATAATTTTATAGTGAAATAATATATAATAATTCATGACCTCCAATTCATAATAATTAAAAACATACAATAGAATCATGAATTAATGAAATAATGAATAAATAATATATATTAGATTAAAAATAATTAAATATGTTATATGCATAATATTATTAAATTATATTATATCTATGGTTGACATAACAATATAAATAATCACAAGGATAACAATAACTTCATTCATAATGATGGAATGCATAATGTAATACATCGTATTTATAATGACTAGTCATCATGAAAATAAGTCAAAAATAATTGGCCATTTATACACCAAATAACATGTATACATTTTTATATTCCATTTAAAAATTAATTAATGTGATATAATAGGGACTTCCCATAACAAATTTTTTATAATAAATTCATCATTTTTAAAAATAAAAAATGTGATACCTAATTAATTTTTAATTTTAATTTGAAAAATAGAAAATGAAATGTTAATATTTTCCTCCTTCAATCATTTTAGAATCATGATCATAATTCATCCAATGTTATATATTGGATGTTATCATTAGAGTACATCAAGATTAAATTCTATGATTCATCCATGGAATTTGAAAATGAGGAAAATAATTATAAAATATCACTATAACACTTCATGATGATAATATCATTTTTATTATGAGATCACCTGAATATAGTAAAAAAAATTATCTAATATTATGAAAAACATTTCTTCATAAAGATTCATAGAAACTTTTGTTATAATTTGACTGGAAAATATAGGTTAGGACAACGGGAAAAATATTGGTGTACATTAAATAAATGATTTTGATAACAGGATTATTAATAATTTACACATTCTGAAAAAATAATATTCCATTTTAACAACTATATAAAAGGGATACATAGGTAAAAGTAAATTTATAAATCAACACAATGTATTAAAAAAAAAGTGACATTTTTTAACAAAAATTTGGAGATGAAATAATAAGATTCCCGCTTAAGAAAAAAAATGTTAGTTTTCTAACTTTTTCACATTATTGATAACAAAGAGTGTGAAATAATTTATGAAATTTCATTACTCATAAAAATATATTTATATGTTAAATAACTATAGTTTTATTAGAGATAGATCATATAATTTCATCATCATAAATTTAAGTACAAATGATATTTGTAAACTGATATATTTCAACATAAAACAGTTAACATTGTTTTATCATTTTAACAACAACCCACATGAATGAAATAAATTAAAATTTATAATTAAATTATATATAAATGAATTAATTTATAAATTTAAAAATCATAAAAATATTATATACACCATAATAAATAAATAAGAGGTGAATAATGTTTATGTCTTATAAAAAATAAAGTGAGATAACAATCACCAAAAAATAAGGTAACATTGTTGTAAAATTTAATCAATGCAGTTATTATGTGTATCAAATTTTTACAAATGTAAAAAATGCTGAAATTAAATATTAATTAATTAATACTCATTAAAAGAATAATATTTTCATAAGAAATAGAATGAATATTTATTGTGACGTACTAAAAATAAGTAGATAAAAAAAACCTCATTCCTAATGTCAAAAACCTTATGTCGTTCTTTATCATCAATATAGTAAAATTATATTAATTTAATAGTTTCATGAGATACTTTTTCAGATTTATTTTCTTATTAATTTCTAATTTATTTCATTTATTACTATGATTTATATACTTCATAAATCTATTTAGATGACATCAAAACTGTTGAGGATATTTGATTCATAATAAATAAATAACAATCAATGGTTGATCATGGTGAAAGTGATCATGGTTCACTAAAAATATTATAATTTAAATAAAAATAATATTTATACATTAAATATAATTTTATAATAATCCATTAAATGACTACATGAAAAATGAATTTCATCACATCAAGGAGGAGGTAATACATATATATGCATGATAGATGTAGTAATATTTAATGAGATAAAGGATAAGAAGGTAAGTATTATATTCTAAATGATATATATTAATTATTTCATGAATATAATATATATTAATTAAATATATCGAAAAACCCATCAATGCAAGGTGATCATTAAAAAAAAACATTTTTTTTTGGTTTTGATAGTCCACAACTATGTACGGTTGATTTTTTAATTTCCAATATGATTTAGTTAGAGATAAAAAGGGTTTTAACCAATACATAGTGACACATCTGTATAGTGATGATAATCATGTAAGTATATAAACATGGATATGTGATCATAAAAGGTGGTGTATAATGTAATGAAATGAACGAACATGTTTAAGATTCATACCTCATCAATATGAAACCACTTTTTCTTATACATTATGAATTCTATGTTTTATTTCAGTATGAATATATCATATTGTTAAATGGTTGTATAGATTAGATGGAATTTGGGTAAATATTAGAAAAAATGTAAAAGGATCTACATGTGTCAGGAATAGAGGAATATTATTTCTTTTCAAGATGCGATGGGAGTTGTATTATTATAAATATTAAGAACATTAAAATATAATAAATATCATAATCATGTCAAGTGGAAAAAAATGAAAAAAAACATTATGTTATTATATGATATAGTTTATGTCACGACCGCCTTTCACAAAGATGAGGGAAGGGACAACAGATATCCAGACCATTCCTTATTCAAGTTGAAGGATATATAATAACCCCTAATACCAGACTTCAATAGGCCCCTGAGTGGCAACTAGCACCAAGGGTATAGAATCACACACAAGATGTAAGTCATTACCCTTTTTTCTTTATTAGGTTGGGGAGATAAGATAGTAAATCCCAACAACACCAAAAATGGGGGGTAAGAGTAAAGCCAAATAAATCCATTCCCATATGCATGTTACAAACGTAAATACAACAATGTATAATGATACTACAAAGGTAAAGTACCAATGAATGAAAAATAGGAACTACAACTGTCCCAATGTCCGAGAAAGTACGACCCTGAACACTCCCTAAAGTCCTCCTGGAAACCTGAAATAAGTTTTATATACGTAGGGTGAGCATACAATTATACTCAGTAGGGAAAACCAAACCAAAGTCACATGTGAACAAGTGGGGAGGCATTCTAATTCTTCATAATAAAAGAGATAACCATTCACCTAGCAAGGAAAACTATCCACCCAAGACTCACCAAGGAAAACTCACCAAATATCACAAGTCATGTAATGTATAGAATTAGCATATCGATATTTGGGTTCCCCATGAAACTTTCCCACTGGTTATTAATGAAATCCTACTCATCAAACCAATCCTACCATTCTCACTGCAGTCCACTACTACACACCTCCTGCACAGACCTGGGAAATAACCACGCATCCCGCTAGCAAACACCGAGGCTAGAACCTCCATCTCGCGTGAAAAAACCTAGGCCACAACCACCACGCATACCAACACCTACAAACAGTTGGGCCAGAACAACTACTTCCACGCCCGAAGACACATGGGCCTCATCCCGTAGATTATTGGGAAACAACCTACCCACACAAATCTAGGCCAACCACCACAACTACCCTGCCCAAATATTCTTGGGATATAATGGACCTCATCCCATCATAGCCTACCATAAGAGTCTTTTTATATTAGGGAAACGGAGCAGAAAAGGATTTAATAACCCTCCACTCATAGGAGTGTTGGGAAAAACACCCTCCCCCGTGATAGGGGGTGTTCATAACTATGCTCTCAACATGGCTGGGGCGTGAATAAGGGACATAAGAACAACAATTATATGTATAGTTAACAAGAACTCATCCCAACCTATGGTCTCCAAATTCATCCTATGCACAAACACCCTTTTTACTATTCATTCATAAAAGAAAGGAACAACACTAACGGCCAAGTCAAAACTAATCCCCAAACCAATTACCCATTTAAACCATTCTTGTTATCATGTTCATATAATCCAATTCAAGTGGTCACTACACTACTGGGAAGCTAACTGGAATAACCACAAGCTAGAGAAAGACAAACATCCAAACATCAATTTAAGCATTCACACCCAGTTCAATTGTAAATTCATGACAACAAAGGGATCTGTGAGATCCCTCAATACACTGGAACCATACCAAGCCTCAAGATACATCCCCACACAGCTTTTGATCCCAACCAACAACTGTTCCAAAACAGAGGATCCCATCCCCATCCCCATCACCCCATAATCATTGAGAAGAACAGACAAACACTCCACCAAGACAGAGAAAAGATGTTTCCAGACTCAAGTACATCATTCACTATGTTTTCTTTATTATGTCTGGTTAACCGGGGTTGATCACACAAGTATTGTTGTTCACTCGATATCCATTTAACAAACCGAGATAATGTGATTAACCAATTTATGTATCACTATTATTTAATCATCATAGAAGACTACGGATAATTAGGGCACAATTAAAGACATCCACTAGCCATGATTTTTAGTGGGCATAATCACATATAGTTCACAACATATATCAATTATAACAGAGTACAAAAGAATTGTCAAATAAACCCCCTCATTCTTTAACAGTCTGTTTATTATCTTTTTTAAGGTTTGGTTTCGTCCATTCCCATTGAAATTGTAGCGTACCCACCCTGCATGTTACAAAGGTAAGAGAGACGAAGGGAGAAATCCCTACCTGGATGATCAATGGTTGATTTCTCTCCCCACGTTCCAAGAACAGGGGATGCTAAAATTGTGGGGGAGGAGTGTTTGAGACTCCAAGGATGGGAAGAAAAACTCCAGCATAGACGCACCACAAACCTCGGGAAATAGGGACTCCAAGGGAAACTTGGATAAGAAAGAAATCCAGCCATGAAGGGGATGGAAGAGACTCTAGCATGATATAAAGATAAGATCCTATTGTTATGGGATAAGGAAATTTGAATGGATTTAAAGTCGGATCTTGGTTTTACCACGCAGTTGGGTGGTTACACACAACTGAATTTATTGTTATTTAATAACTCTCATCGGGAAAAGGTTGTAATAGCTGTGACATTAAAGGATTTTATATAAATTGAGGGAAACGTTATACGGACACGCAGTGGGGTCCATTGAGTGTCTCCCCACTCTTATGAATTTAAACATTGATTATGGGGAAAAACGGCCTTGAACCACATCCAAAAAGTAAAAAAGGATTTATAGTGGTGTTACATGAAAAACTGTAGATGAAAAACTAGACAAGGCTATGTGACACCGATCGTGTCGCACTGATAGGGGACACAGTGATTGGTCACACCGATCAGCGACACACCGATCATGTCGCACGGATTGGGGACACACCGATCATGTCACACTGATCAGTGACACACTGATCGGGCACACCAATCGTGTCGCACTAATCGGAGACACACCGATCGGTCCACCGATAGAGGACACACCGATCGATCACACGAATTGGATACAAACCGAATGGTCTCACCGATCGGCGACACACCGATTAGGGACACACCGATTGGTCGCACTGATCAGCAACACACAGATCAGTCCCACTTATCAGCGACACACCCATCGGTCGCACCGATCAGGGCCACACCGATCGGACACACACCGAAATGACGTCTGCCTACCGAGACGCCATCATTAGGATATGGAATTTGACAAAGGGATGGACCATGAGGGTCTAGTCCATTACATCAGATACCCGTCAAACAATTCTTGTCCTCGAGAATCAATCCTAGATCTGAAAAGAAGAGTGGGGTTCAGAACCCCCCCCCCCCCCCTCGAAAGATTCCCCTCGAGGAGGAACTACCCAAACAACCACACCGAACTCAAGATCCATATCGTCCCGACACACATTTCGAAGAGTTACTTCCACCATGTCCATATACTATCCTCTTTGGGTCCCACTGACTCACCCGCATGGGTTTAATCGCATCCACCTAAATGCATCTTGGATATGGATAAATACCTCCCTTCCCCACATATCAAGAAATTTTTTAACATCCAAATGGTAGGGAAACAAAAACACTTCATAAACCAACAATTTTAGCATTACATCACAAACTAAAACAAAACAAAACATAAATAAACTCAAACAAGCTCTGGGTATTGGGCGCGCATCTGTGCCTCCCCTTCATAGGTACTCTCTTCAAGCCAGCCATGCCTCCACAACACACGAACTAAAGGAATGTTCAGTCCACGGCTCACCTTCTCCTCACGATCCTCGATCCTCACCGGTCATTCCACAAAAGTAACATCGGCCTCGATGTCCATCATTCCCCAGTCAAGGATGTGTGAATCGTCGTGTATATACCATCGAGGTTGTGACACATGGAAGACATCCTATATTCTCAGTAGCGCTGGATGTTACACTAGGTGATAAGACACTTCTCTGAACCACCGCGTTACATCGAATTGTCCGATGAACCATGGAGAAAGCTTACTCCCCCTGCCGAACCTCCGTCGTCCACGCCAAGGGGAGACCTTCAAGAATATGTGGTCCCTGACACTGAACTCCAAGGGTATCCTCCTATTATCAGCATATGACTTCTGCGAGTCCTGATCCGCCTTCATCATATCCCGTATAAGATAAACCTTCTCTGTCGTTCTCTGCACCACTTCTGTGTCAAGAACAATTGTTTCCCCAACCTCAGTCCAGCACACGAGTGAGTGATATGGGATTCCATACAACGCAATGAATAGAGCCACGCCAATGGTTGAGTGATATATATTAATAAAGGAAAACTCTACCAGAGGCAAGTGTCGCACCCAAAATCCCCCAAAATCCAAAACACATGCTCGTAGCATATCCTCCAACATCTGGATGGTGCGCTCTGTCTAACCATCTATCTGGGGATGGAATGAAGTGCTAAGATGTAGATGGGTTCCAAAAGCATGCTGAAATCCTCTCCAGATTCTTGAGGTAAACCGTGCATCCCTATCCGAGACTATAGACCACGGAACTCCATGCATCTGCATCACCTAATCCACATACTTCTGTGCTAAGGCATCCACTGCACCCAACTCCCTAATCACCATAAAGTGAGACGATTTCGTCAAATAGTCCACCGCTAACCAGATAGCATCACAGCCTCCTCGAATCATTTGTATCCCTATGAATAAATCCATCGAGATGTCATCCCACATCTACTCGGGGACGTATAAAGACTCCAAAAACCCTCTAGGAACACGGTGTTCAGCCTTCACCTACTAACACACTAGGCACCTGGACACAAACTCTGCCACCACCTGCATCACCCCAGGAAACCAAAACTAACTCCTTAGACCCCGGTACATTATGGAATATCCCAGGAGAACTACTAGGTGTGAGTTGTGGAACTCAACAAGAACACTTTCAAGATTCGTTTTTGGAACAAACAACTTCCCTCGAAAAAGCATCTAATTTTGGCCATCCTTTTTCCACCCTTCCAGAGCATCGCCTTGGTTAACCCAGTCACACATTTCTTCACTGTCTATGTCTCTCCAGTGAGACTCCTCCACCTTCCGTAGGAGAGAGGATTTCACTATCATCTATAAGAGACAACCTCTACCACAATCCTCCCTTACCTCCAGCTGCAGGGAAGATAACTCCTCTATCACCTTCCAAGCATTGGTCAGCTCTCGAACTGTTTCCTTCTGCGACTTCATTCTCAGGGCATCATCCACCACATTCCATTTTCATGAGTAGGAAATCTCGAAGTCATAGTCCTGAAGGAACTCCATCCACCTTCGCTGCCGTATGTTCTGGTCCTGCTGGGATAAGATATACTTCATGCTTTTGTGATTTGTGAAGAACACAAAGCGCTCCCCAAGGAGATAATGACACCACAACATTAGTGCGAAAATGACCTCCACAAGCTCTAGATCATGGGTGGCATAATTTCACATAGGGGGACGTAACTTTCTAGACCAATAAGAGATCACCCCTTGTCGTTGACTCAGAACACACCCAAGGCATTGTCCTGAAGCATCACTATATACCTCATATTCCACCCCTTATTTTGGGAACCTCATCCCTGGGGCACTTACCGACATCTCCTTCAGATAGCTGAAGTCTTCCTCACACTGCCCATTCCACACGAAAGCCCGGTCCTTCTTGGTCAAAGCATTCAATGGTTCGGAAACTCGGGAGAAGTTGGTCATGAACCTCCGATAGTATCTCACTAGTCCAAGAAAACTATGAACCTCTTCCACGTTCTTTGGTGTTTCCCAAGAAAAAAACACCTCAACCATCGATGGGTCTACCACAATTCCCTACTCAGGCACCATGTTCCCATGGAAGTGCACTCCTCACATCCAGAACATGAACTTGGACAACTTCCCATAGAGTTGGTGCTGTTGGAGGACCTCTAAAATCGTCCTCGGGTGTTCAGAATGATCCTCCTTTGAACATGAGTAGATCAGGATGTCGTCCATAAACAAGACTACAAACCGATCAAGGTATTCTGGAAGACGATTTTCATGAGCCCCATTAACATAGCTGGAGCATCCGTGACGCTGAACGACATCACCACAAACTCAAAGTTCACATATCTGCACATGAAGTAAGTCTTCAAGATGTCAACCTCCTTCACCATCAACTAGTGATATCTTAACCGCAGTTAAATATTGGATAACAACCATGACCCTTTTAACTGGTCAAAAAAGTCATCTATCATTAGGAGGGGGTAAAGGTTCTTGACCGTTAACTTATTCAATCTACGGTAGTATATGCACAGCCTGAGACCACCACTATCCTTCATTGAGAATATGACTAGATCTCCCCATTGTGATGCACTTGGTCGAAAAAAACCCTTATTCATTAGATCGTCAATTTGAATCCACAACTCCCACAACTTAGAAGGTGCCATCCGGTAGGGATCCATCGAAATCAGACGGGCACCGGGTTGCAAGTCTATCACGAACTCAACCTAAAGTTGAGGGGGTAGAGTCACCACCTCCGGAGGGAATACGTCTATAAATTCACTGATGATCCCTGGGGCATCCACCATTTCTACATCCATCGACTCCACTGATAGTCCAAATAACAAGGAATGGAGGGGCTCCTCTCTCCTGCAGCTTTTCTGGAAACCATTATCGCTGATGAAAGATACACGTCGGCCGCCCAAATATGAAAACACAACCCTTCATCGGAAGCATTCAATGATGGAACATTCAATGAAAATCTATTTAATGAATAGGATGACATCGTATGGATGTATCTGCAACAGTAGAAGATCTCTGATAGACTAATGTGTCCATATCATCAATTTTCCCCCTCGTCAAACATAAAACAAGTCGGTCTGACCTTTGACTGGTGTGCTCAGCAGCAAGGGCACTGGAAGTCTCTCAGTGTCTAAACCCACAACACATGCCAGAATGGGTGCAACAAATGAGTGGAAAGGTCATGTATCTAACAAGGCATAGGCAAGAGTACTAAACATGCTGATCAAACCTCAAACAACTTCAGGCCCTGCTGGAACTGCAACCTCTGCGGAGTGCAACTTCCCACACCCAGATCCTCTACCTCTCGGATGTCAGCCACCTCCCCGACCACGCCTTGGTTGAGGTACTTGAGGAGCATACTTAGGTCGGCCTCCTCCTGCAATTCCTACCCTCGGAGGAGCCTGAGCTTGCTGCCCCTACTGCTGCAGCTGAAAAGGTCTAGCTAGAAACTACTACTACTGAGGTGGCCATTGAACCTACCCACCCCCATTGTATTGTACTATGTCCGAGCACTGATTCCAAAGGTTTCCATGGATTCCAAAGATGAAGAATCTTGGCCCCAGGCCTGAAAGGAAAGGGAGAGTGCTGCGATATTGGAACTGGAACTACTGAGGCCTTCTTCCTGCTGGTCGAAACCTAGAGGGCCCTAAGGCTGGAGGACTGCTGCTGAAAAATTTCCCCTTCGACAAGGCCAACTAGATTCCCTCTTGCGATACAGATCCCAGTGTGTGAATCCTTTACACCACATCAGTATTCTTCTGGACCTCCTAGTAGGTCTATAGGGTGAAGGGAGTAACATCATACTGAAGAGAATGTTGAAGTGTATCCTCCAAACGTCTCGCCTGAGACTCCTAATCTGGAAGGAGGTCTAGAGAAAAGTGGAGGACATCCTTGAACATGATCCCCAACTCTCTCACTGACATACTCACCTTCTGGAGGGAGAGTACCACATTCCTCTTCTCATCCTTCATCTTGGAAGAGAGGAATTCCGCTCGGAACTCCGTCTCCATGTCATCCCACGTCACCTCAGCCTCCCTCTTCTCCCTGAGGTACACCATCCACAACTGACGTGCTACTCCTAGCATCTAGCCTATAAACAAAGGTTCCCAGTAATCTATATAATCCTTGATAAAGCTAAAATATTTCACCAGCTCCTCTAGCCAGCTTTCTGTCTTCATGTCAGAGATGATTCCCTCGTACTTCCTGAGGTTGTGCTGCTGAAAGGCATGAAGCATATTCTTCCACTGATCATCCTGCTCTTCTCGGTCATCCCTCTATTGATCATCCATGTCAACCTCCTAGGCCTCGATCACCGAAACTACTCGTGGTCGCATCCTAGGTGCCATAACTGCAAGGTAAACAAGGAATTCCTATGCCCCAGTAGTGTAGAATATTGTTCTTAAATTTTCATAGACTTCTTATTAATTTTAAATATTCAAAAATACCGATGAAACATAAGAACACAATTCCTTATGATGGATGTACTTTCCCAAGGGTCTCTAACTTTCAATTAGTGCAGCCTCACCTAGTCGTTCGGTAGACCCAGAGTCCTAGCATCAGATCTTGGGGGCCATAAAATCCCATGTCCTAGCCGGTCTTCCATGACCTATTTAACTCACCAAGATCACCAAACACTGTTTAGAAACCATCTAATACAATCCTCACTCTTCTTAACCCCAGACACCATCCTATCTCTCATCCTATTCTTCTGGTACCATTCTATCACGACACGCCTTCACCAAGATAAGGGAAGTGACATCTGATTGCCAGACCCTTCCTTCTTCAAGTTGAAGGGGAGATAATGACCCTCGAGACCTGCCTTCAATATTCCCTAGAGTGGAGAATAGCACCAAGGGTATTGAATCACACACAAGATTGAAGGCATTACCCTTTTTTCTTTATTAGGATCAGGAGATAAGATAGTAAATCCCAACAACACCAAAACTCGGGGGTAGGAGTAAATCCAAATATAACCATTCCCAGATGCATGTTACAAAATTAAATACCACAATGTACAAGGATAATACAAATGTAATGTACTATTGAACGGAAAACAGAAACTGCAACTATCCCAACGTCTGAGCTAGTACGGCCCTGCACAATCCCTAAAGTCCTCCGGGAAACCTGAAAGCAGTTTTTTATACATAGAGTGAGCATACTAGTATAATCAATAAGGAAAACGAAATACTCTCGTGAACAAGTGGGGATGCATTCCAATTCCCTGTGAGAAAAGATATAACCAAGAACCTAGCATGGAAAACTATCAACCCAACCTCACCAAGGCAAACTCCCAAAATAACGCAATTCAATTAATGTATAGTATTAGCACATTGAAATTTGGGTACCCCGCGCCACTTTCTCACTGGTTATTGAATACATCCTACACATCGAACCAATCCCGCCATTTTCACTGCAGTCCCACTGCCACACCCTGCCCGCACACACTAGGGCCACAACCACGCGTCCTGCCCGCAATCACCTGGGCCACAACCACCATCCCGCTCGCAAACACCTGGGCCAAAACCACCACGCATAACCACGCCTGCAAACACCTAGTCCAGAAAAACTATTTCCATGCCCGAAGCCAACTAGGCCTTATCCCAATAATTATTGGGAAACGACCTGCCAACACACACCTGGGACAACCACCACAACTATCCTACCCAAATAAACTTGGGCTATAATGGACCTTAGGTCATTATAGCCTATCCCGAGAGTCTTGGGATATTTGGGAAAGGGATCATAATTGGGGCTAATAACCAGCCACTCATAAGAGTGTTGGGAAAAACACCACACCCCATGAAATGGGGGTGTTCGGAACTGAGTGCTCAACATGGGTGATGTGCAAATAAGAAACATAAGAACTACAATTATATGTATATGTAACAAGAACTCATCCCAACCTAGGGTCTCCAAATCATACCTAAGAACAAACAACCTTATTACTATTAATACCTAAAAGAAAGTTACAACACTCACGACCAAGTAACAACTCATTACCAAACCAATTCCCCATTTAAACCATTCTTGTTTTCATGTTCAAGTGATCCAATTCAAGTGGGAACTGCACTAATGGGCATATAACTGGCATAACCACAAGCCAGAGAAATAGAAACAGCCAAACAATAATTTATGAATTCACACTCGGTTCTGTTGTAATGTAACAACAACAAAGTGATCTGTGAGTTCCCTCAATTTACTGGAACCAAAACATGCCTCGATATACAACCCCACACATCTTCAGATTCATAAAAACAATTGTTCCACAACAGAAGATCCCATATCCATCCACATCACCTTTTAAGCATCGAGCAGAACTGATAGAAATTCCACCAAGACAGTGCAAGAAAGTTTCCAGACTCAAGTACATCATTGACTATGTTTTATTTTTTCTGTTTGGTAAACCGGGGGTGATCACATAAGGATTGTTGTTCACTGGGTATTCATTTTACCAACTGGGTTTATGTGATTAACCAATTTCCGTGACACAGTTATTTAATCATCATAATAGATAAGGGTTCATTAGTCCGCACAGAATTACCACCAATGACCATGATTTTCAATGAGCATAAGCCCATACAGTTCAAAACATATACCAATTATAAAATAGTACAACATAATTGTCAAATTCACCCCATCATTCTTTAACAGTCTGTTTATTATCTTTTTTTAGGTTTGGTTTAATCCATTCGCACAAAAATAGTACCATACCCACCCCGAATGTTACACAGTATGGAGAGACAAAGGCAAAAATCCCTACCTGGATGATCAAAGATCGATGTCTCTCTTCACACGCCATGAACTGGGGATGAAAATATTACAGGGGAGGAGAGTCCGGGGCTCCAAGAATGTGGAAAAATACTCCAGAAAATGCGCACCACAATCCTCAGGAAGGAGGGACTCCAAGCGCACTAGGGAGAAGAAATAAATCCATCCAAGAAGGGGATGGAAAAGACCCTAGAATGATATAAAGATGAAATCCTATTGTTACGGGATAAGGAAATTTTAGCGGCTTTAAAGTCGGATTGTGGTTTCGCAACGCTGTTGGGTGGTTACACATGACTGAATAGATTGTTATTTAATAAATCTCATCGGGAAAAGGTGGTAATAGCTGTGACATTAGATAATTTTATATAAACATAGGTGAACGTTACACAGACACACAACGGTGTCCGTTGAGGGTTCCCCCCTCTTAAGAATTTAAACATTGATTATGGGGATAAAAATGGCCTTGAAACACTTCAAAAATGTCAAAAAGGCTTAAAAGTGACGTAACGGGAAGAACTCTAGAAGAAATACTTGACAACGTTGTGTGACACTGATCGTGTCACACCGATAGGTCACACTGATTGGTGACACACTGTTCGTGCCACACCGATTGGGGACACACCAATTGTGTTGCATAGATAGGGGACACACTGATTGTGTCGTACCAATCGGTGACACACTGATCTGTCACATCGATCATGTAACAATGATCAGTGACACACCGATGACTCGCACCGATCGGCGACACACCGATCGGTGACACACTGATCGGTCGCACCGATCGGCGACACCCCGATCGGTCACACCAATCGGTGATACACCAATCATGTCGGCTGATCGGTCACACACTGAAATGACGTCCTGCTACCGAGATACCATCCATAGGATCCTGAATATGGAAAAGGGATGGACCATGAGGTTTTGTTCCATTACAGTCTAATTAACATTACCATGTAAAATTTATAAATTATTATGTTTCATTATAATCTTTAACTTTTTTTAATCCCCTCATTATATCTTTTAAATCAATACCACTGTAACACATATTAATCTCATAATGGTTTATAAATTTAATTATATGGTGAAAAGGGGGACATAAATGTTCTAAAAATAACATTTTATAAAATTTCACATCAAAATTTTCCTCTTTATATATTAATTTCCAAATTTAATTTATTTAATATATTATTATTTCTTCATGAAATATCCTTAAATAGTTTTTTGGAACTATTAATGTAAGTATAATTTAGTGAAATAAACAATGAAATGTGATTAGAATATAAGAATATTATATATTTATTATAAATTATAATAAAAATTTTAATTCACTGAATACTTTAATTTATCAAGAATATAATAATTTTAGTTTTCTAAAATTGGTTCCCTTTATTTTCATATTCCTTTTAGAAGTGTAGTATTGCTGTTTCATATACTTTAATGTACTTATGTGATCGGTAAAAATAAAATATAAATTATTAAATTAAAAATAATATATTCATCATTAAAATGAAAAATTATAATTGATCATAACATCATTTTGTCATTAAGAAAATTTATTAGTGATATGTGGATAAATAGAGTGCTCTTTTATATTTATTACTTATTTAAAATAATGAAATGTTATAATTATATTTATGTGTCATGAAATTGAAGACTTTCTTATAATTTATTTTTATGTTATAAAAAGATCATCCAAATAAATAATGATAAGTTTGAGTGTTATTTAAAGCCCTTATCCAACAGTTTTATCCCAATATAACCAGTTTTACCATTAATAAGAATAATTGTTTTTAAATATATATATCAATTCATACTAACTAAAAATAAAAGGGTATTATTAACCCAATTTGACATCATTATTTATAATATGTAAAAATATTTAATATATATAAATATTAATAAGTACAAGTTATCAAATTTAAAATAAATGTGAAAAAACTAACGAAAAACCATTTTCCTACATCAATGTTTTTATCCTAAATAATAAGATTGTGCAAAAAGTACATAATTTGAAATTTATTTTTCATTTTAATTTATGAATTAAAATTAGTAGAAAAAATATTAACATTGTATAAAATTTATATCATATTTGGGTTTTTAAATTAAATTATTTAATGAAAAAAATTGAATGTTTTACAAAAATAATCCTTTTCACTATTTACTCAATAATAATTATTTTTAGAAAAATACAAAATAGTAATCATAATCCTACTATAAAATGTAAATTTTATGAATCATACTAATTTAATGAAATAAAATTTATAAAAGTGGAAAAAATTAATTACAATATTAATGAACAAAATGAAATAAATCCATTTTTTTTAAAATGTAATTTTTAAAAATAAAATGGGTTAATATCATTGATATCTTAATAACTTCCTCTAAATGAATATTAATTAACATTTTGGGATATATAATCCAATAATTTCATTATGATTATTTACAAATAATTTTTCATTTAACCTATTAATATATAATTACATTAAACACATAAATATATTTTTCAAAAATATATATCTTTTACCAACAACATAATTTTCCTTCAATTCTAACCAACATCAAATAATGGTATGACAAACTACTTATTTAATTAAGGAATACATAGCTACCTATATTTTATAATCTAAATATGAGATTTAGATACTCAATTAAAATAGGCGTGGGGTTAATTGTAGGATTAAAAACATTCATTTTTAATCTTATGGAAAATTGATTAACAAATTTTGAAAAATTATCTTTCACAAAACCCTCGACTATATTTAACAATGAGATCAGATGTTCCCATTTTCTGAATAAAATATATTTTCAAGAAATATTCCCATAGGTATAATAATGTGTTATTCTACCTGATAGAGTATAGAATTTGATATTATAGTTACAACAAATCAAAAAGTGTTTGAATGTAGAAATCCCTATTCATAACTAAATGTAGAGGAAATAAAATTACATATAAAAAATAAAAATCTTTTAATGAAAAGAGCAGGGTATCCAAAACAATTTGGATAATGGTCCCTTAATTTATACTTTAAAGAAATAATATATTACCAAAATCAGGGTACACCCTACATATTAAAATACGTATCTTTGTAATTATCCCTACAATACCTTGATCTTTATAGTGTTCGACAACTCAATTGTAACATCTAGAGTTTTTAAAAGAAGAAAATATCATTGATAGAGTACTAAATACACATTATCAAACTTAAGAAATATTATTTTACCTTATATCCTAGCTAGAAAATTTGTGGTAATGAAAAATATTAAATGATTTATGAAAATTATTGTTACACGTGAATTTAGGAAAAAATTAATTGAACACTTATTTATAAATAAAAAAACACTTTTTTATTAAAATAAAATTTTTTCTCATGAATATTATTTAAATTAAAATACGTGACTTTATAAAAATATAAAATCACACTTTAAGGATTATATTAATGAAATATATATGTAATATATTCAATTTAATAGTTAAAAATCATCTTATATTTTTTCTATACTTAATATAAGAACTAATTCGAATTTAAGGATTAAATGAGCATTTTAAAAATATACAGTTTTACCAAATTTTGATGGAGAACCCATTTTGAATATAATTTTTTATTCGTAAATAAAATATTTAAGAAAAACAAAACATCTTATTTGGAATATGGACATAAAATTTTACTTATTTATTAATTTCTGTTATTTTTAGGATAATATTCATTTTTAATGAATAATAAAAATTCCTGCATTTTAATTTAAAATAGAATTTCCATTTGATTTATAAATACATAAATGTTACCAGTAATTTGGTATTAATCTATAATTTTGTTATGATTTTATTATTTAATCCAAATTTGGTTATTAGGATTAATTTCACATTGAAATAAGATAAAAACACAAACTAATCTTTTGATATATTTTACTCTAAAAACCCATGTTTTCTCATTTTTACAATGAGAAATAATTTTAAACTAATTACTTTGATTATAGGTTTTTACTTTTTAAAAATGGATTCAATATTTGGAATCATTTTTATCAAATTCAGTTTATAGGTTACTTTTATTGTTATTTTATATATTATGAATAGACACCATGTTAATTGTTATTTACCACAGTTAAAGGTAGATCTGGTATATTATAATTACAAGATACATTATAAAGATAATAAAATTACTGAAACACCTATAAAAGGAGTATAATAAATATACTAATAGGTTGTTATGAAAATTGTTTATTCTAAACATAAACACAACCCCATTTAATGGGTAACGAACAAACTCTTTCTGTTTAAGGTGAACAACTACCTCACGAAATGATGATTGTCAAATTTTCCTATAAAACCTCTCATGATAAACATTATGATGGAAAATAGATTTATATATGAAATATATATTATATTTATATTCTATCAATACTTTTTTTTCTCATTCAGAATTTACCTTCATGATTTCCTTGTATTCTAAATACAATAATTTTGTTTGAGGAAGTGTGGACTACCGCCCCCTAGAAAGTTATATGACTCATTCCCTCTATAAAGGAATCATATAAAGGAATATTTTATTAAATACATGAGACATATATGAAATTATAATAGTAATTTTATTTTAGTTTTAATAATTTAATTATAATTGTTCTAATATGAAAAAGAAATGATATTATCGTTCATGCATAAGCACAACCTACTATCCCTATGAGCAGTGAATTTTATTTATTATCTCCAAATATTATGGATTATTATAAATACATTTATTTTCAATATATGTGATATTTAAATCCTTAATTGTACTCATTGTATGATGCAATTTGGTCACTTGGAAAATTAACATTAAAAAATTTCATTTTTGAAGGTTACTCAGTATGTCACTGTGATCACTATAATGTTTGTATGATATGAATTCCACATGATACCATTATTATTAATAATTTATTTTAGTTATAATTCAATTTTATGATTTCTTGATTTATGTTAATGTTGTAATTTTTTATGGGTGAAAATATTATTCTGTGTAATGCTTTTCATGGGATTAAAATATTCATGGAAGAACAGTTTTATTAATTATTTTATATTTCGTATTGAGATTTTAATAATAATACCATGTTTTTGAAATGTTTTACTCATGTTATATGGATGGTTAGAATATAATATGAAGTAAAAAATATGTTTACCACGAAAATAAATTATTTTTATCATTATAATGAATAATTTTTGGATGAAATGGATACTGTTTTAGTTGTATCCACATTGTATAATTTTTATGTTTTATGTAATAGTTTTTTTATAGTCATCTAAAACTCTATAAATTAAAAGATAAAAAATAAATAATGAATTGAAACTATTGACTTAATTCTTCATTATGTAATGATTAAGGTCGAGGCCTTGTAGTTAGTATTATAGGATGGTTTATATATAAGTGATATTATGATATTTTCTTAAGATATTGGAATATCCTCCAGGGTTTATAATTATATGGATTATTATAAATTCAATGTCGTAGAAACAACCTTTAGCCTTTATGATCAAATATATTTATGTGACTAATGGTATTTTTCAATACATTCACCTATGAAGAGATTATGGGTTATTAGTTTTTTAGTTAAGAATGTGAGGCATGAAATAACCTCTATGGTTGAAATATGATATTGTAATTTTTTAAGAATTATTATTATTATTGGAATATTATATTAATAAAAATGTTTTCTTAAAAAATGTAAAACACACATTCCATGTGATGACTCATCATATCCGACAACGCTGCAGGAATCGAACCAACAATATGAGAGTAACAAACCATTATAGCCAACATGTAGCCAATATGATGTTCCAGGTTAGTATGAAAATAAAATTTTAGTTAAACACATAGATTAAATAATAAGAAATTTATTTTAGGAACATTCGTTTTATCCAATGAATATCCATGTTTTTGGAAAATGATTTGGGACTGAGTGATAATTGTTATTTTGGAAGTTGTTTACTACATTGGGAACCCTATATAGCTATTTAAAATATAATAATATAGCATTTTATTTTAGGAGTAATGGTATGAATATATTTTGAATGTATCCGTATTTTTTAGGTGGACTTAGGGTTATTGGTGTTATATATGGGAGTGTTAAACTTATTTTAGAGAATATATGATTGGAAGATTAATTTTATTTATGAGACCATAATAGTGGTTGATTTTATTTATAGATTAATGTTTAAACTTATCCTGGAACACTATGTGATCCAAAAAATCTATATTTTTTATTTTATCATAGTTTTTTTATTTGTATAATTTTAAATACAATTATAATTTGAATGATCATTGATGATGTGTGGGTATTATTGTTGATTTTTTTGAGAATAAATGTAGTTTTCTTCATACAAAGGATTATTATTTTTGGTGAATTAACTAATTTTATCATAAAATTTGTTTTTTTCGTTAATGGATCAATATAGGATGAATAAATAGTTATTTATATTTGGATTAAGTGATTCAATATAGGATTGTTCAAGTGCTTTTGTAGTGACCAACTAATCAAGAATACTAATCATTTAGATAAAATTGATATTGGTGATAGAAATTTATTAAATTATGGAACTATAATTGAAATTTATGTATGTTTCTATATTTTCTTAGACAATATCATATATAAATTATTTAACATTATGAAAATAATCTTCATAAAAAAATATTTTTTGTTTACTTTTCCTACTCCGAAATGAAATAAAGTTTAATTGATCACATGTTTGTGGATATTTAATTGTCTGTTTTCTCCTGGTCATGTTTTTTATCAATCTCTATCATAGAAATTTGGTAATTTTTTCTTACATATAAAAGTTTTTTCTACCTAGAATCGTAATATCTATTATCTCGGGTGCCCGTTGTACGTCGCATTATTGGTCTTAAATTCATAGTTTTATTAATTTTTTTCGACGTGGGATTGATATAATGGTACTTTTAAGAGTCATACCATAGTTACCAAAGAAAAATTGAAATTTTGAGGATGAAATTTACATAGAGTGAGAGGAGAATTTAACATCATGGGGTTTTAAAAGTATACAGTTTGTTTGATAGATTACATAATACGCCACATAGTACATAATAATTAATATGTTACCTTATAAAATATATTTTAAAATTGATTTAATGAATACTATTAATTAATTAACGGAAATTTTGGTTACACATTCATTTAATTAAATAATTAATTAACTATTATTTATATATGAAAATAAAACACATTTTAATTAATATAATTTTTTTTACTAAAAAGTTATCTCAATGAAAACAAAAGAGTTTATAAAGTATAAAAATAACTCTGTATTGATTTTATTAAAGAAATATATCTTTAATAAATTCAATTTAATAATTAAAATTAATCTTTTAGGTTTTATAGAAATGATATATGAACAAATTCAATCTTATGGATAACATGTTGTTTTTTCTAAAAATAGAGTTTTATCGGCTTTTGATGGAGAACCCATTGTAAATATACATTTTTCACATATATATATATATTCTTATTTAAAAATTAAACATATTATTTTTTGATCAGGATATCAAAATTTACATTGATTGTTTTGTTTTAATTTTTTGGATAATGTTCATTTTTTAGTGAATATAGAAAAATACTACATTATAATTTGAAACTTCCTATCATGTAATTTTTTGTAAAGAAATTTTATCCATTTAATTGGATTTAATGTATTATTAGATTATCTTTTTATTATTTAATCCAATTTTTGTCATTATATGTAATTTCACATTGATATTATATATAAAATCTCATCAATCTTTTAATGGATTTTACTACTTACAATAACTATTTTATAAATTTTAAAATGGAAATTAATTTTATAAAAATTAATAAAACAAATTTTTTATAAGATTTAGAAAATGAATTCGAAATTTTAAATAATTTTGAACAAATTATTTTAATATGTTAAATTAATTTTTTGGATATTATGATTAGTATGTACAATAATTTTTATTTACCAAAATTAATGGAAAATCAGTTATATTACAGTAATAAACAATATGATAATGATAATTAAATTACACTAACACCTTCCAAATTAATATTGGATGATTTAATGATGACCAATATCATCTATTTATTAAAATGTATTCATTTAATGGATATTCCAATAGAGGTGATATAATAATTATTATTACAAAACCAAGTGACTTCATGTAACTCTCTTATATATTATATGTATAACAAATTTAATGTAGTGTTAAACATTGTGAAAAAAGAACAAAAATAGGATAAATAAATTTAATTATATTATATATATCATCTTATTTTATTTTATAATCTATAGATATTATAAAATTATCATAAATATTGGAAAAATAATGATACAATAATTCTTTTATTAAGAGATATATCAAAAACATTATATAATAAATAGTGAACTAAAAATTATATGGAATAATTTTTGTCATCCATGTATTTTATAGTTCAAACTAAAATTTTATATGACTATTAATCATTTAGAAAAATTTATGTATATGTTTATATTTTATTTAAATTCCATGAAATGAATAGTGTAAAGGTCGAAAACTATTAATACTTTATAAAAAAATAAATAATTTTTTTTAAATCATTATAGACATTTAAAATTTCAAAGTATCTATGTTTTGATCAAAATGATAATTAATTTTACAATTATAGTTAATTTAATCTGTATATGTTGAATTAATATCCTCATAATAATTAAAATGTTATTACGAAAATTAAAATTAAAAAAGAGTAATTAAGGGTAAACCGAAAAGATAAGTATTAAAATATAATAAATACATGTCTAAATTTTTTCAATGATATTTTTTGGAATTATAATATTCCTATATTATTAATAAATGTGTTTTGGAAAAATCAAATTTAAATTGAATTTATATTATTTTAATTCTTTTTATATTTCCAAGGATGCCCATACCCGCTCCTATAAAATGGAACTCATTTATTAATATTAATTACACATAAAAATCCTTTTTGTTCATCAATTATCTAATAAAAAATAAACCTAGAATCCCATATACTATCTTAGCATACTGATTTTTGGCCTAATGAATCCCATGGAAGCCTTTTGGTATATACCAAATGAAGTTACCTAATTACGAGGTAACGAATTCTCTCATGTTTTTTAGTTTCTCTTCCACTATCCACTCCCTATACTCTAATTATATTATGATGACATAACAACACTGGTATACAGATGATACTAAAATGTTATTATGATAATTTTTTAACCTACACATAAACACGCCTCCATTTAATGGGTAACAAACATAGTGTTTCTTTTTACAGAAAACAACTACCTCATGAAATAATGAATGAGAAAATTTCCCCAACATGATCAAAAAGAGACCATTATGCTACAAACTATATTTTTATATGATAGATATTATATTTCAATAATATCTAGGATTCTGTAATTTTTTTTTAGAATATAACATTATGATTTCCATGTTTTTTAATTATGATAATTTTAATGGAGGGTGTATGGACTAACTCCCCCTCAAAGTGATATAACTCGTTCCCATTAGCCAGGGAACATATAAAGGATTGTTTTATTAAATGACCGAGAAATATTTAAAATTAATGTAATATTTTTATTTTAAAAGACTTTATTTAATTATTCGTGATTTAATATAAAAATGAAATGGAAGTAGTGTTCATGCATATGTATGGCCTACAGTCTCCATGAATGGTGATATTCATTTCATAGCTCCAAATAATATTGATAATTATAAATAAAAATATACATGAAATATATGATATTATAATACTTAAAAATACTATATAGATTATATAATTTGGACCACATGGATAATTTTTATAAAAATGTTAATTTTTTACTATAGTAACCAATATCGACAAAATGTATAATATGAACTTAAATAGAAATGTAATTTTTATAAAATGGTAATATGTTATAAAAATTAATTATAAATGTGAAATAGGTTCTAGAGTCAAATGTGAATGAATCTATTTTGGGAGATCCCTTTAATTTATTCCAAATCTGGAAAATATGAGGCCATGATGCATCACCTAGACTATGTCTCAATGGTTTGATTTTTCAGGAAAACTACATTAAAATAGTGGTGGCCACACATTAATGTCCCTTGTTGAATGTGTCACCCATAATTAAGGTTATGGTCAAAAATAGAATCCCCCACCCACACTCTCAACCAGATATCCCCCACCCAAAACATTCCCAGACATCACCCCCTAGTCACCCCCACTCCCAATTACAGAAACATCATGTTGAAAGATTGTAATTATGACTGAGGAATATTAGTGTCGACGGGAAGTACCTTTCTCAATAACAAAAACAACATGTTGATCGTTGTGACTTACCACTGTTTCTATTTATTGTAAGTAGTATATCTAGGATATAATTCCATTTTTGAATCATTAAATACTTCATAAAACATCCTCGAATCACAATCATCACCAGTGTGTAGATTTATCACATGGGTCTCAACATTCTATAAGTCAGTTCCTTCAAGAGAAATAACACACAAAAATTTAGTAAGAATTTAATGCATTGGATCATTCATCCTAGCATCAACATCAATTTAAACTGCATCCGTATTTTTATAATGAATATACTCTTCCCCATAACTAGTCCAAATCATATAATTTTTCATAAATACATTCATGAATAGGTTATCCCTCAATGTATCTCATGTGAATTGATATCTATTTTTTTATTTTCATTATGGAAAATTATTATTATAACATTGAAATATTTAAGTGAACAAGATAAATTACATAATTCCGTCATAATATTGTCTAGATGTTGTATTTGGAATATTAATCCAATTCTTATCCATATTAATATCATTTTGACAGAAATTTACACAAGGGATCAAATTTCATGAAATTTTCATATCAATTCAATTTAAAATAAAGATTGACCAATTGAATGTGGACCATTCATAAAATAATCAATTTATATCACTGAATAACAAACAAAATAATTGATAATGGAATTTAGTTATAGTCCATGTCATCACAAACATGTTGGTGTGTTAACTCAAAAGATGATTCTATATTCAAGAGTCCCTAAACATATTCTCTGTAAAAATAATTAAAAAATGTAAATGAAATATTTCATAAATTCTGAAATATTGGAAAAAATATGCTTAATGAAGAACTATATTAAGAATGAATTTTTTCTAAAATTCCATAGAGTAAATTTTTTTACGAATGGGATATTATAGTTATGACAGCTGATTATCCATAAATCTAGTATAGTAAATTTTCATCAGAATTATTTAATTTTTCACAATAATTTGTTATAGTTTATCAAAAGGTAACTAATTGGGTCATCCACAACAAGATTTTCAGTAATGAGATGTGAATTTTAGGTTTGGTTCTCAAATGTGTTTCTATAAAGTCACTCACACATCTGTAAACCTGATTATAAGATACCTTAAATAAGTTTTCCTCTGTAATATTGATTTTTATAAATCATGGGTTATATATAATATGATTACATAACTCATTTGATCATATTGGTGGGGAATTTAATCAGTAAAGAGGAAAATTATATTATATTGGGTTTACTAAAAAATAGTAAACCAACAATAAAAATAAATAATCATTGCACCACTAATATCATAATGCATAAATTTTGATACACTATAATCAAAACATATAAAGAAACTATAACTATAGAAATTAAAATTCAAAATCAAAAAAAAATGAAACAATACATAATAACCTGCATGAAAATTGGGTATATTAAAAAACCATCAAATACCAATCTTGAACTATCAAACTTACGAACTACATTAATGAATACAAATAAAATGACAAAAATAATTTTTGATGAAAGTTCTAAAAATCAATTTGTGATGAATGTGACAATTTTAAATTTCTACGTACAAGTAGAATTTATGTTATTCATATCAGTATGATTTCAAATATATTTTCAAGTATTCATGTCCACGTATGTATGTGTATTATATATATGTACAATAGATATCATTAATTTTCACACGGTGTGTATATATATAATACACCGTTCAATCCATATTTTATTCTTAATACACACAATTTAAACGTAATAAATTCTTCACACACACACCTTCTATGCACACATTTTCTAGTTTTAATTTTTAATGTTCATTTTCATTTATGTGTGTGTACCCTCATTCTTGTGCAGTAAAAATAAAATGTATGAAGGATACCTCCTCAAACCATGTTAATTTTCTAATAATTATCAAATTGTGAATACCTCAGACATGAATATGTGCAGTCTTCTCAAACACAGACAAATATTATAATAGAAAAAATAATGTGTCCCTGCCTCTTGGATTCACACTGCCTTTGTGAAAGTGTGAGGGCTTCTCATACACATTGTAACATCCCATGTATGTAATGAATAATAGATATTTTTATATATGTCTATTAATTAATTAGATAGTGTTTTATAGGCTTAAAATGAAAAGAAATCCAATCTTAAGCATGGAATAGACTAATATTTTTAAAAGATTGTTTTCGTGCCTTTTGATGGCAAACCATTTTTGAATCTATCTTTTGACAATTTTATAAGCTATTTTTTTCAAAATAAACTTATTCTTTATGACTGGGACATCAAAATTTACTTTGTGTGAATTTTTTGAATTTTTCTGACAATGTTCATTTTTTTAATTAATAGTGAAAAATACTGCATTTTACATAAAAACTGCTTCTTAATCTAATTTATTTATATGATTTGATTGTCTTTTGAATTGGTTTTAAAGTGAAACCATAAAATATTTTTACCATTTGATTCATTGGTGGACTTTGGAATTAATTTCACTTTGAAATTTGACATAAACAAATATGAATCTTTTGATATATATTGTTTCTTAAAAACACGCTATGTGTTTTGACAGCGGGTGTTAATTATTAAATTAATTAATTATACTTATATTATTTGAATTAGTTAATATAAAGATCATTTTTGAATTCGGAATATCGAATATGGCTTAGAGTGAATTTTTGGTAATTTTCTGAAAAACTCCAATTTTTGATAAATAGTGAAACCACTAAGTGGTAATCAAGCAAACTGATTTTTCAGTTAAATGAAAGTTTACCACTAATGTGTATTGAATTTTGAAAATCCGACATACATGGTTGTCATTAGTATTTAAAATGTGGTTCAATGGGATGAAAATAATTTTTTGGTGAATAGTAAATTTTTTTAATTAATCGCGATTAGAGGTAATTAGTGTAATTTAAGGTAAAAATGATATTATAAAAATGTGAAAACACCATGACACTTGTCCTAACCCTATTGTATGATTCATGGCCGACCAAGACAACCCATGGTTCGATTTAGGGGACCCTATGGAGCCTCTTGGGTGAGATAATGACTTTAATGCTTTTTTTTAAAATAAAGGTGAAAATGACACTAACAGAAATTGTTTTACTAAAAAAAATTTACAAGGGGTTATACTAATCATAATTTTGCCTATAAATACTCTTTGGAAGGATAAAAAGATTTCCTACATCAGGATATTTGTTTTATAATTTTTAGACATTAAATAAATTAATTTAATTATGACATCATGATGATGCAACGATGACCTCATTAATGAACAGTTTAAATAAAATGAAACGATAATATAAAATATATGACCTACACTTGTCCAAAAACTATTGGATGGAAATATTTCGAAGCCTTATCATCTTATCTTCGAAATATATCAATTTGGGACCATAGAAATTCGAAACACTTTTGAAAATAAAATAATAGTTTCATGATTTCCAAAAGTGCCCCTCCTCTCCTCTTATAAAAGGCCCCACCTCTACCTCATTTCACACACCTCTCAAGCATTTGGATCGGCCATCCCCTGCCATTTACTCTCTCCAAATCCCTCTCCTCATCTTAGAGGATTCCCTTTGGGCAGAATCCTTTCAAAGGAAGCCTTTAGGCTCAAATCAAAAGGAGTTACACTTTTAAAGGAGATTAAAGAACGGTCGGGTCAAGTCGGATGCGAGGTATGGGACTTCGTCTCAATCTCCTTTCATTGAGGAATATTTTGTTTTATACACAACCTTCTTTTATACTGTGTATAAACCCCCTTGAATTTTACGTTTATCCATAAGGAATCTTTTTTATATGAAGCGTTTTACTAAATGACAAAAGGGAATGTTTTTGTCGTACATATGTGGCGACAACGACTTCTCCGCCGTCGTGACCATTATTTGAGTTTTGGCTTCCTCTACAAGCCATACCCTTTTTTTAAATGAAAAATAAATACCATGTTTTACATTGGTATTGAAAATGGTTTTCATAATGTTTTTGTTATATCAATGTGTTGTATTGATATCTCGTGATTGAAATGTGGAAATTTTATGTTTCCTTTATTCATGTTTTATGTGATATGAATTATGTTATGGTTCTTGGGCATTATTATGAAGACGGGTGGTTCCGTGATAATCTAAGGGCGGGTGAGCCCGTTATAGCTCTCCAATGCATTGGGTAACGCGAAGGAGTGAAACGTTAAGGTTTCTCTGATGAGATTTAGGGAATATACTGTGATGGGTATTCCAAACGTAACCAAGAGGGTTACTCCCTACGTAAGAATGCTATGAATGCCTCAATTTACCTTTATGTCTTATGATTTCTATGATTTATTCATGATTTGATGAGGTATGTTAAAGTGATTATGTTTTATGGGTAAATTATGATTTCATTCTTATGTATATATGTACCCATGTTTTCTTTCCATTTTTTTATATCCCTTACTGAGATTTTTATGCTCATCCCATGTTTTTTTGAAATGTTTTTCACATGTCAAGGGAAAGGTACATGATATGGTGGTAGTGTCAAGGAAGTGTCAAGAAATAATCCATGTTTTATTTTGAATGTCTTTCCATTGATGGAAATGAAGAATACTATCTTTATGTAACCACTTTGTTTATATGTGGAATGTAATGCATGTTTTATGATCTAATTCTCTAATACTCTAAACCTGAAAATATCCTCAACGTGTAATCTTGTGATAACTCAAGATTATGTAAAGTTTAAGGCTGGGGCCTTATAGTTGGTATCAGAGGTCAGTTTAGAAAACTTTAGGAGTTAGAATTCTACTAAATGATTATCCAACAATATTTTTTATTATGGTAAAATTGAAGTGATTTAGCATTTGAAGATTACCATGTTTCTTCATCTAAGACATTTTTGTTCAGAATGGTTTTCCGCATAGGAAACATAGAAGCAGTGCTAGGAAGGCATGCAGAAGGAAATAACCTTCCGAATCAGCATCCTGAGATGGTCGGAATTGGAACTGAATAGTTTTTTGCAGTAATGGAGCAGTTGACTCAGGCTATAAATGGTGGTGTTATCCATGCACGAGATTAGCCAGATCAACCACAGAGGAACATGTCAGTGGTGGAACATTTCATGAGGCAACATCCCCCATCATTCAGAGGATCATCTGACCCTGTGCTAGCTGAAGGGTGGATTAAAGTGCTGGAGAATATTTTCGATGTCATGAGGAGTTCAGACAATCAAAAGGTTAGTCTTTCTATTTACCGTTTGGAGGGTGAGGCAGATCAGTGGTGGTCTATAGTTAAAAATATCAGGGACGCCGATGAGATTGATGCTCTTGACTGGGATTAATTCAATGGTATGTTTCTTGAGAAGTATTTTCCTAATGCTGTTCGACTTAGGATAGAAAAGTAATTCTTGGAATTGAGGTAAGAGGAAGACTCAGTGGCTACCTATGGAGAAAGGTTCACTCGATTGGCAAGGTATGCTACAAATTTTATCCGAGACCTTGATAGTAAAATCAATCATTTTTACTTAGGATTAAAGCCAAAAATATTGAAGGGCATTAGCTTCTCGTGAGTTTAAAAGTAATGAAAAGATTGTTCGATGTGTTGAGATGGTGGAAATGGAGTTTGTCGATGATCAAGTATTCTATAACAACCAACAGAAGAAGAGATCGAGGTGGCAGGAGAAACGTAAGAATTCTTCAAAAAAGTCTGATGGTAAGAAAGCTAATTTTCCATTTTGTGATAAATGTGGAAAAAGGCATGCTGGGGAATGTCATCTGAATTCTGGAAAGTGCTACCGATGTGGTAAGAAGGGACATAAGGCTCGTGATTGCACTGAAAAGAATCAAGGTGAAGGTAAGACCAAATTTTATTTACAGTTAGTGAAATGTTTTAAGTGAAATGAGATGGGTCACTATGAAAATGAGTGTCTGACAAAGAGCTTGAGTGATGAGAAGCAGTTAGACTACAAGTAGAAAGGGGTGGTGAAATCCTTTGCAACTACTTAAGCATATGTCGGGCCATCAAATGAAGTTGTATCAGGTACTATGTTTGTTTTTTCAGATTATGCCACTGTGTTGTTTGATTCGGGGTCTACACATTCTTTCATCTCTGAAACCTTATCTAGTAAAATGGGAATACCATCTCAAGAATTGACTCCTGAACATTTGGTAAAAACACCTGGGGGAAATGTTGAGGCAAAAAGAATTTATAAGAATCTTCTTATCCTTATCTGTGGAAAGAACATACTTGAAAACCATATTGTTCTACCTCTAGTAGATTTTGATGTTATCCTGGGTATGGATTGACTATCTATTTACCATGCTAAGATTGACTATAGAGCTAAAGAAGTTTCTTTTTAGAAAGGCTTTTAGTTTGTGTACAAGAATGAAACCTTATTGTTGATAACATATCAAGAGGCCGAGAAACTTGTAAAAGATGGAAATGAATGTTACCTTCCACAACTCGTTGAAAATAAAGGAACTGTTCAGATTAATGATGTTCCAGTGGTAAATGAGTATCATGATGTTTTTCCTGATGAGTTTCATGGAATAATACCAGATGGGGAAGTTGAATTTACTGTTGACTTAGTTCATGATGTTAAGCCAATTTCAGAACCCCCTTATCGAATGGATCAAATTGAACTTTTAGAGTTAAAGGAGAAATTGCAAGATTTATTATAGAAAGGTTTCATTTGACCTAGCACATCACCATGGGGTGATCCCGTCTTGTTTGATAAAAAGAAAGATGGTTCTATGAGACTTTGCATTGATTATAGGGAATTGAATAACATCACTATTAAGAAAAAATATACTTTGCCTCATATCGATGATTTGTTTGATAAGCTCCAGGGAGCCTAGTATTTTTCAATGATTGACTTGAGATCGGGGTACCATCAGCTGAACGTAAAGGAAGAAGATGTTCCAAAGACCGCGTTCCATACGAGATATGGCCATTATGAATTTGTAGTAATGCCTTTTGGGCTAACCAATGCACCTTCTGTATTCATGGACTTAATGAATAGAATTTTCCATGAGTTCTTGGATAAGTTTGTGGTGGTTTTCATTGATGATATTTTGGTGTTTTCAAAAAGTAAAGAGGAGCATGAAAGACATTTAAGGGTTATCTTTCAAACCTTAAAAGAAAAGAAATTGTATAGGAAATTCAGCAATTGTGAGTTTTGGTTGCAACAAATTTCTTTCCTTGGTCACATTGTTTCTAAAGATGGGATAACTGTGATCTTGCAAAAAAAAAGTTGTGGAAGACTGGCCAAGACTCACAAATGTAACGGAGATTCGTAGCTTCCTTGGTTTGACAGGCTATTACCGAAGGTTTGTTAGAAATTTTTCACGGTTATCTAGTCCAATGACTAAGCTAACTCGGAAATGTGTTAAGTTTATCTAGAAAAAAGAACATGATGATTGATTTCAGGAATTGAAAAGAAGATTGGTTAATGCTCCAGTTTTGGCACTACCTTCCAGGAATGGTGAGTTTGTTATCTACAGTGATGCTTCATTGAAAGGACTTGGTTGCGTCCTAATGTAGAATGATCAAGTAATTTCTTATGCTTCACGACAGTTGAAAACTCATGAGGTAAATTACCCTACACATGATTTGGAATTAGCTACTGTTGTTTTTGCTTTAAAAATTAGGAGACATCATTTGTATGGAGTAAAGTGTGAAATATATACTGATCACAAAATTTTAATGTATATATTCACTCAGAAAGAATTGAACATGAGAAAAAGGAGATGGCTAGAATTAATAAAGGATTATGATTTTACAATTCATTACCATCCGGGAAAAGAAAATAAAGTGGCTGATGCTTTGAGTCGAAAAAGTAATGCTTCATTAGCAATGTTGCGTTTGGAACGTGATCCTTTGGTTAAGGATTTGATTAAATTTGGCATAGAAGTTGTTGGTGCAGGAAGTTCTTCTGTTTTGTTTCAGATATCAGTGAGATCATCTCTATCAGATAGAATCAAGAAAGCACAGAAGCAATACAGTGAGTTGCAAAAAAAGGTAGAGCTGGTTCAGAAAGGTAATTTGCCTGAATTCAACATTGATAATGATTGTGTTTTGAGTCCAGAGGTAGTTCAGCTGGAAGAGAATCTATCTTACGAGGAACAACCGGTCCAGATTCTTGACCACATGGAGCAGGTATTGCGGAATACAGTGATTAATCAGGTAAAGGTTTTATGGAAAAACCATATGGTTGAAGATGCAACATGGGAATCTGAAAATGCTATGAGGGATAAGTACCCCCATTTATTCGATAAGTAAATAAATTGCGAAGACACAATTTTCTAATGGGGGAAGGATGTAACATCCCAAGTATGTAATTAATAATAGATATTATTATATATGTCTATTAATGAATTAGATAGTGTTTTAGAGGCTTAAAATGAAAATAAATCCAATCTTAATAATGGAATACACTAATATTTTTAAAATATTGTTTTACTGCCTTTTGATGAAAAACCATTATTGAATCTATATTTTGACAATTTGATAAGCTATGTTTGTAAAAATAAACTTATTCTTTATGATTGGGAAATCAAAATTTACTTTGTGTGAATTTTTGGTATTTTTCTGACAATGTTCATTTTTTAATGAATAGTGAAAAATACTGCATTTTACATCAAAACTGCTTCTTAATATAATTTATTTATATAATTAGATTATCTTTGGAATAGGTTTTAAAGTGAATCCATAAAATATTTTTACCATTTTATTCAATGGTGGACATTGGAATTAATTTCACTTTGAAATTCAACATAAACAAATATCAATCTTTTGATATATATTGTTTCTTAAAAACACGCTATTTCTTTTGACAGCGGGAGTTAATTATTAAATTAATTAATTCTACTTATATTCTTTGAATTAGGTTATATAAACATCATTTTTGAATTCGGAATATCGAATATGGCATAGAGTGAATTTTTGGTAATTTTCGGAAAAACTCCAATTTTTGCTGAATAGTGAAACCACTAAGTGGTAATCAAGCAAACTGATTTTTCAGTTAAATGAAAGTTTACCACTAATGTGTATTGAATTTTGAAAATCCTACATACTTGGTTGTCATTAGTATGTAAAATGTGGTTCAATGGGATGAAAATAATTTTTTGTTGAATAGTCATTTTTTTTCATTAATCGCGATTAGAGGTAATTAGTGTTATTTAAGGTAAAATGATATTATAAAAATGTGAAAACACCATGACACTTGTTCTAACCCAATTGGATGAGTCATGGCCGACCAAGACAACCCATGGGTCGATTTAGGGGACCCTATGGAGCCTCTTGGGTGAGATAATGACTTTAATGACTTTTTTTAAAAATAAAGGTGAAAATGACACTAACATAAATTGTTTTACTAAAACAATTTTTATAAGGGGTTATACTAATCATAATTTTGGCTATAAATACTCTTTGGAAATATAAAAAGATTTCCTACATCAGGATATTTTTTTTATAATTTTTAGACATTAAATAAATTAATTTAATTATGACATCATGATGATGCAACGATGACCTCATTTATGAACAGTTTAAATAAAATGAAACGATAATATAAAATATAAGACCTACACTTGTCCCAAAAATATTGGATGGGAATATTTCTAAGCCTTATCATCTAATATTCTAAATATATCAATGTGGGACCTTATAAATTCGAAACACTTTTGAAAATAAAATAATAGTTTCAGGATTTCCAAAAGTGCCCCTCCTCTCCTCTTATAAAAGGCCCCCACATCTACCTCATTTCACACACTCCTCAAGCCTTTGTCTCGGCAATCCCCTGCCCATTTACTCTCTCCACATCCCTCTCCTCATCCTAGAGGATTCCCTTTGGGAAGAATCTTTTCAAAGGAAGCCTTTAGGCTCAAATCAAAAGGAGTTACACTTTTAAAGGAGATAAAAGAACGGTCGGGTCAAGTCGGATACAAGCTATGGGAATTAATCTCAATCTCCTTTCATTGAGGAATATTTTTTTTTATATACACAACCTTTTTTTATACGGTGTATAAACCCCTTTGACTGTTATGTTTATGAAAAAGGAATCTTTTTTATACGAAGAGTTTTACTAAACGACAAAATGGAATGTTTTTGTCGTACGTATGCGGCGACAACGACTTCTCCGCCGTCGTGACCATTATTTGAGTTTCGTCTTCCTCTACAAGCCATACCATTTTTTTTAAAATGAAAAATAAATACCATGTTTTACTTTGGTATTGAAAATGGTTTTCATAATGTTTTTATAATGTCAATGTGTTGTATTGATATCTCGTGATTGAAATGTTGAAATTTTATGTTTCCTTTATGCATGTTTTATGTGATATGAAAAATGGTATGGTTCTTGGGCATTATTATGAAGACGGGTGGTTCCGTGATAAAAAAAGGGCGGGTGATCCCGTTATAGCTCTTTAATGCATTGGGTAACGCGAAGGAGAGTGAAACGTTAAGGTTTCTCCTAAGAGATTTATGGAATATACTGTGATGGGTATTCTAAACTTAACCAAGAGGGTTACTCCATACGTAATAATGTTATGAATGCCTCAAGTTACCTTTATGTCTTATGATTTCTATGATTTATTCATGATTTGATGAGGTATGTTAAAGTTCTTATGTTTTATGGGTAAAGTGTGATTTCATTCTTATGTATATATGTACCCATGTTTCCTTTCCATTTTTTTATATCCCTTACTGAGCTTTTTATGCTCATCCCAAGTTTTTTTGAAATGTTTTTCACAGGTCAAGGGAAAGGTACATTATATGGTGATAGTGTCAAGGAAGTGTCAAGAAATAATCCATGTTTTATTTTAAATGTGTTTCTATTGATGGGAATGAGGAATACTATCTTTATGTAACCACTTTGTTTTTATGTGGAATGTAATGCATCTTTTAAGATGTAATTATCTAAAACTCTAAACCTGAAAAGATCCTCAATGTGTATTCTTGTGATAACTCATGATTATGTATGGTTTAAGGTTGGGGCCTTATACACATACTACTCACACACATTGTTTTATAATTCTAATTCACACAATCCTATATACACGTGAACATCCATTTGCACACATTTGTTTCACAAAAAATATTCATATAATATTCTAGCATGCATATTTCATTTATCCTCCTTCACACAAGACATTTTATTAAAGATTAGTGCCAATTTATATTGTAATGTGACCGATGAAATTATACAAATTTGTATATTAGGGAATACAAGATAGAACAGAAAATTACGAATAGATTAGTGTAGGAGGTGGTGATACGAGTGGGAGGAGGGGCAGTGGAAGGGATCCGGAGGTGGACTCGGTATATTGAGAGATGGTGGGGAAGGTGTGGTAGTAGTGGGGAGCGAGAGGCATAGTTGGTGCAGTGGTGTGTTGAAGGAGGTGATGGGGGCGACGTCGACAAGGATCAAGAGGTGGAGGCGGTGTAGTTTTAGCTGTGCCATGTGGAAGGGGATGGGCGGCAGTGGCATTGTTGTGAGGGAGGGTACAGGTCGGAGGCATAGGGTTTCATGATTTGGAGAGTGCAAGGGAGGTGTGGGCACTGATACTTTTTTATGGAATTTCTTGCGACCGCATATGGATGTTGCTATAGGGTACCATTAGCGATCGTCAATGGCATTCTCCTATGTCAGCATCGTCGCTATCAACTTTTTCTAGTATTTGATCTAACTATAAAATAATAATTCAAACACAAGAATATTAATGAACTCATAAAAGAACAAGAAAATATTAATACATGATCCCACATACTAGGTAGCATTCCACGCACGATGGTATCAAAATTGTCAAGCACACGACCACCCTAACTCCATAATGATCAAGGGACCTAATCCAATATAAGTAATCCCAAATATATCTGCCTACAATAGGAAATTGATCAGTTCATCAACTACTTGGGAAAATATAATTCTCATTAAACCTCAAAAATATGATAGGTTTTCATGTAATTCCTGTAAAGGGGCATGTCAAACAATATCAAGAAACAATCCATATATACACAATAACATATATAGCGCACAAACTGGTACCAGCATGCCCATCTTGAGGTTAAATGATTTCTATAAAAGAATAATTATAAAGGGGAGGACTCACACTGAGGACACGCCCATTTCTTGGTCAACAAAATGGAAGGACTCTCACATTAGAGCGTTTTCGGAATAACTCCGAAAAAAATAGAAAAATGGGTATCAATTCATTTTCATGCATCAAACCCTTCATAAATAACTACCCAAAAGAAATTTCCAAATCCAAAATAAATTTAGAAATCCACTTTAGAACAATGAACAATCATTTTAATATTTTAATATCATTTACAAAAGTAAACTATACATTTTGAAATTAAAAACTATTTAGAAAATTCAGTTGGGTGATTTGACCAACACATGGTGTGAACAACTCAATGAAAACACATCACACATTAAAAATCCATTTTAAAATAATGATAATTTAAATTTGAAAACATTAAGAAAAAACCACATTGAAACCCCTTATAGGAAAACCAACCACCACATTAAATCCAAAATGCAATTATAATAGCCAGCTAGGCATTTGATAAACACACTGCATGCAATGAACAATAAAACTGTTTCATGAATTTCATGGAAATATAGGTTATTAATTTATTTCACAATATTAAATTATTATAAAATGTATAAATTTGTAATTAGAATTAAAAATAACTGTGAAAAAAGGAATCTAAAACTTTTTAATTTTATGGAAAATTCAAAGGATTCCTACCTCAATGGAAAACCATGCCAACACATGGAACTATGAATATTTATTGGCGATCACCTGAAATAGCTTGATGATGTATAAAAAAATATAATGAAAATGGAATGGACTCCAAACCACATAATTACCATGAATAAGAATGTTTAAAACAATGCGGCACAATGAAAACCCAGAAATGCATTATCAACGATAACTATAAAGGGTTGAAACATTTAATATTCAGCAAAAAACCCACTAAAACCCACATTATGTGGTCTCAAGAGATGAGTCGCTTTCTTATAAGAGGATTATGTCATCGGATGATGTCCATGTCCGTGAGGTCATGAAATAGAGATGACATGCTAGTAGAAAGTTTCATTGGATGATGGAGCACTGATGGACTAGTATGTCAATGGTGGGTGTGCAAGAAGGGTAGGTTATTGTAGGAGGGTGTCGACAGTGCAAGTCCATGTAGAAGGCCTCACCAATATGGAATGTCTCTTGTGGATGGCTATGATAGGGAAGGCCACCAACAGGGGAGTTGCATTCCCATGGAGGGGTTGTCGATGCAGTCGTTGCCCAGAGGATGTTCGGCGGAGGGGCGGTGATGAAGAAATTGGTTATAGGTGGTGGTGCCAGAGGAGGTCGCACCACCAAGAAAGGGTTCCAATGAAGGACATTCTATATTGGGAGGGAGTTAGAGTATGGGCGGTGCTATTGGAGAAGGGTTAATCGACATGGTCTAACTCCAGCTGAAGCATGTCTACAGGGGAGTTGGGTAATGCATTGAGGTTAAGATAGGTTGCATGGAGAGAGTGTGTGGTAGGAAAAAGTTGGAGGGTAAAACCCTAATAAAAATTGATCTAACCTAAAATAATAATAATAATTAAAATTAAATATTAATAATAACAATAATACTAATAAAATAGTAAATAATAATCATAATACTGAAAAAAATAAATTCATATTAATTATAACTATAATAATTTTATTAATAATAAATATTATTATAAAAAAATAATAATAAATAATATTGTTATTCACATCAATAATAAAATTATTTTTTAAATCGTATACCTTAATTTATTTTAATATTTCAAATTTCATATCATTTTATTTTATTTTATTAATTTTTAAAAAAATAATAAAATTACTTTTCACACAGCCCAAGCGACTATATGCCCTCTATGAAGAAGTCTTTATCCCATCTATATGTTGTCACACAGGTACATGGTCTGACATAACAGTTTCTGCTAACCATGTAGTACATTCTCATAACCCTAAAACACACCTAATATTCCCAATATTAAGAATAACAATAATGATAATTATTCTTAGTAGTAATAATAATATTACATATAATATTATTATCATTATTATTATGATTTAGGACACTAATATTTAATAATATTTTTCTTTATCTTCTTTTTCTCACTTTCATTTAACTACATTTAATTCTTAATTTATTTTTTGAACACGGAAATGATGCACAACTAGCATGGTGAAGCCGTACAGTTTGAAAGAGTGATTTATCTAGGCACCAGATTCCACCAAAGACAAAACACACATAATTATAATAAATAAATTAATTAATAAATACTATAGTTATTTTAAATAATTATATTCATTTAATGTAATGGTAGTGGTGTTAATATTATACAACCCATAACAGTTTCCTCCCCCGGAATGACACAAAAAAGTTTATTATAAAACAAAAAATTAGAAATCATTTGTAGTTCAAGGATATTATCAATGAATGATAAATGAATAGTTTCCACAAAACCACCAAGGGGAGTATAGACAACAATATGAACTTAGGGAGACTGAAATGGACTCCCCACTATGTGACAGCCCCCATAAACGATTAGACTCCCCTAGATGATCAATATGAAAAATAAAAAACTATTATGATGCCCATACCATCTTGATAACACGAAATCATTATAAATAATTATATAGAAGTCATACTATCCAAAAAATTAGACAAATGAATTTCAATCCCTATCTATGGGAATCATCCACATACATACATCAACAGAAACGCCTAGGCACTCCCATCCCGACACCCACTCAATGGAATGACATAGAATTTGGTGGCTCTGTACGATGGCATCCACCACCTGACTGATACAAAGAAAGAATCAAATATTATGACATATGGAGGCCCGGGTGGAGACAGCACCAAACGAATTGACTAGGAGTTACACAGTCTAAATGCATCACAGTACTGACGAAAAATCCTTACCATAAGTGGAGGGGATGGGGAATACCCAATAGATGGAGTATCAAACCATAACAGAAAAATCCCAAAAACATTTCACCCTCAAAAGGAAAAAAACAAAACCACACATGACTCACAAAAACCGGCCACATAAGTCCCCTTTAAATCAGGTCCTACAACCAGTCACACAAAAACTCTTGGATTTCATGAATTTGAGGAAACTAAACCTCCTCATATCTATGAATGATCACTTAAACCCAGCAATGTCGTAATGTAGAAACTAGGTTTCCACTAATTTCCACACCAATTTGATCAAATGAAAATAGAACAGCAACAGGTGATGCTTAATAATTTTTATCTCCCATGCTAAGAATAGAATTAAATTCATGGACTTATCAGAGCATTGTGGTTCCCCAGACTATGATCCATCATCCCTTTGCAACCTATAGCTATAAATATAATTATTGAAGCACCTCCTACCTCGTAGTGATCCTTTAGAAACCACCGAACATATAAAACCTATATAAATTTCCAAAACAAACATTCATTAATATAGAAGTTCTTAAGGGTTTGAAAACTACCATCCTTACAATTAAAATGAAAGGAACACCATAAAATTCATCAATTTTCAACTATAACATCTTGGTAACACTACGAAATGAAAACATATATCTAATAAAAAACATCACCCAACTTTAGGGGACAAGCAGAGGTGACCTCTAAATAGTCAGGTCTGAATTCACAACACTTATTAGAGATAACATCTTAGAACTACTTAAACTGACCCAATAGACCCCATTTGTGGAAGATTCATGGAGAATTTGGGCATGATGATCGCTTATGTCACTATTTACTAGAAAGATGATAGGTCAAAATAGTGTTCTCTGATGTAGTTGACTAGAGTTTTTAAGGACACTTATTTCCTATACTAGTACCACCATAATTAGGCCTCTTCCCAATATTCTTAATATAATCATCTTCACTAATTCCAAGGAACATAAAATACTTATCTATAACAATTACTCATGTTAACACTACATTAGCATTTAAGGATTCTCTCACAACATCTGGGAAAGTGGATAGGTTAATCTCTACCTCCTTAAAATGCAGAACAAGACGGCTCCCAAACTCAATGTTTCCAACCATCATTGGATCGTTATCAAATTTCCATGGGTCATACATTACTAGATTCAAAATTCATCGATAGAATTCCTACACCAATCCAACACCCAGTTTAGGACCACATAAATCCATTCAATTTATCAACTTCATCACATGAGTGTGAAATGTTTTTGGATGAACAATTACATTATGAACTTTTAATTAAGATCATCTATATGATTCATTTGATATATGTACTTCCATGAGTTCCAATATGTACCTTAGGGTATGAAGGTAAATGTATTTACCTTTAATTACATAATCAACACAAGAAAACTGATGTCTCTCTCATTCTTCTGCAGTCACTCCACCAACTCGAGAGAAAACTCTTGACTATAAAAGATAAGAGTGTTAATTTTCTAGAAAAAGATTTAATCTAGAGGATAATGAACTGTAGTGATTTATAAGGATACATCAATCATAGATGAACTTCGGGGATCCATAAAATCTTCATGTTGGATGAAACTAAGAAAAAATGAAACAACTAACATAATAACAACAATGTCAATAATATTTTAATTTTAATATTTTCATAGTTCTAAAATTAGAAATTAAAAATCAATTATTCAAAATTATTGAAGATCCCACAATTCACATGGGGAAGCTAGAGTTAGTGTCTAACATGGCATTATGGATGGTGGCCAAATGTCAATAAAGCAACCTCCATAGAGAGTAATTTAGTGAAATTTCTCCCACTCTACCTTGGTTTATTGGTAGTACAATCTCACAGTAGACACTTCCAAATCCCATTCTATATCCCAACACCATGAAATCCATAAGAATCAATGGACACAGACATAGCCACACATCCTTTGGAATCTAGGGGTTAGGAATGATCAAGGTTTCATGATGTTTTTCTCATTACAACACCTAAAAATATGAAAATGACAATTTTTCTTCCTTGATAACCCCATATATCAATGTGATATTTAATAAGAAATGTCCAATAAAGAGGCATCCCACTCTAATGAAATTTTTACATTAAGAAACATAGGTCGACCATGAACCCATAACCTGATATGATCATTGAAGAGGCCCAATATGTGTTCCTAATCCTCCTGGGCTGGCGATGAGAACCAACCACATCAATGTATTCATAGTTCATAGTTTCATCCGTTAAAAATAATCATGGAAACCAAGTAAGAAAATGAAAAATCCAAACTCAAAATGATCATTAAAACCATAAACCATTTAAAAATCAATTAAACATACAACAAAATGACTAACAAACAAAAAAAAATTATCAATAATGATCCCGAAACCCATGAAAACTCTATTTGACCTAGATGGTCACTCTCTAATCCATACCAAACATCACACAATGCAATTGAATCAATGATGGAACCTAAAATATAAATTAAAATCAACATTAAATGTAACACCCGAGACTTTTATGTTATATAAATCATCAAAGGAATCTTTTTCTACACAACACTTGCTTGGCTTGCTTTACACGCAATCGCGACCTTCCTCGATAGCTTGTGTCGTACGCAATACCGAGTTTCACTAAACAACAATATGCTATTAAAACTAGCTGTTATGAATAGTAATAACCACTTTTTGAAATTTTATAAATTTTATTTTTCAAAATGGACTTCATTTTTGGACTCAGAATATCAAAATTAGCCTAGGGTGAAATTTTGGTATTTTTCTGAAAACTTTCAATTTTTGATGAATAGTGAAACCACTAAGTGGTAGGTTAAAAACTGAATTTTGTATAAAACTTAATTTTACCGCTTCTGTGAATGGAATTTCGAAAATCCGACAGACACGGTTGATATCAGTAAGTAAAATGTGGTTCAATGAGATAAAAATAATTTTTTGGTGAATAGTAACTTTTTACGATTTTTACCGCGGTTAATAGTAAATAGGGTAACTAAGGGTAAATATGATATCAATATTACCCTAACACATGTCCTAATTTTATTGGACAAGTGTAATTCGACCAAAAACAAACTTAGGAATAAAATATGACCATTTAGGCCCACTTGGATTAGATTAGGACATTTATTATTAATTTATTTAAAGAAGGGTTAAAATTGTTAAATCAAATTTTAATAAGTAAATCATTTTTAATATGGGGATATACATAAGATAAATTCGATTGTAAGTATTCATTAGAAAGCTAAAAATATTTCCTACATGATGGTATTTTATTTGTAATTTTTAGAAATTAATTAATTTAATTTATTTATGACACAATGATGATGCGGTAATTATCTTATTAATGAAATATTGACATAATTGATGTTATAAACACCAAAATAAATATAATTTGAGACTTTTTATGAATTCCACTAATTTTCTAGGTTACTATGATATATTATTGTTGATTTAAGAAACTTGGTTCGAACATATAATTCTGTTATAACTTTCACAAAAATCATATATCAAATAGTGTCAAAATTGCAACAAAATAGTTTTTAAATCAAATATTATATTATTAATTGTTATTTTATTCCTAAAAATCTAAGGTTCGGCCAAATGACTTAGATAAGGATATATATATTAATAATAAACAATTTGGGGTTCGTTTGGCATGATATAGTAAGTGTATTAACCATATAGTAAAAGAAAACAAAAAGACACGGTAAAAGTTAAATTAATTAACTTAGAGTTAAATCTAATTGATAAGGTTAAAATAATACCCTAAACTTGTCTAAATCCTATTGGTTGATAGGATTTCGACCCATCCCCACTTTAGCTTCGAAATAAGACCCTTTGGAACCATTATAAACCGATTTTGACTTTAATATAAAATAATATTTTGAGATATTCCTAAGGTGCCCCTCTCCTCCCTTATAAAAGGGCACCTCCTCCCCCTCCTCCTCACACCAATTTGAGCACTCAAGCTCGGCCAACCCCTGACATTTTCTCCTCTCCACTTACCTAGAATAATCCTAGAGGTCCTGGTATTCTCCAAAGACCAATCTTAGTTCCTTAAGTGGAGGATTCAAAGAGGCGTTCCAAAGAAGAGGTAATATCCATTACCGATCTTTTCAATTTCTTTCTTCTTCAACTTCTTCTTCTTTAGTTGTTTCATGATAAAGTAATAGCATCAGTATTACTTACATACTGATATGTTATTTTAAATATGAAACAACCCTAATTCACCTTCTATCCATCCTACGGAAAAATGAAATCACCGCGCGTGCGTACGTACGGAATACCGTCTCCACGCCGTGGTGTAATCTATTTTCCACCATCACCTTAAAAGGATGGGTATAATGGTGTAATGAGTAACTATATATGATTATTATGAAGTAATATTGATACTGAAATAATATATATATATATACTCCAATACAATTCCACGATCATAGGAACGATATCATCACTCGTGCGTACGTACGGAATACCGTCTCCACGATGTGATGCGACTCGTTCTACATGATCTTCATTTCATAATGATTATATAAATGAATTGAATGAATGAATATGGTATATAATACACTAATACCATTCTGTAAATGAATTATCTATAACCTAAAGATAAGAATAAGAATTTATTCGACAAAACACGCATAAGAACAAAAAGTTATAAAGACCCGAGTAACAAGTAACAATGAAATATTACTAACAAGAAGCTAATAATATGACAATATATGATATCATATCAATATGTATGATTATGGAATAAGTCAATAACATTATTTAAACCATTATACAGGAGCTTCGGACACGAACAAAGAAAATCGGACCTAAGGTAAGGGAAATATCACAATCTCATTTTTATCCGAGATGGTTTATTCGTAAGTATTTAATGGGGTGTATTTTATCATCCACATCCATGTTTCATCAATATTTAATATTATTTCCATCCACCTACAATTGTTTAAATCCATTTTTACCCTTCGGTGAGTTTTTAGTAATATGTATGAAAGGAATCTTTTGTCGTACGAGGTACTTTTTGACTTTTCCGACAAAAGTACGAAGAATGTTTTTTTAACTTATACGGCATGAATAGATTTTTAAAACATTATTTCCAAGAAGCTTCCTTTACAAGTTCTCAAGTTTATTTTTAATCAACATCTTTTATTTTAAAGTTATATGACATGTTATGAAAGGAAAAATGTTTTTGAAGAAGAAAGGATATTTTCCTCAAGAATGGTGTTCAAGTGTTTTATCAAAATTATTTTCCATCTAAGATAATAAAGGGTTATATTTTTATCCCTATTATTACATAGATTTGATCATGTTGTGGTGGAATTATTTTTATGAATTCCTTTATCTTATATGAATTGATTTATGATGTCATGATGTTTCAAGAATCCCATTTTTGTTACATGTGTTATGCGATGATGTATGTTTTATGATTATGTGGCACACATAAGAAAGGATTCATTATAAGATGGGTGGGACCTATATCTCCCTCCAATGCATTGGGTAAAGATTTTATATCTCATGAGATAGACATGGCTGGAACGGAAGGTTATTTCGGTTCAGTGATACAGGACTAAAACGAGGAGTGAACTCGGTTCAGAAAGGGACTTTGTCCACTAAGATAGTCTTGGCAATGAGTCATGACTAACAAGAAATGATTTCCATGATTATGTGTGCATGCCACAATGTTTCATGTTTTATGTTATGATTATGAGGATCTCATTTTCACTTCTATGAATTATTCCATGATAAGATATTATGATCTCTTTTGTAGGTTTTGATTTACAAAAAGATATGATATGATTTTTATTTCTTTTATTTGCCCTTGCTGAGCATTTGAGCTCACCCTTTTATGTTTTCTTTTCCCCAGGTCAGGAAGATGGATATTAAGTAGAATATGCTAAAAGGGACCCTAGATATGATGAAATAAATGGGAGACACTGTAGAAGATTTATGAACCAGTTGTTTATGTTTCCCAGTTTCTAAAGACACTATACCTATACGGTCCTTTGTGGTTTTGTCATATGTTGTAATAAGTGTGCTTCAATTTCGAAGTATTAACAATGTATGTAAAGTATGGGTCGTTATAGTTGGTATCAGAGGAAAGGTATAGTCAACCTTTGGAAACTAGGATGTGAAAGCCTTAGTAAGAACCCTAAGGATAAGTCTAAGCATAGAACATAATCTTAGAAATGGCCATGAATAACCTAGGATAAGACCATAAGCATGAAATTTTTTTTCTTGAATTATGTGGTTTCCTATTATAATTAGTGTTGCTCACACTATTCTTCTTGGTTTTAGTCAATGGCTGGAACCCGAAGGAACCGTGTTAATGCGGAATGCGATGGGAAATGCAATGATTGTCCCCCTGAGCAACCAAACGATATGGGAGCTGGAATGAAAAATCTTGTAGCCATGCTCACACAACTTTCTCAAGCTATGAATCATGCAGGATTACCAAACAAACAAAGGAGGGAGCAACATTTTGTTGAATCCTTCATGAGGCAGCGTCCACCTTCTTTCAGCGGGTCTACTGATCCATTAGTTGCTGAACAATGGATTAGTACTACTGAAAAGATATTTTCAGTTCTTCAATGTTCTGAGCATGATAAAGTCATCCTAGCAGTGTATCGTTTGGAAGGATATGCGGATCAATGGTGGAATCTTGTTAAGAATACGAGGCAAAGGGATGAAATTGAGTCTATGGAATGGGACGAGTTCAATAACTTATTTTTCAATAAGTACTTCCCTCGTATTCTCCGAACAAAGATGGAGAAAGAGTTCCTTGAACTGAAGCAAAGGGATGATGAAACTGTTAGTACCTATGAAGAAAATTTTACAAGACTTGCAAGGTACGCTTCTGGTATTATTATCCAACCTGAGAGTAAGATCGATCGATTCTTTAGTGGCTTAAAACCAAGTCTTCGAAGGGCGTTAGCCATAACGGACTTCAATAGCTACGAGGAAATCGTTCGATGTGCTCTCAAAGTCGAGATGGAGATTGGGGTAACCCATCAGTCGCATGGGTTTGATAAGAAGAGGAAGATGGAATTCAAAGGAAACTCTAAAGAGCACACTGAAAAGAAGATGAACTTTCCCTTATGCTCAAAGTGTGGAAAGAAACATGGAGGGAGTTGTCTTAAAGGGACAAGTAAATGTTTTAAATGTGGAAAAGAAGGTCATAGGGCATTTGAATGTCGTGATAATGGGAAGAAGATGTCTAATGACGCAAACAAAGGAAGGGATACACAGAATGAACCTACTACACTTCAATGTTTCAAGTGCAAGGAGATGGGGCATTATGCCAATCAATGCCCAAATCCAAGGGTTGATGATGATGGTCGACGTCAACAAACTCTTAAGGCTAAAGACAAAGGAAAGTCACATGCAATTTCTATCAGCGATGTGGAGTACGATAACGAAGTGGTGAAAGGTACACTTACCATCCACTCTTAAGTAGCAAATGTTTTATTTGATTCTGGATCCACCGACTCTTTTATTTCTAAAGAATTTTCTAAGGGTATCACCGTATTACCTCAACAATTAGATGTTGAGTTAGCTGTGACAACACCTAATGGCACAACAGTCGCATCAAAAGTTTATAATTCTTCTCCGATCGAAGTTTGTGGGAAAGTGCTTCCTGCAAATCTTGTGATCCTTCCTTTAGTGGAATTTGATGGGATTCTTGGCATGGATTGGCTTTCTCTACATGGAGCTCATATCAATTTCCAAACAAGGGAAGTCACATTTCATATTCCAGATCAATCTACGATCGTATATCAATGCAAGGATGAACATAACCTTCCAGTGGAAATTTCTTCCATCTTATGGGTATTGATTCCACTAAATGAAGGTTATTTATCTCAAATGGTTGGTGAGAAACTCCCGATTAAGAATATGCCCATTGTACGGGAGTTTGATGATGTCTTTCCGGAGGAATTGTCGGGTCTTCCACCAAATCGTGAAGTTGAGTTTTCAATAGAACTCGTACCGGGTGCTTTGCCTATTTCAAAGACACCTTATAGAATGGCCCCAATTGAGTTGCAGGAATTGAAGAAGCAACTCCAAGAGAATCTTGATAAGGGACTCATACGCCCTAGTGCGTCACCTTGGGGAGCACCTGTTCTATTTGTTAAGAAGAAAGATGGATCAATGAGACTCTGCATTGATTATCGAGAACTTAACAAGATCACTATCAAGAACAAATATCCTCTCCCACGCATTGATGACTTATTTGACCAACTACGCGGAGCTCAATACTTTTCCAAGATTGATCTTCGTTCAGGGTATCATCAATTAAGGGTCAAAAGGGAGGATATACCAAAGACGGCTTTCCGTACAAGGTATGGACACTATGAATTTATAGTGATGCCATTTGGTCTTACTAATGCCCATGCTATCTTCATGGATCTAATGAATAGAGTCTTTAGAGAATATCTTGATCAATTTGTGGCAGTCTTTATAGACGATATTCTTGTCTATTCAAAGAGCAAGGAAGAGCATGAAGATCACTTGAGAATTATATTGAAGACCCTGAGAAAGGAGAAGCTTTATGCCAAATTTACCAAGTGTGAATTTTGGCTTCAAAAAGTTGCATTTTTGGGACATATAATCTCAAAAGAGGGGATATCTGTGGATCCAGCAAAAACAGAGGTTATCGAAAGATGGTCAAGACCAACAACAGTAACTGAGATCCGAAGTTTTCTTGGTTTGGCTGGATATTATCGACGTTTTGTAAAAGATTTTTCACGATTATCTAATCCAATCACCAAGTTGACTCGGAAGGGAGTTAAGTTTGTCTGGACAGAGGAATGTGAAGAGAATTTCAAGGAGTTGAAAAGAAGGTTATCCAGTGCACCTGTGCTCACACTACCTTGTAGTGGAGAATGGTTTGTGATCTACAGTGATGCATCCGAGAAGGGATTGGGGTGTGTTCTTATGCGAAATGATATGGTGATAGCTTATGCCTCACGACAGTTGAAAATCCATGAGCAAAATTACCCAACACATGATTTGGAGTTGGCAGCGGTAATCTTTGCATTAAAGATTTGGAGGCATTACCTTTATGGTGAAAGGTGTGATATTTATACTGATCATAAAAGTTTAAAGTATATTTTCACACAAAAGGAGCTGAATATGCGCCAAAGAAGATGGTTGGATCTGATTAAGGATTATGACTGCTCAATCCATTACCACCCTGGGAAAGCAAACAAGGTGGCAGATGCATTAAGTCGACAAGACCATGCTAGTTTATCCATGATGAGGATCACAAAAGATCCAATATTTATGGATTTACAAAGGATGGATCTTGGAATTATAATGGAAGGGGAAAAATATTATCTTTCTCAAATGAATGTTCAACCATCTATACATGTGAAGATTAAAGTGGCACAGAAAGAAGATGTCGAGTTACAAAAGAAGGTGAGAAATGTTCCTGAATTCAACCTTGATTGTGATGGGATAATAATGTTCAGGAATCGGGTTTGCGTTCCTCCCATCCCCGAATTAAAGAATGAGCTGCTGTATGAGGCTCATAGTTCATCATTTTCTATTCATCCTGGAAGCACGAAGATGTATAGGGACCTGAAAGAGTACTTCTGGTGGGATGGCATGAAAAGAGATGTTGTTGAATATGTCTCTCGATGCTTGGTTTGTCAACAAGTTAAAGCTGAGAGACAGAAGTCTAAGGGGATGTTACAACCATTACCCATACCCGAATGGAAATGGGAAATCATCACTATGGACTTTGTCACAGGACTTCCTAAAACATCAAAAGGCAATAATGCTATCTGGGTTATAGTTGATCGTCTTACAAAGTCTGCACACTTCATTTCTATTAGAGAGGATTTCTCTCTAGATCAGCTTGCCAGGATATATGTAAAGGAAGTGGTAAGATTGCATGGAGTACCACTTTCTATTATATCTGATCGAGATCCAAGATTTACCTCGAAGTTCTGGCGAAGTCTTCAGCATACTATGGATACAGAGTTGAGTTTCAGCACTGCTTATCATCCCCAGACAGACGGTCAGTCTGAGAGAACAATTCAAACCCTAGAAGATATGTTGAGAGATTGCTCTATGGATTTCAAAGGAGGTTGGGATCAACACCTACCTTTGGTGGAATTTTCTTATAATAATAGATTTCACTCCAGTATTCAGATGGCTCCTTATGAAGCTCTCTATGGAAAGAAATGCAGGACTCCAACTTGCTGGGATGAAGTTGGGGAAAGAAAGCTATTAGGACCTGATCTCATTGATGAAATGGCAGAAAAGGTCAGATCTATTCAACAACACATAAGAGCAGCTCAGAGTCGACAGAAAAGTTATGCCGACAACCGAAGAAAAGACCTAGAGTTTGAAGTGGGCGATAAAGTGTTCTTACGAATATCTCCCTGGAAGAGGGTTATAAGATTTGGAATGAAGGGGAAGTTGAGCCCTAGATATATCGGTCCTTTTGAAATACTGGATCGTGTTCGGAAGGTAGCTTACCTATTGGCGCTTCCACCGAATCTCTCTCAAGTTCACGATGTGTTCCACGTATCTCTCCTGAGAAAGTACATACCAGATCCTTCACATGTACTCAGCTCAGAAGTTGTACCGCTGGAGCAAGATCTTTCTTATGAAGAACAGCCGATAGAGACTCTGGATCATAGCGAAAAAGTCCTACGAAACAAGACCACTCGCTTGGTGAAAGTTTTATGGAGGAACCACCAACTTGAAGAAGCTACATGGGAGCTTGAGGATATGATGATGGAGAAGTATCCTCATTTGTTTGTTACAAAGTGACGAATTTCGAGGGCGAAATTCTTTTTAAGGGGGGTAGAATGTAACACCCGAGACTTTTATGTTATATAAATCATCAAAGGAATCTTTTTCTACACAACACTTGCTTGGCTTGCTTTACACGCAATCGCGACCTTCCTCGATAGCTTGCGTCGTACGCAATAACGAGTTTCACTAAACAACAATATGCTATTAAAACTAGCCGTTATGAATAGTAATAACCACTTTTTGAAATTTTATAAATTTTATTTTTCAAAATGGACTTCATTTTTGGACTCAGAATATCGAAATTAGCCTAGGGTGAAATTTTGGTATTTTTCTGAAAACTTTCAATTTTTGATGAATAGTGAAACCACTAAGTGGTAGGTTAAAAACTGAATTTTGCATAAAACTTAATTTTACCGCTTCTGTGATTGGAATTTCGAAAATCCGACAGACACGGTTGATATCAGTAAGTAAAATGTGGTTCAATGAGATAAAAATAATTTTTTGGTGAATAGTAACTTTTTACGATTTTTACCGCGGTTAATAGTAAATAGGGTAACTAAGGGTAAATATGATATCAATATTACCCTAACACATGTCCTAATTCTATTGGACAAGTGTAATTCGACCAAAAACAAACTTAGGAATAAAATATGACCATTTATGCCCACTTGGATTAGATTAGGACATTTATTATTAATTTATTTAAAGAAGGGTTAAAATAGTTAAAATCAAAGTTTAATAAGTAAATCATTATTAATATGGGGATATACATAAGATATATTCGATTGTAAATATTCATTAAAAAGATAAAAAGATTTCCTACATGATGGTATTTTATTTTTAATTTTTAGACATTAAATAATTTAATTTATTTATGACACAATGATGATGTAGTAATTATCTTATTAATGAAATATTGACATAATTGATGTTATAAACACCAAAATAAATATAATTTGAGACTTTTTATGAATTCCACTAATTTTCTAGGTTACTATGATATATTAGTGTTGATTTAATCAACTTGGTTCGAACATATAATTCTGTTATGACTTTCACAAAAATCATATATCAAATAGTGTCAAAATTGCCACAAAATAGTTTTTAAATCAAATATTATATTATTAATTGTTATTTTATTCCTAAAAATCTAAGGTTCGGCCAAATGACTTATATAAGGATATATATATTAATAATAAACAATTTGGGGTTCGTTTGGCATGTTATAGTAAGTGTATTAACCATATAGTGAAAGAAAACAAAAAGACACGGTAAAAGTTAAATTAATTAACTTAGAGTTAAATCTAATTGATAAGGTTAAAATAATACCCTAAACTTGTCTAAATCCTATTGGTTGATAGGATTTCGACCCATCCCCACTTTAGCTTCGAAATAAGACCCTTTGGAACCATTATAAACCGATTTTGACTTTAATATAAAATAATATTTTGAGATATTCCTAAGGTGCCCCTCTCCTCCCTTATAAAAGGGCACCTCCTCCCCCTCCTCCTCACACCAATTTGAGCACTCAAGCTCGGCCAACCCCTGCCATTTTCTCCTCTCCACTTCCCTAGAATAATCCTAGAGGTCCTGGTCTTCTCCAAAGACCAATATTAGTTCCTTAAGTGGAGGATTCAAAGAGGCGTTCCAAAGAAGAGGTAATATCCATTACCGATCTTTTCAATTTCTTTCTTCTTCAACTTATTCTTCTTTAGTTGTTTCATGATAAAGTAATAACATCAGTATTAGTTACATACTGATATGTCATTATAAATATGAAACAACCCTAATTCACCTTCTATCCATCCTACGGAAAAATGAAATCACCGCGCGTGCGTACGTACGGAATACCGTCTCCACGCCGTGGTGTAATCTATTTTCCACCATCACCTTAAAAGGATGGGTATAATGGTGTAATGAGTAACTATATATGATTATTATGAAGTAATATTGATACTGAAATAATATATATATATACTCCAATACAATTCCACGATCATAGGAACGATATCATCACTCGTGCGTACGTACGGAATACCGTCTCCACAATGTGATGCGACTCGTTCTACATGATCTTCATTTAATAATGATTATATAAATGAATTGAATGAATGAATATGGTATATAATACACTAATACCATTCTGTAAATGAATTATCTATAACCTAAAGATAAGAATAAGAATTTATTCGACGAAACACGCATAAGAACAAAAAGTTATAAAGACCCGAGTAACAAGTAACAATGAAACATTACTAACAAGAAGCTAATAATATGACCATATATGATATCATATCAATATGTATGATTCTGAAATAAGTCAATAACATTATTTAAACCATTATACAGGAGCTTCGGACACGAATAAAGCAAATCGGACCTAAGGTAAGGGAAATATCACAATCTCATTTTTATCCGAGATTGTTTATTCGTAAGTATTTAATGGGGTGTATTTTATCATCCACATCCAAGTTTCATCAATATGTAATATTATTTCCATCCACCTACAATTGTTTAAATCCATTTTTACCCTTCGGTGAGTTTTTAGTAATATGTATGAAAGGAATCTTTTGTCGTACGAGGTACTTTTTGACTTTTCCGACAAAAGTACGAAGAATGTTTTTTTTAACTTATACGGCATGAATATATTTTTAAAACATTATTTCCAAGAAGCTTCCTTTACAAGTTCTCAAGTTTATTTTTAATCAACTTCTTTTATTTTAAAGTTATATGACATGTTATGAAAGTAAAAATGTTTTTGAAGAAGAAAGGATATTTTCCTCAAGAATGGAGTTCGAGTGTTTTATCAAAATTATTTTCCATCTAAGATAATAAAGGGTTCTATTTTTATCCCTATTATTACATTGATTTGATCATGTTGTGATGGAATTATTTTTATGAATTCCTTTATCTTATATGAATTGATTTATGATGTCATGATGTTTCAAGAATCCCATTTTTGTTACATGTGTTATGCGATGATGTATGTTTTATGATTATGTGGCACACATAATAAAGGATTCATTATAAGATGGGTGGGACCTATATCTCCCTCCAATGCATTGGGTAAAGATTTTATATCTCATGATATAGACATGGCTGGAACGGAAGGTTATTTCAGTTCAGTGATACAGGACTGAAACGAGGAGTGAACTCGGTTCAGAAAGGGACTTTGTCCACTAAGATAGTCTTGGCAATGAGTCATGACTAACAAGAAATGATTTCCATGATTATGTGTGCATGCCACAAAGTTTCAAGTTTTATGTTATGATTATGAGGATCTCATTTTCACTTCTATGAATTATTCCATGATAAGATATTATGATCTCTTTTGCAGGTTTTGATTTACAAAAAGATATGATATGATTTTTATTTCCTTTATTTTCCCTTGCTGAGCATTTGAGCTCACCCTTTTATGTTTTCTTTTCCCCAGGTCAGAAGATGGATATTAAGTAGAATATGCTAAAAGGGACCCTAGATATGATGAAATAAATGGGAGACACTGTATAAGATTTATGAACCAGTTGTTTATGTTTCCCAGTTTCTAAAGACACTATACCTATACGGTCCTTTGTGGTTTTGTCATATGTTGTAATAAGTGTGCTTCAATTTCGAAGTATTAACAATGTATGTAAAGTATGGGTCGTTATATTAAACTCTTGGTGTGAGTATTACTGCATAGTAGGTAGGCCTGAATAATCTTATTCCCAATGAGAATGCTTTTAAATAACGAAAAATATATTTTGATGTTTTAAAAACAATAAAAAATATAGTGGGTTTTCACCATTTTCAATTTAAAGAGTACAATACATAAATACATTTCCCTAACTATTTTGATATTTGATTCACACATTTGGGATAGTTAAATTCATTGAGTTAAAGGAAAAAACACCAATTTGGTAAATATTTTTTTTCAACAAAGAGAAAAATACGAGTACTTGTTCATTAAATGATTTTTCTGGAACCATTAAAACAAATACACACTTTCTCAATTTACCAAATGAACACAAAAAACCGAGCACAATGATCATGAGTTTTTTTATAGATGGAAATGGAACTAGTGGTAATAGAATCTAAGAAAAAATGAAATACATAGGAACTCAGAGGAAAACCTAAATGTTTCAATACAAGAGACACATCCCCCTTTAGCATGCCACCCATGGTTAAGTCAATTCTCCCAATGCTGATCCACCCTAACTCAGTACAGATTTAGTGACCCAATCCCGTAGTAATAATGCCAAATATATTGACATAATCCAGTCCACTACTTAGTACATCAACTACTAGTGTAGCAATAATTCATAGGAACACTCATAGCTATTAAAGGTTCCCATGATATGATCCAAAATGTGTGTTCCATACTAGATCTAGAAGAAATCCATATATACACCATTACACATAACATGCAAGAACTAAAACCACCTCGTACATCACTAAGAGTAATCTTTTATATGATAAAATAATTATACAGTGGAGGTCTTAAACTAAGGATACTCCCATCCCATGGAATAAAAAATAAGGAAATACAAACTCCTTGGTGTGTTTTCAGATGACTGTTTAATATTAATTCTAGATCAGCTTCATGGAATTTTGATTCATTAATCTTTTAATAAAAAACAACACATAAGTCATTTTCAATACCAAAAAAAATTAAATTTTACATTGTAAACACCAATAAACATTTGAATTTAAAACTATTATTTAGGAAAGGAATCCCTGACTTAAAAAAACTATTTAGAAAATCCAATTGGTCGATTCATCCAACACTATGTGTGCAGAACTCAAAAAACATCACATATTTAAAATCCATTTTAAATTAATTTTCACGCCTATTTGAAAAAAATCTAAATATCCACTTGAAAACCCATTAAATGTTAACCAACAACCACTTAGAATCCAAAATACATTTATAATATCGAACTAGGAATTTGATAGACACGTAACATGCACATCACAATTATATGATTTCATGAAATTAAATTATAAGAGTATTATGAATTATTTAAGAATAATAAATATTTCTAAAAACATAAATTACTAACAATAAATAAATCCGAGTATGAAAAAAATAAACAATTCATTAATATAAATGAAAATGAGAAGGGATCATACCTCAATTGAAAACCATAAAAACACCTGGTAATAGAATGATTTTTCGGTGGCCACTAAATATCACACAATTAACTCCAACGCATTGGAAAATAAAGTTTAGGGACTCAAAACCACATAAAATACTAAATTATTATGGGAGAAACCAAACAGTTGGAAGAAAACCCTCACCTCAAATGGTGGTGACAACCCAAAACGGACCAAAATTCGTTAACATCTATTGTGAAGAATAAAACCCTCCCTAATGGGCCATGATAGATTTGTTTCACAATCAGAAGATGAAGCTACCACCAGAGGAGTTTTACGTAAGTGAGGTAGTGCGTCGTAGAGGTCATTCCTGCCAGGATGTTCGTCAGAGGAGGGTGTGATATAAGGTCATTTTTCCATAGTGTGACACTGATAAGTCATTTTGTGAGGGGAGGGTGAACTAGTACGACAGCTGGTTGGAGGAGGGAGCCGACAGTGCAGGTCTCCTGTAGGGGGGTAGCTGGAATGTTGAGTGATGACTGTTGTAGTAATTGGCCAGAGGAAATCTAGTCGATGGGGAGACGCTGGAGAATCTGGTTGGAGGTGGAAATGCCTGAGGTGTTGGTTCAAGAGGAGTTCTCTCATAATAGAGGGGTGGTTCAAGAGGAGGTCATGCTAGCTGGATAGGGTGTCGAAGAAGGCCACAGCAGCTAGAGATGGTGTCTGAGAAGGGGTGGTGCTGATAGAGAAGGGAGCTCTGGTTGGGGAGTATCCCTAATGAAGGAGTTATGTAGGGGAGTCCGATTGTTCCATGATGGAGAGAGAGGTAGGCTGGAGATATTTCCTAACAAAAAGAGGATAGTGGAACAAAAACATTTGTAAAATTATTCTAATATAAAATACTTATTATATTCATAATTATAAAATATTTCTATTATTATCAATATCATCACAAAAAATTCATTATAAATAATAATAATAATAAAATTATTAATAAATTTAACGATAAATTTTATAATAATAACAATAATTATTATTATAATTTATTTATAATAAATAAAATAATTATTAAATGCAATATTATTATTATTATTATTATTTCTATTCAATCATCCTCATTTCATTATTTTAATATTATATTACTAATTGAATTTTAGTTTATTTTGTTAATTTGAATTTGAGGTAACGACATAGTCTGTGCAGTGCTCAATCGATGGTTTTTGAACCATGTGGTATCCTCTATCCCTTAAGCTCCCAAATGAGTACCTGTACTAAACACACAGTTTTTGCAAACTCTGTAGTTCCCAGTCACAAGCCTAAATCAACTATAAATTACAATAGATGTAATTATTTTAATAAAGAGAATTATAACTAACAACTGGATTAATAATAATATGATTATTCATGATAATTTTATTATAATTATTATTATAATTTAAGACAATACATTTAAATTTTATTTTATCATTTTTCATACATTTATTTTATCAATTATTTAACTATATTTTATTTTTATTTAATTTTCTGATGACAGGTTAGCCGAATGGATGCTTTAGTGAAGATTCACAATTTAAAACCACGTTTTTCCCATTCACCTGATTTCACCATACCAAAAACAATTTTTTTTAAATAAAATTCATAAAAAATGAAAATAAATTAATAAAATTTTAAAAAATTAAAAAGTCAATGTTAGGGTGTGGCATCCACCACCTACCATTAATTTTTCAGATTATTCAATAACATATTCTTGGAACTCCTAAATTTGTAAATCTATATTGATATTTTACATTATCAGGAAGCATTCTATCAGTAATAGATAACCAAGAAGATCCAATTTTAGTTTCTACCTATATTACTCTTATAGTTCATGATTCTTTACATCATTGATAATATCATCATAAACTTCAATAATCACATACCTTTAACATTTAGATGAAGTATCATCCTAAAAAAAATCATAATGCTAAATCAGTGGTCTTGTAGACATTTTGATCAAGCCAATATGGATTGACAAAAAATAAACACCAAACACTATTTACCTTAAAGAACTTACATGGTTCCAACAATCTTATAATAAATAATTATTGAATAATATATAGGATATAAAAACTAATAAAAAATTTCTTATAAATGACATCATAATAGGGGAATATATATATGGATTAAATAGAAATGTAACTAATATCATGGAAAATTATACCTTATTTCGTTCTTATCATATATGTAACATCGAACATCATATTCATTCTGTAATTTACTTATTCCAAGTCCTCATAAATAATTGGGCATGCATACTACCGATACAAAGGCTATAATGTTGAAAGATACATTTCAATACATAGAGGCGATAAAAAGGGCCACTTCCTTCACCTATTATATATATATATATATATATATCATTTGTATTATTAAATAATTGACTGAAAAATCAATGTGTAATCATTATAATCCTTCGTAATGAAAAACAAGACAATGAAATGCTAATCCATTCCCCAACCAATAAATAGAGTGACATGATAACAAACTAGAAATGGTAATATAGTGGATTATTTCATTATATAATATCACCATTACGTTATATGATTCCTACAATGATTATTATTGAGATTAAAATTATTTAAAATGATAACTAGAACATGCGTTGAGGAAAATATTATTTTCATTTTGAAGTCAATTTTCAAAAATATAAAAAAATACATAATATGATACAAATATTTATTTAAAAGTAAAAAGGGAAAAATTAAAAGAATTAATAAATTATAAATATAATACTAATTGTGGGATTATTCATTCAAGGGGTATAAATAAAAATAAAGACTTATTTAATGACACTATTAAAAACAAACTCATTTTAAAATAGACTAGGTAATTCCTCTAAATTTTTAAATGAGAATAATAACATGGGTAAAAATGAATTCATTCAATTAATATATTAATATTAATATATTATTAGAAATATTATAAAGCAAATATTTGCATGGAAGAAATTTATTTCAACCCGAATATAGAAGACATGTAAGGTTTCATTAAAAACATTCAATTAATGTTTCAATCTTTTTGAGAGATTAAAATGAATGAAAATAATATAATTTATATTAATAACCATATGATTTGAAATTAACTATTTTAAATGACTAATATAACATATAATATCATCACATTATCTTTTTTAGCTTAGAAAACCCTAGTAACAAGCGATATTGTTACATAAAACCCATATCATTATGTTGACTCTTGAATCGCAACATCCATTGTTGAAATGGAATAAAGTTAAGCTTTAAATATATTGAATTTAAATATATTTATGTTATAATTTTTTTTAGGTGTATACTAAATTTAAATAATCAATTATTGAATATGAAATATGTAGCATAGAATTAATGTCATGCGAGAAAACATTACAATGATTGTAACATTAATGAAAAAATTATGAAATGAAGAGATTATATATAAGGACCCAACCATAAAAAATTACATAATCTTTAATAAAATTAATAATTCACATTGGGGGTTTTTCAGGTATATAGTTTTAGAGAATTTGGACATAACTATTATATCTCATAAGATTACAATGTAGACACTCCTACTCAGTTTCCATTTTTTTCACGAAATAAAAACTCTTAAAAAGAAACATGTCTAGTTACATGTTTTAAATAGACTGTCTTTCCATGATCCCATCCTTGACCCTATTCATCATTAATTACTATAGAAAACATTTCAAAAACATTGGATGAGCATAAAAATCTCAGTAAGGGATGTAAATATACGGAAAGAAAAACATCAGTCCATGTATACATAATAATAAATGAAATCATTATTTTCACATTAAACATAAGCACTTTAACATACCTCATGAAATCATAAGATTTATGAATAACTCATAGAAATCATAAGACATAAAGGTAACTTGTGGCATTAATAACATTCTTACATAGGGAGTAACCCTCATGGTTACGTTTGGAATACCCATCACAGTATATTCCCTAAATCTCTTCGGAAAAACCTTAGTGTTTAACTTTTTCACGTTACCCAATGCATTGGAGAGATATCTTGGGCTCACCCTAAATTAGTTAATCATAGAAGAACTTGTATTCTTAAAAAATGATCAAGATCCATAACATAATCGTATCAAATAAAACATGCATAATGGAATCATAACATTTCCACATTTCAATATCTAGACACATTGATATAATCAAAATATTATCAAAACCATTTTCAATAAAAAAATACAGAAATGAGTATATGGTATTTATTTAACTTTTAAAAACTTTATGGCTTGTTAAGGAAGACAAAAATAAAATAATACTTGTGGCGGCATAGAGGTCATTGTCACCACTTACATTAAAAATAAACATACTTTTTGTCATTTAGTAAAACACTTCATAGAGGGAAGATTTATTTTCAATAAAAGTAAAATAAAAAGATTTTTATAAATCGTATAAAAAGAATTTGGGTATAAAACAAAATATACCTTAGTGAAAAGAGATTGAGACAAAGTACAAAGTCAGTATCCATAGATTAAGGATGAATCAATTACATACTTCTATGTGAAAAATAAAAATACACCTAATATAAGTCGATATTAAGTGTAAAAAACTCATAGGAATTCACAGATATTAATATAATGACATATTCAAGGAGTAAATGTTTAACCCAAAGAATTGAAATTGAGTTAAGAAGATCCCACGCAAAAATTCGACAGCCTAACGACATCACATTAAAAATTAGAAAATGAGTTGATGAGAGATAAAATAGTATCTCATAAAATGGACATAAAATTTACATCAATAAGCATATATAAGAACATATCCCAACACAATAATATGTAAATTAAAAGACATACCAAAATAAGTCTCTTAAAAAGAGGAGGGTGAAAGGTTCCCTTACCGAATTGGGTAACATCTGAAACGTACACCCCATGAAAGAAGGGTCATACAATGAAGATGTAAATATACATAAATTAAATTATATTACACAAAGAATAAAATCATGGGCATTAAAAACACCACAAAAAATTAAATAGTGGAAAATGTACCATGAATCTCACGGGAACAAAAAGTGAGATAAAAAATCCTTACCTTGGGGTAATCAATCGAGTCGTATGACCAAAAGATAATAAAAACCAAATGAATAATAAAATACCATGAATATGATGATTATATATATATATATGTAGTACAAAATACACCACATTCAATAAATAATTGGCGAACAATAGAAATCTCAAAGAATTAAAAGTGATATTAGAAATCCCTTACGCAAATTCGGCAGCCTAACAACATCACTTAAAACATCCCAAAATGGAATGATCTGATCAAATAGGATATCACATAATATGAACATAAACATAAATTATGATGGATATATATATCATACGACAACATTGGAAAATGTAACTTGAAAGACTTGACATGAAAATAGAACATTAAAAATGAGAAGGGTGAAAGGATCCCTTACAAAAATCGGCAGCCTAACAACGCCACATAAAAATTCATAAAATGAATTGATGATAGTAAGAGGGTGTATCTCATTATATGAAAATGAAAACTACAGTAAATTGTAAAAAAAAAATACATCCTCCAACATCAGATCATGGATCATAATAGAAATTACATAAAAGAGAGTACTTGAAAAGAAAGAGAGAGGTAGGATCCCTTACCTCAAGCCCGACTTGTCTTGTTTGTTCCTTTATATTCCTGAATATTAATCATTGTATAATTTATAATTTCTTAAGGACATACATAAAAGTTTATTATTCAATTCATATAACATATTATCATGTTATAATAATAAGGTTATTATGTTAGTTCATATCAGACGTTTTTGCCGGTGATCGGTACATGAGTCTAAAATGAACTTTTCTGAAAAGAATTTTCCATGTAGTTATAAGTAAATAATCTCTAAAATGGTAATAATGATTTAAATATCAATTATATCCATTATATATTCATTTTATACTATTCCATAACATTTGGAGATTAAAAATTAAATGCATCGTTCAAGGAGATGGTATGTCGTACGTACACATGAACGCTACATTCATATCTTCGTCATATTTATGGAATTAAAAATAATAGAGATATATATATATATATATTATCATTAAATTATAATATATATGTTATATAGATCATATCGGTTCATTAATTTCATTAATTTCATTCTTTATACATTCCATGTATTGCATGAACGGGTCACATTACTTGAGGGGGCGGTAGTCCACATTTCCTCAAATGAAATTATCGAAATTACACAACATGAAAACCATATTGATATGATTTAAAAATACAATACAGAAGAATATTGAATAAATAAATATCATAAATATCATATATAAATATAGTTCCATCATATTTTCCACCATGAGAGGGGTAAAAAGAATATTGAACAATCATCATTTCGTGATGCAGTAATTCGCCACCCACAGAAACAATATGATCCTTAACCATTATACGGAGGTGTGTGTAAGTTTATCTCAAATACATATCATAACAACATCCTATTATATTTAAGATACTGGTTTTGTTACAAAATAATGGAATACAAATAGTTTAAGGGGTTGGATAAGAAAAATAAAACAAATGAACATAAGAGAAGACATTACCTTTAAATCGGGTATCTATTTTTGATTTGAGCCAAAGGCTTTCATGGGAAGGATTCTGCCCAAAGTGAGGCTTCTAGGAGTAATATATGGATATTTAGATAAAATATGAGATGTTTTTGGACGAGCCAAGTGCATGAGAGGTGTGGGTAAGGGGGTAGAGGTGCGGGCCTTTTATAAGAGGGAGGAGGGGCACTCTTCTAATGTCTTGAACATTTAATTTATTATAAAATGATTTTCGGATATTAAAGGCCCCAAAATTATATATTTATAGGATAAAGTGATATGGGTTATAAATACACCCAAAAAATATGTTTTTTATAGGTGTAAGTCTTAGATTTTACCATTTGATTTAATTTTATTTAAATCGTTAATCAATGAGGTAATCACCGCATCATCACTGTGTCATAAATAAATTTATTTAATTAATGTCTAAAATTATAAAAAATTACCATAATTTATGAAATCTGTTTATATTTACAATTAATGTTTATATTCAAATATATCATTAATTTAAACAAAATTAAAATTGTTTTACTTAGGTGATACATAATTTGGTTACATTTTCCTTTATTTTAAAAAATATATGAGAAATGGTCACTATCACACAAAAGTGATTCCATGGGGTCCCATGGTTTACGCAATGCATCCCATGGTCGTAAATGACACCACCAATATCAATAGGACACATTTTGGGGTCATTTTATATTTTTATGATATTAGTTTATTACCCTTAACTACCCAGATACTAATTAAACAAGATAATTATAGATAATTATCGTCGTTAATATTCATAATGTCCAAAAAACAAGAGTCTTAATAACATAATTTATACCTTATGATACCAAATATGGAATCCATTTTACCATATTCCAAACACATAAATTGCAGTAATTAATTTAAAAATAATTCTCATTTTCAAAACAAATAGCGCGTTTTTTAGAAACAATATCTATCAAAAGATTGACAATTCTTTATGTCCAATTCCAAAGTGAAATTAATTACAATGACCAACATTGAATTAAATGGTAAACATATATTCTAATTACACTTTATAAATAAATAAAAAGATAATCTAAATATATTATTAAATTAGATGAAAACGAAATTTTGAAGTAAAGTGCAGTATTTTTCAATATTCATTAAAAAATGATCATTGTCATAAAAATACCAAACATTTATCCAATGTGAATTTCAATGTCCCCATTATAAAGAATAATTTTATTTTTAGAAATACATATTATAAAATTTTTAAAAGATAGATTTAAAAAATGTTCTCAATCAAAAGGCGGTAAAATAATCTTTTAAAAATATTAGAGTATTTATTCTTAAAATTTGATTCAATTGCATTTTAAGCCTTCAAAATTTGTTGTATAAATATAAAAATATTTAAAAAACATATTTAATAAATTTTTAGTTAGTTTTTTTATTCCCTCCATTACAACGGCTAGGTGGTAACTACCATTTAAAATAATATTATTTTATTATTAGTGTGCAACGTAAGGTTTAAATGAAACTCATTGTTGCATATTAGGTATTCCATCAAACAAAGAATATCTTTTAAAGTAATATTAATATTTTATTCACAAATATTAATAAATTTGAAATTTTTATATTCTTTATTTACCTGGGATGTTACATCCCTCCCCCCTTTTGGTAATTGCATTCTCGCAATTTTAAAATTGGGCTCGAAATCTTCATTGAAAGACCCACATTAGAAAATGAGTCAAAAAAACTATCACATTAAAAAAAGAGATGTAAAAAGGTCACCTGAGACAAAAGATACTAGGATTCCATTAAAACATTGATATGGTGGAGAAAACTAACCATTACGTTCTAATGGAGGGTGATATAAAACATGTTCAGGAGAAAGTAAACAATCTAAAAATCACAAACATGTGATGGGTTAAACTGTATTTGATTCCCAAGTTGGAAAAGTTAATAGAAAAAAATTTTGTTTTAAGTTACATTTCATTGAGGAATTTATTTATGAGCATAAATAATAGTTAAGTACACATAATTACATATCATGTAGACTTTCATCTCTTACTGGATTTCAAACAAAAAACACTTATTTTCTCCAAAACATTAGTATTTAGGATGAAATTGTGATGACCCAGACTCTCTTGGTCCTTTCCTTTTCCAAAAATCAGGATCCTAAAGGGGGTAGCGTCTCGGCGTGACCGATCGGGGAGATCGATCGGTGAGACAGATTGGTGAGACCTATCCGCGCGACCGATCGGTGAGACCGATCAGCGTCACACGACTTTGTCGGGGTTTTTCCAATGACATGTGAAAATTGAGTTTTAAACCCTTCTTTGACCCCCATTAATCTTGTTTTAAAGCCCAATAATGCCCATAAATTTTATAATTGAATATTTAATAAATTATCCGGGTGTGTGCGTCAGTTTATACAACCCTAACCTTTTAATAATGTGTGGGGCCGCGTGGTCAACCCACGATCCCCTCTCCTTACATGGTTTGGTGTTTTTATCTCAACCGTCCGCAGATTTTATAAACTAAGGGTTATCCGTGGTTTCTATTTTTCTCGGTCTCCCTGTTCTAAGAGTTCCCTTCATCCAGACGAGCATCTTTTCTTTTAGATGAGCCACATCGCTATGCATGAAGTTATGCGCCCGGCCTAAGTGTTGATAGACGAGGCGATTTTCGTTCAGGCGAACTGCATCGCTATCTATGAAGTTCCACCTCCAACCTTAGCGTCGATCATTGATAATCAAGTAGGGAATTTCATGGCCTCTTTCTTTTGGGTATCATGTGGGGTGGGCGTGCTTTTGATTCTGTAGAATTGGTTCAACCAAACCTATATAAAGATAATGAACTAATTATATGAAGAATGAATGGGGGCTATGACCGTTGATGCTGTTTTATGTTTTGATCATCTTTCTGAATTGTGAGGGCTTACGCCTACTGAAAATCATTGTTGTTGGTGGTCTTTCTCTGTGCACTAATGAGCCCCTGGGGATGTTTTAAATGACTTGTTTGTGGTTGAGAACTTCTGCTGTGAAAAGGGCAATTGGTTAATCACGTACACCTAGCTAAATAAATTGAATGCACAAGAATCAACCATTCTGTGATAACCCCCGGTTAAAGAACATGAAATTGAAATCATGGAGTGTGTTAAATCTTATAAATATGAAAATACTGTCATGGACCTTCTTTGAGTTGGTGGTAGTGGTTTTGTTGTTTTCTTTTATGGGCCAATTGCTGGAGATATGGGAGGGGATGGGATCCCTTGTTGATATGGATTCAGTGGTTGTGGGTTTTAAGACCAGTTGGTTACCTTGTTTATATCATGAATTGGGGTGGGATCCTCTGTTGATGAGAGACCATTTTGGGGGGCACCAGGTAGTGTCTCGAGGGTTTATTTGGTTATAGTACTTTGAGGGATCTCACTTATCCCCTTGTTGTTGTAACATTACAAGAGAACAGGGTGTGAATGTTTAAATTGACGTTTGGCTGGATTCTTTCCTTGGTTATGCTTATGGTGTTAGTTTCCCAACTAGGTGCATGAACATATGTAAGCATTGTTACTGATCATGAAAACAATAATGGGACAAATGATTTTTGTTGGCAAGAGACGTGACTCGGACTTGAGTGCTGTTGTAATCTGTATGTTGTCTAAAGAAAAACCTAACATTGGGTTAGTGATTCATACATATGTATATACATGTAGTTTTGTGTTTATTATTCACTCCCCACCCAAGTTGAGAACTTAGTGCCAAAAACCCCCATTTCATGGGGGAGGGTGTTTTTTCCAACACTATTCTTAGTGGTTGGTTATTAGCTCCATTTCTTATCCCTTTCCCGGATAGCCCAACTACCATCGGGTAGGTTGTGATGGCCTGAGGTCCATTATTAGGCAATGAATTTTTTGGCAGGGTAGTGTGGTGGTTGGCCCAGGTGTGTGAGGGCAGGTGGTTTCCCAAGTGTCTTCGGGATGAGGCCCAGGTGCCTTCGGGCGTGGCAGTGGATCTTCTATCCCATGTGTCTTCGGGCATGGTGGTGGTTGTTCTGGACTAGGTGTTTACAGGCATTGTTATGTGTGACAGTTGTGGCCCGGGTGTTTGCGTGCGTGATTCAGCAGTGGGACTACGTGCGTTTTTGGCCCAGGTGTGTGCGGGTGGGTGTGGCAGTGGGACTGCAGTGAGAATGGAAGGATTGGTTCGATGCGTAGGATGTCTCAATAACCAGTGGGAAAGTGGCGCGGGGTAACCAAACATCAATGGGCTCTTATATATATTTATTGGTTTGCGTTACTTGGTGAGTGTAGCCGGTGAGTGGGATGGGTGAACTCCTGCATAGTAATGGTTGTCTGCTTCTCACGGGACTTACGTACGTTCCCCCACATGTGAACGAGAGTCTTTTTTTCCCTACTGAGGGTACTTGTATTCACACCTTACATATATAAAACTACTTTCAGGTTTCCAGGAGGACTTTGGGGATCATGCAAGACTATACTAGCTCGGACCTTTGGGCAGTTGCAGTTGATGTTTTCCTTTCATTGGTACTTACCCTTGTACTCACTTTTGTACTTTTGGATTTTACTTTTGGAACATGCATGTTCTAATGGTTTACTTTTGGCTTCACATATATTTTAATTTTGGTGTTGATGGGTTTCATCATCTTATCTCCTGATCCTAAATAAATTGTAATGCATTCAACTTGTGTGTAATTTCCATACCCTTGGTGCTAGTCGCCACTCCGGGACCTATAGAAGGAGGGTTTTGGGGGTCATTATCTCTCCTTCAACTTAATGAAGGAATGGCTTGGCAACCTGCTGACCCTTCCCTCCTTTTGGTGAAGGTGGGTCATGACAGAATGGTATTAGAGGAGGAGGTTGAGGGATAAGATGGATTCTGCAGTTAGGCACAGTGAGGATTGCATGGGATGGTATGAAAACAGTGTTGGGTGACCTTGGTGCGTGAATTAGGCCAGGGAAGACCAACTAGGACATAGGATTTTAGGGCCCCCCATGATCCGATGCAAGGACTCTGGACCTACCAAATGACCAAGTGAGGCCATGCTGATTGCAGGGTAGAGCCCCTAGGAAAGTTACATGCATCATAATTACATGTGTTCACGTGTTTTTGGGATGTCTTGGGAATTAAGAGTAAATGAAAATTTTATGAAATTTTAAGAACAATATTCTGCACTACTTGGGCTTAGGCATTCCTTGTTTACCTTGTAGCTATGGAACCTGGAAGGCAACCACATGTGGTACAAGGGATCGAGGCCCCGGAGACTACTTTGGCCGATCGGCAGAGAGATGATCGAGAGGAAGAGGATGACCCGTGGGAGAAGACTCTTCGGGCCTTCTAGTGGCAGACCCTCGAGAAGTTCGAGGGAAGCACCTCTGTCATGAAGACGGAAGGCTGGCTAGAGGAGCTAGTGATAGCCTTCAGCCTGATTTCAACCCCGACTGAGTACAAGGTTCTTCTAGCTGTCAGCCAGATGTGAGTAGTGGCGCGTCAATGGTGGAAGCTTTACCTAGGGGAGAGGAGATAGGATGAGGTGCCATTGGATGATTTCGAGAAGGAGTTCCGGGCGGAAATCTTCCACTCGGCGATGAAGGCGGAAAAGAGACAAGAGCTACTCTCCCTCCAACAGGGGAGTATGTCAGTGAGGGAGCCTGAAATAATGTTCAAGGACCTCCTACATTTTTCTCCGGATCTCTTTCCTAATGAGGAGCCTCAGGCAAGACGTCTAGAGGAGACACTCTGACCCTCCCTCAATTATGTTGTTACCCGCTATACCTAGCCGACGTACATGGAGGCCTAGAAGAAGGTCGAAGTGGTGGAGAGGATGCACTCTCTAGGAGGTGTGTCATGAGAGGGGATCCAGCTGGGTCCATCGAAGGGGAAGGCCTTCAGCACCATGCCTCCAATGTTAGGACCCTCCAGGTTCCGACCCGCAAGGAGTCGGCCGCAGCAGTTTCAGTTTCAATCCCACTGTCCTTGCCCACTTCCTTCGGGCCCGGGACCGCGATGATTCGTCTGTTGGAGCAATGGACATCTCCGGAGTCAGTTCCCGGACCAGGTATAGTACGGAAGTGGCGGACAGCCCCAGCACCCACCCCAGCAGCAGCTTACAGCCAGGCCTTTCCAGCAGCAGCAGTAGGGACAGCGAGCTCCCGCTCCTCTGAGGACAGACGTAGGAGGGGGCCGACCTCAAGGCGCTCCTCAGGGACCTCGACCAGGGTGTGGTAGGGGAGGTGGCCGATAGTATAGGGGAATATGAGCCAAGCATGGAATGCTACATGCCGTGGAGGCAGCAGTTCCAGCAGGGCCGGAGGTTGTTCAAGGTACAATCAGTTTTTTAGCACTCTTTCTTATGCCTTGTTTGATACCGGAGCTTCGCACTCCTCTGTTTCACCCGTTCTAACTTGTTCCTTTGGCCTAGATTCCAAGAGATATCTAGTGCCCCTGGTGTTGAACACACCAGTCAGAGCTCAGACCGACTTGTTGTTTGTTTGTTGGGGATGCAGACTGATGATAGGGCCACATCAGTCGGTTCTGGATCTTCTTCTACTACAGACATATCCAAGTGATGTCATCCTAGGCATCGACTGGATATTTTCTGTTTTTTCTATCATCAACTATTTCCAAGTAAGTGTTGTGTTATCGAACTTGGGTGGGCGGCGTGTTACCTTCACCTACTAGCGGAGCAGTCAGAAGGGCAGCAGGCGAGAAGAACCCCTCCCCTCCATGTTGGCCGAGCTGTCAGTGGATTTAGTAGATGTTGAGATGGTGGAGGTGCTAGATGTTTTCCATGAGTTTATGGACGTATTTCCAGAGGAGGTAACCACTCTACCCCTTCGGTGGGATATCGAGTTCAGGAGTGAACTGCAGCCCGACGCTCATCCGATCTCAATGGCTCCTTACCGGATGGCACCTTCAGAGCTACGGGAGTTGCGGATCCAGATTGATGATCTAATTAAGAGGGGTTATGTTTGGTCGAGTTTGTCACTGTGGGGTGATCAAGTCATGTTCACAAAGAAGGAAGATGGTGGTCTCAGGTTGTGCATACACTACAGGAGGTTGAATCAGGTGACGATCAAGAATCGCTACCTTCTTCCGAGGATAGATGATCTTTTCGACCAGCTGAAAAGGGAAGGATGGTTCTCGAAGATCGACCTGCAGTTTGGGTACCAGTAGTAGGGTGTGAAGAAGGGAGAAATATTTAAGATGGAGTTAAGGTGAAAATATGGACACGTCGAGTTCGTAGTCATGTACTTCGGTGTTACGAACGCCCCGACTGTGTTCTTGGGGCTTATAAACTCATTTTAAGGGAGTACCTAGATCGGTTCATAGTTTTGTTCATCAACAACATCCTGGTCTAGTCAAGATCAGAGGAGGACCATGCAGAAAACCTAAGGATAGTTCCGGAGGTCCTCCAACATCATCAGCTCTATGGGATGTTGTCGAAATTCAAGTTCTGGACACGAGAAGTGCACTTCCTCGGGCACATGTTGTCTCAGCAGGGGGTAGCGGTGGACTAATCAAAGGTTGAGGTAGTTGTTTCATGGGAATCACCCATGAATGTGGTAGAGGTCCGTAGTTTCCTCGGGCTGGCGGGTTACTATCGGAGGTTTGTACCCAACTTCTCCCGAGTTGTAGCCCCTTTGACAACCCTGACCAAGAAAGACCAGGTTTTCATGTGGAGTGAGCAGTGCGAGTCAGCCTTCAGCTATCTGAAGGAAATGTTGGTCGGTGCCCCAGTGCTGAGATTGCCAGAAGAAGGGGCGGCGTATGAGGTGTTCTGAGATGCTTCAGGACAGGGCCTGGGATGTGTGTTGATGCAGCAAAAAGGGGTGATCTCTTATGTTTCTACGAATCTATGCCCTCATCAGCGTAATTACGCCACCCACGACCTGGAGCTTGCAGCGGTCATTTTTGCGCTAATGTTATGGCTGCACTACCTCATCAGAGAATGCTTTTTGGTCTTCACAGATCAAAAAAGCGTGAGGTATATCTTCTCCCAGCAGGACCTAAACTTGCGACATCGAAGATGGGTGGAGTTCCTCCATGATTACGACTTCGAGATCTCTTATACTAAGGGAACGAGAAATGTAGTGGTCGATGAATTTAGTAATAAGACGCAGAAGGATGTGGTCCGAGAGTCAACGAACACCTGGAAGGCGATGGAGGAGTTGGCTGCCTTACACCTGGATGCGAGGATGGATAGGGGTAGAGGTTTCCTATATCATATGGAAGGGTAGTCGTCTATACTGCAGCAAGTGGAGGAGTCTCAGTGGGGATACCCAGAGTGTGAAGTGATGCGTAACCGAGTTGACCAGGGCAATGCTCCGGAAGGATGGACAGTGGATGGTCAGAACCCGATTCATTTCTAGGGAAGGTTTTCTATTCCAGGAGTGATGTGCGGCAAGGTTCTTAGTGAGTTCCAAAACGCACCCCTTCCAGTACTCCCAGGAGATTCCAAGTTTTACTAGGTACTGAAGAGTAAATTTTGGTGGCTCAGAGTGAAGCGAGCAGTGGAAGAGTTTGTGGCCAAGTGCTTAGTGTGTCAGTAAGTGAAGGCTGAACACCGAGTTCCAGGCGGCCTACTGCAGTCTCTAGATGTCCTAGAGTAGAAGTGGGACGACATCTCTATGGATTTATTCATGGGACTTCCCAAGGTCCAAGGGGCATACGACTTCATCTGGGTGGTAGTGGAACAGTTGACGAAATCGGCCCACTTTCTGGCGATCAGAGAGTTGTGTATTATGGATGCATTGGCACGAAAGTACATGGATGAGGTGGTGCAGTTGCATGGAGTTACGATGTCCATAGTCTCAGATAGGGATACACGGTTTACCTCGCAGGTCTAGAAAGGATTGAAGTATGGTTTTGGCACATAGTTATACCTTATCACAACTTTCCATCCCCAAACAGATGTACAAACAGAGCGCACCATCCAGACCTTGGAGTATATGCTGCAGGCATGTGTTCTAGACTCACGAGGATCATGGATGCGAAACTTAACCCTAGTAGAGTTTGCCTACAATAATAGCTAGCACACTACCATAGGTATGGCCCGGTTTGATGCCATGTATGTGAGGCCATTCCGTTCACCTGTGTGTTGGGCCAAAGTAGGAGAGGCATGCATCCATGGCCCGGAGCTGGTGTAGAGCACGACAGGCAAGGTTCATCTCATACGGGAAAGGATGATGGCGGCCCAGGACCGGCAGAAGACGTATGCTAATACCAGGAGGAGGCCCTTGGAATTTGAGGTTGGAGACCACATGTTCTTATGTGTCTCCCCTCGGCACGGACAACGGAGGTTCGACAAGGGGAGTAAGCTTTCTCCCAGGTTCATCGGGCCCTTCGAAGTGTTACGGCGGGTCGGCGAAGTGGCCTATCATCTGGCGTTACCACTGCTGATACTGAGGATACATGATGTCTTCCACGTGTCCCAGATCTGTCGGTATCTGCACGATGATTCACACTTCCTTGGCTATGGAGAGATGGACATCAAGAATGACATGAATTTTGAGGATATACTAGTGATGATCGAGGATCACAAAGAAAATGTGCTTCATGGGAGAACCGTTCGCTTGGTTCGTGTGTTGTGGAGACAATTTAGGATTGAGGAGAGTACGTGGGAGAGGGAAGCACAGATGAATGCCCAGTATCCAGAGTTGTTTAGAGTTTTTTTTTGTTTTTAATAGCTGTTGTGGTCAAAAAAATTTCCTTGTTGGCTGTGAAATGCTATATTTTTCCTCTGAATGTGTGTGAAATGTCCTGGCTATGATGGAGGAGATAACCCGACCCCTAATAAAGACACATTAAGGTAGATGAAATTAAACCCATGCGGGTGAGTCAGTGCTGCCCAAAGCCTATAATATCTTGACATGGGGAAGGAGACTCCCCAACCTCCACATGCCTGGGCAGTTTGACATGATATGTTTCTTGGTTCCTGATAGGAAAGTGCTCTTAGTTAACAATGAGGTTCACTCTTGAGAGGTATCTTTCGAGGTGGTTGTTCGAACCCTCTCTTTCCTTCTAGGTTGTTTAAATTCTCAAGGGCATGAATAGTTTGAGAGGTATCTGATGTGATGACCCAGACTATCTTGGTCCTTTCCTTTTCCAAAAATCCGGATCCTAAAGGGGGTAGCATCTCGGCTCGACCGATCGGTGAGACCGACCGGCCTGACCAATCGGGGAGAGCGATCAGTGAGACCAATCGGCACGACCGATCGGTGACGTCGATCGACGTCACCCGGCGTTGTCGTGTTTTTTCCAGTGACGTGTGCATATTGATTTTTAAACCAATCTTTGACCCCCTTTAAGCTTGTTTTAAAGCCCGGTAATGCCCATAAATGTTTTAATTAAATATTTAATAAATTAACTTCGTGTGTGTGTCAGTTTAAACCACCCAACCCCTTTAATAACGTGTGGGGCCATGAGGTCAACCCACAACCCCCACTCCTTACGCGGTATGGCATTCTTATCTCTACCGTCCATGAATCATATAAACTAAGGGTTAGTCGTGGTTTCTTCTTTTCTCAATCACCCTATTCTAAGAGTACCCTTCATCCAGACGAGCAGCTTTTCGTTCAGATAAGCATCATCGCTATGCGTGAAGATCTGTGACCGGCCAAAGCGTTGATAGATGATTCGATTTTCATTCAGGCGAACTGCATCGCTATCCGTGATGTTTCGTCCCCGGCCTTAGCGTCGATTGTTGATCACCAAGTAGGGAATTTATTCGTCTCTATCTTTTGTGTATCATGTGGGGTGGGCGTGCTTTTGATTATGTAGAATTGTTTAAACCATACCTAAATAAAGATAATGAACTAATTATATGAAGAAAGAAGGGGGGGTTGTGATCGTTGATGTTGTTTTATGTTATGATCATCTTTCTGAATTGTGAGGACTTACACGTACTGAAAATCATGGGCATTGGTGGTCATTCTCTATGCACTAATGAGCCCCTGGGGATGTTTTAAATGACTTTTTTGTGGTTGTGAACTCCTGTTGTGAAAATGGAAATTGGTTAATCACGTACACCCAGCTAAAGAAATTGAAAGCACCAGGATCAACCCTTCTGTGATAACCCCCGGTTAAATCACTCGAAATTGAAATCATGGAGTGTATTAAATCATATAAATCTGAAAATACCAGAATGGACCTACTTTGAGTTGGTGGTATTGGTTTGGTTGTTTTCTTTTATGGGACGATTTCTGGAGATGTGGGAGGGGATGTGATCCCCTGTTGATATGGATTCAGTGGTTGTGAGTATTAAAACCGGATGGTTACCTCGTTTATATCATGAATTGGGGTGGGATCCTCTGTTGATGAGGGACCATTTTGGGGGACACATAGTAGTGTATCAAGGGTTTCTTTGGTTCCATTACTTTATGGGATCTCACTTATCCCCTTGTTGTTGTAACATTATAAGAGAACCGGGTGTGAATGTTTAAATTGATGTTTGGCTTGATTATTTCCTTGGTTATTCATATGGTGTTAGTTTCCCAAGTAGTTGCATGAACATATTTAAACATTATTACTGAACATGAAAACAAGAATGGGACAAATGAGTTTTGTTGGCGAGAGTCGTGAATCAGACTTGAGTGTTGTTATGATCTGTAGGCTGTCTGAAGAAAAACCTAACATTGGGTGGGTTCTTGTTACCTATGTCTATACATGTAGTTTTGTGTTTCTTATTTTCGCCCCACCCAAGTTGAGAACTTAGTGCTGAACAACCCCATTTCACGGGGGGAGGGTGTTTTTCCTAACACTATTCATCGTGGCTGGTTAATATCTCTTTTTCTTCTCCCTTTCCCGGATTTCCCAAGTACCTTGATGCAGGCTGTGATGGCCTGAGGTCCATTATTAGCCCAATAATCTTTAGGCGGGGTAGTGTGTTGGTTGGCCCAGGTGTGTGCGGGTAGGTGGTTTCTCATGTGTTTCGGGATGAGGCCCATTTGTCTTCGGGCGTGAAAATGGATCTTCTAGCCCAGGTGACTTTGGGCATGGTGGTGGTTGTTCTAGCCTAGGTGTTTATAGGAGTGGTTACGTGTGACAGTTGTGGCCCAGGTGTTTTCGGGCGGGATTCGGCAGTGAGACTACTTGCGGTTGTGGCCGAGGTGTGCACAGGCGGTTGTGGCAGTGGGACTGCGGTGAGAATGGAGAGATTGGTTCGATGCGTAGGATGTCTCAATAACTAGTGGGAAAGTGGTGTGGGGTACCCAAACATCAATATGATATTATATATATTACGTGGTTTTCATTACATGGTGAGTGTAGCTGGTGAGTGGGATGGGTGAACTCCTTGATAGTAATGGTTGTCTGCTTCTCACGAGACTTTCGTACATTCCCCCACTTGTGCACGAGAGTCTTTGGTTTTCCCTAATGAGTTTTCTTGTATGCTCACCCTATGTATATAAAACTTCTTTCAGGTTTCTAGGAGGACTTCGGAGATCGCGCAGAACCATACTAGCTCGGACCTTTGGGCAGTTGCAGTTGGTGTTTACCTTTCTTTGGTACTTACCCTTGTAGTCACTTTTTTACTTTGTGTTTTAATTTTGAAATCAGATTTCTATTATAGATATTGGTTATGTTTTGGTGTGTTCAATGGTGAAATGTATTTAAAAAGGGGTTTGGGGAGCTTTTTGGGTTGGGAGAAATATCCTCAAAAATATTTTGACATGCACATGTGATATTGGGTCCACCCTTAATATGAGTTTTGTTATGAGAGTTAATGGAATCATGAAATTAATTATTTTAGGTGTGGAAAATATAATTTGGTAATATTTTAATATGTATCTGAGTTAGAAATGTAATTTTCATGGAAAATTTTTTTGTGTGTCATGTGTTTCATATTTTAGGGTTTCATGAAAAAGGTTTTCGGGTCCTATCGTAAATGTGCTAAATATTTTCTAAAGTACATATGGTGAGAGTGTAAGAAACGTTTAAAGGAAAGAAATTATTTATTTTGTAATTTTGAACTTATTGTGCAAATTGTTTTGTAAAATTTAAATAGTTTTATTAGTGAAAAAGATGTTTTGGAATGGTTATGTTGCACATTCGGATTTAAAGTGGTGTTTTGGAAAACGATCAATTGTGTGTTTGGGGTAAACTGTCATGTGATAATTTTAAATGTTTTATAAATTTTTTTCTTGAAATTATTTAATTAAATGGGATGTGCAGACGTGTTGTTTGATAGTGTTAAACATGTGTTAAATTTTTTGTGTCATTATTGTCAGAAAATTTGGAATTTTTCATGTGAGACCATTGATGTTCCAATAAGAAATTTTCTGTTAGTTTTTTTAAAAATTTATGAATTCATGCGCGTGATGTAATTTTTGATGTGAAATAGTTTTGGTGTGCATTTGGTCTAAAATAGGGATTTTGGAACATGTCATTTTGTGTAATGTTTTGTGATGCCTTTGAAATTTTTTTGGGAAATTTTTTTGAAATATCAAATTGCATAAGGGGAACGAGGCATGTTTATCAAATGGATTGGTATGTGGATATTTTTAGAGTGGGGTTAGGGTGTGTTTATTTATGTCGGCCCATGTTGTGTTATTTAAATAATTCTTTCTATGTTGTGTGAATTGTTTATGTTATTTTTTGAGTTTTACCAAATAGGGATTTTTGAAATGATTATGTAACGACAAATATATTGTTGGGAAGAGATTTTATTGTTCGTGAGTTATTGAAATGTTGTTTGGGTATGCGAATGTGACATTTGTGTGTAAGGAATGGTTTGGTATGTGATATTAGAAATAAATATGCTATGTGAATGTGAAACTTGATTGAGCACAAGGGAGAACCCCAGATATCTAGATGAGGTGGATAGAACTAGTGCGCCAGTGATGCAGAGTGGTATCATCCCTATTTCACTTAGCGGGATTGACGACTGTAACACTAACTAAACTTATGATTTTTTCTGGGTCATGGTCTTTTAAGACACTTTTTCTGAGGGTTGTGGACTTATAATCCGTGTTTTTTGGGATATGTGGTTTCTATTCCATGTTTCACCAAGACATGATGTTCTAGGGTTCCAATCAAGATAGATGAACCTTAGGGGATTTACACATAGTGATCTACCATCCATGACATGGTGCGTTCCGTCGGCGTACGGAGGATCACCTGTGCGTGTGTGCGTGTGTGAGTATGTGTGTGTCTGTTCCATTAATGAATAATTCTCTTCATATTTATGATATTGTTTTTGAAATGGTTTCTCGTAGTTTATTCCCTTACCTTTTAACTTCTAAATGTTTTCTGCAAAAGCGTTTTGAACATATAATTATGAATAAGAACATTAAACTATCTATTGGATGTTGTGGAAGGGAATATTTTCATTTGGTGGTATCCTTCTGGGCCTTTCTCTCAGAAACTGGAAACACCTTTGGGTGTATGGAGGCCTTGTTCATTATGTATTCTAGGTTGTTACATCGTGCTTAGTAATTTTTGGTTCTGGATACTATCAGTCTTCCCGTGTAGGTTGGTGTTGGTATCTTGGGGATGCGTTCACTCATGTCGCTTGGAGGTTGGTATTGTACTTTTATTTCCCTATCTTTCTCGTTGTCACATTGGGGTTTTAGTGAAATTTTAGACTTTAAACATTTTTTTTAAATGAATTTTTGGTTTTTTACTTCCAGTTTCAGTTTTTTTATCTTATTAGTTGTTTTTCTATATTTAATTTCAGGTAAACAGTTCCCATGTAATACTTTTATACCAGAGCACTTATGCCAGTCCATGGGGATTCATAAATCCATTCAAACCATGTAGTGGATCGGATTAGGAACCGGGTCAGATGGTGACCAGACCTGGTTCGTGACAAGGGGCATTTTTAAAATAAATTTTCTAAGCATCAGGGAAATATTCCTTAGAAAATTCCAAGGTAAGTTGGCCAAGCTTATGTAATAACTACTACTAAAGTTGATGCATTGAATGACATGTTGGGAGGTAATTTAATGGTTTCATCAAATTTATCAAATTCTTTTTTTGGATTTGGATCATCACATTGTTTCATATCATCCTATTTTTCTATGAAAATTAGATATTTTCAAATTTATTTAACAATGGATTATTCAATATAGACTCAAAATGGGAGTGTCATTACAACCAAGTTTTGTGAATCCGTACCCATTAGTGAATATAAATCTTTTTTATATAATGATCTAATCGTCATACCCATGATTAAATTTGATATAATCCTTGGAATGGATTGTATTTTGGACCACTATGTGAAAATTTATTGTATTAAAAACGAGGTTTAAATTTTTTCTGATTGTAACACCCCAAGCTTCCACTGTACGTTTCCCTTCGAATAATGCAATAGCGTGTGTTGTACGCAACCTTGAGCTCTAACACACACCACAACTAATTAAACTAGCTGTTGTGAATAGTAATACCTACTTTTTGAAATTTTATAAATTTTATTTATCAAAATGGACTTCATTTTTGGATTCGGAATATTGAAATTAGCCTATGTTGAATTTTTTGTATTTTTTTGAGAACTTCTAAATTTTTATGAATAGTGAAAAATACTTAAAAACAACTTTTTTAATCAAAATAATTTATAGTGATAAATTATAATATTTAGTGGTTTTAAAGTATAATTAGAATATATTTTTACCATTTTATCCAATGGTGGTCATTATAATTAATTTAACATTGAAATTGGACATAATCAATTGCCAATCTTTTGATATAAATTGTTTCTTAAAACACGCTATTTGTTGTAACAGCGGGAATTAATTATAAAATTAATTAATACAACTTATATGTTTGGAATTTTTTAAAATAGACATCATTTTTGAATTCAGAATATCAATTATAGCTTAGGGTGAAATTTTGGCCTTATTCTGAAAAACTTCAATTTTTGATGAATAGTGAAACCACTAAGTGGTTGTTAAAAACGGATTTTTCGTTAAAATGAAATATTACCACTTCTGTGATTTGATTTTTAAAAATCCGACATACATGGTTGTCATTAAGAAGTAAAATGTGGTTCAATGAGATTAAAATAATTTTTTGGTGAATAGTAACTTTTAAGTTCTTAATCGCGATTATAGGTAATTAGTGTAGTTTAAGGTAAAAATAATGATTTAATAATATGAGATGAGCTTGACACTTGTCCTACTCCTATTGGATGAGTCATGGACGACCAAGACAACCCATGGGTCAACTTGGTGACCCCATGGAGCAACTTTAGTTGGAAAATGACATTAATATATCTTTATTTAATGTTAAAATTAAATTGACACAAACATGAGTTGTTTTACTAAAACAGTTTTTAAGTGGGGTTACACAGATCCAAACATTGACTAAAAATATTCATTAGAAAGATAAAAAGATTTCCTACATCATATTATTTTTTTTATAATTTTTAGACATTAAATAAATTAAATTATTTATGACATCATTATGATGCAGCGATGACCTCATTATTTAACGATTTAAATAAAATGAGAAGATAATGAAAAATACAAGTCTTACATTTGTCCAAAGCCTATTGGATGAGGATATTTCGAACCCTTATCACCTTAGCCACGAAGTATATAAGTGTGGCACCTTTAGAATCCGAAAAGCATTTTATAATAATGTAACATTTCAATCTTTCCAAAAGATCCCCTCCTCTCCTCTTATAAAAGGCCTCCACCTCTACCACCTTATTAACACTTCCATGCCTTTTGGTTCGGCCAACCTCTGCCAAAATACTCTCCCAAATTCTCTCCCTTCATCCTATAAGCTTTAATTTAGTCAGAAAGCCATCCTAAGGAGTCCTTTTGATCATATCAAAAGGAATACCCGAAGAAGAGGTGACATTTTCATCACCCTCTTTCAAGTTTCTTTTTCTTCCACTCCCTATTTGTTTATTATTTCAATTCTAAAATTATAACTCCAGTATATTATATATACTGTGATGTTATTATAAATATGGAACAATCATATTCAGTATTCTACCCATCATTTGAATGACATGTCACCATACGTGCGTACGTACGGCTTACCGTCTCCACGTCGTGGTGTAATTGTTATTCAATATATTATTATTTAGATGGGTATAATAATGATATGTAATTCATGTAAATAATAAATATAACATGATAATGATTCTGTATATATGATAAACTATCCAATTATATATTATTATAATATCAAAATAATGATATTGTCGCTCGTGCGTACGTACGGACTACCGTCTCCACGAACGCGATGAGATTCATTCTCCGTCGTATCCATTCAAGTATAATTATCATTTTATAATTTAAAAATAATGTTTAAGGACATGATATAATTCTGGATATTAATAAGATACAACCTATCCATGAAAAACATGACGTACGTAACAAAACATATAAAAGAAAACGAGTAAGTTAACACCCGAAACAACGATAAATCTACGATATTGTTAACAAAGCAATGTTAAAAGATTATATATGATATCATATGAATGTATATGATTCTTGTATAATTTAATAACAATTATTTCACCATTATACAGGAGGTTAACCTACCCCAACCAAGGAAAAGTACAAGGTAAGGGTTTACTGCACAACCTCTTCATTATCCAAGGTTGTTTATACATAATTATCTACTGGGACCTCGTTATCATCCACATCCATGTTTCTTAAAAATGCCTTTCAAAACATTTTTACTATTAAATGGAAAATGGGTTAAAGTCATTTATACCCTTATACGTTTTTGAAAGGAATCTTAACGTCGTTTTCCAAACAATGTACTTTTTGACCTTTTTGACAAATTTAAGGTAAGAATGTTTTTTTACTTATACGGCAGCTGCGGCTATTTTCCGCCATTATAACTTCGTCGTAGCTTCCCTAACAAGCTTATAAGAATATTTTCAAGGTAAATGTATTATTTTAGAATTATGGGACTTTTAAATGATTTCAAAAAGGAGAGATATTTCTCTCAAATAGCTTTGATTTCATCCATGTCAACATCCTTTGATGTGTTTTAAGTTTAATTGAAATTGATTTATGACACAAAACTTCCATTGAAAATTTTGTGAAATATTTGACTGTGGATGTGTTATTTTATACCATCCATAGTCTATGGAGAAATTGTTGACATTTCGTATGCTAGTTTTAATATGAATATTTATGTTATGTCTAAACCTATTCATATGAGGAATGTATTGGACTTAATATGTGACGGGTGGAGCCCGCTATAGCTCCTTGATGCATCGGTAGGTCTCAGGAGACAACTAGACGTGGAATTGGCAGAGGCCCTTTCCCAGTTTGATTTATGGTTTTGGCCGAGGCCTTAATCATTTTAGAAGTCTTGGCCGAGGCCTTGACAAAATGTTTCAGAATGTCTGGCATTATACATTCCCTCATTATGAAAGTGGTTATTGATATTTCATGTGATTATTCTTCTAGTAGAATATCCATGTGAGCAAGTAATGGCATTATCTCATTTTACTTTTTCCATATTATACTGAAGTTCAAGTTCAATAAGGCTTCTGTTTTAGTTATACATTTCCTTAAATGCTTATGTTTTCTTATAAAAGCTTCCGAAATATTGTTATCCTTACTGAGCATCTGAGCTCAACCCTTTCAATGTTTTAATATTTTCCAGGATGTGAAGAAGTGTATTATGACTGACTTGCAAGAATAGTCAGTGAGGATATGAGTGTGGACTATGAAGACCATGTTATTTTAGTTTGTTTACTTTTTTATGTAATGAAAGACTTATTAATGTATCTAGTGTTTCCAAGGCTACTAAACTAATCGGTCTTTCGAGACTTGAACTTTTGTGATCATGCCAATGTTACGAAGTTATGCACCGACTCTGGGTAGCTGGGGTCGGGGCGTTACAGTTGGTATCCGAGGCAGTTTAGTACTAACCTTGGAAGCTAGATTTAGATAAACTCTGATTAGAGCACATATCCCGAAGATAGACTTTGAGGATTAGTATAGAAGAACTTCCTAGAATTTTGGTATTGTAGAGATGTTGTGAGTTTTCCGAACAATACATCCCTATCTGGATATGAGCAGGTAGAGGCGGCTCTGGCACAAATGTACCTAGGGGTAAAACCCGAAAACACCTCTTTGAGCTAGACTCGAACGGGAACTGGTGCACGACAACGGGCCTTGCTGCACTCTTGGTTACGACACTCCCGGGGGATATGCTTTGGATAATTCCCATTTTCTTTACAAACCACTATGAAGGGTTATGAGTATATACTTCCTCAAAGAAAACATTTTTATAATTATGGATTCTATCCATAATTAGTTCAATTTATGTTAAGTGTTTTACAAGTATGGAACTATGTATTTTGATTCATGAACTAATCTAGTTTATGCCATTATTTAGAAATGGCGACTAGTGGAAGGAATGGAAACTGTATCAATGCACGCACTCCATGTAGGGATTTCCATCCTGCTCAGGATAATTATTGTGGAGCTAGTGATACAACTGGTGCTGATCAGCTTCTCACCGTACTGGGACAACTCACGCAGGTTATGAAAAACAACCATAATCATATGGAGCACCCTGATCCGCAACGTGGAGGATCAATGCTAGACCGTTTCGTGAGGCAACAACCGCCAACCATCAATGGGAGTACAAATCCTATAGTAGCTGAGCAATGTATAAATTCCTTAGAGAAAATATTCCATGCCTTGGGGAGTAGTGAAAGGGAGAATGTTGTCATGGCAGTTTACCGCCTCACTGGAGATGCTGATCAATGGCGGTCACTAAATTCAAAACACAAAGGAAGATGATGAATTAACAAACATGGAATGACAAGAGTTCAAAGAGCTGTTCTTAGAAAAATACTTTCCTCGAGACAATCGAGCGGATATGGAAAGGCAATTTATGAGTCTGAGGCAGAAGGAGGATGATAATGTCGCAATGTATGAGGCTAACTTTACAAAGTTAGGAAGGTATGCTGCAGATTACATACGTAACCCAAGAAGTAAGACTGATCGTTTCTTTGATTGGTTGAAACCATTTCTCCGTCGAGCTTTAGTATCACAAACCTTCTCTTCATACGAAGGTATTGTCTGGTGTTCTATCAAGACGAAAAAGGAATTCTCTAAGTCTTATGACTTTAAATCAAAGAAAGATAAGAAGAGATCCACTGAAAACTCTAGGAAGGGAAATAAGGAAACAGGGAAGAAGGGTAGAAATGAATTTCCACCATGTCATAATTGTGGTAGGAAGCACCCTGGTGCCTGTCTAAAAGGAAAAGGAGTATGTTACAAGTGTGGTGAAAAAGGCCACCAAGCTCATGAATGCAAGGGAAAGAAAGCGGCTGTCAATGTGGAATGTTATAATTGTAGAGAGAAGGGACATTATGCAAATGAATGTCCTAAGCGTCAGGGGAACTTACCTCAGAAGAGGCCAAGGGATCAAGGCTAGGCTTATGCTATCACTACTGCAGAGGTGGAAGCTCCGAAAGACATGGTGGCAGGTAATTTAATGGTTTCCTCATGTTTAGAAAATGCATTATTTGATTCTGGATCATCGCATTGTTTCATATATTCCCAGTTTTCTGAGAAAATTAGATATTTCCAATTTGATTTAACAAGGGAGTTGTCGGTCAAAACCCCTAAGGGAAGTATTGTTGCAACAAAGTTTGGTCGATTAGTTCCCATTAGAGCACCTAAATGTTCTTTACCTTCTGATCTCATCGTCATACCCATGATTTAATTTGATATAATCCTCGGTATGGATTGGCTTTCGGACCATGATGCAAAAATTTATTGTAAGAGGAAAGAGGTTACGATTCTTGATGATGATGATAAGGAACACCTTATCTTTAGAGCAGAATCGTCGCCACATAATTCTTATCTAGATCCACCCCCAATAGCTAAACTAAATTCAATTATTGGGGAGGAAGAGAAGGAAATTACTGAGGATGAGGAAAGGAATATTCAAATAGAGGATGTACCTATTGTGAGAGAATATGTTGATGTATTTCCGGAAGATTTACCTGGACATCCTCCAGAACGAGAAGTTGTGTTTTCCATTGATTTAATTCCTGGATCAAGGCCCATATCGAAGACCCCTTATAGAATGGCCACTGTTGAATTAGTTGAACTAAAGAAACAACTAGAGGAATTGAGTAATAAGGGATTTATTCGCCCTAGTGTTTCTCCTTGGGGAGCCCCTGTTCATTTTGTTAAGAAGAAAGATGGATCTATGAGGTTGTGCATTGATTATAGGGAGATCAATGCTATAACAATAAAGAATAAGTATCCCCTACCTCGCATTGATGATTTGTTTGACCAACTGCATGGAGCTCAATACATTTCAAAGATTTACCTTCGGTCTGGATACCATCAGTTGTGTGTGAAGAAGGAAGACGTTCCAAAGACAGCATTTCAAACAAGGTATGGGCATTACGAGTTTACAGTAATGCCTTTTGGATTGACTAATGCACCCTCTGTTTTCATGGATCTAATGAATAGAGTTTTCAAGGAATATTTTGATGACTTTGTAGTGGTATTTATTGATGATATCTTGGTATACTCCAAAAGCCACGAAGATCATGAAATTCACTTACGCATTATCCTGAAGACTCTTAAAAGACATTAATTATATGGGAAATTTAGCAAGTGTGAATTCTGGCTTCATGAGATTTCTTTTCTTGGCCATATTGTCTCAAAGGATGGAACTTCCGTTGATCCTTCTAAAACCAAGGCAATCCAAGAATGTCCAGCACCGACAAGTATAACTGAGGTACACAGTTTTATTGGTTTAGCAGGTTATTATCGACGTTTCGTCCATAATTTTGCCAGATTGGCTAACCCATTGACAAAGCTCACACGTAAAGGGATTAAATTTGTCTAGAAAAAAGAGTGTGAAGAATGTTTTGAATAACTAAAGAGAAGATTAGTCAATGCCCCTATATTGACTCTACCATCGGGGAATGATGGGTTTGTTATTTATAGTGATGCATCAGAGAAAGGACTCGGTTGTGTCCTTATGCAGAATGATAAGGTCATTGCCTATGCATCACGACAGCTAAAAATTCATGAGAAAAACTATCCAACTCATGATCTTGATTTAGCAGGTGTGATCTTTGCTCTAAAGATATGGAGAAATTACCTCTATGGTAAAAAATGTGAGATTTATACTGATCACAAGAGTTTGAAGTATATTTTCACACAAAAATAACTCAACATGAGGCAAAGGCGATGGCTTGAACTACTCAAGGATTATGATTGCACGATACATTACCACCCGGGGAAGGCAAACAAGGTGGAAGATGCTTTGAGTAGAAAAGACCATGGAGTGTTGAATGTGATGAGAATTGAAAGGGATCCAATTTTCTTGGATCTAGTGAAGATGGACATGGGAATAACTAGGGAAGGTGAAACATCAATGCTTTTTCAAATGGTTGCCAAACCATCATTACTAGAAAGGATTAAGAGTTCTCAGACCAATAATGAAGAATTTCAGAAGAAGATTAATGGTGTGAATGATGGAAGATTGAGGGACTTTGTGTATAAGGATGGAATTTTGAAATTCTGGAAGAGACTTTGTGTTCCCGATATACCTGATCTAAAAAGGGAATTGTTGGATGATGCTCATAGTTCCAACTTCTCTATACACCCGAGGAGCACCAAAATGTATAGAGATTTGAAGGAACATTTTTTGTGGGACAATATGAAGAGGGAGATTGCTGATTTTGTGTCGAGGTGTATGGTTTGTCAACAAGTGAAAGCTGGAAGGCAACATCCTGGTGGAGTATTGCAACCTCTTCCCATACCTGAGTGGAAATGGGATAATATTACGATGGACTTTGTCATGGGACTACCAAAGACTCCTAGAAGGAATGATGCAATATGGGTCATTGTTGATCGACTTACTAAGTCAGCATATTTTCTGGCTATACGGGAGGATCTACCACTTGAACGTCTAGCAAGACTATATATTAATGAAGTTGTAAGACTTCATGGAGTACCCCTATCGATTGTTTCTGATCGTGATCCTCGTTTTACTTCAAAATTCTGGAAAAGTCTTCAAAAGGCCTTGGATACTGAACTTCGTTTGAGCACTGCCTATCACCCTCCAACAGATGGACAATCAGAATGGACTATTCAAACCTTAGAAGACATGTTGAGATCATGCTCTCTTGACTTTCAGGGTATGTGGGATCAATATTTACCACTGGTAGAATTTTCCTATAACAATAGGATCCATTCGAGTATTCAGATGGCACCATATGAAGCGTTATATGGAAAGAGATGTCGTACACCAACCTGTTGGGATGACGTTGGTGAAAGAAAACTTGTAGGCCCAGAACTGGTGGAGGAAACAGTGGAAAAGGTGAAAGTAATCCAAAATCACATCAAAGCAGCTCAAAGTAGGCAGAAGAGCTATGCCGATAATCGAAGGAAGGATTTGGAATTTCAAGTCGGTGATCATGTTTTCCTGAAGGTATCTCCATGGAAGGGAGTCATACGTTTTGGTAAGACAGGTAAATTGAGTCCCAGGTACATCAGACCTTTCGAAAATCTAGAACGAATTGGGGTTGTAGCTTACCGATTGGCAATGCCGCCAAGTCTCTCCAAAGTTCACAACGTGTTCCACGTATCTATGTTGAGGAAATACATGCCTGACCCAACACATGTACTCACCTATGAGGAATTAGAACTGGAACCCGATCTTTCCTATTGTGAAGAGCCCGTCAGGATTCTTGATGTGAGGGAGCAGGTGTTGAGAAACCGGACGACTCGTCTGGTGAAGGTTTTGTGGAGAAATCATAAAATGGAAGAGGCAACGTGGGAACCTGAGGAATTTATGATGAAAAACCACCCGAGTATTTTTATGTAGTAATACCGTAGAAATTGCGAGGATACAATTATTTGAAGGAGGGGAGAATGTAACACCCCAAGCTTCCACTGTACGTTTCCCTTCGAATAATGCAATAGCGTGTGTTTTACGCAACCTCGAGCTCTAACACACACCACAAATAATTAAACTAGCCGTTGTGAATATTAATACCTACTTTTTGAAATTTTATAAATTTTATTAATCAAAATGGACTTCATTTTTGGATTCGGAATATTGAAATTATCCTATGTTGAATTTTTTGTATTTTTCTGAACACTTCTAAATTTTTATGAATAGTGAAAAATACTTAAAAACAACTTTTTTAATCAAAATAATTTATAGTGATAAATTATAATATTTAGTGGTTTTAAAGTATAATTAGAATATATTTTTTCCATTTTATCCAATGGTGGTCATTATAATTAATTTAACATTGAAATTGGACATAAACAATTGCCAATCTTTTGATATAAATTGTTTCTTAAAAACACGCTATTTGTTGTAACAGCGGGAATTAATTATAAAATTAATTAATACAACTTATATGTTTGGAATTTTTTAAAATAGACATCATTTTTGAATTCGGAATATCAATTATAGCTTAGGGTGAAATTTTGGCCATATTCTGAAAAACTTCAAATTTTGATGAATAGTGAAACCACTAAGTGGTTGTTAAAAACTGATTTTTCGTTAAAATGAAATATTACCACTTCTGTGATTTGATTTTCAAAAATCCGACATACATGGTTGTCATTAATAAGTAAAATGTGGTTCAATGAGATTAAAATAATTTTTTGGTGAATAGTAACATTTAAGTTCTTAATCGCGATTAGAGGTAATTAGTGTAGTTTAAGGTAAAAATAATGTTTTAATAATATGAGATGAGCTTGAAACTTGTCCTACTCCTATTGGATGAGTCACGGACGACCCAGACAACCCATGGGTCAACTTGGGGACCCCATGGAGCCACTTTATTTGGAAAATGACATTAATATATATTTATTTAATGTTAAAATTAAATTGACACAAACATTAGTTGTTTTACTAAAACAGTTTTTAAGTGGGGTTACACAGATCCAAATTTTGACTATAAATATTCATTAGAAATCTAAAAAGATTTCCTACATCATATTATTTTTTTATAATTTTTAGACATTAAATAAATTAAATTATTTATGACATCATTATGATGCAGCGATGACCTCATTATTTAACGATTTAAATAAAATGAGAAGATAATGCAAAATCCAAGGCTTAAACTTGTCCAAAGCCTATTGGATGAGGATATTTAGAACCCCTGTCACATTATCCACGAATTATATAAGGGTGGGACCTTTAGAATCCGAAAAGCATTTTATAATAATGTATCATTTCAATCTTTCCAAAAGAGCCCCTCCTCTCCTCTTATAAAAGGCCCCCACCTCTACCACCTTATTCACACTTCCAAGCCTTTTGGATCGGCCAACCTCTGCCCAAATACTCTCCCAACTTCTCTCCCTTCATCATAGAATCTTTACTTTAGTCAGAAAGCCATCCTAAGGAGTCTTTTTGATCAAATCAAAAGGAAGAACCCGAAAAAGAGGTAACATTTTCATCACCCTCTTTAAAGTTTCTTTCTTCTTCCACTCCCTCTTTGTTTATTATTTCAATTCTAAAATTATAACTCCAGTATCTTCTATATACTGTGATGTTATTATAAATATGGAACAATCATATTCATTATTCTACCCATCATTTGAATGACATGTCACCATACGTGTGTACGTACGGCTTACCGTCTCCACGTCGTGGTGTAATTGTTATTCAATATATTATTATTTAGATGGGTATAATAATGATATGTAATTCATGTAAATAATAAATATAACATGATAATGATTCTGTATATATGATACACTATCCAATTATATATTATTTTAATATCAAAATAATGATATTGTCGCTCGTGCGTACGTACGGACTACCGTCTCCACGAACGCGATGAGATTCATTCTCCGTCGTATCCATTCAAGTATAATTATCATTTGGTAATTTAAAAATAATTTTTAAGGACATTATATCATTCTGGATATGAATAAGATACAACCTATCCATGAAAAACATGACTTACATAACAAAACATATAAAAGAAAACGAGTAAGTTAACACCCGAAACAACGATAAATCTAAGATATTGTTAACAAAGCAATGTTAAAAGATGATATATGATATCATATGAATGTATATGATTCTTGTATAATTTAATAACAATTATTTCACCATTATACAGGAGGTTAACCTACCCCAACCAAGGAAAAGTACAAGGTAAGGGTTTACTTCACAACCTCTTCATTATCCAAGGTTGTTTATACATAATTATCTACTGGGACCTCGTTATCATCCACATCCATGTTTCTTAAAAATGTCTTTCAAAACATTTTTACTATTAAATGGAAAATGGGTTAAAGTCATTTATACCCTTATACGTTTTTGAAAGGAATCTTACCGTCGTTTTCCAAACAATTTACTTTTTGACCTTTTTGACAAATTTAAGGTAAGAATGTTTTTTTACTTATACGGTGGGTGCGGCTATTTTCCGCCATTATAACTTCGTCGAAGCTTCCCTAACAAGCTTATAAGAATATTTTCAAGGTAAATGTATTATTTTATAATTATGGGACTTTTAAATGATTTCAAAAAGGAGAGATATTTTTCTCAAATAGCTTTGATTTCATCCATGTCAACATCCTTTGATGTGTTTTAAGTTTAATTGAAATTGATTTATGATACAAAACTTACATTGAAAATTTTGTGAAATATTTGACTGTGGATGTGTTATTTTATACCATCCATAGTCTGTGGAGAAATTGTTGAAATTTCATATGCTAGTTTTAATATGAATATTTATGTTATGTTTAAACCTATTCATGTGAGGAATGTATTGGACTTAATATGTGATGGGTGGAGCCCGTTATAGCTCCTCGATGCATCGGTAGGTCTCATGAGACAACTAGACGTGGAATTGGCCGAGGCCCTTTCCCAATTTGATTTATGGTTTTGGTCGAGGCCTTAATCATTTTAGACGTCTTGGCCGAGGCCTTGACAAAATGTTTCAGAATGTCTGGCATTATACATTCCCTCATTATGAAAGTGGTTATTGATATTTCATGTGATTATTCGTCTAGTAGAATATCCATGTGAGCAAGTAATGGAATTATCTCATTTTACTTTTTCCATATTATACTGAAGTTCAAGTTCAATAAGGCTTTTCTTTTAGTTATACATTGCCTTAAATGCTTATGTTTTCTTATAAAAGCTTCTACAATATTGTTATCCTTACTGAGCATCTGAGCTCACCCCTTTCAATGTTTTAATATTTTCTAGGATGTGAAGAAGTGTATTATGACTGACTTGCAAGAATAGTCAGTGAGTATATGAGTGTGGACTATGAAGACCATGTTGTTGTAGTTTGTTTACTTTTTGATGTAATGAAAGACTTATGAATGTATCTAGTGTTTCCAAGGCTACTAAACTAATCGGTCTTTCGAGAGTTGATCTTTTGTGATCATGCCAATGTTACGAAGTTATGCACCGACTCTGTGTAGCTGGGGTCGGGGCGTTACACTAATGATAAGGAGTACCTTATCCATAAAGAATAAAAATCACAATATAATTCATACCTAGATCCACCCCTAGTATCTCTACATAATTTAATTATTGGGGTGAACAAAATTAAATAATTAGGGGTGAGGAATGAAATGTTTAAATTGATTATGTACCTATTGTGTAAACATATGTTGATGTGTTTCCAATTGATTTACTTGTACATACTCCAGAACGAGAAATTATTTTTTACATTGATTTAATTCTTCTATCAAAGAAGATATCGAAGACCCCTTATAGAATGGAAACTATAGAATTAGTGTAACTAAACAAACAACTATAGGAATTTAGTATTAATGAATTTATTTTCTCTAGTGTTTCTCCATGGGGATCTCCTGTTCTTTTTGTTATGAATAATGATCTATCTAAGAGATTGTGAATTGACTACAGGGAGATCAATGTTAAAACAATAATTAACATGTATCCCCTACCTCACATTGATTATTTTTTCCATCTACTTCATGAAGATCAAAATATTTCAATGATTGACCTTCTATGTGGATATCATGATTTCTGTGTGAAGAGGGATGAAATTTTGTAAACAACATGTCGTACAAAGTACACACATTACGTGTTTATAGTAATGTATTTTGGAATGAATATTGCACCATATGTTTTCATGGATCTAATGAATATAGTTTTCAAGTAATATATTGATGAAAATTTAGTGGTATTTATTTTTGATATCTTGGTATACTAAAAAAGCTATGCAGATCAAGAAAATCACATGCGCACTATTCTAAAGACTCTTATAAGAAATAAATTATATGGGAAGTTTAGAAAGTTTCAACTGTGGTTTTAGGAGATTTCTTTTCTTTTCCATATTTTCTCTTAGAATTGAATCTCTGTTGATCCTTCTATGACTAGAGGAAGACTAGAATTTCCAGCACCGAAGAGTATAACGGAGGTACCCAATTTTATTAGATTAGTAGGTTATTATCATCGTTTATATCATGATTTTTCATGATTGGATAACCTATTAACCAATATCACAATGTAAGGGGTCAAATTTGTCTGGATAGAAGATGTTGAATAATGTTTTGAAGAACCAGAGAGAAGATTAGTCAAATCCTTTATCTTGACTCTGCCATTGGGGAATGATGGGATTGTTATTTATAGTGATGCTTCAAATAATGGACATTGTTTTTCCATTATGCATAATAAAAGATTTATTGGATATGCATCATTATAGCTAATAATTCATTAACAAAACTATCACACTCATGATCTTGAGTTAGAATCTGTAATCTATGCTTTGAATATATGGAGACACTATCTCTATGGTGAAAAATGTGAGATATATACTGATAAAAAAATTTGTAGTATATTTTCCCACAAAAATAACTCAACATGAGGCAAAAAAGATGGCTGAAACTACTCAAGGATTCTGATTTCACTATAAATTATCAATCAGGGAAGCCAAATAAATTGACAGATGCTTTGAATAGAAAGGATCATGGGGGTTTGAACAAGATGATATTTTAAAGGGATCCTATGTTCACAGATCAAGTAAAAATAGTTATGGGAATAATCATGGAAAGTAAATCATCAATAATTTTTCAAATGGTTTCCAAAATCATCCTTACTGAAAATGATAAAAAGTTATCAGACTGATGATGAGGATTTTCATAAGAAAATTAAAGAGGTGAATGATAGGAAATTATTGACTTCATATATGATGATGGAAGATGGAAATTTGTGGAGAGACATTGGGTTCCAGACATACCCAATCCAAAAAGGGAATTTTACGATGATTCTCATATCTCCAATTTCTCTATAGACCCCAGCAGAACTATGATGTATATAGATTTGAAGAATAATTTTTTGTGGGAAATCATGAAGAGGGAGATTGCTGATTTGTTGTCAAGATGTATGGTTTGTCATCAGGTTTTTTCTAGAAGAAAACATCCTAGAGGAGTCATGCAACCTCTTCCCATACCAGAGTGGAAATGGGATTACATTACAATGAGATTTTTCATGGGGATACAAATGAATTGTAGAAGGAATGAAAAACTATTTTTCATTTTTTACCAACTTACCACCTCAAAACATTTTCATTCTCTAATAGAATATTTACCACATGAAATATTAGATATATTATATGTTAATGATGTCATATGTCTTAATTGAGTAATTATGTCAATTGTTTATAATCATGATCCTAGTTTTACATTAAGATTCTGGAAAACTATATCAAAGTATTTGGATACTAAAAATCATTTGAGCACTGCCTACCACCCTCAAACTGATGGATAATCAGAAAAGAAGATTGAAAACATATAAGACATGTTGCGACAATTCTCACATGAAATTAAAGTTATGTGGGATCAATATTTTCTTATGGTAGAATATTCATATCACAATATAATCCATTCAAGTATTCAGATTGCTCCATAAAAACTGTTATACGGAAAGAGATGTCCCACACCAACTTGTTGGGATGATGTTAGTGAAAGAAAACTCATAGGCCTTGAACATGTTGAGGACACAATATAGAAGGTAATGGTTATCCAAAATCACAAAAAAGAATCTCAATATAGGCTAAAGAGCTATGCTGATAACTAAAGGAATGATCTGTAATTTCATGTAGGAAATCATCTTTTCATGAAGGTATTTCAATGAAAGGGTGTTGTACAATTCATTGTGAAAGGTATATTAAGTCCCAGGTACATCGGTCCTTTCAAAATTCTATAAATAATTTAAGTTGTATCTTCTCGTTCGGCTATGCCTCCGATTCTCTCTAACGTTCATGATGTCTTCCACATATCACTGTTGAGAAAATACATGCCTAACCCAACTCATGTACTAACTTATGAATAATGTGAACTACATCTCGATATGCTTTATACTGAAGAGCCTGTTAAAATTTTGATATAAGAGAACAGGTATTGAGAAACCGGATGACTCGTCTAGTAAAAGTTCAATGGAGAAACTATACAATGGAATATGCAACATGGTAACCCTAGGAATTTATGTTGAAGAACATCCATAATCAATTTATGTAGTAATATTCTAGAAATTACAAAGATTAAATAAATTGGAGGGGAGAATGTAACACCCCAAGCTTCCATGTTATGCATCTTTTTTAATAATAAAATTGCTTGTGTTGTACGCAACATCGAGTTCTAGCTCACAAAAACCAATCAAACTAGCCATTATGAATAATAATACACACTTTTTTAATTTATATATATATCATTTTAAAAAATGGAGTACATATTTGGATTTAGAATATCAAAATTAGCTTACTGTATGTTTTGGTATTTTTCTAAAAACAATTATTTTTTATGAATAGTGAAAGCATTGTGTTATTGTTTCATATCGACTTTTATTTTAATTTTATTTAGCCAAAATATTTACATAATACCCATATTAGTTAGATATATTTACTTGGAGTCATTATATATTAATATTATATGTATATAATTTTATTGAACCCTTTAATGTCTTTTACCCACCTGCTAGGCACATTAGAATATTTTTATAAAATGTAATTTTACTGCATCTGTAAATTGAATTTCAACAATCTGAGAGACATGGTTTGAATCAGACAGTTAATTTTTTTTCAATATAATGGAAATAATTTTTTATGAATAGCTACTATTGAATTTTATTTACCACTATTAAAAGTAAATAGGTAAAATAAAGGTAAAAATGTTATTATATTATTTTTCTTTTACACGTTTCCTTATTCAATTGGATAACTATATTTCAACCAAAATCAACTATATTTATAAAATATGATCCTTTTGGACCAATGTATTGGATTAGAAAATTTATTGTTATTTTATTTGAAGGGGAGTTAAAAGTGTTAAATTCATATTTTAATAACTCAAACCTTTTTAATATAGTGTTCAAAATAAGATAATTTTGACAATAAATATTTATTATAAATATAAAAATATTTCATACATATTTTTATTTTATTTATAATTTGTAGTCCATAAATAATTAAATTTATTTATGTCACAATGATGACATAGAAATTACTTTACTATTGAATGATTGAAATAATTAACATTATAAATATTACTATAATTTAAAATTGACACTTTTGATTTATCCAATTAATATTATAGGTTAATATGGAATTTTATGGTTTATTAAATAATTTTTTTATGCACTAATATTTTTACGACTTTTACAAAATCCAAATACTAAATAGTGTCAAAATTGAAAAAATGACTTTTTAAAACAAATACTATATTATTAATTGAAATAACATTCCCAAAAAATATAAGTATCATCTAAAGGAAATATAAAATAATATATATTTCATTAATGAACGACTTGGGGTTTACAAGGAATTTAATATTATGTTTATTAACAATGTAATATATATATACAACAAGACATTGTAAAAGATAAACTATTTAATGTAGAGTTAAATCTAAAAGATATTGTTATTATTGTGTCCTAAACCTATATAAAACATATTGGTTGAGTTTTTTTAAACCCATCCACAAGTTATCCTGAAACTAAATCATTTTGGATCCTTTATTAACCGAAATTGAATATATAATAAAATAATATTTCAAGTGTTTTGTTAAGTGACCCACAAATCTCTTATAAAAGGGTACTTCCTCATCTCCCAAAATCACAGCTCCAATGCCATTTATATCAGCCCAACCTTACTCAAATATCCTCCCAACTTTTGTCACGTCATCCAAGAGGCCATTATTTTATCATAATCCAAACGGAGGATCCCTTATGATTAAATTAAAAGGAAGAACCCGAAGAAGAGTTAATAATTTCAAAACCTCTTTCAATTTTCTTTTCTTCATCCACTTCCTAATTCATTATTATTTCCATGCAAAAACTATAACTACAGTACCTTATAAATAATGTAATGTTATTAAAAATATGGTACAACCATTTTCATTATTATATTCACCAAATTAATGATAGGTCACCATACGTGTGTACACAAGACTTACCGTCTGTATGTCGTGGTGTAGTTTGTTATTCAACACTTCATTATTTGTATGTGAATAATAAGGAGTATAAATGATGTAATTAATAAATATAAAATTTTAATGATTCTTTATATATGATATATCATCCAATTAAATAGGATTTAACAATAAATATTATGACATTGATTCTCGTGCGTACGTACGGATTACTGTCTCCACAAACATGATGAGATTACATCCCCATCGTAACCATTAAAGAATAATTTTAATTTTATGATTAAAAATAAAATTTAAGAACATAATAACATTATAGATTTGAATAAAATAAATCCTTTCTATAAAAATCATGTTTTATGTAACAAATCATATAAATGAAAATGAATTAGTTGACTCCAGAAACAATGATACATCAGAAATATTATTAACCAACGAATATTAAAAGATCATATATGATATCAGATTTATGTATGTGGTTCGTGTATAATTTCATAAAAATGATGTAACTATTATATAGAAGGTTATCATACCATAGATCAATAAAAAGTACCTATGATGGGTTAATTATACAATCTTTTCATTATCCATGGTTTTTTATACTAAAGTATCTACTAGGACCTCTTTATCATCCAAATCTGTGTATCTTAAAAATGTATTTCAAAAAAATTTAAAAATTTCATAGTATATGGGGTAAAGGAATTTATAACCTTCATTTATATTTTAATTTATTTTAATAATGGTTTCTTTCCATAATTTTCCAAACAAGAATCATTATGACATTTTCGAAAAAATTAGGTACCAAATTTTTTTTAAATTATACGGAGAGTATGAAAATATTCCATCGTTATAACACCTTCGAAGATTCCATTTATCGATTATAATAATGTTTTCAAACTAAATGTTTTCTTTTCTAGTCATGAAACTTTTTAATTATTTCAAAATATAATGAAATGTTTCTCTCAATTTTTTTTGACTTCATATATGTCAATATTCTATGATGGATTTTACAGTTATTTGAAGTTGATTTATTATGATAAAATCTTACATATTGTAATGAACGTTTTGTGATATGTTTGACTCTGAATTTGTTAGTTATATACAATTCATGTATTATGGCTAAAGTATTAATATTTCATATGCTAGTTTTAATATGAATTTTTATGTTATGTTTCAACATTATCATATGAGGAATGAATTGGACATACTATGTGACAGGTGGAGCCTGTTATAGCACCTCGAGGCATTGATAGGTCTCATGTGTCAAACTAGGGTCTTGTAACAAACCCTTTCCACAATCATATGTGAACTCTTGGTACTAGGACATTACTATGTTTTTATGATGTTCGACATTATGCATTCCATCATTATGAAATTGGTGATTGATATTACATTTGATTATTCAGCTAGTAGAATATCCATGTCAATATGTAAATAGAATTATATGATTTATCTTTTCCATATAATGATGATTTTTTTTAAAAAGGGTTTTGTTTTATTCTTATACATTTCTTTTAATGATTAAGCTTATATATGATATTTTCTGATATATTTTTATCCTTACTATGCTTCTAAGCTCACCCCTTTCAATGTTTTATTTTTCCCAGGATGCAATGAAATATATTATGAATAACATGCAGGGATTCTCAAAGGTACATGAATGTGTTAAAAATAGAAAAAAAGTTAATTTTTTTCATTTAATAATGTAATGTAAAACATATTTATGTATCTAATACTTCCATGCACACTAAAATAATCGTTCTTTCAGGATTTAATCACTTTGTGATCATGCCAATGTTATGTAATAATGCAGCGACTCTTAGAAACTTGGTTCAAGGAGTTACAAATATATATATAAATTTTATGAAATTTAATTTATATATTAGGTATAAATTAATGATAATATCCATACAAAAAATGAAGCAAAATATTTTATAATGAAAATTTATTTTTAAATAATTAACTAACATTATCTTCTTTTTTTCATAAAAACCACAATTATATTATTGTTAATTAAATGAATTGGTTATATAATCTAATTTTATAATATTTATATTTTATAAATAGATATTATTTTATTTGATTATCAAAGAAATACATTATTTAATATATTAATTGTATTAATTAAAATATATCGTTTACATGAAAATTATTTTATATTCATTTTTAAAAAATTTATAGTCAATTTATGATATATTATTAATTTAGTTTTGGTAAAAAATAAATATATTTATTTCATAATAGAAATATTATTTTTCATTACCATAAATCCAATGCCTAATATATAATGGTCATATACTATTATATATATAGTATATTTGATTTCTTAAAGCCTAATGTCTTGTATACCACATGCTATTAATTATATTAGTTAAAGTAAATAAATTGAAAAAATGTCAGTTTTTAACATAATATATAAAATGATTACATGGATATTTTCATTTAATCATTTCAAAACAACAATGAATCTAATTTTATTGTTTTTTGAAATAATATATTAACACATCTAATTACTATTGATATGTAGGTTAATCTAAAAAATAATTTGAAGAATCCACTTTTTCATACATAGACTAATTAGACTCCATATTAATTTCACATCAATGTAGAATAATGGATCATATATGAGATTTGAAAATATTTCCTTATTTTTACATTATAACATTCTTTAATACGTATCCTTTGAAACACTGATTTTACACTAATTTATGCTCCACAATTCTTATCTTATTCATACACATGATGTCTATAGAAAGGTTACACTTTCAAAACTAAAAAATTTGATAGTTTCAAGTTTATCAATCATAATCATAAAAAATAGGAAGTAGTAACTACTATTCATTGGTTTAAACTTATAGAACATACTTTTTAACAGGTTACTTCTATAACTCTTTTGAAAATATTGATTTAATATTATATGTGTTGAATAATTTTTGGTAATTAATATGTATTCACTGATAAATTCTATTAAATTCTATAAAAATCAAAATTTTCCAAAATTTCCCTCATCCTAAACTAAATGTATTAATGATTTCTTCAAACTATATTAAAACATTATATAAAATGTATTCCAATAATAAACATTGTGAGATCAAAATCATCCAATTTTTCTTTCATTCACATTAAAAAAACATATAATTACATCAAATTCGTTTAAATTTCTAAATAAGCTAGAATATACACATTCATAGCTCAATATAATCCCTTAAGACCAAATCCTAATAACAATTATCTAGATTATTAATTCATAATCCCAATTTATAATTATTTAATATTCATGAATCCAACCCCCAAAAATTTCTAAGTCCAGCTTATAGATCCTCATTCAAAATTCATTGTAGATATTTTCCATTAAACTCATTCTTCACGAGGACTCAAAAACCCCTCAAAAAAATCTCATTCACTTATTGATTTCATATGTATGTCCATAATATTTATGTTATTCATAATATTATTTTTTTATATGAAATAAAATACATCCATGATCTCAATTTATTTCATGCATCATTTCCATGTAAAATAAGTTTTATTTATCACCATAGATCAATATTTCAGTGATGGAAAATAACATATCACCAAAAAAAAATTGACCCTAACAATTATAATTCCCATGAGCTCTAATGTAAGAAGGATGTTAAGATATGTTCAAAAAAAAATAGATTAATTTTTGGTGGTCCAATCCCTTGGGGTTTGGTGGCATATTTTAATATTCTCAAATGGAATCAGTTTTAATTTTACATTAATAAATACTACATTATTATAGAAATAATTATAATTATTTCTGATATTTTATTATTAGTATTTTCTTATTGATAATATATATATATATATATATGAATGAAATGATTGAGAAATATTACTTTCTATAAAATAATATATACATATATATATAATATCAAAATATATATATTGTAAATACATATAAAAAATTCTTTTTGAATAAAAAAATATAAAAAATTTAGGTTATACAAAATAAAACAATATAAACATATATTCAAATATTTATAATGCTCAAAACATTTAAAACATGTATGAAAATAGATTCTATTTATTATTTAAAAAATAAAAAAATAACAAAAAAGGTTAAAAAATATCAATAATTAAAAATTAGTGAAGTGTTGAATGATAAATAAAAAACTATAATAATGAACTATTACATAGAGTGTGATGCGGATTTTTTCAGTATTAGTGATCAATATGTGATTTATGAGTGATATTAAAATTTTGATTATGTTACATTGAATAATATATAGACACCAATTATAAATTAATGGAAAATTAGAAATAAATTAAATATATTATGAGAAATATGAAAATATCTGATATAAATAAAAATGGTCATCAAATTTCATAGTTTTTATAAAATATCTATAATATTTTTTAATCAAATAAGGGTAAAAAATTCACTGGAAACTCATTTCATTTCCTCAGAATCAACAACAACTTATTTCACCACCCTCTCATGATGGATCAAACACCCTCAAAAATCTTATACAGCACATTTTAATTAGAATTAATCTATAAAAATATGGATTAAAACCCTCAACAATCAAATTATCAACATGTATCATTACCAATAATAAATATGTGTTTAATGGTATTATGTTAAAATATTTTTATATATGTGTATATAATTTTTAATATATAATAATTGTTATATTAATACATAAATGAATACATATATATACATATATATATATATATATATATATTTAAATATATGTATTGTTATTTTATTAATTTATTAATTATAGGTATAGTGGATTATAAGGTAAAAACCCACATAAAAACAATGTACCTCATTAGGGAAAGTCTCATCCAACATCCCACCTCCATTAAAGAAAATATCAATGAGTCTTAATTTTTTTTATATTTAAAGAACTGAAGGCCTATTGGATAAATGAAATAAATGGTCTTTTTAAACCCCTAAAAAATTAATCTAAAAAGATTCATGGCTAAGAGGCCATTTAAATTTTCTTAATGGTCCAGAATTATTCATGTAGACGGATTCCCATGTGTCTAATATTATCATCATTTTTTCAACCTATCTTTCTCATTGACATACACGCATTTTTTCCACCAACCCTCACTCATACCACACTCACAATGTTAAACCTTTCATGGATCCTTCGTTAGACGGACCTACCACACTAATATCTTTATTACATTAATCACTCATTGGAATCACCAGACCCACCAATCCTTCTATTTCTCTCCAAATGACTACTATTTTTACAATCAACCACACCCACTGACATCTTTTTTTATCTTCCTTATTCATATTCCTTCACCATCGATCGTTGGTCCTTTTCTACTCACAAATCATCATGGTTTGGAGTCATAAGTATTTGTCGACTCATTAAAAACTTATTTTGAAATATCAATACATTTATTTTATTGGTTCAATTGTAATAACTATTTTACAATCATAGTTATATGAATGTTATCATATAATAAGTACATTTATAGATCAATAGCTATAAATGTTTTAAAGAAATATTTTATGTAAATTAGTGAACATGTTTTGGAACATTTAATAAAGATTATATATTTAATCATCCATACATCCTTTGTAATTTTTAGTTACTGATTAGATATTTAATCACATTTATATGTTTCAGATAATTGGATTGATGATTTCATATTTTATGAGATGTTGTTTTATTTATGTCCAAAATTTGAATTATAAAGAATTCCACCAGAAATAGATATATCAAAATTATTATAAAAGGTTCATTGGATATATTCATACATGATATATGGATGGAAAATCATTAAATAAATTATACAAAAAAATAACCATTTAATAGAGAAAAAATTTACAGTCCAGCCAAATAGAATTCTCATACACTCTAATAGTGTAGAAATAGATGAGCATTGGAAAAATATGATGAGAATAATTCTTTCACGTAAAGAGGAAAATTTTATATGGTTATTGAAACCAACTCATAGCTTTGTAGATAGGACAATAAGGGATTTTACTATAAATAGGAACAACATTATATGAGGAATCTTTAGTATCACCATCTATTAAGTGTTGGCATTATACTATTATAACATCTTGTAACATTGATAGATATCTACTGTAGCCCTTTGAGAATATTATTCATAAGTAATTTTTGATTGGAATTAATTAAAATTCCAAATGAATGTTTTTATCCTGAAACATTCTGTATTATCTTGATAATATAGAGATTATGGGGATTTGATAAATGAGTTTTTTCAATTAAAATAATAGGGATATTTTGTGAAAAGTAATACAGAGTTCAATTAGATATTATTATTGATGTATTTTTTATAGTAATAAATATAGAGTATATAGTTTGGTTCAAACCATTGAATCACAACCTAAGATTTATTACTTCATTTACACCTATGGTTTATGTATTGAAATGTTTTATAAATATTTTATAATTCATATTCATTTTTTAAAATTAATTTTTATAACTATTTTCTTGATGTCTCTTTATTCATATATTTTATTTTATAAAAAATATTATTTATTCATAAAATCTATAATATCTTATCATAAAATAATCAATCTATCCATTATATAATATCCACGAATCATAGAATGTGTATGATTGATTAATCTACATATAGAATTTTCGAAAATTTATAGTTACATTTTTTATTATAATGTACCCCTAATAGTAAAACTATATACATTTAGATATTTCATGCATGTCAAACCTCAAGCATTTTATCACAACGAGTGCCATATTTGCATCAATGTGATTCCAACCACTATCATCCCCAACCTTTGAGTTTGATCCATCATATATACCCATCTATATAATCACATCATTTATAATATATACATATATATACATTGACAGCATAATATATATATATATAAATAGTTATATATATATATATATATAATTTTATATATAGATATTTATAAAAATTTTAATGTAAATAATTTAGTTTTATTATTCAAAAAATTTTATTAAATATTTATGTAAATAATATTTATAATATTTATATTTTTATATATTTTATTTATAAAAATATTTTTTATTTATAAATATATTTCTTTAAATTTTTAAACATATGGATATGGTAACATAAAAATATATTTTGGTGGCAATATTGTTCTATTTATTTTATGAAAAAAAGAGATATGGGGTCCCCCTATTATATCGTCATAAATCACTTCATAACCCTCCATTTTGTTACTCCGAAATCCCAAATCGACACCTTAATCAGTAGTTGTGTCCTTTGAATGTTGATATCCTATTTTTATAACCCCATGAGATCAACCTCAATTTATTTATTCCTTTTATAAACAAATTGATATTAAATGTGTTTTAATACATATTATTTATAAAATTCTTATTCAATATTATTTATTAATTATTTTGAAAATTATATTTATCTAAATATATATAATATGAAATAAAAATAGTTATTTGATAATTTATATATAATATATTAATAAATATATTATATTTGTATATAAAAATATTATATTTAATAATATAAATGGTTTGTATAAATTGTAAAATTATTATGTTTAATGAAAAGTATTAATTAATAGCACCCTTTAAAAAACCATGATTTTAGAATCATAATTTGTTTGGCATTGGGTCAACCATCAACAGATGTAAAATAAATCGATTATGGGTTATCATTATTTTTATTAATGAATTGATGGATGGTTATCCATTATAAATGATTTTAGGCATGTATTTATAAATGCAAGGATAAATAAACCATTATTGGATCTTCCTATAATATACTATAATGAATATTGTTTTAATATTGATTTTTAAAAGGTGTTTTCCATTGATTGATTTTATAACCACTGTACAAAAAAATAAAATGACAGCATAATTGTAACAATGTTTTTAAAAAATGATGAACAAGAACAGTTATATTATATTTTGAAGTATTGAAAATCTAGTTTAATTTTATCAAAAAGTAGAGAATAAAAAAATAATATATATTCTAAAAATGTTTCAAAATAATTAAAGAAAAAATTAATAAAATTATATTAAAAATGGAAGAATTATTGTTAATAGGTTGAATGAAATTGTTGTTGGGGGATACAAAAGAAATCATAATATATAAAGTGTTATATCTATTGGAATGAGTAGCAGTGAGGCTACTAGAGGGTGTGATGGTATTGAGGTTGGAAAATGAAGAAAAAATGTTTGATGTTGGCTATGAGTAATTAGGTAATAATGTTTATCACCCGATAAATGTGTGGATTAAATATTTATAAACAATAGAATAATGAAAAAATGTATTAAATTGAATAAATAACACTATAGATAAATATTTTTACTATTTTTATTTATTAAAATTATTGACATTAACTAATAATTATTGGTATTGGCCAGGAAATTACAATATTCAATGTATTTTTTATTAGTTATATTAATTATTATTTAATTATTATTTTTAAAATTTTCATTTATCTCCTAAATGGAGTTTTTAGGGAAAACATGTGATATACATTGATAAATTTATTATTATTTACTAATTTTATAAAATGATTTATGGGTCACATGCTCATATCCTTTGGTACCTAATTGACGTATATATGACATCATCATAATCTCAATGAGGTTAGAAGACATTGAATTTTTATACCATGAACTATGATTTGTTATCCAAATATTCTTCTCATAATCACCATTAATAGGACATAATGTTTTCATTGAGATTTTTTCATATAGATATGTTATTTGAATTCATGTATCAAAAACCAAAACACCATAAATTCATGGATAAGTATATAAGTGGATATCTCTCCATAGTTATCCAATTGAGATATTCTAAATGGAATTATATGATCCTGATCCCAAATCAATCTCTCTAAAACCCCTTCCCTATGATGATACTGAAAATGACTACACAACTAATATTGTCATAATTACAAGATCACATAATGTTAAAAATCAAGTAAAAAAAATGACTTATTTTGAATCATGAAAAAATTACCCATGTATTGTAGTAAATAAAACATGAAAACAATAGAAGGATCATACATCTAAAAAACTGATTACTCACTATCTCACAATTATATAAACAATATAACCTCATAAATATTTCTCTTGTGTTTGTATAGAATATATCTCACAAAATCTTGAGCTTATAAATAATTACTCAAATAGTATTTGTTGTAATCAATGATGAGAATATCAGTGGAATGAAAATGCCTTATATAGGCACGAATCATCCACAACATACTTCCTCCATCATATGAATGACATTATTGGCCACCCACCATATATTATACGATTTGTACCATTTGATAAATCAAAGGGGTGCACCATCATGGAAAAGAAAAACTAAAAAACCTCATTCGAATATTGATTGATAAAAATCATATCAATATATATCTTTTCTATATTTTTAACATAATTATCATCTCTCCACAATAATTCTACAGGATATTGAGGCACTAAAATAGATATAGGCATCAACAATGAGAAAAATATCCATTGTTAAATCATGAATGTGATGTACTTCTATGAACCATTTCCAAAAGAAAACATCATCGGTTATAAATATTGCAATGGTAAATGTACACTCCATCGACAATAAACAATTCTTGGACATGGCTTTCCATTCTCAATTAGAGCATAGTGCTTATAAATTTATGAGTATGATTTTGTAAAAATTAAATTATATATTAGTACATATATTTAAACAGTGTGGAAAAAAACAATTCTAATAAAATTAGTAATATAAAAAAACTAATGAAGCATAAATATAAAATAATTACATAATAAAATGTCAATTTTAAACTATGACAATACACATTGAGTTATAATAGTTACAATTTGTGTCCAATTAATTATTTTTTAAATGACACCTTTTTCAAATGATTTATATGTCATTGATTAAATGTATTACTAAAAATCATGTTAATTTTCATTATTATGTGTATGTGATGTGGATTCTTTTACTAATGTTCCATTTCAAAAGTAATGGAATTAAATTACAGTCATATGAGGAACGATGTGTGTCATATAAATTTGTGGTTTATTACTACATTTCAAAAAACAATATTCATTTTCCATTTTAAATAAGTATCATGATATTTTTAGTTCGTTTCATCACTTTTAATTATGATCTTTTAATAAAAACAACAATTTTAAATAAAAATATTCATTTGTATCGCACCTATCACACCACATGTATAATTAATGTGTAATTGATAAGTCCACATAAAAATATCTTTAGGGAAGTTTTATACATGTATCAGGACAATCTTCATTTATTTTTTAGTTTGTTATTAAGTAACACATGGCTCTATGTAAAATGTAATTTTCAATTGAAACAACCTACATTGAGTAATACCAGTCACAATGTCATTTGGATTGAAATGTAGAAGATTCTTAAACAAAAAAATTAACATATCAACCATTTTACCAATTAATAAAGACAATATGACCATGTTTAATTGTTTTCAAATGAGTGACACAATTTTTAAAATAAATTTTATTTTAAAAAAAATCAGTCATTACAGTCATACCATATAATAGATCGAATAGAAGATAATTCATACAAATATAAAATGACATGTGGATCCTTACCCATATGTATGATAAAATTTTAAATGTGTTTGTTAACTTTTTATTATGACATACATCATTTTAATTAATATTTAATTCCTCACATAAAACCACACATTTGATTCAAATAAGTCACACTGTGTATCAGACTGAGATATGTAATATTCTGACATAATGTTAAGTTCATAACTACCATTTCCCTAATTTATCAATATAATATGAATTTTATCATTTATTTTTTATTACATTATGAATATTTTGATATAATTAATGAATTTAAAATAAAAAGAGACACATTGAGTCATATTAGAAACATTGCGTTTTAGGTTATGAATCAGTTGAATCCAACATGTTACAAATTACATAATGATTTTTCCCTATTGTTTCTAGACATTTAGATCTTGTTTATTTTTATTTCATTGAGTCAAACATGTTTTAAATTTAAGATTAATTATTTAATTGACAATACAAAATTAAAGGCATACCACAGACATTGTATGTTTGATTTATGTATGGAATATTCATAAACATTCCAAATTACATATGGTTCTTTTTTATAAAGTATCAAGAGAAACCAAATTTTTTTCATAGTTTGCAGTGAATTGAAATTTTTTTTAAAGAAAAATGAAATTTTAATATTAAAAACACATTTCATGTTATATAGGTCACTCTATGTATAGTATTTAGGTTCAATTAATTTATATTTGATTTAATTGATATATAGATCATTTTACTAAAGTAATAAAATAATTTTAATGTTATTATTTAGTCCGGATTATTTAAAATTTAATTTTTACAAAATAGTAATTTTTTTAATTGATTCCTCATATTTGATTCATTACAATGTAAATTATGTATCAGATTTGGGCTGACTGAAAATTATTTTTTATTTTATTATCAAATCACATTAAAGGGGATGTGAGAAACCCCAAGTCCATCACACCGCCAAAAACAAAAAAAATCCTAATCAAATACTTGTACTTCCTCTACCTAGAAGCTCACCATTAAATGGCATCCACTAAAGCATGTGACTCGAAAAACATTCTCGTCAAATGATGCACGGGCATGGTACAAATGTCCAAGCCGTACCCTCTCAGTCTTCTTCTCTATGTGACATGCAGAAGTGATGACCTTGTTCTTTAAACCTCATATAAGGAAAGACCATAGAACGCGCTGGACCTGTGCAATGACCCGGTAATTTCAAGGAATTTTCTTTTCTTAATTTCTTTGGAATTTTATGAGTATTCGGTTTCTGACGGCGCCTGATTCCGAGGCCCGGTGTGCCCGAAATCAATTTCGGAATTTTAGATCAGGTACGTTCAGTGAACAAACAAATGGGTTTTCCTACATTTTGAACCGGTGCTTGGAATCGAAAAACAATGGCACCAATGAAACTCCATCACCGGTAAATTAATAATAGGACCTTTACCGAAGATGCGTTTTCTCGGAAGGAGTTGTTAAAAATTGTGGTTCAAATAAAAAGGTGAATAAAATTTGTGATACAATTTTATTTCTAGCCTAGTTGGTTTTATCGTATGTGTGGGAGTTGGGGAGAAATCCACTAGATACAAACTACCTAAGTGAGGTTGAATGTGAGGTGGGTCCCACACAAACTCCACCCCTTCACATTCCCCATAACTCCATAACACCCTCTTTAATTTGTAACTCACCCACACTCCCTCAATAATGAAGTGAATTAATTGATTCTTTTAATTCAAATCTTTTCGAATTCATCTCTCCACATTTAATCTATGTGTTTTCACTTTATGAGTGATAACCCCTGGGATTAGTGCCATAAAAATAATAGAGAGAAAAACTCTATTATTTTGGGGGGCTTATTTTTTCATGGTGGAGAGCTAAGGAGGAGAAGGAGAGGAGGGAGAGCTTTCCTCCAGTGACGTAGAACATTCTCAATGAAGAACGACCATCAACACTTCCCTTCTCCACGTCAAGGGAGAAGTCGCCGACCACAGTGATCATCGCCAATGACAACATGCCTTCCTACTTCATCTCCTTCGTTGAAGAACGCTACGTCTCCGAAGAGGGACATCGACTTGGCGGTCCCAGAATTCTCCATCCACTTCCTCTTCAGCGACAGGGAAGGAGACACCGTCCGTGGAGACCGATGCCAACAACAACGTTCTTCTTCTTCTTATGACGTCAACAGAATCGATATCGTTCATCCGCGACACCTGACTACCACGATGTTCGACTTCTGCGACTCGATGACGTGCTGTGTCAATTGTGAGGTAGGGGGTTTCCGAATATAATGTTTATGTGAATTATACCCCCGTGAATGGGTATTTAATTGCAGGTTGTTCCTATAATTTATTTTGAATAAATTATACCCCCGTAAATGATTAAAATCTTGTGTTTAAATGTTTTCCATTTGATAACACCTAATGCAGAGGGCGCAGGCCGAACAAACATGGCTCGACATGTCTCTGCAGTGTGTTTATTGAAGTGAGGATTGGAGGCGGCGACGAAATTGGCCGCAATGGTGTTTTGAGGTCTTCACCATATAGTACGCGACCCGTAAAGACCTCTGGAGAAGATGACGGGCGAAACGGACCACCGGAGCGCGTCCGGTGGTCCTTGGAAAGCGGCGGTGGCTGCGGCGGCGCACCGCCGAAGGAGACCGCCGCGGCGGTTAAGCCGCGCAATTTCGGTCATCCAGGGGGGACAACACCCCCCTCCGCTCTTCGCTGGCCTCGCGGGCCGCGGCCGCACCTGCCGGACCGGCCGCACCGGGCCAGACCACCCATGTCGGGCCGGGCCGCCCGCTCTCGGATGGACCCCCGCGCTGGGTCGGCCCACGCCCGAATGGGCCGGACCCGGACCCGGGTGGGGTCGACCCGATTCGGGACGACCCGAGGGGGGGTATCGGGCCGGGTCGGACCGGTCCCTAACCCCCTATTTTCGGACAGATCCGTTCAAACATACATAACATGGGATACAGACCTCTGATCAACGCACCGTCAGTTGACATGTTATCCTTGGATTGATACGGTCGTTTCTGTATATTATAGTCAAGGATTCCGAGAACATTGGGTATGGACAGGTTGGTTCGAACACGAAACCAAGCAGGCCCTCGGAGAGGAAACACCTATAACTTGAGCTTCGGACGTCCAATTTATGTTTTATCGATATTGTAGGATTCCACTTATTGAGAAAGTCCTTTTGGCTTTATCCACTCATGGTTTGGAAATAGTTGAAATATGGACAGGTTGGATTGTACCCGAAATCCAACCGGGCCCTGGAATGGGAAAGTCGATAACATTCAGATCGGACGTCCGTTTGACGAACCATCAGTGGAGTTGGTGATCACGTTTAGGAATGGTCCCTATGGGAGTTCGGGGCATAGTTGAGATACGCCATGAATGGTTCGTACAAAAAACCAACCGGGCCCCTCAGACGAAAAGGCTAATATCTAACAGACCAGGTGCCCGATTGACGCGTTGTCTGTTGCTTTCAGACCCCTATGAGGAGGTGGTCCTTTGAGATACTTCTTCGTGGGAATTGTGGGACTTAGAGTATCGACTTGTAGCTCATGGATCGGACCCTCCCGGAGACGAGCGTATGGAGTACGGTGACCTTGTAGCTGGATGAGACCTAATGACTGCTTGTCCGATTTGATTAGGAGTTACTTGCATAGCTCAGTGGGGAGCACTACATTGTGAGTTGGCAGACCCATGGCGGAGGATCACAACATAGTGAGGTGGCAGACCCACGGTACTCGATAGGAGGAGTACCTCTGTAGGCTCTGAGGGGGAGCACTACAGTGTGAGGTGGGAGACCCATGGCGGAGGAGCACCACATTGTGAGGTGGCAGACCTGCAGTACTCGACAGGAGTAGTACCTCAGCAGTCTGAGGTTAGTGAGCAGTACCTCGGAGTCGTGACAGGATCACTGTACTCGTCAGAGACGGAGCTCTTCAGCAGTTATGGTTTTGATAATGAAAATCCTAGTTTGAGAAGAGTCTATGACCTTTGTGTTTACCTCGTGATTGAGATGGGTCACTTGATAACTTAGGTATATGTTTGGGTATATACCTAGGTAGTGGTTATCCGTTGATTTCATAACCTTTGTATTTCCTCATGATTGAGTTGGGTTACTTGATAACTTCGGTATAAGTATGAGATTATACCTATGTAAGGGTTATCTGTTGAGATCATTCTTTGTGGTTATCCTTGTTGCATTTAGGGATACCTTGAGGGTATCGAGATCCCTACTGAGTATCTATACTCACACATGCCTGGGCTATGCCCATACCTCGTTGTGTTGGTTGCAGACAATGGGCAGCGCTGACAGAGGCTGAGTGTTCGAGGACTGCACGGTACCCAGAGGTGGTCCTCACGACGAGTCAGTATCTAGAGGTGGACTTCACGACGAGGCGATACTCGGAGGAGGTAGACGAGCAAGAGCATTGTGGAGGATACATGTACCTACCCTTCAGGTAGGATCCGTGGTGGAAGATCCAGGAGATGTGCAATCTGTACCTACCCTTCAGGTAGGATCCGAGGTGGACGACCCAGGAGCTGCTTCAATTCTTCCAACGGTTTGTCTTATCTGTTGTACTTTCGTTCTGTTGTAGCTGTAATTTTCAGTTGGGTTTATATTCTGGCCCATTTACTTTTCTTCACATCTTCTGTACTTAGTGTATTACTTTCTCTTATACTATGGGGAGTTTTTTTACTTTTACAAGGGCAATACCTTCCCAGTTTTTGGGAATTACTCCTTTGGTGCTAGTCGCCAGATCCTGGCCTATGGAAGGTGGGCTTGGGGTAGTCACTACACAGGCCCCAAGGATGGTTCGTGACAAATTGGTATCAGAGTAGTCAGTTCTATCTCAGAACTTATAACTCTGATATTTATTTTCTGTGAAACAATAGTGTTAATGTTATCGAGTGTGGTTTTCAGTTCAGGGAGTCCAGTGTTCGTGCGTGCGACCGACGTATCCATACATGAGGACCCCAACATCTGATTTCCAACTCAGTGAACAAAAACATAATTTCCTGTGTGTTTACAAAGGTTTTCCATTAAAATAGCTCAAACAAGGTTAGCTCTCCAGGTATAAATCATTTGACCGTGTCATGTATGTTTCTTTCAGGATGACTTATCATGGACAAACAGCTAGAGCCCATAGGGATGTGCGTACTGACAGCCTACTGAGAAACGAGTCTTCGGTACATGGCCCGCTTATAGTTGAGGCACCAGCGGAGGAACGAGCAGTACTACCATATATTGGGCCACCGATGCCACTAGCCCCAGCCGCAGGCGATGCACGCTGCTTGAACACGCTTCACGAGTTCCAGTGCCAGAGGCCACCTAGGTTCTGGGGAGAGACGGACCCACAGGCGGCTTAGGATTGGATAAAGGCTGTGGTTAGAGTTTTTATGATAGTAGGTAGACCAGCGGACTTCATGGTGATCTTTGCTGCCACCCTCCTTCAGGAGGCAGCAGGCAAATGGTGGAGTCGGATGCTCCAGTTTTGTGATGAGATGACCTTCACATGGGGAGACTTCGAGACCATTTTTAGGGTGGAGTTGGTACCAGTGGCTCTACACCCCGAGCATGTTCAGGAGCTTCTGCCATTGCCGCAGGATTTTCAATCAGTAGCCGAGTAATATGTGGGTAGTAGATAGATAATGCAAGGGTCCAAGAGGACCAGAACAACACATGGGTGATCTCGGGTTATAGGATCGGTAGCGTGGGGCACCCGAGGTGGGGTCAGAGCCAGGCGTTCCAGAAACGAACAGTGTTTCTACTGTAGCAGGAAGTGTCACATGGCACATGACTGTCCGACTCCCCGTACAATTGATCTGTAGGCGTTGGAGGAGCCACTGAGACAGAAGAAGCAGCGGGTGCTTGAGCAACAGCAGAGCGGTGGACAAGGCAGTAGAGCTCTGGAAGCAGGTGGATAGAAGTAGAACTAGTGGATTTCTTTTGTTCTTAGTACTTATAATTCCATGTTGATGTTGTATTTGTGTATTTGTACAATGTATTGCAATAATAAAAGACATGTATCCTAGTGACACTTGCTTTCTTGTCCTTTTGTTTGGTTGATATTGAGAGGTCCTGGTTTTAAATGTTGACTTGACCCTCACATTCGAGATTTCTACTATTGGAGACTTAGTGACCTCACAATGATTCCGACAGTGTGACTCGACCCTTGGAGGTGAGAGTGAATGTTGGATCTCTTGGTAGTAACGTTGAGGCCTTACGACGTCATCCATGGCATGAATTCATCATTCATGTCATAATTGACTGTATTAGGAAATGGGAATGGTTCATCCAAGGGATGAGACTGAGTTTCTCTTTTTGGAAAAGAATAAATCATAGTAGATCTTACAGATCGTAGGCAAAGAGGGTGCAGATCATTCATGAGAGGATGAACACTACACATTGTAGTAGAAATAAGAAACTGGTGCCAGTCTCAGAGAGTTGGGCGTGTGAATGTTTCAAAAAGAGTAAATGTTAAGGACAGATAAATCTGTAGAGCTGTAGACATGGAAGCAGATCTAGGAGAGCAGTAGGAGGTGGTGTACTTTTCGACATGTTACAATCACCTGCCTTTGTATTCCCCGCCAGGCTCAGGGATATGGAGGGAAGGGGGAGAGTGCGGCTACATGCTGTCAATCAGTGTGACCCAGTGGCTCTAAAAAATGATTCAAGGGAAAGTATATGTCCATTAGTAGCTGCCATAACATTAGACTTTGATACGAATCATTCATTCCTTCCACGAATATTGTCCCAAAACTGGAGTTTCCGGTAAGCCGTATACATTACCCTCATATCTGGAAATACATTTGGGAGAAGACTCGATAATCACACTTATGCCGATAGTGTGGTCTGACCTTCAAGGCAAGAGTTTTAGTTGTAATCTCTTGGTGGAAGCGTCGAGGCCTTACGACGTTGGTGTGAGTATGGATTGGATCTACAGTTCATACACAGATTGATTGTATTAGGAAAAAAGGTTTTGGTCTATCTACAACGTCGGGATGGTTTTTCCTTGGTCGGTGAATAGGAAACCCCAGGTAGCACAGGATAAACTCATGGATAGGAGGTTTTGTCCAATCACTCTTGGGTTGACCACCCTTACCCTCGTGGCAGCAGGTGTTTTGTGTTTCAGTTCTAATCAGGAAATAAAGGCCTATAGAGTTCAAGGATGGTGATCACGTCCTTATATGGGTCCCACCTCGATGAGGTTTATCGAGATGTGGCTGAGGCAACAAGTTATCTCCAAGGTTCAAAGGAGCTTTCTAGGTCCTCAGCAGGGTAGGCGAGGTGGTTTACCGCTTGAACTTTCCAACTCAGTTGAACCAGGTGCATGATCCTTCACACATCATCGACCTCAGGATGTATGACGTCCATGGCATGGAGACATTCACGGAGGTTCTAGTGTGGATCGAGGATCGACAGGAGAAGATCGTATGTAGACGGTCGATTCCTCGGGTGCGCTTTCACTGGTAGTAAGGGAACCTCTAGGTGAGCACATGGGAGCTGAAGGCTCAGATGCATGATGAATACCACTTTTGTTTCCCTAGTTTGTGTTATAGCTTTACGGGGACATAAATCCTTGAGGTGGGAATAATGTTAAGACCCGGAAATTTCAAGGAATTTTTTTTTCATAATTTCTTCAGAATTTTACGAGTATGAGGTTTCTGACGGCACCTAATTCTGATGCCTGGTGTTCCCGGAATCAATTTCCGAATTTTAGATCGGGTACATTCAGTGAAAGAACAAGAGGGTTTTTCTATCATTTGAACTGGTGTTCAGAATCGAAACCCGAGGGCGCCGATGAAACCGCAGCACCAGTAATTTCTTAAGAGGACCTTTACCTAATATGCTTTTTCTCGGAAGGGGTTGTTAAAAATTGTGGTTTAAATAAAAAGGCGAATAAAATTTGTTATACAATTTTATTTCTAGCCTAGTTGGTTTTAACCTATGTGTGGGAGTTGGGGAGAAAGCCACTAGTTACTAACTACCTAAGTGAGGTTGAATGTGAGGTGGGGCCCACAAGAACCCCACCCTATCACATTCCCCATAACTCCCTAACTCCCTATTTAATTTGTAACTCACCCACTCTCCCTCATTAATGTAGTGATTTAATTGATTCTTTTAATTCAAATCTTTTTGAATTCATCTCTCCACATTTAATCTATGTGTTGTCACATTATGAGTGATAACCCTTGGGTTTAGTGCCATAAAAATAATAGAGAGAAAACTCTATTATTTTGACGGGATTATTTTTTCTTTGTGGAGAGCTAAGGAGGAGAAGGAGAGGAGGAAGAGATTTCCTCCAACGACGAAGAACGTTCTCGACGAAGAACGGCCATCAACTCTTCTCTTCCTCCACGTCAAGGGAGAAGTCGCCGACCGCGGTGATCATCACCAATGACAACGTGTCATCTTAATTCATCTCTGTTGTTGAAGAATGATACCTATCCGAATAAGGACATCGACTTGGCGGTCCCAGAATTCTCCATCAACTTCCTCTTCCACGACATGGAAGGAGACGCCGACCGTGGAGACTGACGCCAACAACAATGTACCTCTTCTTCTTCCAACGTTGACAGAATCGATACCGTTCTTCCACAACACCCGACTACACCGACGTTCGACATCAACGACTCGACGATGTGAGACGTCTAATTCAAGGTAGGGGGTTTCCAAATATAATTTTTATGTGAATTATACCCTCGTGTGTGGGTATTTAATTGTTTGGTTTTCGTATAATTTATTTTGAATAAATTATACCCTCGTGAATGATTAAAATCATGTTTTTAAATGTTTTACATTGGATAAAACCTATCGCGGAGGGCGCGAGCCGAACAGACACGGCCCAGCAACCTTCCGCAACTTGTTTATTGAAGTGCGTATTGGCGGCGATGACAAAACAGGTCGTAATGGTGTTTTGAGGTCTTCGCAGTAAAGTACGGGACCCGTAAAGACCTCGGGCGAAGACGGCGAGCGAAACGGACAATCGGAGCGCGTATAGTGGTCCACGGAAAGCTGCGGCGGTGCCGGGGACCGGCGGCGGTGGCGCTCCACTGGAGGAGACCGCCGCAGCTCAGCCGCGGTGGTTAAGCCGCTCAGTTTCGGTCAACGGGGGGGGGGGGGGATGACAGCACCCCCCTCCGCTCTTCGCCGTCCTCGAGGGTCGTGCCCGCGCTGGGCCGGACCCCCGAGGAGGGTCGTTCCACGTCGGCCGGGCCGAGCCACACCAGTAGGGCCGGGCCGCGCCCTAATGGGCCAAACCAGGACCCGGTTTGGGTTGACCCGAGGGGGGGGGGGGGGTATCGGGTCGGGTCAGACCGGGCCCGAACCCACTATTTTCGGACAGATCTATTCAAATGCCCATAATATGGGCTACGGACCTCCGATGGATGCACCATCTATTGAGATGAGATCCTTGGATCGATGCGGTCGTTTTGGTTTATTACACTCAAGGTTTCGGAGAACATTGGATACGGCTGGGTTGGTTCGCACACGAAACCAATCGGGCCCTCAGAGCGGAAACACCTATAACAAGAGCTCCGGACGTTCGATTGACATGCCGTTGATTTTTTAGGATTTCTATTAGTGAGAAAGATCTTTTTTCTTACTCCGATCGAGGTTTGGACACATTTGGAGTATGGCCGGGTTGGATTGTACCTGAAATCCAACAGGGCCCCTTGAACGGGAAAGTCGATAACTTTTAGACCGGACGTCTGTTTGAAGAACCGTCAGCGGCGTTTGTGATCAGTTTGAGGAACGGTCCCTATGAGTATACCCTATGTGAGTTCGGGGTATAGTTGAGATACGGCCGGGTTGGTTCGTACAAGAAACCAACCGGGCCCATGGGACAAAAAAGCTAATAACTCACAGACTGGGGGCCCGATTGACGCGCCGTCTATTGTGTTGAGACCCCTATGATGAGGTGGTCCTATGAACTACATCTTCGTGGGACTTGTGATACATGGAGTATCAACCTGTACCTCATGGAGCGGACCCTCCCGTAGACGAGCGTACGGAGTACGGTGACCTTGTAGCTGGCTGAGACCTGATGACTGCTTGTCTGATTTGATTCAGAGTGACTTGCACAGCCCAGTGGGGAGCACTACATTGTGAGGTGGCAGAACCAGGGAGGAGGATCACTACATTGTGAGGTGGTAGACCCGCGGTACTCAACAGGAGAAGTACCTCTGTAGGGTATGAGGGGGAGCACTACTGTGTGAGGTGGAAGACCCATGGCGGAGGGGCACTACTTTGTGAGGTGGCAGACCCGTGGTACTCGACAGGATGAGTACCTCAGGAGTCTTAGGTTAGTGAGACGTACATCAGAGTCATGACAGGATCATTGTACTCGTCAAAGACGGATCTCTTCAGTAGTTACAATTTCGATAATGAAAATCCTGGTTTGAGCTGAGTCTATGACCTTTTTGTTTACCTCATGATTGAGATGGGTCACTTCATAACATAGGTATATGTATAGTCATATACCTAGGTAGTGGTTATCCGTTGATTTCATAACCATTGTGTTTCCTCATGTTTGAGTTGGGTTACATGATAACCTAGGTATAAGTATGAGCTTATACTTAAGTAAGGGTTATCTGTTACGATCTTTCTTTGTGGTTATCCTTGTTGGATTTAGTGATACCTTGAGGGTATTGGGGTATCTACTAAGTATCATATACTCACCTCTGCACGGGCTTTGCCCGCATCTCATTGTCTTGGTTGCAGACGACGGGTAGTGCTGACAGAGGCCGAGTGTTCTAGGACTAGACGGTACCCGGTGGTGGACCTCACGACGAGTCAGTATCCAGAGGTGGACATCACGACGATACGATACTCGTAGGAGGTAGACGAGAGAGAGTGTTTTGGAGGCTATCTGTACCTACCCTTTAGGTATGATCTGTGGTGGACGATCTAGGAGCTACGCTATCTGTACCTACCCTTCAGGTAGGATCCGAGGTGGACGACCCAAGAGCTACTTCTATTCTTCCAGTTGTTTGCCTTTTCTGTTGTACTTTCATTCATTTGTAGGTATACTTTTCAGTTGGTTTTGTATCCTGGACCATTTACTTTTCAACACTTTCTTTTGTACTTATTGTATTACTTCTGCTTATACTCTGTGGAGTTTTGTTTACTTTTATAAAAGTAATACCTTCCCAGTTATTGGGATTTACGCCTTTGGTGCTAGTCACCAACCCCTGGGCTATGGAAGGTGGGATTGGGGTAGTCACAACATGATCCCCGAGGATGGTTCGTGACAACTTGAATCACCCAAAATCACCCCGGTACACAAAAACTGAAAAAGAAGTTCCTCATATCAAAACATATCATGAAGAAGAGGGTACCCCATCATTAGTCAACTAATGTTAAGATAGCATTGTTTAAAAACAGTTTAACTCTACATGTTACCATATCTCTAAACAACCTCTACGATATAGCGAATACCTGGGTCTGCGGGTCTCCCCTTATCAGGGATTCAAGAGAAGAGGTCATTTTGTCTCAGGCCTATATGTACTCCTCCTGTTAGATTTAGGGATGGGTGATTTCTACTTGTCAAAAATGACTTAAGGATCATTCTCTAAAGGTATAAATATAATTTTAATGTTTTTAATTTTTGATAAGGTGTCAAAAAAATTTTAATCTACAATAACATTTTAAACTAGAAACACATACATTGAGTTATTTTGGACACACCATGAATCATACTGAAGTGAAGATTTTTCCTACATGTCATAAAGGACATATAGATCATATCCCTTGTGAATCAAGAATATTGAATATTTATTTATCATGTTTTTGGAATGTGACACACATTATTATATAAAATGTTATTTTTAATCAAAAAAGAACATTTCAAAAAATACTGGTAATATATTGTTAAAGAATTCGGTAAAGATGAGTATCAAACATCACTAATTCCTCATGTATTGATTAACTGAACTATAAAAACCATCTGAACATTTTTAAATAATTTTTAGTTTTCCATGTATCTTTTCAACTAAAATATCATTTATAAACAGATAGCCCACATTTTAGCCATAATGATTAAACCGTGAAATAGATTGATTTAATGATGAAAATTGTATACTAAAAATATCAAATAGATCATTTTCGTGAAGTATCTATAAAATCAAAATGATTTTTCTTAGTTTTCAACATTTCACCTTTCATTTGAACTAAAACAACAATTTCAAATAAAACATATAACATTAGTCATATTTTTAACAACATACGCCACATTAAACTGTGGAAGATTATTATATGTCTAAAATGACATAAGAATAATTATATTAAATTATCATGATAATCCGAATGTTTATTCAAGATATTCCATGAGGGACACACAGTTTTAAATAATATTTCATTTTAAAATTTAAGACAAACACATCAAATAAAATCAATAAAATAATGTCTTTAATTGAATTGTAAATAGTTCCTATGCATTAGAAAGGACTTATTGATCAATTTTTAAACATATCAAGATAATTTTAATCGATAATCTTGGTTATTAGTGTGTCACACTCATTTATAACTTAAATGTCAATTTTAATAAAAAAACACACAAATGAATTCATTAATAATCCCAATGAACAGTACTAAATATAAATAGATAATATAAATTAACAATAAAATTATATGAAAAAATGGCACCAATGTGGACCCTGATGTCTATATACAATATAAACAAATATATTCAGCACATTTCCTTACAAAAAAATAATTTTTCTATTTTTAAAATAATAACTATAGATTGTATTAGTAATACTTGAAATATATAAATAAAAATATAATTAGAATAATTTTAATATAAAATTGCAACTATCATTGGAAATATATTTTTTATGATGCTATATTATTGAGTGAATATGTTATCTTTCATAAATTTACAAACAAAATAACCACATTCATTATCATTATTTAAATTTACAAAATATATAAATATTGAAAAATGTAAGTAATTTTATCTAACATATGATTTTATAGGATAATTTCACTATATCTAACCTAATTATTATCCAATTGTAGAAGCCAATATGATTTGTTTTCACATGGTCCATCTGTATGCTATTATTTTGATAATATTTTAACACTACCTAGTATTAAAAAAATAAATTAATTATATATATATAATGATTTAATTTATGTGTCTTTGTGAAATAACGCATGTATGGTATCATAAATTATTATATGTCATCACGTGGGGCCTATGTGTTGGGTATCCTTGTATTGAATCATAAAAATAAATCATTGGAGTGTCTTAATTGATTGAAATGAAAAACCAATGTTCTCAAAAAATCAGGTATATGTTCTAAAGGGATTGTGAATATACTTGATATGATTAAATTGTATATTTTTACCGATCAATCATGGTTTTTATGAAATATATGCCATCTATATTTTACATTATATGGATATTATTCCACAGTTATAAACTATTAAAATTCACCCATTGAGAACACTTATGTTTCTGTTATTTAAGGATTAATGATTAATTTTTATATTTATTTGGTTTTCTCATTAAATTTTAATTCCACATACATATTCAAACAATATTCATAATATTTAACTATAATTAACTTAGTATATTATCTATTGAGCAAAGAAACAAGAATGAAAAAAAAATCTATAAATATATAATTGAGAACCCTAACCGTACATGTTTTAGTATATTATCAATATTATAAAGACCCAAAAAATTATAAATTTCAACTCCATAGACTTTTTATTTAAAATCCATAATGGTCGTTTCACCATTTTCGATCATTGTATCTATATAGACATGTAGTATCAGTAAATTAATGTGTGGAAATAAATTAGAAAATTTACTTTATTGGTGTCTTTTCAATCAAATGTTTGATCCTTTATATTTTTTTGATTCAAACGTAAATTTCCCCAACCATTTCTTATTTTTTAAAAATATTTATCATTTTTGTCTTTTTCATTAATAAATAATTTTCTTTCATAAAATATAAATATAAAGGAATAAGTCATTGTTGGGATTTATTTATACATGTTTTAGGTATCATTTTATGAATGTTATTATGAAATATGAACTACATAACCATATAGATCATCAAGGGAAACTGGTTTCTCGGTGATTGGAACAAAAATTACATGAATTCCCACTCTCATAAAAACTATTATAAATTATTATTATGTATAATATGTCCATGTATTTTATAAACTATACATCATTATATAAGGTGAGAGGTGGGTGAATATATATATATATATAAATCTCTCTCATTTTCATATTTTATAATATCAGTTCAAGAAATGTATTAGTCTGTAGATGATTCTAATTTCATATAAACAGTAATGAAATATTTCATTACCCATAGTAAAGATGACCTTTTAGGGGAATGAATTACCTCATGTCTAGGAGGATATTAATGTAATTGTGGTTTTTTAATTATTTATTTTCCATTATGGATTCATATAATATTATATAAAAACATATATTATTATTTTAGATTTCCTTCTAGGGAACCAATTATTATCTACATCTCATTTATTTTTTATTATATCACCCATGAATTTCATTTCTAAATTTTTGTGTGTGGAAAAGCTCTAAAACTCACACCTCTAATGCAGTTATATTATTATAGAAAAAATTCGGACACTGAATTTAGTCATTCATTATATGAAGTCGATGATGATTCTAATGTCTCACCGGATAGAATTATTTTTAATTAAGAAAATAATTATTATTTAATTTTAATTTAATGTATAATTTTATTTATATCCCATAGAAATTTTATTTCAATAATTTTATGTTTTCATACATTAATATTCCGTATTTATTTACATTAGCCTATGTCTATATTCACATGATATTGGATAGATGTTTATTTCAATTTTTATCCATACATCTATAGATAAATAGAGAGACATATTTATGTTGTTGTTTCCTTCAACATAAATGTATTATTTTAGATTTAAAATAAATATCATTTTTTATGTGAATAGTATCAAAACCATTCATTAAAGTATGGGTATGTTGGTTTTAAACACACCAAATATTTTCAAAACATAGTTATTGTTTCATAATTAAAAAATTCATAAATAATGTGATTAATAAATATATCATTAGTTATTTTATTATAAATCCCAATATACCTGAAAGTGTACTTCCCTATGAAACCCTTCAAACACATTCCATGTTCCTTGGATTATCAAATGCGAAGCCATCATTGTTGGGTGAATTTTGACATTCCCATTAGCATCAATGAGATTATGCTTTATAAAAATTAATGTAAATCCTATATGAGCCTCTTGAGGGACTATTAATTAAAATTTCATTCTTTAGTCACTAGTATAAATTCATTATCCCATTGATATTAATAGTAGATAATCATTTGCATATTTTTTGTTATTATAATGAATTATTATGATAGTGTCACCCAAATATCTTCCCAAATTAATTAAATAACCATTGAAGAAAAATTATTTTCTATATCTACATCAAATAGAATGTGAAATTGAATGGTGATTCCAATTTCACAAATGAAATTGGTATTTTTTATATGATGTTCTTTCTCATTCCCTCCAAAGTCAATTTCCATGTCTCTTCTTCTTTCATTTATAATTATTTTAACATTATAACACTATAAATATCTTATTTTTGTATTTAATAACCTTTAAACAACACTCTTTTAGCATTAATATAAACATAAAATTTACATTAAAATATTTATATCTAATAAAAGTGAAAAAATATTCCACAAAAACTATAAAACATCAAAATAAATTATTGGATCACTTACATACCTAATAATCATTAATTATAAAAGTTTTAGATAATTAGAAATAGATCATACAAAAAAATGACTCAGGAATCTAAGAGATTATATGTCACTATACCAATCATTCCATGCTCAATATTAATCCTTCAAAAACATCCACAAAGTACATAACATATGAAACATTTCTAGACTCAAATAATTTGTCATCAATCATTATATAATGGGTCAAAGGAATCATAAGAATCATGAACTCAGATTCTCAATAAGGGAATTATATTAATTATCAATTGGATGTCAAGATTGATAATCAGATGAGCATAAATGTATCAAGACATTATCATTGTGATTTATCATGAAATATAATAATTAATAAACACAGATACATATATCACCAATCATGAAAGATGTTATAATTATTTCATAAATGAATGTTTAATTATAATCCTTAACCATGATCTATGAAATATCAATTAGGATCCAAGGAAAATTTTATAACTAATAGAAATTAAAATAAATTGTGTTGGTATATTGAACATTTTAATATCACTCATAAATATGAAATTACCCAGACATTCATAAGTGGACTAAACCTCATGATTACACGTGGAATAACAATCATGTTTATGCTTCGAATAACTTCCACAATTACACTTTAAAAAACAATTAATATTATTCATGGAATAAATTTTATAGAAAATTCAAATAATATCATAAGATAAATCTAATATATTATATCATTCTAAATTTTTTAATATCCCTCCTAGTATACTCACGTATTCTCATACATGAGACATAATCAGTTAACTCCATGACATTACCCAATGAATTGTAGATCTATAATGGCCTCACAAATCATGATTTATAAAATTACCTCCCATCATCATAAAAAATTATTTTGATTCATTACATGATTAAAAAGTATATTTTTCTATGTTTTCATAATACCAAAAGAAACATCTATGTTTAAAATAAATAGTTGATCATCTCATGGGAAGGAAAATATTTTCAATAAAATCTCATTGAAAAAATCATAATCCATCTAGAGAATGAGTGATCATAGTATCAATATAAAATATCACAATTGTTGTATAAGTAATGTCATCTATCATTTATTTTTATGAATGGAAACGCCATTAAAATACCAATAATAAATTGATCGAAATACTATTATCACATTGAAAATAAATTTTTAAAAAATAAAATCAAAAATTTTTGTGAAAATAAAAATAATTTTAAATATCCTTTGACATTTATAAATGAGTATTCAAATAAAATAATAGTCCTAATGAAGTCACAATCTGTTCATGTGGTAATCATTATAAATAACCATTATATTCAAGCATTATATAAGATAATTTTAAAGATACCAATTGTGGAAATGTGACGAAAATAAAACATTAAATCCATTTAAAATACAAAAAATTATCATGTTTAATACATTTTGGATAAAATTTATTTTTATAAACTATTTTTTTTTTATATTTATATAACATGTATATGGAAGAAAAATATTCCTGACCTAATATAACATACATAATAAATATCACCAATAAACAACATTATTAATAAATATATAACAAAAAAGGGATGAAATTGAAATTACAAATTTAATCCACATTCATAACAAGAATAGAGTAATATATAATAATTTCAAAAATGTATGATCATAATAATTCCCTCAATAGAACCTTTAATATAAATAATACTTCAATGGATGTATACTAAAATATAATGCCTTTTCAAATTTGGTATCTTTTTAATCATAATTACCATAAAATAATAATTTTAAAATGATACATAAAATATCTTGCTAATAATTTGATTCATGATATAAAATATTAATGGTTCAGTATATACATCTCCTAAAATAATATGGGTTCACATCATAAATATATTCCCCAAATAAACTAAATTTGATATGAATAACAATTACGATGATCATATAATTAAATAGATTATTATTTAAAGCATATATATTTAAAGTAATTATAAATCGGGAAACAAGTGAACATATATAATAAAATTTATAAGTTTTTTATCCACACATAATGAGAAATATAAATTTTAATTAATAAGTGTTATAACCCAATGAAATGAAATTGAGTTAAAAACAACATTACCACTTGGTAACATTCATGTCAAATAAAATATGGAAAATATAATTAATAATGAAACATAATAAATTATCATATAAAGATAATTCATTATATAAAATTTAATTTGGAGGTACGTAAAACATATATTAAATATTATTGTCATGAAAATAAAATACTCTTAAATAAAAGAAAATTGATAAGATATATAATACCTTGAGTATTATTCATCACATTTTCTATTTATTAGCCAAAGTAAATAAATAATTATAATTATTTAAATTGTTGAGAATAAAATATATATTTATTGTTCCTTTTATTTCACTTCATAAAACATTAAAAAATTTAATATTCATATAAGATCATGATCCATGTTCAGATGATATTTGGTTAATTGAATCGAAAATTAATTATGTAGGTTGATAAATAAAAAAGCTATCATTATTACATTACAAAAAAATTATTATGATGATATAATTATCATTATTTACGCCAATTATACTTCTAAATCCATCAATTATATATATAATTGGACAATGAAATATGATACAATCATGCAAAATGTTGGTTATGTGTACGGAATGGTAACATTTGCATTTATGAATGACCGTTATGGAAATAAAATATGTAATATTTTAAAATTATAATTAAATAACAATATAATAATATAATATTAATTCATTAAATATAATTATATAAGTCATCCATCTGATTTGGTGATGCAAAACCAATCATATAACTTTTTCGATTTGGTAGTACACACGTTATCATGAATGATGTGATAATATTTATGTCAATGGAATGTTAAGAAACTAAATTTAATAATATATTTAAAAATATATTAAAAATTCATGAATATCATGTATATTGATTAAATTAATAATTATGATCATCCATGGGAGGTATTTTTTAAAAAATATTACATCGGTCTGCGATATAGTAGTCTTTCATACTCATGAATGACGAATTTCATTCAAATATCAGGGATTTTTGAGTTGGATATTGGATATTAAGATAAAATATTAACCCCATTATATTTTTAACATACTGATCTTATTATATTACCATAGTTGAAAAACATTTTAAACATTTTTAAGAAGAAAAAATAAGTCTCGGTTATAAACTACACCACTTATCTAGAAAAAATGGTTTTCTTTAGAACATAAAACCTATAATGTTTTTAATATATCTATAATAATGATTTATATACTATTAATATATATATTTCAAATTTATTTTGAAGTGATTTAATGAACTAATTGGTTTTTATGTATGAGGAAATGAGAATAAGTGGTTCCCTTCTATTAGAGTCGGTAGGAGGAACTTGTTGAATTTCATAATGTATTCTATAAATATAAATACATTCATTAGTAAAAAAGGCTCCAAAAAAATTATTGGTTTATAAAATGATATTGAGTTTTAAAAATATCATAAAATAAAATTTGGACAACTTGATACATATTTTTTAACATTACATTTTGTTTCTAACACCCATTAACCTTTTCCCACATCCCAAGACAGCATGGTTATGTTTTTTTAGGTATACGATATATACAATAAATAGATAAAATACCATAAATTATCCATGATTGATATTTTCATCCAAATATGAGTCAGGTGGTTGAATATAGGATTTTAGAAAAATTAATTTCATTTAATAAAATATTATTTTCGTAAAATTTCAATAATCAATATTTGAAACATATTTTTTTAAATTGACTATTATAACATCATGATAATAGTTGAAATTAATATAATTTAATATAATTCAACCCTAACATAATTTTTTATCTATGAATTTCATGGGTCATATTAATTATTTCAAATTATAATACTATTTCTATATTTTACATCATTTATTTTAAATTCACATTAATTGAATAATTATTTTATAAACTTTTTTTTTGAATTTGAGGTAATCATTTATTATCTAAAATTCACACATAAATGACCATTTTGATGATAAATAATTAATCTTTAAAATATATATATAACTTAACATAAACTATTTTTATTTTGATTACAAAAATAATATCGTTTTTAAAACCATTATTGTGTAATTTATGAATTTTAATTACATAGAAAATTATAAATGTTATAATCTCAATAAAATAAAACAAATGGACATATAAAACATTTCTTTTTGAGTATGAAATAAATGTACTCATCTAAAAGAGTTAACACAATTTAGAGGTCTATTTTTCTTGTCATTGTTATTTTATCGTTAACTTTAATTTAATTATTAATCCCTAATAAGTTTAAAAAAATAATAAGATTATTGTTCATAATTTATAACATATGTAATCCCTCACACCCTTATCTTCTTCTGAAATCATTAAAATTACATTTTTTCTCTGATACAATTGAATGTGATTGAATTTTATCCATCCAAAACGTACCTTATTAAAAATAAAAATTAAAAAAAATTCATTCTAATGGATATTTTTGTTTATAATATTATATAGTTACGAAAGACCATTAACAAGTAAATTATATAAAAATTAAACAGATTATCAATCCCACATTAACCAGGTTTTCATATTCTATTTTAGGTTTTCATTATCATCCATGTGAAACCCTTATGACATATTCCATTTAGTATAACTCTTGATAACCATGTAAAAAGTATATATAATAAGGCTGAGATCAAATGATAAAATAAAATAAATAGAATCATTAATAATAAAATTTCCATTGTCATTATAAAAAGTGTATATTTGTATGATCAAAAAATAAATATTCTAGAGAAAAAAATTGAAAAAATTCATACCAATCAGTATTAAGATCAAAATACATTAAAAATAAAATAAGACATTAATAGTGTCAAGATTCATCATAATAAATAATAATGAGAAATGTTATGTCAATATTGATCAAAAGAAACATTTATATCTCATTTAAGGCATAGATAAATCTTATTTGAAATTTGGGACTTCTTCATCACAAAAAACACACATAACCCTTATATAATCCATAAACATGGAAAAACCAATGGTGTACTTCTAATAAAATTATGTTGATAATATAATCATTACCCAATACATTATAGTGAAAACACTATTTTATACAACGGTACATTAACCAATCATACCAAGAACTAAATATATAAAAATATCCATGAACAATAAATATTGGATTTAGAGATTTTATTCAATTAAAAACATCATAAAAATAACAATTATTCCATTCTTAACATGATTAAACTATGGAAAATAAATGGGTCCTATATAATTTTTCTTGAACTATGGTTATCCCATTGAAATGAAATTTGTTCCTTAAATATCTATTTGAAAAACGATTAATGAATATAAGATAATGGGTGTCATAATAATATCATTGAATCATGATTAATATATAGAAATGAAATGGGTTCTATAATAATCAATTAGAAACAAAAATAACCAATATAAAAGAAACATGTTACATAAAAATCACATTGAAACATGATTATCTACTGGAACAATAATGGGTTCTATATAAAATTATATCAAACATGATTAATGTAATAAACTAGTTTTTTATATGAGGGATGGATCCTTTTTTTTCTTTTTGAATGATTCATTACAGACTAATGAGAATACATGTTGAGTTCATTGGTTTATATGGGATTTCATGGGATTTTTTTTGAGCCGGATACCCATTTTTTCTGGGTGAAACAGTCCTGGTGCGTAGATAGTTAAAACAATGATGGGCAGGAAAAATGTTTACTTTTAACAAATAAAAGCAGGACAGTGGAGTCTTACATGAATCATAGTTAGCGAAACCATACGATTTAAACCACATAGCCTTGTGACACCCTCTTTAGTTTTGGATGGTTTGATGAGACATAGTTTGTCTACGGTTTGTAAAAATCTACTAGAAAACCAAAAACCATGGGGGTTCAACATTCCTTCTATAAATTGGTGCAATGTCGGTGTATAATTTCTTAAACAATGCATCCAAACTACTCGACCTATCCTTTCTTCAAATATTTTAAAAATTACTTTATTTCATGTTATAAATCAAACATATTTTCTCATTTTTACATTTTGTACATTTGTGGATTTTTCAAAGATCCTCCTTGAAACCAATATTTGGAAGGGATATGTCACCTCCATCCGATCATCGAATTTAAAGTCATCCATATCATTGGATATCCATTATTATGATATTAATTCATTATATGTTGTTCATATTTCTTCATAGTATTGGTTGTTTTACTTTAGGTGGATGATAATATTCCCCAGTTATAGGTTCTTCCTTCATTATTAAATTTAATTATGAAATAATTTGAATAATAAGTTGATACTAGATGAGATCTCTACTGCAAAGCTATATCATGTGGTATATATTAATTCCTTGGTTTGGTGATTTATTAAGAAAACTTCCTCTGTGATTCCCACTACACGTTTTTTGACACTCCTCCAAAATTGAATTTATTTATTGAATAAAATGATATGGAATCATTTTAAGGTTGTCATTATGTTAGTTTAATCTTATTTTGAGGTTATTTTCCAACCAAGGCCACCCATGGCGTGTTCCATTTCCCCTTACCATAATTCATTCCTCTCATTGGTTTTGTTATAAAAAATTATTATTTAGAATAATCCCAATGAAAATTAAATTAAATTCAATTTCTATATTATGCGATGTATTGACTCCTATTCCATGAATTTCAATAATATTAAATTCTCCATAGATTAAATTGATTATGTGTATTATATTATTTGACTATGTATGATCGATAGTTTCATTCAAATGATAATTTCTAGATGTGTGGGTATAATATTTGTATTAATCTAATGTGAATTGATGAAATCAATTCACATATTTAAAGTGGTATTCGATTCCTTTGGATGGTATTCCAAGGTTCTTAATACCATTTAAATTTCATAGTCACAACATTCATGGTGTTAATTATAGTATACGACACATTAGACCAATATGCTCTATATATCCAAATTATATTGAATGCTAGGTAAATTTTTACCCCATGGATATAGATTGTTTTACTATAATATGAAAATCTCTGTATAGATTATCCTTGGACTCCACTAGTGAGGTCAATGATTTCCCATTGTGATGATCCAAGAAATCAATGAGATTGTCTTGGTCTTATAAAAATTTGATCCATCTCATTATGGTCTGATAGTTTGATTATGAAACTCGTCTATGATATTTAAGAAACATATTTTTATATGGAAGGGTCAAGAATGATGTTATTTTTGTGGATGTATAGTGAGGACATGTTGGTTGTTTATCATTTTTTATAGATTCATTAGTATAAGAGATTGAACATTTTTGGTGGGATTGGATCATCTTAATGATATATAGATTCACTTTTAATACACATATATATAGCATGGTAATATTACATTCATATTGGTTAGATATTTTACATTAAATATTACTTTGTAATATGACATTACATAGTCGTGAGAAGTTATAGATTATTGGGTAGAAACCTAATGGTATTGTATCTCACACCTTATTCAGGCCTTCTTTGGCCACCTGAACATTCAATTGGAATGTAGGTAGGTGCCACGGAAAGAACCTGTTGTCTGATTATTGATTTTATGTAATTCATAGGATTATGGGAGATAGAGCATGAGATGACGCTCATGAATATATTAAGTGAATACACTTCATGTACATTTTTTTATTTTGATTGATGTATTGTATTTTACAAATTTGTACCTATTTTGGATGCTTTGTAAAGAAATTTAGAATCATAAATATAGATGATATTCCCTAGGCAATTATATATATATTATAGTCCGTGTTATTTATCTATTGTATGGTTATTATTATACTTTCAATATTTAATGAGGTTTTTATTTCGTTGTGTTACACTATAGTAATGAGGGAAATTTCTTCCAACATACGCAACCAAGGACCTTGTTTCTAGGAGGCATCCTCTAGAGTTCTGGGTGATGTGATTGATACCATTTGGACAATATGAAATGGGTAAATAAATAGTGTAATCTGGGTATTTGATGTTATAAAGTGGCATCATATATAGGTTTTGATTTAAGGACCTATGGGTATGGGCCACCAGTTTATACTTGTTCAGTTATAGAGGTGTTAAAATATATTATTCAAGATATAGGTGTTGTGGGAAGAATTCTTCAGGGGTTTTATTGGTTCATGCTGGCCATTCGGGGAACACCTTAGCCCACTATATCTATGAATGAATTGAGGAGTGTGTTACAAAATTTGTACCCTCACAATTATTTGTGGGATGGTTTTGCACATGATTCTCGTATGTTAATTGATTCTATTTTATTGATTTACAATAATATACATACATATTTTTATAATAGAGTGAATTTCGTGACTTACATGCTTAGAGGACTTACAAAGAGTTTGTGGGATGTTTTAAATGAGGATCATGCACTACAAAATACGATTTGAAGTAATTTTTAGAATATATTATATGACTATTTTTTCTCCATGACTATGAGGGATGATAGGGGTAGTGAGTTCATGCATATTGAGAAGGGTGTGATGATTATTATGGAGTACTCGATAATCATTACATAGAAAAATGTTTTCCCCAACATACATTGAGTATGAGTTATCAAGGGTGAGACTCTAAGAGGAATATCTCTGAAATTTCATACAATTATAGTTCAATGTGTTCATATTTTATCTACTACTAAAATAAAAAATAAGGAACTAATTATATAGTAGAACATGAGGAATGATTGGTGCCAAGAATATATTATTTCAGTCTCATGACCCATTAGAATAGTGTTTTCGTATAGGAACTGTCGTTTTATTGATTCTTATGAGTTGTAAACCAGTGAGGATGCTAGTGCCTGTATTCCAATGTTATTTCATTAGTGTGGAAAATAGGTCAATATAAGGAAATTGTGTGATCGAGAACTGTTCATGTTCCGATCTATTGGAATGATAGATGATTTGAATAATATTTCCAGGGCCATCTCTCTAATAGTGATTAGTAGTGGGATAGATTTGAATCAATGTTTCAAAGTATTTTGTTAGCTCCAAATTATATTGTTAGATAATGCAGAACCTATTATTCTAGCCATGGTGGTGGTGGTCATGGTTAAGGTATCAAAACACTAGAAACACTAAGTCATCAATATTGGCATAATTCGGTATTTGTGGATGTATCATGGGGATAGAATTCATGCCCTATCTAATTTATTAGCCTACCCTATTGGAAGAAGGGTGTTGGACAATATATGGTGAGAGGTATAGTCGTAATATCCTCAAATATTGTATCTCATATTTTTACCAAAGGTGCATTTCAGAGTCTCTTATATGTACCGATGGAAAAATGCATGTGATCATTGTGATATTTTCTATTGGTGTAATTACTATTGATTCTTCAGTTGGTGTCATTAATGATAGTGTATTCTAGTGAATGGGGAGACCCCTTCGGTTTGCCTATTTTTAGTTGATCTCATGTATTTATAACCTCTATATGATTGGGATTGTCGTCTTACTCAGAATGGGGTGGAATTTGGATTATTGAGAATACATCTAATTCAATCATTATAGGGTGAATTTAATATCACAGTAGAGTATGTTTTATATTATATGGTTGAATGTTATATCCATGAAAGATGATATATGTTATAGAATCCTAGTATGGGAAATATGATATCACATATAATTATTTGTTTCTAAAAAACTAGGAAGCACATCCGACAGACCATTCTCGAATGGTTGATCATTTCAGTTAAGTGTTTCATGATGTGTTTTTTAGTTTAAATCCTCGGATAGTGGTGGAGTTCTCCCCTTAACTAGTTTAATGAGACGAACCTATATAAATTTATACTTACATGGTGAATACTATAGAGTTAGGGGATCTCAATAGGCACTTATAGTATTTTAGGGAAATTAAATTTATAAGAAAAAAATACCTCTTTATGGGGTTACATAATACTTTAATATAAAAAATTATATGGTACCCTTAGGATATTCATTAAAAAATGGATACTGATCTTGGAAACATTTTTGAACTAGTATAACTTAACCTAATTAGAGTAACAGTTTGATCATATTCGAGGAGCTTGCGTGTTCCTAGAAATTGATTTTAGGTGAAGATATCAATCGTTATGTGTGCAACCCCCAAACATACCACATACATCCATTCATAGTTGTTATAGGATATTTTAATATCTGGTTCTATCGTTCGGTCTCTCAAAAGTGCTACAGGTCTTCTTGGTGATGAGGAGAATTTTATCCCTTCTTATCTGGATTCTTTTGTGGTGGATTTTTTGGATGTTATCATTTTGTATTTTTACAATCTACACAACCATTCCCAACAATTTGATTTCATTTTTTATATATTGAGATATTATTATTCATATGAAAAGTTCAAAAAGTTCCACTTTTAGATGGATAATATTGACTTTCTAGGTTATGTTATCTACGATACATGAGTATGAGAATTCCTAAAGTAGGCGAGGTATATAATTTACTATGATCAAATCCAAAACAACACTGACATGTGGAGTTTCATGGGGATATCAAGATATTATAGGTGATTCATATAGTAAATTACATGTATAGTAGCTTCATTATTGTTATTGACTAAGACCGATGTGTTGATTTTACAGACATAAGCATGTGAGAAAGACTTTAAGGAGCTGAAAGTGAGATTTACTTCAGCAACAGTCTTCATACTACCAGAGCATGACAGGGGATACATGTTGTAATGTGATTCATGAAACATAAATCAATGATCATTTATATGTAGGGAGATAGAGGCATCTTGTATGGGCCTCGATAGTGGAGGCCACATGAGAGGAACTTCCCGACACATGACTATGCGTTAGCTATAATGATTCAATATTTGTGATTTTTTAGAGAATTTTGTTTTGGTATATAATTGTGTTGTGTGCATGGACCATTAAATACACAAGTACATATTTACACCACATGATTTGAATCTACTGTAGGGAAGGTTGGTTGAATGCCTAAAAAATTATGACGTAGATCTTTCCATGATGCTTAAATATGGAAATGATGGTGCATATTTACGGAGATAGAGGGATCGTAAATATGTAGTCAAAGAATCAACTATGAGTGGTAGATTTTGTATATGTACAATGATATTAACATGTATGTGAAGGAAATTAAATTATATACTTATATTTCTTCCTTATTTTTACCACCTAATTACTAGATAGAGTTCGGATGAGGAATAATTCATATTCTAAATTACCATCCTACATGAGATTTGTAAATTTGACGTCCCATATCATGGTCTAATTCTAGGTGGAGATGAGCTCTTATGTATCCACTGTCATGTATGGGTTCTAGGGGAAAAATGTGAAGAGTTGGTGTTGGAATTTTGTGCCTCATTTTTTCAAATACATAACCAAATTACATAAATTTAACTTGAATTGCACCCTCATTATTGGTGGATGAGTAATAAGTGTGCTGTATGAAGATTGGTTACTAGGTATTCTACTAGACAGTTGGTGAAGAAGGAACGATAGTGACCTATAAGAAATTCATAGTTGTAACATATTCTGAGTAGAAATGGGGTGATTTCGTGATTGATTAAATTGACGGTTTTTTGAGGTTACCTTGATGTAGAAATTTAAGTGGTTTGTTATAGACATGATTTAAATGGTTTAAATTTATTAACGAACATGGATAGATTTATTATTTATACGAATGGAAGTGTGTATATCAGTAATATGATACTCATTGGTGGCGTCCCATGAATATTTATTTCAGATAGGGATTCATGGTTTATGTCTAATTTTCGGTAGAGTTTACAAGGGGAACTAGGTATACATATGCTTCTGAGAACAACATTCCAGCAACAGAATGATGGTCAGTGTGAGTATATGAAACATGTTTTCGAAGACATGTTATGAGCATGATTATATAATTTAATGGGGTTCTAGGATGAATATATAATACATTTTGATTCCTATTACGGTAATAATTAATTGAAAACTATACATGAAGAATCATATGAGAATTAATATGGTATTACATGTTGATCAACAATGTGCTCTCTAGAAGAAGGTGAGAATGATTTACTAGGACCAAGTGTCATTCAAGAGACTACAGAGTAGGTCAAGTTTTTTCAGAAGTAGATGGATACATTATAGTTTCTATAGAATTCATACACTTGTCCCCACAGATGACCTCTATAGTTTGAGGTCCAGTATTAGGTCTTTTTATTTGTTTCATCAAGAGTGGGAAACATAAAAATCATTAGATAAGGTATGATTTCAACATGATATGTTTGGATGTTTGAGATTAATCATAATTTTAATCCAGTATCCTATCAATTTGAGTTACCTATAAGTTACTAAGATATGAAAAATGTATACCAAGAATCTCAGATGAGAAATTACCATTTTGTAATGTATCATGCTTATCATAATGGGTTGTTTGTGATATAGGTATATTTGGCCAATGAAGATAATCAGATCTATATCGTTAATAGGATAATGATGAGTTACTAATGATGGTAAATTCCTTTTGTACTTGTTCTATGATAGATTGACTTTAGACATGATGAGACTTGGGACCAGGAGGTCGACACATGTTCTTAGTGGATTAAATTGTTCTTAGATGAATCATGACCACCCTAAAAAGGGAAATTTGATGTCGAATTTCATTAAGTCGGCACGTCTGTAAGAACAAAACATTTTATAAAAGGTAAAATAACTTTTTTAATTTATGTTATTAATTATGCACTAATATGAATACCCATTGAGTATATGGGTGCAGCAAGGGTACCAAAGGATTTTTCAAATCCTGTAACATAGTTTTTGAGGTTAAATAGGATCGGTTTATGGGTAGTAAAAATTGTGAAGGGAATGTCGAAAGGTCACTTATTACTATGTGTGGTCATACAGTGAAGCCCCACCTGATACATGGTTAAAAAAACTCTTTATTTTAGTTACACAGTCATGTGTCAAAAACTATAGATTTTAATTGTGTTTGAAACATGGTTTTCACATCGTTAGACGAATAATGTGTAAAACCCATGTGGGGTTCCTCTTTCCTATGCTAAAGTTTGCACGGTCATCCCATGGTTAGTCATTCCATGCATCCAAAATGTGCATATGAGGAATTCATGAAAAAAATTAAAAAATACATTATTTAATGTTATAAGTCAGATTTATTTTATCATTTCCTCATGTTTGGAAGTGGGTAAATTTTAAGAGCTCATCCTTGAATCATATTCAAGGAATTGATAGATATCTTCCATCTGAGCTGGGAATTGAGAGTCATACGTAAATATAGATATTCTTAAATAATATATTAATTACTTTTTGGTGATTCCTCATTCTTCTTGGTATCCGTTGTTCTATTTAGGTTCTAGTTAATACTCCCTAATTACAATTTTTGGCCTGCTCTTCAATTTAATTTTGATCTGAGTTTAATAGAAATATAATACTGGATTAGAACTCAACTACTATTGTATAGTAGGTAGTCAATACATTTCCTATTGGTTTGGTTCTATATATTGATATTTTCAATTGTCTCTCAAATTAAAAATTCCACTATGGCCCCAAAAATGTATTGATGAAATGAATTAAATGATATATATTCTATTAATGCCTCAATTTATTTTCATTTACCTTAGTATGTGGTTGTTTCACAAAAAATGAGGCCAATGGGGTGTGCCCTTTTCTCATTACACATGTTAAGGCACCCATTTGGTAAATTTTAGAAATTCCATTCATTTGGATAGATAATGAAAATAAAGTGAAATTTAATTACATAATTATGAGACATATTTCCTCCCATTCCATAATTTTCCATATTATATCTTGCCTTATTGATGAAATGTCTTTTGTGAAGTATGTCATATTAGTGGGTAAACCCAATAGTTTCATTCAAATTTAAATTTATTAATGAGTTGGTATAATAATTTGTTTGTATTGTATGTTAATTGGTGAATGGAATTGATATATTTGAAATAGTAGTGGATTCCATGTTTGTTATTCCATTAGTATTGATACCATTTAAATGTCATGGTAACTTCACCCATGGATCATGTGTTATTGTATAAGAATAGTTGGACATTTATTGTCATAGATAATAATTCTATAGGATTCCAAGGGAATTTATACCCATTATATCTTTCTTGATGGAATCTCATTGGACATTCTCTATTGTGAAGATCATTGGACTCCACTATTGTTGTTACCGTTCTTCAATTATGATTCTCCTCATCATCAAAGGGGATTATTTCATATTCTATAACACGGATCATAACCTTAGTGGTATAACACATTTGTTATATTTCTTAGTCATGATATATGTGACACTTATGATTATACATTAACATTGTGGTTGATGTGATATGTGTGGATGTGTAGCAAGGACATGATGGTTATTAATTCATTGTTTATAGCTCTTTGATATAGGTGATGGACCAAAATTTTACAGGTGAAGATTCTCTTTAGGATATATATATACCTGTTTAGTGAATATATATTCTCAATGGGAACTTTTCAATAATATTAATTATATGTTTTAATTTTCACACTACTTCTTCTTCATATGTTGAATTCCTAAATTTTTTTAAATATATTTTGTGGCTACCTTCTAGGATTATTTCTCACCAATTTTCACCCACCATTTGGTACCCAATTAGACAATATATATGCAATTAGGGATCTTGGAAAGCATAAATTTTTTTTTGATGGTTTCCATGAATATGATCATATGAGAACGAGATTGAGATGATGCTCGTAATGCTATTGCGAGGTAATTTTTTTTTTGGATATTTTGATTCTTCTATTATTTTGTACAATTTTGTACCAATTTTTGATGAATTTTAAAGACTTCTATAATCATTATTATATATGAGGTTCAGTTTTGGAATATTAATATATTCCTTACATAGTTTTTTATATATTTTTAAGCTATTATTCTACTTCGACTATTGATTACTATTGTTATTATTCTTCACTATAGTATGGTTATGTGGGAATTGTCTTTCAAGGGAAACATACTAAGAACTCACAATTTTTCATTAGTATAAATAATTCATGGAGATATAATTAGGCCCTCCAACCAATCAGTATTTAGTATATTTTTATTGATATTAGTTTCTTCAACATTTTAAATAAACCCTGTAACAGAAAATAGATCAATAAAAATATATTTCATTAAATCATGATATATCTAGAGAAAAAAAATAAAATAATGTGATTAAAAAATATACTCACTATATAATAAGTAACAAAAAATAATTTAATCATAGATATATAATTACTTTAGAGGATTACATGGATCATTTTTTGGGATAACAAGTTTTCCATGAAAATAAAAATTTTAAATTATAAAAATATAGAATATTTTTTAAATAGTTTTATTTAAAAATATCATTTAAATATTATAAATTATACATTAAAAAATCATTTAATTTCTTTCTTGTGAAAATATCATTTCAACATTAAAAACTATTTTAATAACATAAATAATTATATAAAAAATTTTCATTGAAAATAACTAAGAAATAATATAATGTAAGGTTCAATGAAAAAACGGTTCAGAATATGAAGAAATTATTTTCATGTACTGCATGTGAATACAATTATTACTTTCATGTCATTGAGAAAATCCAAATGTACAATGTTTTTAAAATGATATGAATATTCCTTACAAATAATGTATCAAAAATAAAAATGTGGGAAACTATTTGCTTCATAAATAAATCAATAATTGTTAAAATAAATATTTAAATCAATTTTTCAAAACATTTTTTAGGGAAAAAAATTCATGAAACCATATAAAAAAATTTGGAAATAAAAAAAAATTCATTCAAACTCTTCAAAATGTAATAAAATAAAAATGAATACAAAACATATCATCACGTGAAAAAAAATAAAAACAAAAAATTTCATGAATGTCTACATATATTTATCCCAATATCCCATCATCTAAATCATATTCATAAAAAACCTGATAAATTATAAGATTATATCATAAGACAATTACCACCTTTGTAATGTTAAATCACAAGGACAATGAAAGAATAATATTAAATGAGACAAAAAATATTACATGAATATGTAAATTCGTGGAATTTCATATTAATAGGGATGTATATACACCACATAAAATACATATGTGTATAACATAATATATAACCTAGATAACGGAATCTAATATGATAATAACTTACCACATTGGTAAGTTACAAACCACAAGCACCTTGAATGATAGATCGAAAAATGGATAAGTAAATAAAAATAAGTTTAGATGAAAAAACATAATATACATACATGATAATTATATATAGAACATTAAAGAATTTGGTGATTAATATTTCTTACGTCTCCTAAAAGTAAAAATGTTAGACAAGAATCCAACATCTGATGCCTAGAATTAACTCGCATATTCATTAGATGAAATTTAAAAATATTATGTCAATTATTTTATTTCATAATAATATTTTCTTGTTTTTACATATTATTCATATATAATTAATTAATTTTCATTATAATTTTGTATTCTAATAAATAAGTAGTTTAATCTATATCGAGTGTTTTGAGGACATGTGGTTTTTTGTTTCAAAATGGCATCAGTGTGTAACCAGGTTCAAAGATGAAATCATTCTTAAATATCAAAAAAACAAAGAAATTATTATCAAATTCATTCATTAATTATACTTCTAAACAAAAAAAATTGAAATATTTTATTAAAAATGTATCACGTAATGATCATGGAGTTGGTATGAAATAAATACACACGATTAACCTTCTAATTTTTCATTGATCATTATGGAAAGAAGTAATGTGATATTTTACCATTAAATAAATATAATAATATAAAAATTCAATATTTTTTATACTTACATGATTTATTATATGATTATCGGGGTGTGGTGATGGTAAAAATTGAATCTCTTCGTTGAAGTTGTAGTTCATAGATACACGAACAACATTTTCATTTTTTCAGTTTAAGAAATAAAATGATGTATTATATTTTTATAATTATATATATGTAATTAATATTATTATAATTTCAGTTATATAAAATTTATATGTGTAATTAATATTATTATAATTCAATATTTAAATCATTAATGATAAAATCATCACATTGATTTGCGAGATACTAGTTTTCTGCACACATGTGTTGCGTTATTCTATCCCCCAATGAATTGAAATTAAAAAATAAAATGTGATATCATAATAAAATATGTAGATTTTTGTAAAAAAAATATAGAAAATTTTCTTTTAATTCAATATTAAATATATTTTCTATAGATGAGGATAGAAAATTAATGACATTAGTTTGCAAGGCAATGGTCCATTGTACACATAAATAATCATTTTTATTCCATTTGATAGACCATGAGATGTATTTAGGTTATGTAAACAATATAATAAGATATTATTTAATTTGAGATTGTTTTTTCTAATAAGGGAATATTTGAAGAATATCTAATCGAGGTTTAAGAATAAATTAAACAATATTTATTTTTTATAAATTTTAACTCATCTCAAATAATCTCAATAAAATTACAAATGAAAATTTACTGGAATATATTTATAACAAAAACAAATTATAAGATGATAGATTTAATTTGATATGTTAATTTTGAACATATTTCCATAACTAAATGGGTTAAATTTAGTGAGTAAAATAGGGGAATGGGATTCCATTTATAACAGAGGTGAGTCACACATTTGTAATATTTGATAAAAAGGAAACACAAATGTGATGAAAAAATTAGTTTTTCAAGAAGGGAAATTTTTTATAATAAATTATATCATATGGACTCTATGCCTAATAATAATTATATTATAAATATATTTTATATAAATTTATTTATAATCAGAAAATTTATTTTTTAATTTCCTCATTTTGATTTATATTATTTAATTTAAATGGATAATTATTATGTATTTAGAAAACCTTTCCAAAAATAAAATTTAAATCCCAACAATAATGTTATTCTAAAATGAAATATGTATATAATTAAAAATTAATTAATTAGTATAAATAGAAAAAATAACCCTTATATTAATATATATAATATTAAAAATATAATGGTAATTTTAAATTTATTATTATATTCAAAATTAACTATATTTTAAAAATAAATGGGATTTCTCAATATTCAATGAAAAACCAATGTTTTTTGAGAAAAAAATTATTCACCGAAATCAAATTTTGATATGAATATTTCAAAAATGATTTAATTTTTTTAAATTAATTTGAAAAGTGTTTTAAAAATTAATTATAATATTTTATATTTAAATCAAATATATATCATTTTTGAAGAAACCATACTTTATAAAAATATAATTACATTACTATAAATTTTATACATTATTTTCAAAATATTTATCAATAATGATATTGACAAGGAATAAAATATATATATAATAAGTTATTTAATAATTTTGATACCAAATAATTTAACAGCTATGTTATAACTTTTATATATTTTCCATGCCTTTTCGAATCGGTGATGTGTATCAAATAAGATATCAAACATACATTTCTATTCTATAATCACATTGTGTTACATAATTTAAAAAAATAAAAAGGGCTCATTTAATTTTTTTTACCCTTTTATTAGAAATTAGTGTCTAATTTTTTAAAATTTAAGACACATAACTAGAAAAATTTAATTTAAAATTTAATTAGAAATTTGCGACGCAAAACTATTTCTCAGTAAAAAAATTTCTTAAGTATAAAATGTTTTTATACTAAATTAAAGTGTAAAATTAACTTAAAACCCCTAATTAAATTAATTTAAACCAATATTAGCTATTTATATTTTTAATATAACAGCAAATGTAATTTTTAATTCATAATTAGATAAAAGAATGTTCTCATTACTAAAAAATATCTATTTTCACACTATTAATAAAAAAATAAATCATTTCATAAAATTATATAGAAATTATCATGTGAAAATGCTGATAAATTTTTTTACAAAATATTTTCCATTTATCAAGTATATAATAATTTTTTAATAAATTTATTATAAATGTCTTCATGAAATGAAATCATTAAATTTTTTTGAAGAAACTAAATTTCATAGGAATAGAATGTCTTTACTAAAAATTGATTGATTATATACTGAGATGTAATATTTTATTTTTATTTTTATTATATATACATATATATATATATATAATTAATTATTTGAAGGAATTCACATTCAAACACTAGTTTTTAAAAATATAATTTAAATAATAATTATCCATTGTAGATTTATTGTGTGTGTTGTGTATCTTTTACATTATCAAAAGGAATTTATCTTTTAAAATAAATATATATTAACTTCTACACCCTCCACCATAATTTATTTTATCCTCACAATTTTTTCCTTGGGTTAGGTAACTAGATTTTAGAATTCTCAAATTACCAGCATTGAATTCATACATAGTAATAAATGATTAATAAAACATCATATTTAGGAGAGGGTAAGGGAAAATATATTGGTCAACTAAAATATCACATACTATGTTTCCAAATAGAATTACATTAGTGTCATGTAAAGATAAGGAAATTAAAGAACCATATAATGTCCAAACAATGATTAAGAGTGGTTGATATCATTGATCACATGAATTTTAATAATAATGAAATGTCAATAACTAGAATACTATAAAACAATGAGGTATGGACAAGGCCAATGATTCAAAAAAATTGAATGTTATAGGATAAAATATATATTCCAGATTTATTACATATTGTTGATGAATTATATTAATATCTTATTAAGTATATAATTTTTTTCATCAATAAAAAACATACATTCACCCCTTTATCAATTTCTACCACAATAACATATTTTTCATAGAATAATGTGTATACAGGATATACATTTCAATTTTAATGTAAAAAAATCTACATCCACATGATCATATACTTCAAAATACTATAGTAAGATATTTATATATTCATCAAACATTTACAAACCCAAAAGTGGTTAGGAATAGTAACTATAATTTCCTATGAAAATACACCTTCATATGATGAAATAATACATAAAAATAAATATATCAATAGTTATACACAATGATCAAACTAAATCATTCAATAAATAATTATTCATAAAACTATACAATATATATACCTACATAATCTAAAAAAAATATATGTATTTGATCACATATAATTTCAGGATAAATTTATCATTTATCTCTTGAAAACATTATTCACCAATAAATTCCTATATCAAAAATCTTATAATATATATTCATATAGTTTCCATGATTTGTTCATAATTTCAATAAACATCCCAAATAACCATATATAAACATTAAGATAATTCAATATTCCTAAAATATAATAAATTCATGAATCATAAACTAATGCTTCATGTTAAATATAAGGATTACATTTACCTCAATCCAATGAGATTTTCCAAAATATCATTAGTCACCATAAAATTCATTCACATAATGGCTCAAATGGGGAATATAAATCCTAGATCATGTGATAAAACAAATACTGATAAACCCAGTATGGTATCTAAAAATAATAATAAAACATCACATGAATTAAATAATATTCTCCATAGTTATAAAATTTCTATTACGGTACCAACTATAAGAATCCAGAATTATAACTAATGGGCTAAAATTAATGTCTTTCAAAGCACTCCATTAACATATACACCACCCGGGTGGAATTACTACCACTATCCCCATTTATGTCCTTTTACATAAGTATACTGTTAGAATCTATAAATAATTCACAAAATATTCTCATGTGATAGTTCACAATGATTAGACTCACTCTTTCTCTCTGATACCAAATGTTATGACCAGAAAACACTTCTCTTGTGACCGATGCTAAAAACATGCTCCTATATTTTCTGGAATTAATATTGTTAAATTTGATACAATTTTAGGAATCAATCCCTTAAAACATATAATATAAATGTTGATTCACATATATAATCGATGAACATCTATATTTAGTTTCATAGAATTATGAAAAGTATTACATAAACAAATGTCAAGGTGTCAAGATAGTATCTTTTTCAATATACCCATCTTATTTGATTTAATATTAAGTCTTCATAATCTACCAAAATAAACGACACATATAACACATAATATGCCAACCATGTTAAATACCCTAAAAAGGGGTGGGTGAATCAGGTTATGAAAGATTAAAACAACTATACCTTTAGTTCTTTTTTTATCATTATTAAAACACTATTCTCTCATGTTCCCAATGAAATGTAAGAACATAAATGAAAAAAATAAATAGAAAAAATAACTATACATGGTTCATGATCACTTATATATATTCAAGGAGCACACATTTTCAATATGACATTGAACCAAATTTACTTAGGCACATGGCCTAAAATAAGATTCATGGTAGATCAATTGAATTCATAATATCACTTCCATTAAAATAGTTGGAGTGGACTCATTATTTCTCATATCTACAAGCCATTAGAATAATTAAATCTCATTTCTCTCTTGAGATATATGTTATAACTTATCCTTCATAAGAATAAATATTTATCACATGAATAAGTATGTTTTACACCTAATTAAGTTCATTAATATTTTACACTTTCATCAGCATGATGATTAATATTTTACTACATAATTAGGGGAAAATTGAAAATAGGTTCAAAAACAATTTCCATTCATGCTAAAATTGGATTTCATACTGGAAAAAATACCAATTTTCATTAATCCTTTTTTTTCAATAGAACTAAAAAATATCAGGCAACATTTGGTTTATTTTGAATCACACTCTTATGAAAAATTCTTACACTTTTCATGTACCTCTCTTTTTCATATTGAAACCATATAATATTTACTCACAGCCCAAATATGAATCATTGATTCACAAAACTCTTTTCCACACACGTCTCATAATTTTTTTGCTACTCTAACGAGATGAAAAGCATGTAATTTCCCTATGTTTTATTCTCTTGCAATAATGGGGGTTGCAGACTATTTATTAAATCAACTTATCCATCGCAAAAAATCATTATGTTCCATCCTTTATAGTATCAAATATTATCATACTGTAGCCTTTATATTAAAAATTAATTTTTTGTGTAGATCACATTTACAAGATCAGGCGACTCTATATATTAGGTCAGGTAAATATATATTTCCCACAATGTGAGAATGTGTGTGAAATAATTGCTTATAATTTTTTTTATTTCCCTAATTCATCACTTTAGTAAATCTTCATGAAATCTCATCACCATGTTGTGAATTTTTTTTGTATTTATGTGAAAATAGTTCCTTTTTCCCAAAACACCATTGTACATCCTCCAAATTTCGGTCAATTTTTTTTGCAAACACTAGGAAACAACATCACCTTGTTTATAAAATATTTTATACCACCACTAAATCATCAATTTATTTTAATTGGATAATTTTTCACATAAATTTTCTTAAATATCTCTAGAACTCCAAAACTATCCTTGGTAAATAACTTTATTAACAAACAGAATTATCCAAAAACACTACTATGTTTAATTTAGGGATTTTTTCCAACAATATCCTCCTTCTATTAAGCTTAAATCTCGTCCCATTTTTACAACTAGATAAATATTCATCCATCTTCTAAAAAAATTATCTTCTCTCTATTCAGATAAAGAATAAAAATTTAAACAGATTGAAACTATAATCCCACAAGATTAATGCTTATTGTGAGAGACAAAATTATAAATCAGTGTTAATGAATGAATACATTCATTCTTGAAAAAAATCTACTTATTTTTACAAGAAACAAATATATCATGATATATATTCTTTGATTTATCATATTTAGCATCTTTATATTTTAAAAAACCCCTACCTCACGGCTCCCCTATCATTTATCCTAAATATTATTTTACTCATTGTATTGATTATGATTTTTCCCTCATTTATAACCACAAACTATCACACATTTTTAGCAATCCTGAAGGCCACTATATTTTTGTTTCATAAATGTAAATGTTTATGGATCAAGAAAATTAGAAAAGAATCATACCATGGGGAGTTGGTTCCACATCCACACTTTTTATGTGTTGGGATTTGGTTTAATTATAGTCCATATTTATTTTATTAATATAATTATTTGATTATTTCCTTCATAATAATTTCAACAAAATATTATTTTTTAGGAATGTAATCCAACTTCAGAAGCCTTTTTTCCACATTCTCCATTAAAAATGATTCTTGATTTAAATGTGAATTATCCAATTGTGATGGAATGAAATTTGGATATGATTTATAACACCTCAAATATCACAATGTATTATGGTACGAGAATGTATTTGGATGTTTGTATCATCAAGATTTTGCTTCATCCAAAATAAATGTGTGAATGATTTAGTGGTTGAAATACATTCAGAATCTGCTGTTCTCAAGGAAATGAAATATTCTTTATTTATTACCAAACAAAAACCAAATACATTGAGATAGAATTCCCTACAAAACATTGATTTTCTATCATTTACTAAACTCGACTAATCCTCATTTGTATAACTTAATAACTATATCTTATATATTGAATTTTATATGAATCAAAAAGAAACCATGACCATGATATAAAAAAATTATTATTTATACATGTTAGAGGATATTATTTGGATTGATTTGATATCATGATTCTTAGTTTATGGAATAAATAATATCATGTCTTGTTGTTGTCACGTATAACAGAATGGTAATAATTTTTCAATATTATTTAACATTGACTCCTTTTTTGTTCAATGTATTGTGATTGTTTCATAATTGTTTCCACAAGAGTCTACAACTCTATAGAATAATCCATTCATCATCATATCAAAATACCCTTGTAATATTTGGATTAAGAAATAAATGTTTAATTACATCCTTGAGTCACCAGTAAAAAATAGAAAAAAGTAACATCTACATTAATTGATATTTCAAACTCACATTTAATAAATTTTGTAAACTGAAATAACTATGCTTTATTAGATCCTCAAAAACCTATGTCCTCATCCTAAACCAAAAAAAATTATTTGATTACCATCATTGTTGACATTAATATTGTATCCAAATCCACCATGATAAATATCATTATTCTTAAAAATGATCTAGCCTTGAATACCATGATCTTGGTTCCTACATATATCTATATAATAGAAATTTTCATAAGAAAACATAGTTCTAGTATTATACTTTGAAAAAACCATATGGTTTCTCGATATAAACTTCTTCATTCCAAGCCCCATTAAGAAATGTGGACATGATTTCAATAATGATTAAATTGAGACCCTTATACTCTATTATGGAGAATAATAAATTGTTTGTATATTCCCTTAAAAAAGTGAATATTTTCACCAATGTAATCACCCTCTATCTTGGAGTACCCTTTTCTCACCAATAATTAATTTTTTCCAATAATTCTACCATCTTCATTTTTCTTTTTATAAATTGCCCAATTTGTCCCATTGAGGTTCTTTTTTATTGACCTTCAAGGAATATTTCATGGAGGATTCTACATAATTTGGTCATGAAAATATTTCACAACCAAACAATGTAACCATATCCAGATACTTCATAATTGTTTTGGGTGATAACTAAGAGGGGAAGCATGCTTTCAATATTGAAATAATTTTTCATGATTAAAATGGGGTATCCTGATAACCAATGATGTTTTTTCTGTCATTTTTAGATCGAATCATCATATTTTGTGTATATATAGGTTTAACTACCTCCAATACAACCTCAATATCTTCATATGAATCATCATTTTCCACTTCAACTACCATATATGTTATTAACTCCTCATCAATTTTATCTTGAAATTTTTCAATATTATGTTTATGATTATATCCATTATTTCCAATTCTGACAAAATTAACGTCAACTACCTTTACTAGCCTCTGGTTAAAAACTAATATTCTTTTCTTCAACTTGAATATCATATGAATTTCACATATTCTATATATTATTCAAATTTCATGTGTATATCCTAATAATGAATAAAGCATTTACCAAAAAATATGTGAATGTATTTCAATGTTTGATTATTCCCATACAACATCTCATATAGAGTCATTTATTTTTTTAAATATAATAGTGTCATGATGGATATATAGAATGATGTCAAGACATCTTCCTTCTAGAATATATTTTTATGGCATTATAAAAAATATGTTTTGGTAACATATTGTTTATGATCATATTTCTTATCTCAACCACTCTGTTATGATGATGTTTTTTCTCTATTAAAACTTGATTCCTTATCATGATTTTCTAGAGAAATTATTACCTTTTTCAATTTTCAAGATTCATAGCGTTACTAGTAAAAATATTAGAATAAAACATCCAGAAACCATTTTGAATAACATATTATATACTTGTATGAAACTAATCACATCAGACTTTTGGGAATAAAAAAATACCCATTACATGAAACAAAATGAAAAAAAAGACAGTACCTCTTTTGAATAATGGAAACCACTGATATAGGTCCGCATACATCCTTTTCCACTTATCAAGTAGTATGGTCGAATTTCTTCTTTTTCATTGAATTTATCTCTTATTATCTTCCAATGTTGACATGAATTGGACATATGAGTAATATAATGTGTTAAATTCAGAAGATTTTGAGCTGTATCACATTTGAATATATCTTCCTATTATCATTCTCTTATATATCCATGTTTTTCCCCATCTAAATTTTTTCCTATTTCGATAGAAGTTAAAGTCATTATATCCACATACTTGGTGGAGATTATCCTTTTTTTTGTTCCCCTATATTAAAACTACACCATATATTTCTTTTATTAGATAAATATTCATATTTATGCTTATTGGTTTCCCTAAATATCATATTTTATTGACATTAGGAATTAATTTTCTTAATCATTCACAAACTAAGACATCCTAGTGTCTCATTTAACTACCCAATAATTTATATTTTCTTGAGCTTGTAATGATTATTCCTTCATCATTTTTGAATTCCATAACACATTCATTGTCACATTTTATGTGTGAAAAAATATCCTTATTTAATTTCATATAAAATGTGAATCAATTATCTAGAAATCAAACACCAGAATAATATGATGGTATAAGAGAAATCTCAATATCAATATTATAATAATCAATTTTCTTTTTGACCCATTTTTTGATGATACATTTTTCAACTACATATGACACATTAATTATTCATTAAATCATTTCACATCATTTTTATAGAAATATCAATCCATGTGTAGGAATCCTCCACTACTAAAATAGTAATCCTAAAATGATTTCTCAGAATATGATGAATTATATGGTTGCCTATATTGGTTTTATTTTCATAAATTCCTCTTGTACATTTGAACTCTAAAATTCCATTTTCAACACCCTTTGAAACCTACATTGACATAATTAATGGTTTATACAAATATTTTACTTCACATCATAAGCATAAAACTTCCTCCTCGTTCTTTTTGATTAGTTTTTCATGATCTTTACAAATATTACATGAACCATTGTTTACCCTTTTAAATTATTCAACATTGATCTTGTACTCACCAATAATATATGAGTTATCTAGAATTGAAAAAAAATATTTTTTCATTTTTTAGGTCAGTTCATACTTTTATTCTTTCTATTTCTTCCTAATGATTCTGGAATCATAAACCATGTTATTGGATTTCTTTATTTTGGATTTTAAAAAATTTATTTACTAAAGATATGGTTCTAATTTCTCATGGAAATCAATTATAAATTCATATTCTTCATCACCATTTTTTCAATGTTACTTTTTTTAGTAGAAACATAAAACTACCACCATATAATTTTATTTCTGAACATTTTTGTCTTCCATATCTACAACCTAAAATTATTCTGAACAGTCATTCTCTTGTGAATGAATATTTTTATTTTTGATGAAATTTCATGTAAAACATTTAACAATCTTAATAGAGGTTGAATACCCCTTCATGAAAATTAAAAAATATTCATACTCATTATCTTGATATTTCATCAGTCACCTTGCTACAATATTTTCAACCATTATCCAATGATTCCTTGATTGTGGATGTATCCCAATGATGTTTTATTTTCCTCTTTTTAAATTTAATGAATGGAATGAATGTAATGACATGAATATATATATATATATATATATATATATTATTAATAGATCCCATATTCAATAGGGAGATTCATCATTCCCATTAACTCCACATTATTAAACATCTATTTTTCACAGACTTGTTATCATCATTTCTTATCTAGTATAAACCAATAGTATATTTCAAGCTATCCAATTTCACCTCTAGAAGATCTATATCTTCCCATATTGTAAAATTCATGTTGAACCAATTATAAAGTCTTCACAACATGTTCATATAAAACATTACATTATAAATAATATATTAGAGACCATGAATTTATTCCATAAAAATATTAACCTAATTAAAAACTAAATCATCATACTTATTAGGGTGTATTATGATATCCTCATACATAATATATAGAACCAGTAGATTTTATTCTATGAGTTTTGAATCACTGTAATAAATATTTTACAATGATTCCCACAAAAAATGTTTTTAAAATCATGATGTCACCTTCATGTAAATTTCATTATATATGGATCCACATAACTCATTGGTTCATTTGGCATCAACACCATATTATATTTGGTAATTTTATCCCAACACACCACTATCTGCACTATCTAAAATACCATTCATCAAATATATATGTAAACACATTCATAAATATCAAAAGTAGTGATGCATCTGAATATAAAATAATTGAATTTTTAAAAATAAAATATTAAATTTCCCTTAAGAACAAAAAAAATCCATTGAAAAACATTACTGTGAAACAATAAAATTAAGATATCTCTAATACCCAATTGTTTCCCAATTATGTTAAATACCCAAATATGGAGGGGAATCGCTTATAAAATATTAAAATAAGTTCTAATTTAGTTAATTTTATATCATTTAAAAAAATATACAATCCATTCTCTTCACTATAAAATTGTATTAACATAAATGAAATGAGGATATAGACATATGAATTTACTTGGGTTCCCATCAATGGGATCCATCAAAGGATGGTCAATGGAAATTTCACTTATGTACCAAATATAACAAGGCTAAATAAAAAATAAGGATATAGATATATATATTCTAATGTGAGCCTCACATCATTTACAATGTTTGGTATGGACTCCATGATCCTCAAAGTTTACCACCAATCATAATACAAAAGTACACTAGACTGTCATATTATGTGTTCTCCCTAATCCTTATGAATAATCCAAATTGATTACCCAATTTAGTTCTTTTAACCTCATTTAGTGAAACATTAAATTCGATTTTCAACCAATATATCTATAAAACATTACTTTATAACTACTTGGAAAATAATTACATGTTCACAAAAAATGTCTATTATGAAACCATGGGATGTATTATGTACAAATTTACCACACTGTATACAAAATTTGAATTTAATTGTTGAAATCCAAACATTATAATAAATTTTTATTTTTCATGGAAGATCCACATGGACAAAAATCTTACACATTGTGTGAACCTCCCTTTCATGATGAAAAAAAGTACATTTCTATTTAAAACAAACATTGGATTATTTGTTTCATGAGTTTTTTTTCATGACTATATTATAGTTATTAGGAATCTTTGACCTCATATATACAATTTTTATACTACCACATGATAATATATTTAATTTTCTTAGACCATTTTCAATATACCATATTAGAAATATCAGTTGAACTGTATAAATGACAATAAAAAACTATGTTTTTTACAATCATAATCCACCCAATGACTATAAAATGTTTCAATGATGGACTTCTTTCCAAAACAAATCTTCTATTGAATGAAAATATGTACCATAATTATTTATAACAAGGGTAAATGTTAATATAAAATGGTTTAACTAAAATGATTTGTTAGGGTTAAAAACATTAAAAACTAAATGTGATTAGAGAGATTAAATTTAGAATAAATTTATATTAACACAATAAAACATCGTGAATAAAAATGAATATAATTAATACCCACTAAATTTTATATCATCAATAAAAAAATAACATAACACTTTATCAAATGTGATATTCATTGTAATAGATAATCACGAGTCATGTTTTGTATATCTTGATTAAAAAAAATATTTGAATCCCATTACAGTAATAAATTATATTTGTCATTATCATGGAAAATTTTAATATCACACTTATATGTTGAATAACGTTCATGGTTATAAGTGGAGTAACCCTAATGTTTACCCATGAAATAACAATAACAGTTACACAAAAATTTACTATCACAATTACAAATAAAATAACTATCAAGTATTTACATGGAAAACCTATCATTGTAAATTCAAATAATATCTTGGGAGAATACTAATTGCTTATGTAAATCCCAAATTTGGACTAACCATCACTGTATATTCTAATAATTTCTTAAGAGAAGCTGAAACAGATTACTCTCCAATTTAACTATTTACATTGGAGTGAAATAATGATTCCATAAGAACATAGTTTATAATAAAACCACAAACGATCATAAAAAATTACCATGGAACAAAACATATAATAATTTTTATAGAGATCTAATTTTATTAAAAAAAACTATAGAAACATCCGTTATTCCATTGATAAAATGATTAACCCTTGGAAAATAAACAGGATTATGGACAATATATTTGAAACAACCATAATTCATCCATATTATGAATGATAAATTTATAAAAATAAAATATTCCTTGTTGAGAATATATATAATTAATGGGCTTTGATATTGATTTTTTTTAATACTATTAAAAAAATAATAACATACCTTTTTCAGGAAACAAATATTTTCAAATTAAAATTCATTGTTAAAAACTAAAAAATAATAGAATATTTTGGGAAAAAAATTGTGGAAATTAAATATGGAATTATGAAATGATGGATTTAATAAATGTAACGACCATGGATGTTGGAGATACTATTAAGTTCAGAATCCTATGATAAAAATAATCTATTCAAACATTTTATAAAATTATTATAATGTGACCCATTTTGAAGACATTAGGAAATATTCATTTTAAAATAAATTTAATATAAGATCAATGTTCATATGAATTTTCATTACGAATATATTTATGATATGCTTTTAACATCATTGAAAATGTTTTTTAAAATATCCACATATAAGAGACATATTCTAGATCGAATGGAAGATAAAATATCTATATCACTTATTGAAAATTCCATTGATGAATATTAATATATAAATAATTTGAGAAAATTAAAATTATACATTTAAAAAATTTAATAAATATATGAGAATAAAATATATGAGGTTTAATATGATTAGAGCATCAATTTTCAATCTTCTAACCTCAAACATAAATAGTCCCAAAAAATGTACATTCTAATATAAGGTCTTTTCTACTTTTTTATCATTTTAGTCATTATCCCATGAAATAATATTATCAAATGAAACATTTATTGAAAAAAAAATATGGAGAATCAAGATATATCATATCATTGGGGAATTAAAAACACCTCGTAAAATATGTGTGGTTCATATCATAAACATATCTCTAAAGGAAGGGGAATTTGAGATGAATAATCCTTAAAGATATCATATTATTTAATATAAAGTTAATGAATGGTGATATAATGAATAAAAAATATAATTACTTATATGTGAAATATAATAAAAATTTAGAAAATGATAGATATAATCATACATAATTTTGGTAGGAAAAAAAATAATAATCATAACCAAATGAAAGGAATTCTTTTATGAAACACATTCAAAATTGCTAACCTTGATGTCAAATACATATGGAAAAAATAATTAAAATTTCATTGTCAAATATCTGGAAGTTTGAATGAATAATGTAATGAATGTAAAATTTTAGTGTATGCATCATATATAAAAATTAGGTGCATATTAATAAAATAGTCCTCGATGTCGAAAATGGAGATGAAGTCCCCTACCTCATGTTAACTCAAAACAAACATTAATTATCATCCTAAATAAAAACAATTATAAATTTAGTTCAATATAAAGCATATTATTATGTTTATTGTTCCATTTATTTTGGTTATTTATATTTTATGCACAATAATATAATCATTTTAGTTCACATTCTATGTTTTGATTTGATTCCATTCAAGAGTACACAATGACTCTAATAGGTTGAATATTGTAAAAGTAGTAAAATTTTAATAATATAATGATTAATAATTATTAAATAATTATAATTTTTAATCATAAAATATATATTTATGTCCAACTAATATATGGTTTTAAAAAATAAACTATGTTATAATCAAGGATAAGTGACGTTGAATGTATGAATGAGTAGTATTTTCATTTTTCAACGATGATTATAGAAAGAAGGAATGTATTATTTTTCCCCTATATAATGATCATAATATCATCAATATCATATCTATTATTTAAAAATACTTATATATTTCCCCAATTTTATGTGATGATGAAATTAATGTTACTTCATGGAGGTGACTATACATGTGTAAACAGATTGGAAATTATAATTTCTATGTGAATGTAATGGTAAAAAATTAAATTATATATTACTTTTTTTGAATTTTAATAGTTATTTAATATCATGTATATTCATTAATTTTCTCATCATATCAACCCATGATAGGTGTTTTTTGGAAAAATAATTACATTTCTTAGCATGGAAGTGGTCTTTCGTACAACTGAATAATGAATTACATTCTCATTTGTTGTTATTTTGAAATAGTTATTGGTTAGTAAATTAAAATATTATTATCCTATTGTATCATAGATATTATATTATCAATTATAATAATCTATGAATAGTATTTTTAATTATTTCAAATAAATATATAATTAAAATGGTTGTTTAAGAACTAGACATCTTATACACACAACAACCATTAGTTTAAACATTATGATCGGTAAAGTTGGTATTATATTGAAAATAAGGGCTAAAAAGGCATCTTGGTAATAATTTATTAGACATCAGTAGAATTTGGCTCATCCAAATGGGATTATAAGTGTTAACCAATAAGATGAATTGGTTTCTATTTATAAGAGAGGGAAGGTTCCCTTTAAAATTTTCATAATATATTAAATAAATATAAATAAAATATGTTATAAAAATGGATAAATTTACTAATAAAAAAAATATTTATAGTATGATTTTAAATAATATAATCCAATAAAATTTGGAAAATTGTGGCTAAAATGTGTACCATCTCCTTTTCTTTTAGCCCATGTTTACCCATTCCACACATATTTTGAAAATTATTATTTTATAGTTTTAGGGTCATAATAGTCACTATTAATTGATTAACCTAACATTGATTAGAAATAATTTATATTTTCATCAACTTACTAATATATTTCTTAATTATATTATTTTTTTGAATTTAAAAATATTTATTAAAAAATTATCTTTTTAATATACCAATAATGTCTATTTTAGAACAATTCATTAACATTATTATTTATAACATCACTAAAACAAATCAATGATGAATAAAATAGTCACATATATCTATAAAATGACATATATATATCTAATAATTTATTTTCAAAAACTACTTCTTAAATATTATACTATTTTTTAATATTTTAAATATCATTTATTTTATTTTTCCATTAAAAAAGTAATTACAGTGTCAGTAATCTGTAAGTTTTTAAAGTAAATATTTATTCTCTATAAAATATAAATATATTTCTACGATCATTATAAATAATTTATTTATGAAAAGAATATTTTTAAAAACAATTTCCCTCTTTTTATCCCCATGTTAAAAATAATATAGTTATAAAAACTGTAATCTTTTTTACAATGCTTTCAAAAATATTTATAAAGGTTATAATAAAAAAATAGATATTAAGGGAAATATAACCAAATAATTGATTAATGTCAATGAATTATAGTCAAAAAATAATCTTAAAAAATTGGTTTCATTTTTTATTTATTATAATTTTATTTTTATATTTGTTACACAGATTTACCCATACCATGGTAATAAAAATTAATCATGTTTATATTAAAAATGATTAACAATAAACGAAACTATGTAATATAATTAGAACCAGAAATTAAAAATATGAAATATCTTTTTTAAAATTCATAACATACTATTAGATGATTTTAATTTGAAATTAAATATGTAAAATTAATTGATAATTTTTGTAAAGAAATTGCATTTTACATATAAAAACTTTCTATACAAAATAAAATTATAATATTCATTTAAAAATCATAATTGGATTATTATAATTTTTAATCAAGTGATAAAATTTGAAAACAAATCCAAAAGTTAAAAAAATTAGTTTTAAATACATTAAATGAAAAAATATTTTTCATATTAAAAATATTATTCTTCACTATTAATTTTAAAATAATTGTTTTAAAAAAATTATCAAAACAATAGACATATATAATTTTAATGTTCTGTTTGAAAATAAATCATTTTATCAGATAAATTTTAATAAGTTTTCTAATATTTTTAATAATATTTTCTCAAGAAGATATTAATAATATTTTAATGACGAAAATTAATTTTTGATGAATAAAAAGTCCATACAAAATATTGAACAATTATTTTATTATAATTAATTTAAGAAACTTTATTGAAGATGATACATATTTTTATTTAAAATATTCCTTACTATAATTCATAACTACTAATTAAATTATTGTTTTATAAGGGACACAATTAAATAATCAAATATTGATTTTCGTTTAAGCTCGGTGTATCTTAACATTTATGGTATCAAAAATAATATTTCATTTAAAATTATGATGTATTACATAATAGGAATTAGATTTTACAAAATTTACCAATTAATCATCATGAACATCATTAATATGTTGTTCCTCTGGTTGTATATCCAATATGTGTTTGATAAAGTATTGTTTCCCAACATTGGGAGTCCCAGGCTATTGAGAAAATTTATGATCCCTGATATTGGGGACATACTAATTGAAAGAATACATTATGTTTAGGTGTGGTTGAAAAATAGTGTTATATTACACATATAAAATAGTGATCATTTAAAAATATGATGAAACAAAAATTATATAAGAAATTATTACAATATTATTCAACTCTGTTTTTTTAATTAGTGCATCCATGGATTTAACCCTAGTATATAGTATTTAAATACACTATTTATAGACTATGTTGACATAAAACACCCTCTATACAATGGAATTACTATTAAATGATTTTTATTTCCCAACAGAATTTTTAAATTCAATGTAATTGAAATATTAAAAATTAGTGGTTTTGATAGATAATAGAAAATTTTCCAAATTCTATTTTGAGGATATTTAATATAATATAATTTCACTAACTACGATTCAATTATAAATTTTTATATATATACCATTCCATACTAAAAACTACATTCATAAATCCAAATTCATTGATTTTATCTAAACTTATATTATCATCACATACACATTGAAAAATGAACACATTGAATGCTGTATAATCTATTTCCATTATTTTTTGTATGATGTCAAATTATGACATATTAACCTAATTTGGATATCATTCATTGTAAACATTTACATGAATCGATTCATTTAAAAGTGTAACATAGATATTTTTTATGATACAATGGTCATCATGTATATTTTTATAAAACAAAAAGTATTAATTACATAATAATTATATGATATGTCGTGCCCTTAGTCGTATAGATTCATATCGAAGTTGGTCTGAAATTAAAATTGGATATATAGTTGACCCCATAAAAATACCTTCATGAAAATATCATATAAACTATATATTATTTCTATTTTTAATTTATAATTCATCACATAATGAAATAAAATATAAAAAAAATATTTTTTTTATTTATGTTGGAACCTATAAAATATTAAGAAATATGAAATATGTTAATGTTCCTTATCAATAAAATTTTTTATTACACTAATAATGTTATGATATTTTGGTAGCATTTTTTTGTTGGATCGTTTTTCAGTAGAAAATAAAATTAATTCATCAATAATAAATCTACCTAAAATTAAACCTTCCAATATTCATCAATTCGTGACAAAGCCTATCAAAATATTAATATACCATTTAATGGGGTACATGCATCTATATTGTATAAGACCACATTGTCATATCACTATAATAAATTGAAAAATCATATAAAATTACGATTTTATATAAACCATATCTAATTCAAATAATATGATACAATTTCTTCCATATTTAGAAATTTAAATATGTTCATAGATTTACATCCTATATATTTGAGAAAACATGACCGAATTTAATATATGAAATACATTTCTATGAATAATTTAACAAAAATATAGGTACAATAATTCTTAAATCAAAACCTGATAGTCAATTAATTTTGGTCATTTTAAATGAAAATCATTAGTTAACATGAAATTAATGAAATTTTATGTTTACCCTTATGAACCTATAGAACATATTGGAAGATATAAAAATAATATATCTCTTTTAGGGAATGGATGTTAGAATTTGGATAGGAAAACTATTTCTCCAAACATTCAACAGAACCAAAACTTTTGTTTTCCCCATATAAATCATGTTCGTCATATCCCTAATTCCATTTACTAATTTTCTAGGTGAATTGGAAAATTTTCCAATGAAACTATCACATTATTTTTTCCACATGCATGATATTATGAATGTTTCTAACCAATAAAAAACTATTGTATTAATTCAAAAAAATTCTCTTTAACCAATTTGATTTTATAAGTATTTTTTTAGAAGTTTTACAAAAATTTGTTTCGTATATTTTAATTTATAATGAAATTGTCCACATAAATGTATAGAAAATGATTTATTTATTATTAATTATCATTGAATGATGTGAATTGGTATTATTATTTATATCATCTGTGTAGAAATTTTCTATGTCCTATAATCACATTTGTTGATGAATGTTTCAAACCATTTGTGTGTGTTACTTTTTAAAAAATGGAACACACATGAGTTACATTAATGACATTTCCCACAAAAATTCAACAAGTATGAAATATTTTTATCATATTCTACATCATTGATATTAACATGAAATCTTCATTTCTCTTAGAATAATACAATATTTCACATAAATGTCATATTACATTAAATTACATAATCAATGGAGAAAAATAAACACCAACATCATTACCTGATTGTTTTTTCCTTAGTATTAAAAGATCCAATGTAATGTATTTTCAATTCAAGAATAACCACAGAAGAATGTTATAATTTACCAAAATATCTAGCAAAGTACATATAGTGAATCTATGAAAATAAAAAGGATTAACTCCAAATTTAGATACTAAAAGAAGTTCGATTCAGAGATAATTTCAAATTATTTGATATATTCCATATATTTTAATCCACAAAAAATATTCAACTAGTCGAAGATGATTATAATATTAAAATATAATATATATGTATCAAATAAAATTCGTTGAAATCCCCTCACAATTATTTTTATATATAAAGCATTGATTGTTTGGAAAGTACAATGCAAATTTTAAATGACTTGATTCAACATTATTGAATCATTAAACATTACATATTTTGGAATTTTTCTATCATTCAATATCCATGGAAAATAGTATACAATCATTATAATAGGATTTAATTATTTTAGAGATTATTCCCATTAAATATACAATTATTTAGGAATTATATGTTTAGAAAGAAAGAAATTTATATACTAGTTGAAAGTAACTCAAGAGAGAAATTATTTCAGTAATTCTAGGGTTACACTATTACTTAACATTATTTATATTATATTGATTTATTATGGTTATAAATTAATTAATTTTTTTAAAAAATATTTACAATTATGTCTCCTCATAACACTTTATAATCAATTGTTTTTGGACAATCTATATGTTCAACCTCAACTATCATTATCATAACCTCAATAAGATCTCCATCAACATTCACAACAGTAATCATATATTTAATATAGTATTATCCATTATTCACAGTTGTTATCAAATAATATGATATGCAAAACAAATATTTATTTTCTTCCCTATATAAATAATGTTTCCTCCAGGGTTTATTACACAATTTCAAAATTTGATCTATTCCTTGATAGATTTGGTTTTTATAGAACTACTAAGGATAACTAGTCTTGGATAACAATAGAGAAAACATGGAAAAATGATTTCATATAGACATATGCTTAATATTTTTAAATCATGATGCTCTATTTTACTCCATCCTCATACTCGATTATCATATGATTGGTATCCTACAATTTTGGATTTATATACATCTTATTGGATTCCAAAATAAAAATATTTAATAAAATAAAATAAATCACATATAGTATGATCTTAGAACCCTAAATGTATATTATTAAAGAATCATTTATGCTCCATGTAATCATTTTCATAATATAATAAGAGTGGAATGATATGTATTGATATTGTTTTGTAGTTGGGGAAACCATCGATGGAAAGGAATGTGTGATATCAAAAAAGATTCAAATAATATTATTAAAAATCCATCCATTGTAAAATAAGAATATAAAGTACTTTTATTGTAATTATTATTGTTTGGATTAAAAAAGTGATATTATTTATGGTTTATTTATTTTTTTCACATGATATTTGGAAGACCCAAAGGATTTTTTGACACTATGCTTTGAAGCTGAACAATATTATCATTTATCAGATGATGAAAAACATGATAGTGTATGATCACCTAGTCCAAATAACCTAATGTTTAAATAAAAACTAGAATTTTAATCTAATGAGAAATATGTATCTTTTTTAGTAATAATGCTACTATAAAAACAAAAAACTATAAAATTATTTTTTTATGAATGCATAAAATTTGATCAATTCAAATATATCATTTGATGCATCAATGAAAAAAATGAAAATCATTTTCCTGTTGAGAAGGACCAATAAAAATCAATAAATGTTGAATATGTGTCCCAATACAACCACAAGAAAGTCTCATTTCAAACTAGTGATCGGATTAAATTCCCTTATATCGAGGATCATATGAATAAAATTAATCCTCAATGATTCCAATAGAAATAATAAACTCTAAAATAATATCAGACTGCATAATTTCATTGATGTGGAAACAAGAAAGAAAAAAATATAGAAATTCACAAAAGTTGTTACAATCCCAATTCAAGGGTTTAAATGTTGTCTCAATGTTGATTTATACATACTAGAATTCTATGTAAACGAGACCATGGTTTGAAAATGTTTATGGTATTGACTCATGGAGATTAAATAATAATCACAACTTAGAAATTATAAATCAACATGTATAATGAAATAAATAAAATTGATGTTGAAATTAAGGGATGTGGCAATAAGAGATTGAAAAAAATAAAAAATAAATACATGGTTAATAATTTAAACCAGTGATGGAATAAAATTCGATGGAATCATAAATGTAGTTAGTAACTTAAGCAACTAATATAATTTAATGATTAGGGAACACTGAACCTATGAATTAAAACATGTTAATTTATTCAACATTAAAAAAATTATTCTAAAATTTATCCAGTTACTAACAGACAAAATAAAATCCAATACATATTTCATTGGGATCACATAACCAGATTACCTTTCTGGAATGTTCATGTGAATTACCTTATACTGAATGCTTACTAAAACTCATTAACATTGGAATTATTCATTTCATAGAAACAAGAAATTATTTCTTCTATTCTACTTATGAGGTATTATTGAGTATGGTTGAGTAAAAATAATCACTTACCATAAGATTTTAGATGGTCGATTAGTTTTAGAAGTTAGAGGAGTAGTGGAAGAGGCAGACATCTATGAGAGCATGCATGATGAGAACAAGTGAGTTTTGTAATGATTGAATTTATTTAACTGGGTATGGGTTTATTAGTGCTATCTGCAAATATCTCATAAATAGGAGATCTATTAGTGATAAAATAATATGTTCATAGAGAACATATCTTTACCATCATCAAATTTAGAATCAATAAATATAAAACATTATTATTTCAAAAAAATAGTTTATAATCACCAACATTCTAATTGTTATAATTTAATCACTGATAATGTCAATTTCTATTAATGAATAAAATTTTAGAAATGATACAAATTATAATGTCTCAAAGCTCTACAGTCCTTTACATTGTGGATATGTGGTGTTAAAGGTGTTTTTGGAGGTCATGGTGGATTGGGGGTGTGTTTGGGTTGACATTTAATGAAGAAAAAAGGACAATAGCTTTTACACGGGAGGCACGCAGTTTGTCTAAACCGTGCGGCCAAACTGTGCGAGGTTGGTGTTGCAGGCAGTGACTAACTTACAGTTAGCGCACAGTTTTTCTAACCTTTTGGCCTAACTATGCAAGGAGTGTTTGAAGAGGCAGTAGAGACAGCACGGTTAGCGCACATTTTGTCTAACCGTGCGAGAAAATCGTGCAGACACTTAAATTAGATCCTAAAATTGCAGATCTCAACTATTTGACCTCTTTCTTTCCTGATTAAGATCTTAAGAAGCCGTAACTTTGGATTGACCTTCCTATAAGGTTTGAGAACCACTCTCAGGCGTTTTAGAGGCGATCTGAAGGCTCCTATTGGAGAATTGAAGCCGGTTTCTTATGGTATGTGATCGTTCATGTTTGGTTCTTAGATATACTTAGATCTCCTCCTCCTCTTATCTCATTTTCTTAGTTCTAGGCCGGTTATGGGTAGATCTGATTGTGTGGTTACCAAATATGATGATTTTGGTCTTGATCTAGCAAGGATAAGATATCTAAGGAGGATTCTAGAGAATCAACCCACCTTTCTGGTGCGTCCTTCATTTGTTATGGTTTTCATCAACAACCCTTTTAGTAGGGGATTCCTTGATTCACTTTATTTTACATGCAACTGTATGGTTATCATGTTTAATCCCCTTGGATGAAAATGGTAATTAACTTAATAATTATTTTGAACCGGATAATGAAATTGTATCGATCATACGTTATTGCCTCTTTTTTTACTAGATAGTGTGATATATATGCTTACTTTTCTTATCATTTGTTCTTAAGGGAAATAGGTAATGAACGTAAACCAGGAATAATTGATAATTGTATTTATAAAGATAAAGAGTCATGAAAATGAATCTGGTTCCTGCTGCAACATGATGTTAATTAAATTGGCATAGTAAGAATGTTTAATCTTGTTGTGATAGCTAACTAGTTGGGTTCCAGATTTTGGAACCAACGGATTATAAAAATCTTAATTCAAGATGGTTTAAGGATTTTCTTATTTGATAATTCCTTGAAGGGTTCTAATTTACCCTCTTGTTTTTTAATGGGCCATAGACCAATTGATGTGAGGGTAGTTTTTCCTACTTCTTGTGTTGAGACATGACCCGGGAGGGGTGTTGTTATATGTGGGGGCATAGAGGCATTTTCGTTGTGGTAGTGGATGATGCCTAGAGTGGCGATATTCATAGGTTTATGATTGTGGGTGTTAGGGAGGTCATCACAGTTTATGGAATGGGATGAATTTGGTTGTTGGTTCCTTTTTGGTTATTTGGTTGTTTGTCTACTTTACTTTTCCCCACTGCTCAAGGCAGGTTTTCTTGCTTACCCTTCTCCCGAAATAGGTGAAGACACGTGGGGTATGACACGTGCATTCTGTGTTTAGATTCTCAAGGGAGAATGGGTCTACTCTCTTGCTATAGGTGACAAAGACTAAATGGGTAGTGAATCTACTCACCATGTTGATCCCCCTTGTGTTAGAATCATATAATGATTTTCTAGAGTGTCGGGGAATATGGGAAAGTGTTTCTGTAATTTATTTTTTATTAAATGTTGGTAAACCTTGGGGATGGAGTTTCTAGAACAAAATGATGATGATGAAAGTTTTAAGGAACAATTGACTTTGGGTGTGATGTTAATGAAACTTAATGTGGAATTGTTCATTGTTAATTAATGTTTAATGATGTAATTAACCTAAACTGGAGCTAAAAAGAAAAAGGGAATGATGTAATGTAATAATGTTCTTTTAATTGTTTTGTACTTATAGGATACGTAGTCTTATATGTAGCAGACCGGAGTCTGAGGGACGTTAGCTGCTGTTATGTCTAAGACAAGGTTATGCCCATAGTTTGGTTGTGAGTTATAATATATTCTGTACTTTTTTGTTTCTAAATGATACTCCACCCTATTAGTAAGGTAAACTGACACCCTGGGGATTCGGAGCCCTGGGGGGGTGGTGTTTCCCCCAACATTCTAGTTGGAAGATGAGTGGCTGACTAACCCCTTTGGCCCCACACTCTTCTCTTGGTAGATACTTGTGTCTTTAGGCATTACAGTTAGTTTTCCACATATATGTGTGTACATGGATTAAATGGCATGTGGTTATTCACACACATATTCTCGATATAGTATCCTATGGACAACTTTAGGTGTAACATGTATAGGCTTTGATGGCATGAACATCCTTACTCGGTGTATGGGTTGTGATGTCTTGAGGAATAATACTCGATGTAGGATACATGTTATGAGAGCTGTGGTGGCTCCCAGATACTACCTGGTTACATTTGGTTGTGAGGATGGTGTGGTGCTTCGCCTAGGTGTTTCCGGGCAAGACATTGTGGTGCACGAGTTGCAGATTGTGGTGCTTCACCCAAGTGTCTGCGGGCAAGACATTTTGGAGAGAGATTCTTAGGACGTGCGACGTTGGGGAAAATCGGGAAAACAGTGTGGAAGTAGTATCGGGTTACACTTAATATTATTTATTATATGATATATTCTTGTATGCATTACATAGTGAGAGTAGCCCTGATGAGGTTGGGAACTTAGAAAACCTGTATAGGTGAGAAGATAGTTTCACTTATTTATCACTGTGCTTTAGCATGCATTCTTTACTTTTTCACGACAAGATTAGGGGAGGATCCTAAAGAGTATATTGTTATACTCACCCTATGTATATATAATCAATTTTGTTTTTAGGTCACTTAGAGTAGGATGGAGATCAAGCTGCTTCGTACTAGCTTGTGGTTGCAGGATCTGTTCGGGCTTGTGGTTGCAGATGTTTTTACTTTCTTTTGGGTACTTTCAGTTTTTTCCTATTTTTTTAGTAGTAATTTTGCATGAAATTACATATGTGCACTTGGGATTCATTTATATTAGAGTTTTGATTCGATGTTGTTTGGTTTCTTTCTTATCTCTCTCTATCGCATGTGTTCTTTAGAGGGTAATTCCCCCCATTTTTGTGTTACTATACCCTCAGTGCTAGTCGCCAACCCGGGGCCTACTGGAGGTGGGACTCGGGGTTCATTTTCACCCTTCTCACTTTGTCGTCCCATAACGGGTACACTTTGTGGGGGGGGGGGTTTGTGACTGAGTGGTATTACAGGTCTGGTTGAGGGATATGATGGAGTTTGGAGTTAGTAATTTTTGAGGTAGAATGGGCTGGTAGGGAAACGTTTTCATTCATGTTTAGTAAGTGAGGAAACACTAGATACCATCTGAGACACATGGGTTTAGGTCCCCCTATGATCCAATGCATGGACCTTTATGTTTACAATTGTTACTAAACAAGGTGATACTAGTTGCAGGGTAGAGGCCTATGAAAGGATCGTGAATCATTTTTCTATCTTCCTGTGATTGAATGGGAAGACCATGGGATTGGTTAACCTAAAATGTTTAAAAGGAAACAATTAATTAATTAATGTTGATTCATCCATGTTCCTGGTTTAGTAGCTCTAATGGTTTGATATTTTACTTGAATGGCTCTAGGACGACGTCTTCATCATGTTTTCACAGAAAATGTCCAGCATGACGTTCTATTAGATCATCGCAAGGAAGAGGTTGATGACGAAGACACTTGGATGAATACACTCAGAGAGTTTCTATGCCAGATTCTAAAAAAGTACGATGGATCTGATTCAGATGCAGTCATAGAAGGCTGGTTAGATGAGGTTCAGATAGGCTTCAGTTCGATCCGTGCATGGAAGGAGCGCTGGGTTTCCTTAGCTGTGACGATGCTGCGTGGATCAGTAAGGCAGTGGTGGTTTTTGTACCTAGAGGACCGTGAGGAGCCAGTGATCTCATGAGAGGAGTTCCGAGACAGATTTAGAGTCGATTTTCTTTCTTTGACTGCGAATGCGTCCAATCGCCAGGTGATTTTTACCCTTCGGCTGGGGAGCTCCACTGTTTGAGAGTTTGGAATCCATTTCAGGAACCTTTTACTATATTCTTTGGACCTGTTACCTGATGAGAAGGCCATGGAGAGGTATTCTGAGGAGGCTTTGCATCCAGTGATCTAGTGCCAGGTCACACCATTTATACTTAATACTTATATTGAGGTGCTGGCGAGGGAAGAGGATGTCAAGATGATTCAGCATGGACAGGATCATCACGAGAGGGGGATCATCATGATACCTTACAAGGCAAGGCTATGGTCCGGGGTTCTCGGTTTTTAGGGCAGAATAGTTTCCGTTCAGCCGGGGGTAGGTCCTTGCCCTTCACATCTCGTTTTTCCAAAGGCATCAACTCTCAGGCCTATTCCATGGGATCATGCGCTTGTTTTCCTTATGCTTGTTGTGGAAATTATTATCGGGAGTTCCTAAACTTTAAGATCGGTCATCATGCACCAAGTGTAATTCTTCGGGTTCCTCCATTGAGGCAGTTCCAGCTGACGCAGCAGCAGCCAGTTGCTCCATCTTTAGATCAGCATAGGGTAGATGGGGTAGGTATAGGACATCCCCATGATGCTCCTCATCATCAAAAGAGCAGTGTGTGCCCATGGTGGTGGTCGTCATCAGGGTCAGAGAGGTCGTGGAGGAGGCCGTAGTTAGCTTCATGCTCTAGCATTTCCAGCATCAGACGAGCCAGACGTTGTTCGAGATACCCTTTGCTTGTTTTGTAACATGGTGTGGCCTTGTTTGAATTAGGAACGACACACTCTTTCATATCACCTACCCTTGTCCATTCTTTGGGACTTGAGGTAGAGAGGCTTCTATTTCCCTTGGTGTTGACTACGCCAGTTGGAGGAAGAGCTGACTTGTTTGAAGTATGTAGAGACTGTGAGCTAATGTTGGGGAAACACCAATCATGGGGAGACTTCTTATGATTATGAATAAAACCATATGATATCATCCTAAACATGTATTGGTTGTCTTCAGTGCATGTTTTATTGGATTGCTTCAGAAAGAAGGTTGTTTTCGTTGGTGCAGATGGAGAGCGAGTGGTGTTTGTTTGTGAGAGAGATCCTCAGATGAGTCATAGGCGTGTTCTATAGTTATCATCCATGTTGGCTGAGATGATGTTGTGTTCATCAGAGGTTCAGCAGTTAGAATTTCCTAGGGTCATAAGTGTGTGCCTTGATGTCTTTCTAGAAGAGGCTGTAGCATTACCCCCTTGACGAGAGATCGAGTTTGGGATCGAGCTACAGCCATGAGAATCTCATATCTCTATGTATCCATATAGGATGGACCCTTTTGAGTTATGAGAGCTACGTATACATCTTGATGGTCTGTTAAAGTGTGGTTTTGTTTGACCAAGTGTGTCACCGTGGGTGCACAAGTTTTGTTCTTGAAGAAGGAAGATGTAAGTTTGTGGTTGAGTTTTGATTATCGTCGCTTAATCCAATCAAAAATATAGAAACACTATCTTATATTGTATATTGATGTCATATTTCATAAACTGGAGGGTGAAAGTTGGTTCTCAATGATCAACTTGCGGCCTTGATATTATCAGATGTAGGTGAAGGATGAGGATATCCTGAAGACTACATTGTATTGTCATCATGGTCATTATGAGTTCATTGTAATGTAGTTTTTCATGACAAATTCTTCTTCGGTATTCATAGGATTGATGAATTTTGTGTTTCGTGAGTTCCTGGACATGTTTGTAGTAGTTTTCATCAAAGACATCCTTGTGTACTCCAAATCTGAAGAGGAGCATGCGAAACATCTACGAGACATCTTAGGAGTCCTTATTCAACATCATCAGTTTGGGAAGTTGTCGAAGTGTGAGTTTTGGGATTGAGATGGTTGTTTCATGGGGAATTTTTTGTCCCAATAGGGAGTAGTTGTTGATCCATCAAAGATAGAAGCAGTCGTGTCTTGGGAAACCCCCAAGACAGTGTCAGAGGTCCAAAGTTTCCATTTTATTGAAGGCTACTACAAGAGGTTCATAGCCAATTTCTCACGTGTTACGACCCCTCAAACTGCTTTGACCAGGAAGGATCAGGCATTCATATGGACTGATCAGTGTTAGGCAGTTTCATGTATCTAAAAGAGAAGTTAGTATGTGCTCCAGTCCTTTGTCTTCCAGCTGAGGGAGTCTAAATTATGTTTTCTATGATTCTTCACATCTGGGGTTATGTTATGTTCTCATGCAGCAGAGATTAGTTCTTTCTTATGTGTCTCGGTAGTTGCGTCCCCATGAAGGCAACTAGGCCACCCATGATCTTGGGTTGGCAGCCGTGGTGTTTTCTTTGATGTTGTGGAGACATTACCTCATTGGTGAGCTATTTTTTGTTTTCACTAATCATAAGAGTTTTTGGTATGTTTTCTCTCAGTGTGACACAAACTTACGACATAATCGGTGGATAGAGTTATTCAGGAATAAGAATTTGAAATATAGTATATACCTAGAAAGGGGAATGTTTTGGATGATTCCCTGAGCCGAAATTCACGTAGTGATCCTCTACGTGAATCTGGATATTCCTGGAGAGTAATGGAAGAACTGTCAGCATTACATCTTGATATGGGAGTTGTGGGGGGTATAGGTTGTCTTTTTCAGACGACATTACAATCATCTCTACTGCAGAAGGTGGAAGAGTCTCAATTTGGAGATCTAGAGGTAGAAGACTAGAGAGACTGATTTGTTTGTGGTGAGGCCCCTAATGGTCAGTTAGAGGACGAATAACACCGAGAGTTATATCATGGAAGGATTTTTTTCCCTTGATGATGCGTGAGAGGGTTCTTTGAGAGTTCCATATTTGTCCCTTAGTAGTACATCCCGGAGTCAAAAAGATGTACTGATCCTTGAGGAGTCAGTTTTTGTGGCCTGGGCTGAAGCGTTCGGTTGCGGAGTTTTTGTCTCGATGTTTAGTCTGCCAAAAGGTGAAGGTCAAACACTTTGTTCCTGGTGGTATTCTCAAGCCGTTATAGACTCATCATCGGAAGTGGGAGGAAATATCAATGGACTTTTTCATAGGAATACCTCGAGCACTAGGAGGTCATGATTCTATTTGGGTGGTAGTGGATTTTTTAACAAAATTATCCCACTTCATATCGATCAAGGAGTTAAGCTCAATGGATGTTTTGTCGAGGTAATATCTTGAGGAGGTGTTGAGTATTCATTTAGTGTCATGGATGATCATTTCTGATAGGGATCCTCGTTTTACCTCCAGGGTATGGAGGGGTCTCTAACATGCTTTTTTTTTCTCAACTACGCCTTAGAACTACTTTTCATCCTCAAACGGATGGTCAAACATAGAGAACCATCCAGACTCTTGAAGACATGTTACACTCTTGTGTTCTTGATTTCGAATGTTCATGGAAGATTCAATTACCCTTGGTGGATTTATCTTACAATAATATTTTTCACTCCCCCATTGGTATGTCACCATTTCAAGCCTTGTATGGATGACCTTTCCATTCTTCATTGTGATAGACTGGGGTCAGAGAGTTTTCAATTCTCGGACCGGAACTATTGCAGAATACAACAGAGATGGTTTAGGTGATTCATGAGAGGATGAAGAGAGTCCAATATCATCATAAATCATATTCTGATCAATGAAGGAGACCATTAGAGTTTATTGTTGGGGATCATGTGTTTCTGAAGGTGACATTCCATCGTGGGCAGCAATGGTTTGGTCATGGAAGTATGCTTTCTCCACATTTTGTGGTGCCTTTCGAGGTGTATGCTCGTGTTAGAGATGTGGCGTATCAAGTATCACTTCCCCCATAGATGAGTCAGATACATGATATTTTCCATGTATCACAGATTCATAATTATCTTCATGACGACTCTCACATCATTGATTTGGGAGATATCGATGCAGATTATGATGCAACATTTGAGGAGTGACCTGTAGATATCCAAGATGGCATGGATAAGGTGTTGCGCTGGCATTATATCCCCTTTGATCATGTCTTGTGGCGAAACGGTGGCTTGGACGAGAGTACCTAGGAATGTGAGTCATAGATACGTGCTCAGTACACGGATTTGTTTGATGTTTAACTCTTTCTATGTATCAATGTAGATTTTGTGATTATGAAACATTCATGTTTATGAGATGGTTCCCTTTTTTGATTTTGTGGATTTCTCTCTTTAGTGATGTATCAAGATGGGTGGTTGTTCAGACCCTATTTCATTTTCTCTCTAGCTGGGTTTTGGATTCTCGAGGACGAGAATGTTTTGAGAGGTATCTAAGGTAATGGTATGGATCTCTCCAGTCCATTACATTTTGGAAATGTGGTGTTAGAGGTGTTGTTGGAGGTCAAGGTGTATTGAGGGTGCATTATGTTGGAATTTTATGGAAGACAAAAGGACAATATATTTCGCACGGGCGGTACACGGTTTGACTAAATTGTGCGGCCAAACCATGTGAGGTGGGTGTTGGAGGTAGTGGCAAACACACGTTTAGCACATGGTTTATCTAACTGTGTGACCTAACCGTGTGAGGATTGTTTGACGAGGGATTATATACCGCATGGTTAGCGCATATTTTGTCTAACCGTTCGAGCAAACTATGCTATCAATTAAATTAAATGCAAAAATTGTGGATCTCAATAGTTTTTCCTTTAACTTTCTTGTTTAGGATCTTAAGCGGCCATAACTCAGGATTACCCTTCCTTGAAGGTAGGAGAATATCTCTCAGGTGTTTTGGAGGCAATCCGAAGGCTCCTCATGGTGAATCGAAGCTTGTTTCTTATGGTATGTGATCGTTCATGTTTGGTTCTTAGATCTACTTAGATCGCCTCCTCCTGTTCTCTCAGTTTCTTATATCTATGCTCGTTATGTGTAGATTTATGTGTGGGGTTACCAAATATGATGAGTTTGGTCATGATCTTTCTAGGAGAAGAGATCAATGGAGGATTCTGGAGATTCAACCTCACTTTCTTGTGCGTTCTTCATTTTTTAGGGTTTTCGTCCAAATCCCTTGAGGTAGGGGATTCGTTGTTTCTCTTTCTTTTAGGTGAAAATATAGGGTTAGCATGCTTAATCCTTGTGGATGACAAAGGGAATTAACATAACAAATATTTTGAACCATATAATGAAATCGTATCGATCATACATTATTGCCTCTTTTTTTTGCTAGATAGTGTGAAATCTATGCTTGCTTTTTTTAGCTGTTGTTCTTCATGGAAATTGGTAAAGAACGTAAACCAAGACTAATTGATAATTTTTGGGATAAAGATAAAGAGGAATTAAAACAAATCTGGTTCTTGTTGGAAATTGATGTTAATTAAATTGGTGTAGTAATAATGTTTAACCTTTTTTTGATTTCTTACTGGTTGGGTTCCCGATTTTGGATCCAACTGATAATAAATCTATTAATTCAAGATGTTTTAAAGATTTTCTTATTTGATACTTCCATGAAGGGATCTGAGTTACCCTCTAGTTTGTTAAGGGACCTTTTCCTAATTGATGTGACAGTTTTTTTTCTTGCATCTTGTGTTGAGACGTGACCCTGGAGGGGTGTTGTTATATGTGGGGGTATAGAAGCCTTTTGGTTATGGCCGCGGATGATGCCTAGAGTGGCGAGATGCATCAGTTTATGCATGTGGGTGTTGGGGAGGACACCGGGGTTGATGGAATGGGATGGATGTGGTTTTTAGTTGCTTGTTAGTTCTTTGTTGTTTGTTTATTTTACTTTTCACCACTGCTCAAGGAAGCTGGTCTTTCTTACCCTTCTCCTAAAATATGTGAAGACACGTGGGGTATGCCACGTGCTTTCCGTGTTTAGATTCTCAAGGGAGAATGGGTCTACGCTTTTTCTATAGGTGGAAAAGAATCGATGGGTAGTGCATCTACTCATCGTGTTGAGCCCCCTTGTGTTAGTAGCATAAAATGATTTTCTATAATGCTTGAGAATATGGGAAAGTGTTTCGGTAATAAATTATTTATTAAATATTGTTAAACCAAGGGGATGGATTTTCTGGAACATAATGATGAGGTTGAAAATTTGAAGGAACAATTGACTTTATGTGTGAAGCTAATGAAACATAATGTGGAATTGTTAGTGGTTAATTAATGTTTAAATATTTAATTTACATACAGTGGACCTGAAAAGGAAAAGGGAATGAAGTAATCTGAAATTATTTTTAAATGTTTGTGTTCTGATAGGATACATAGTCGTAAAATTAGCATCCCAGAGTCTGTGGGACATTAGCTGCAGTTGTTTCTAAGAATAGTTTATGACCATAGTGTGGTTTTGTGTAATAATATATTCTGTACGTTTTTGTTTCCGAACGCTTCTCCACCCTATATTTAAGGGAAACTAACACCACGGGGATTCTGAGACATGGGGGTGGTGTTTTCCCCAACATTTTTATGGGAGGATGAATGGATGACTACCCCATTTGGCCTTGAGCTCTTCTCTTGGTAGATATTTGTGCCCTTAGGCACATCAATTAGTTTCCCCCATATATGTGTGTAGAGGGCTGTAATGGCTTGTGGTTGTTCACCCACATATTCTAGATGTAGTATCCAATGGACTACTATATGTGTAACATGTATAGGCTATGATGTCTTGAGGATCCTTACTCAGTGTATGGGCTGTGATGGCTTGTGGTATAATACTCGACGTAGGATACACGTTATGCGAGCTGTGGTGGCTCCCAGAATCTACCTGGTTACTTTTGGTTGTGTGGATGGTGTGGTGCTTCACACAGGGATCAGCCGGAATGCCTTTGTTGTGCATGAGGTGCAGATTGTGGAGCTTCACCCAGGTGTATGCGGGAAAATTTTTTTGGATTGAGATTCTTAGGACGTGCGATGTTAGGGAAAAGCGGAAAACCAGTGGGGAAGTAGTAGCGGGGTACCCTTGTTATATTTTTTCATATGATATATTCTTGTATGCATTACTTGGTTAGAGTATCCCTGGTGTGGTTGGAAACTTATAATACCAGTTTATGTAACGACTTAGTTTCACTTGTTGTTCACTGTGCTTTAGCATGCTTCCATTACTTTTGCAAGAGAGGATTCGGGGAGGATCCTACTGAGTATACAATTATACTCACCCTTTGTATATATAATCTATTTTTTTCAGTTCACTTGAAGAAGGTTGGAGATCAAGATGGTTTCTAGTAGCTTAGGGTTATACATGTTTTTTGGGCTTGTGGTTGCAACTGTTTTTACTTTTTATTGGGTACTTGTAGTTTCCCCTTTTTGTTGTAGTACTTTCACATGACAGTACATATGTGCACTTGGGTTTCTTTTATATTACAATTTTGAGTCGGTGTTGGTAGGTGTTTATCTTATCTCTCTCTTATGCATGTGTTCTCTTAGAGTGTAATGCCTCCCATTTGTGTGTTACTATACCCTCGGTGCTAGTCGCCAACCCGGGGCCTATTAGAGGTGGGACTCGGGGGGTCATTATCTCCCTTCTCACATTGCCAGCCCAGGAGGGGTACACTTTGTGGTGAGGGGGTCGTGACAAAAACATTATTAATCTTAAATAAGTTAATGTTGAAAATAAGTGAAATTGAATAATTAAAAATGAATAGACATAAAAACGTGGAAAATATATATGTTTTATTAATTATAGAAATAATTTTTTAAAATAAAAATTATTTTATATGAAAATTAATATTTAAACGGGTTGAAAATTTTAAAAAATAAAAAATATATATGTAAAAAAATATATTAGTCAATTATTAAAGTACATGAAATATAAATTTTATTAAACATTAAAAAGAATATATATTTGTAGTTAACAAGTAATTAAAAATGAATAAGATATACTTAATATGTAGAAAAACTGTTTAGAAAATTAATAAAAGAGATTAATTAAATGTATAGTAAACACGTAAAAATTAATGAATTTATAAAAATTAAATTAAATATTATAATTATATATATTTCAAATACTTTAAATATATTACATCATAATTAATAAAATTCAAGAATGTTTGAAAATATAAATTTAAAATATATTATGAATTTGAAAACATAGAAAATAATTATTTATAAATTAATATCTAAAAAACAATAAATTCCAACAATAATATTAATAAAAAATATAAAAATTGAATAAATATTTGTAAATGCATGAATATTAAAAATGAATAAATAAAATTAATTTAATTATAATGAAAAAAATAGTGAATCAATAGGATTAATTATGATAACAAAAGACAAATATAAATTGAATAAATAAATAATTTTAGTTAATAAAATGATTTATAATTAAAAATCAGTTATATTCACTATAAAAATATTAATATTGACATTAAATTAAATTAACTCAATTTAAATACACACATATATTCAAAAATAATATTATGATATAAATTTTATTACATGATTCGATTAATTATTTTATAATTACGAAAAATTAGTTAAATATTATTAAATTTTATTTATAAATATATAAAATTAATATAAAACCATAGTTAACAAGAAAAAAACAAAAATATTGTTTGGGATTGTGTATGTTTGAGTTTAATTTCTTTCCAAAATAGCTTTATCAGGCCAAACTGACATGGTTTGGAGATAAACATATAGAAATAAATTATATATATTTCACCAATATTAATAGTAATAAATCATAATATATAAAAATGAACAAATATTAATGATTTAAATGACAATAATTTTGAAAATATAAAATCCGAGTAAACAAAAAAGTATACATTTTAGAAAATAATTACATTACAAATGTAATAAAAAATATAAATAATAAAAAATTACTAAAATAATTAAATTTAGTAAAAATAAAATTCATTTGAAAAAGTTATATAAAATAAAAATTATATATTCAAAAAGTAATTCATAACATTTATTACCAGAATAAATAACACAAAAACAGTTGTAATTTTGTGAATTATTTATGTATGTTGAGTATTGATTCCATATGAAAATATATTTAATGAACAACCAGTATGTTTTTAAATTATTATTAATAATAATTTATTTAATTCAATTTATATATATAAATGTATTAATAAATATTGAAATTCAATATATATTAAAAATCTCAATTGAGTAAATAATAAAAAGTACTGAATATAAAATATTATTAAATTAAAAAAAATATTAAAAATAGAGAAATAATAAAAATGAAGAATTAATTTTAAATTCATTAATAGACATACATACAAATACACATCAATAAACATATACAAACACATAAAAAAACCCTCACACATACCCTTGCACATACATATAGATATTTAATTGGATATACATACACATAAATGTATGTATACATATATACCTAAAATCAATAACATCCATAAGAATACATACACATACTATATAAACATTCATATACATACACTCATACAAACACAAAAACAGAAATGTATTCATTCAAGAATACACAAACATACACATTGACATGCTTAGGTAGAAAAACAATGACACACACACACACACCGACACAAATTAAAATACATATACACAGTTTCTTTTAAAAATGCATGTACTCATAAACATACTCATGCATGTAAATATCAAAACAAATACAAGTATGTGTACACCAAAACATACATACAATTACATACACATTATTTCACATACATATCAGTATATACATATACATATACACAAACACATACTACATAAACATGCATACACATGAGCACATACAGACAAATAGGCATAAACGTAAACATTTATACACATAAAAAAATAGAAATACACTTATACACACACATACACATACACAAACAAAAACACAAAAACATACACATACACATAAAAATACACATACTCATGGACATGAACATACACATACACATCCATATACACATTCATATACACATACAGATACATATAATCATACACATATATAAATACATATGGATGAAAACATGCACATACACATACACATTAGTGATAATACAAATAATAATTAATATAATTTAATAAGCACATCCATGTACATACTCAAACAAACTCATAAACATAAAAACACACATACGCATACATAAAAATATATACATACAACACCATATACATATAAAAATTCACACATGTAGACATGTGTCGGTGCTTACAATTATATACAAGTATATTAAAATATACAAACACACACATACAAATAACACACATACACATAAACATAAAAATAAACATAACACACATAAAGACACTCTCAAAACACAACAAACGAATACACATAAAACACAAAAATATGAGACTGAATATATAGTTCCTAACACATCCATATAATTGTACATGAATATAAATGCATACATATACATGTATTTATATATTAAATTTTATAATATGAATATAAATTAATTAATTCCAAAACACATTGCATATTTAAATAAATATATTCATTTATATATTTATATAAATCTTTAATAATGTATTAATATATCAAATTTATATAAAATATAAAGAAAATTTTTAGTAAATGTATATAAATATATTGTTAATTTTTTTATTAAATAATAAAATGTTGATAAATTTTTATATATATAGGTAATTTAAAAAAAATATATAATTATTTTAAAAATATAAGTTATATAGAAGATATTTTAAATAAATAAATACATATTCAGATATTAATTTTATTTAAAGATAAAAAATATGTACAATCAAATTATATTATTCATTAAGACATTTAATTGAGCTATTTTGAGTTGGTAAAATTAGAGATTTTATAAATGATGATAAAATTTATTTTTAACATAATTTTTTCTAGTGATGATAAAATGAAAAAATTATAAGTAATTTATATTCAATAGTGATAAATGTAACAATAGATATCACATTGAAGGGATAAATCTCATTCCCTGATTTCTTGAAAAAATTAATGTATATCCTAAAGAGTTGTGTATATAATCTTAGGATCTCATCAAATATATTTGAAACTGGAAATCATAATGAACCAACGTGGTGTCTAGAAGCCATTCCAAACTGCTAATCATAATAAATATAATTTATATTTATCTAATTAATTTCTTATTAGTAATTTCAATTCATATAGGGAGAATATTTTAGGGAATTAAAATCTAGTGATCATAATAAATCCATGGGGTTATTCACCTATGGGATTCCAAATTATTAATCACATTGAATTTCATGGGGATTTTCCATTGGAATTCAAAACAAATTTCACAATGATTTTATGGGGGGATTTACCAAAGGAATTACAAAATATTAAAAATAATAAATTCGTGTTGAATTTCCCATTGCATTCCAAACAAGATTAACAACTAATACATGTGTATTTTCCCCATTTAATTCTATAATAATACAAGGCTTAATGGATGACTCACAAAGGCTAATCCATGGAATATCATCCATCTTAGACAATTCTTAATTGGATGTGATTTCCACCCAAATTTCCTCATATTTTTGTGTATTCAAAGGGTATCGTATTATCCAAAATACGTCTCACATATATTGTAATGGCCCAGACCCACCTGGTCCATTAATTTTCCTAAACATGGCTCCACCAAAAAGGCGGAACAGGTCACGGGGGCACTGTTACGGTGGCACCACGACAGACACACACCAGTCACGGTGGCTCCGTGATTTTGGAACCTGTCATGTCGGAACCATGAGGGTCGCACACCGGTGATGGTGGCACTGTAAGGGTGACACCGTGACTTTGGTACTGTGCGGGTGACACCCGAACAGTGGCACTGTGAGGGTGGAACCGTGTCCTCATCGAGGGTCATCATTATTTTTTCCAGTTTCTGACTTCTTCCACTCCCGATACATATCTTTTAATGTAAAGATGATTTAATTCCCCCTTTCAAAGACATATAAATCCCATAAATAATAACTAAAATTCTCCAAGGGTTTGGAAAACATTAATCTTAACAAAATGTGTAGTTTTTCCTCGATGTCATGCCTTTCCCAGTACACTCCATTTCTGCCCCCATTGCACATTTTTCCTCCATTTAAAGAAACATTTTAACTCACAATCGTAATTCCACCACCCCGATTGGAATAATAAAATAAGAATTAATCCGATTGTGTATAATCTCCCAACTTTATAGGAAACCATGATCCAACTTTAAAATGGTTTAAAATTCCATATCCCTTAATATTAGAATATCGTCTTTATATCACGCTAGAGTTTCTTTATTCCCCTTTGTGGATGGATTTTTTTCATCTCCCTGTTGCACTTGGAGACCCTCATTCCCATGGATTAGGGTGCACCTGTGATGGAGTTCTCTACTCATCCTTGGAGTCCCTAGAGTTCCTCCCCTACAAGATGCACTACCTTAGTTCTTGGCGCGTGGAGAAGAACATCTACCCTTGATCAACCAGGTAGGGTTTTCCTTCTTCTCTCTTTACTATGTATCATGCTGGGAGGGTATGCATTTGTTTCTACGGGGTGATTGAAATCATACGTTAATGAATGTAACAAACAAACTTTTAATAAATTAAGGGGGGGTGATAAATTTTCTCATGCTTTTCCATACCCTTGATTATTTATATTGTGAATTGTGTGGGCCTATGCCCAATAAAAATCATGGTTGTTTGTCATATTTATTTGTGCATTAATGAACCATTGACTTCTGTGATGAATGAATGGCTCTAACATGGGAATTTAGTTAATCAAGTAAACTCGGCCAATTAAATGAATTTCCAGTTAAAAAAAATCCTTTTGTGATCACCCATGTTAAATAAACAGAAAGAATAAAACATAGTAAATGATATACATGAGTCTGGAAACTTCCTTGCTCTGTATTGGTGGCAATTCTGTATGCTCTGCTCGATTCCTTTTGGGTGACATGGATGAGGATGTGATCCTCTGTTGTGGAATGGTTGTTGGTTGTGAATCTCAATCTGTGTGAGGCTATATTTAGAGGCTTGGTTTTGTTCCATTACATTGAGGGATCTCATTGATCCCTTGTTGTTGTGACTTCATAAGAGAACCGGGTGTGAATCATTAAATTTTTGTTTTGCTATTTCTCTTTCTCTGTCAAGTGGTTATGCAGGTTAGTTTCCCAGTAGTATAGAATTTACCAATGGGATCACTTGAACATGAAAAAAAAACAATGGTTTAAATGGAGAATTGGTTTGGGAATGAGTTGTGACATGGTCGTGAGTGTTGTGTCCTCTTTTATTAATGTATAGTAACAAGGGAGTGGTTCTTAGGTTGGCTTCGAAAACCCTATGTTGAGATGAGTGCTTGTTCCCTATACATATATCTGTATTTTTTATGTTTCTTCTTCGTGCCCCACCTGAGATGGGCACTTAGTACCGAAAACCTCAATTACATGGGGGAGGGTGTTTTTTCCAACACTCTTATGAGTGTCTGGTTATTATATCCTTTTCGGATCTTGTTCCTGAATATCCCATGACTCTTCAGGCATGCTTTGAATTTCTGAGGTCCATTATTGACCAATATTCTTTGGGCAGGGTAGTTTTGGTGGTTGTCCCAAGTTTGTGTGGGCGGGTTGTTTCCCATGAGTCATCGGGATAAGGCCCAACTGTATTTGGGCGTGGTAGTAGTTGTTATGGACCAGGTGTTTGTGGGCGTGGTTACGCATGGTGGTTGTAGCCCTAGTGTTTGCGGGTGGGATGGTGGTTGTGGCCCAGGTGCGTGCAGGCTGGATGTGTGGTTGTAGCCCAAGTGTGTGCGTGCGGGGTGTGACAGTGGGACTGCGGTGAGAATGGGGGGATTGGTTCAATGCGTTGTATGTCTTCAATAACCAGTGGGAAAGTGTCGCGGGGAACCCAAATGTTGATGTTCTATTTCTATATATTACTTGACTTGCGTTATTTGGGGAGTGTGCCTTGGTGGGGCATGGGTCGATAGTTTTCCTTGTTAGGTGCGTTGGTTGTCTCTTTTCTCACAGGGAATTAGAATGTCTCCCCACTTGTGCACGAGATTCTTTGATTTTACCTAATTAGTATAATTGTACGATCACCCTACATATATAAAACTACTTTCAGGTTTCCAATAGGACTTCATGGACCGTGCAAGGTCGTACTAGCGTGAACGTTGGGACAGTTGCAGTTGGTGTTTTTCTTTTAGACGTTGAGAGACTTCTTATTCCTTTGGTGCTTATCCCACGAGTCGGAGTTCATACCGACTTGTTGTATGTTTACTGAGGGTGTATACTAATGATAGGGCCACATCAGTATATCTGGGAAATTCGACTATTGCAGATACTACCTTGTGATGTCATCATAGGCATTGACTGGCTATTCTCTTTATGTGCCGTCATTGACTGCATCTGAGGAAGGTTCGTGTGTTCAGATTTGGGTGGCCAATGTGTAACTTTCATTGGTGAGCGGGGTTTCCAGAAAAGCAGCAGGCGAGAGGAACCCCTTCGTTCCTTGTTATATGAACTATAAGTGGAGTTAGTGGATGCAGAAATGGTGGAAGTCCCAGAAATAGTCAATGAGATTATAGATGTCTTCCCTGAGAAGGTCGCGACTCTTCCCCCTCGACGTGATGTTGATTTCGCGATTTACTTGCAACCTGGTGCCCGTCCGATTTCGATGGCTCACTAATAGATGGAACCTTCCAAGTTGCGGATTTTGCAGACTCCGATTGATGATCTGATGAAGAAGGGTTTCATTCGAATATGTGTATCTCCATGGGGTGCTCCAGTATTATTCGCAAAGAAGGCAGATGGTGGTCTAAGGATATTCATAGACTACCAGAGACTGAATCTGGTAATGGTCAAGAACTATTACCCTCTCCTGAGGATAGAAGACAATTTCAACCAGTTAAAAGGGGCTAGGTGGTTCTCCAAGATTGACCTGCGGCCGGGATATCACCAGCTGAGGATGAGGGAGGGTGACATCTCTTAGACTTCCTTTTGTTGAGGATGTGTTCACTTTGAGTTGGTGGTCATGCCGTTTATTGTTACGAACGCTCCAGCTGTGTTCATGGGGCTCATGAACTCTGTCTTCTAGAAATACCTTGATCAGTTCGTAGTCATGTTTATTGACAACATCTTGATCTACTCTGGATCAAAGGAGGATCACGCTGAGCACCTGAGAACGGTTTTAGAGGTCCTCTGACAGCACAAACTCTATGGGAAGTTGTCCAAGTGCATGTTTGTGACACGATAAGTGCACATCCTTGGGAACGTGGTGTCCGAGCAGGGAATAATGGTGTTCCCATCGAAGGTCGAAGCAGTTATCTCTTGGGAAGCACCCAAGAACGTGGAAGAGGATCATAGTTTCCATGGATTAGCAAGCAACTATTGGAGATTCATGCCCAACTTATCCCGAGTTGCAACACCTTTGACAGTTTTGACCAAGAAGGACTAGTATTTTCTGTGGAATGGGAGGTGTGAGGTAGCCTTCAGATATCTAAAGGATAAGTTGGTAAGTTCCCTAGTGATGAGGTTTCTAGAAGAAGGGGCAACATACGAGGTGTTCTAGGATGCTTCAGGACAAGGCCTCGGGTGTCTGTGGATGAAACGATAGGTTTTGATCTCGTATGGGTCTAGACAGTTACATCCCCATGAGCGTAATTATGCCACCCATGATCTGGATCTTGTGGCGGTCGTGTTTTCAATAATGTTGTGGCGGCATTTTCTCTTCTGGGAGTGCTTTGTGGTCTTCAGGGATCCCAAATTCTTGAAGTATATCTTCTCCCAGCAGGACCTGAACATACGATAACAAAGGTGGATGGAGTTCCTTCAAGACTAAAACATCTATATTTCCACACCTCAGGAAATGGTAATGTGGTGGATAATGCCTTGAGTAGTAAGTCACATAAGAATGGGGTTTGAGAGTCGGAAGATGCTTGGAAGGTGATAGAGGAGTTGGTTGCCCGGCACCTGGATGCAAGGATGGATGGTGGTAGAGGTTTCCAGTATCAGATGACAGTGCATTATTCTCTATTACGGTAGGTGGAGAAGTATTAGTGGGGAGACAAACAGAGTGAAGTGATCCGCAATCGGCTTAACAAAGGCAATGCTCTGGAAGGATGGTCAGAATCAGATTCTTTTCCGAGGGAGGATGTTTGTCCCAGAGGAGATGCGCGAGAGGGTTCTTGGTGAGTTCCAAAACTCACCCCTAGTAGTGCACCTGATAGTTTCCAAAATGTACAGGGTCTTGAAGGGTCAGTTCTGGTGGCCCGGCGTAAAACGTGCAATGGTCGAGTTCGTGGCCAGGTGCCTAGTGTGTCAGCATGTGAAGGCTGAACACCGTGTTCCCAGAGGCTTATTCCATCCCTTAGAAATCCCCAAGTGGAAGTGGATGACATCTATATGGATTTCGTCATAGGGTTACCCAAGGCTAAAGGAGCCTATGATGCTATCTAGGTAGTGGTAGACCGGTTGACGACATCGGCTCACTTTCTGGTGATCAAGGAGTCCGGAGCAGTGGATTCCTTTGCACAGAAGTATGTGGATGAAGTGGTGTGGTTTCATGGAGTTCCGAGGTTTATAGACTAGAATAGGGATGCACGGTTTACCTCAAAAATATAAAGAGGATTGCATCATTCTTTTGGCACCCACCTATATCTTAGAACTGCCTTCCATCCCCAGAGAAATGGACAGACAGAGCTCACCATACAAACGATTGAGGATATGATATGAGCATGTATTCTTTATTTTGGGTGATCGTTGGTGAGACACATTCCACTAGTATAGATTTCCTACAATAATAGATATCAATCTATGAGTAGAATGGCTCTGTTTGAAGCCTTGTACGGAAGGCCATGTCGCTCACCTGTGTGCTGGACCGATGATGGGGAGACAAGTGTTCTTGTCTTGGAAGTGGTGCAGAACATGAAGAAGAAGGTTCAGGTTATATGAGATAGGATGAAGGTGACTCATGACCTGTAGAAGTCATATGTAGATAATAGGAGAAGACCCTTGGAGGTCGAGGTCAGGGACCACATATTCGTAATGGTCTCCCCTCGGCATGGAAAACAGAGGTTCGGCGGGGGGAGTATGATTTCTCCAAGGTTAATCGGACCCAACGAAGTGTTGCGGTGGGTCGGAGACGTGGCTTATCAGCTAACGTTACCATCGCCGCTACTGAAAATACATGACATCTACCATGTGTCAATACTCTGACAGTATCTACATGACAATTCACAAGTCCTCGACTAGGGGGAGCTGGACATCGAGGCCGATGTGACGTTTGCGGAAATGCCTGTGAGAATTGAAGAATGTGAGGAAAAGGTGCCATGTGGATGGAGCATTCCTTCGGTTCGTGTGTTGTGGAGGCATGGAAGGCTCGAGGAAAGAACCGGGAATGGGAGACGCAGATGCACGCCCATTACCCAGAGCACTTTTGAGTTTTTTTCAGTTTTGTTTGTAATTGTTTGTGATGGAACGCATTGCCTTGTTATCTATGGAACATTTGGTCTTCCTTGTTCTGTGGATGTGTGTGAAGAGTCTTGAATATGGGGAGGGTAGGACCTGTTACCTAATCAAGACGCATTAAGGTGGATACTAATAAACTCGTGCGAGCGAGTCAGTGCCACCCAAAGTGGATAGTATCTTGACAGGGTGGAATAAAAACCATAGCCCATATGACTAGATAGTTTACATTCGAATGTTTCCTTGTTACTTGTGGGAGAGGTGTTCGTAGATGTCGATGAGGTTCACTCTTGAGTGGTATCTTTCAAGGTGGTTATTCGAAAACCCTCTTTTCGTCGGGTCATGTTTTTATTCTAGAGGGAGAGAATAGTTTGAGAGGTATATGCTGTAATTGCACGGACCCAACTAGTCCATTACATTTCCAAAGAACGGCTTCACTGAAACGGTGGCACCAGTCATATGGGCACCGGTTAAGGTGGAACCGTGAAAGTGGCACACCGGTCATGGTGGCACCGTGGCGGTGGCACCGGTGACGGAGGAACCCTAAAGGTGACACTGTGACAGTGGCATCGTAAGGGTGACACTGTGACGGTGGAATCATGAGAGTGGCACCGTGAAATTGGCATTGTGTCCTCATCAAGGGTCTTTGTTATTTTTTTCAGTTTCCGACATTTTCCGCTCTGGAAACATTTCATTAACATAAAGAAGATTTATTTCCCCTTTTAGAGCTTTTTAAAGCCCATAAATAATATCTAAAATTTCACAAGGGTTAGGAAATCCTTAATCATACCAAAACGTGTGGTTTTTCCTCGGTGTCACACCTTTCCCCGTACATTACAGTTCATCCCCCGTTGCACGTTTTTCCTCTTTTTAAGGGAAACAGTTTAACGCAAAACTGTTATGCCACCACCCCGATGGGAATAATTAAATAATAATTAATCCCATCGTGTGTACTTCCCAACCACATAGGAAACCACGATCCAAAGTTAAAGAAGTTCAAAATCCCTTATCCCATAACAATATTATGTCATCTTTATATCAAGATAGAGTTTCTCACTTCCCCTTCTTGGCTGGATTTCTGTCTTCTCCCTGGTGTTCTTGGATTCCCTCTTTCTTGAGGCATGTGGTGGCCCTGTGATGGATTTTTCTAATCATTTTTAGAGTCCCTGGAGATCCTCCCCTACAATTCGTGCATCCTTAGTTATTGGTGTCTGAAGAAGAACATCGATCCTTGATCAATCAGGTATGGCTTTCCTTCACCTGTCTTTACTGTGTATCATTCTGGGAGCATATGATTTTGTTTATATGGTATGGATGAATCCAAACTATAATGAAGATAAGAAACAGACTCTTAAATATTGAAGGGGGTGAAATCAATGTTTTTCTTCGTTTCCTTACCCAAGATTATTTATGTTGTGAATTTTGCGGGCCTATTCCCACTAAAAATAATGGTCGTTGGTGTTCTTTAATTGTGAATTAATGAACATCAGTCCTCTGTGATGATTGAATGGCTCCAACATGGGAATTTGGTTCATCACGTAAACTCAGATTATTAAATGAATGTCCAGAGAACAAAAAAACCTTCTGTGATAACCCCGGTTAACCAAACAGAAAGAGTAAAACATAATGAATGATGTAATTGAGTCTGGAGACATCCGGGATATGTCTTGGTGTCATGTTTGTCTTTTATGCTCGATGTTTATGGGGTGACATGGATGAGGATGGGATCCTCTATTGTAGAAACATTGTTGGTTGTGAATCTGAAGATGTGTGGGGTTATATCTTGAGACACGGTTTGGTTCTAGTACGTTGAGGGATCTCACTGACACCTTTTTTACTGTGACTTCACAAGAGAAATTTGTGTGAATGATTAAATTTCTTTTTGGCTGTTTCTATCAATCAATCTTGCGGTTATGCCGGTTAGTTGCCCAGTGGTGTAGAATTCACCAATGGGATCACTTGAACATGAAAAAAAGAATGTTTTAAATGTGGAATTGATTTGGGAATGAGTTGTGACATGGCCGTGAGTTATGTGCCTTCTTTTATGAATGAATAGTAACAAGGGTGGTATTCTTAGGTTGGGTTTGGATACCCTAGGTTGGGGTGAGTGATTGTTAACCATACATATATATGTTGTTTTTATGTTTCTTATCAGGGCCCCACCCAAGGTGAGCACATACTGCTGAACACCCCCATTTCATCTGGGATAATGTTTTTTAAAAAACTCATAGGAGTGGAAGGTTATTAGCTTTTATTCTGGTCCCATTCCCAAATAGCCCAAGACTCTTCGGGCTGGCTATGATGGCCTGAGGTCTATTATAGCCCAGGATTCTTCGTTTAGGGTAGTTGTGGTGGTTGTCCTAGGTGGGTGTGGGAAGGTTGTTTCCCAAGAGTCTTCGGGATGAGGCCCTGGTGTCTTCTGGCGTGGCGGTAGTTGTTCTGGCCTAGGTGTTTGTGGGAATGAATATGTGTGGTGGTTGTGGACCAGGTGTTTTCGGGCGGGATGGTGGTTGTAGCCCAAGTGTTTGGTGTGGGTTGTGTGGTTGTGGCCCCGGTGTGTGTGGGAGGGGCTATGGAAGTGGGACAACGATTATAATGGCGGGATTGGTTCGATGCATAGGATTTCTTCAATAACCAGTGGGAATGTTGCGCGGGGTACCCAAATGTCAATGTGATGTTACTATACATTAATTTACTAGAGTTATTTGCGGAATGTTCCTTGGTGAGGCTTAGGTGGATAGTTTTTCATGTTAGGTTCTTTTGTTGTCTCCTTTCACATAGGGAATTAGAATAACTCCACACTTGTGCACGAGAGTCTTTGATTTTCCCTACTGAGTATACATGTATGCTCACCCTAGGTATATAAAACTGCATTCAGGTTTTTAGGAGGGCTTCAGGAACCGTGCAGGGTTGTACTATCATGGTATTTAGTACAGTTTCAGTTGTTGTTTTTCATTCTTTGGTACATTACCTTTGTATTCTCCTTGTACCTTTTGGATTTTACTTTTGTATCATGCATATGGGAATGGATTTCATTGTATTTAATTTTACCCCTAGTATTGGTGTTTTTGGGTTTTACTATCTTATCTCCTGATCCTATTAATGAAAAATGGTAATTCCTTCCATCTTGTGTGTGATTCTATACCATTGGTTCTAGTCGCCACTCTAGGACCTATTGAAGGCTGGTCTCAGGGGGTCATTATCTCACCTTCAACTTGAAGAAGGATTGGTCTGAAAAATTTTTGTGCCTTCTCTCATCATGGTGAAGGCAGGTCATGACATGTAAGCATTTTTTTCTTATTAAAATTGTATAACATCAGTAAAACCATAAAAGTTCCCACATCATCTCTAGTACATAATGTGGAACCCACAATCTCTTTTAACCATATTATTTATACAACATCTGTAAGGTGTACATAACATTGGGGAACAAACGATGTTCCTGAGGGATACATTACTAAACAAAAAATTATATGGGTTCATCATTTTCATTTCCATCACACGACCCCAATACATTTCCCTAGTAACATCCCCTCACTTTTTTTTTGGTAATTTATATATATCTATATGATTTAAGAGGAATAAAAAATTTATCTAATCCAACCACTTATTTTCTAACCAAAACATTTTCTTACATGGATACACACAAAACATGTCTCATAATACAACATCACAAAGCTATGAAAGTACCAAATTCAGTAAATATGTGCAAAAAATGAGCATCAACCTCATGATGTAAAACATACCCAAAACCAATACAATGGACATATGACATTATATTGAAAAAAACTGAATCCAATTATGAGATCCTTTAGAAAATTAATCACATTCTTTATTACTCAAATGATGTCATTTTCCTAATACCATTGATTTTTTTTACAAATTATCTTTTACATTGTGAAATAACAGTTTCAATCTATTTCTTAAAATTGTTTAATTTATATTAAAATTATATTTATCCAAAGCCCAAGTTCAAAAAAATTAAAAAATTACAAATATTTTCTCTTTTCATTTTAATGAAAACCTACAAACAATCCATAAGGAGGGAAATTGAAATTATTTATACTAAGGAATCCCCATTGAACTATGTGTAAAGGTATATGATATATACTAAAAATTAGGCTGATGTAATCCCTTCTTAAGAATAGGGGAAACAAATCACTGAATTCTTGAACATTTTCATCCATGTAACACAGTTGAGGTACTTGAACATAAAATAACAACAAAATCAGGAGCCTCAAACAATGTAAAGCCACCAACTAAAAATGATTTATTTTACATTAATGCATCACCACAAATATAATCCATGGTTATCCACATTCTGCCCGAATGTTTCCCATTATCATTATTACTTATATCATTTCATGAAATCAAGAAATTCAATATTTCAACTTTTAATTAATTATTTATACCATTTTTTTAAATAATTATCATATATAACTAATTAGTCGTAAATACATAGTAACTCGCTTGGAATCCACGTCACACCAAATTTGTGACCAAAAAAATTTAAAAGGATTTAATGAGATGGTCACCAATGAAAAAAAATTATTCATAACACAAAAAAACAATTATATATGAAATTTTTGGTGTTTTATGCTGAAACCCCATGATGAAATATATTAGGAAAAGAATATCAAAGAATATGATGATTTTAAAATTGATTTTGTCCTATAAGAACCTCAATAATATGAATAATATAAAAATAAACAAGAATTTGATAAATTAAAAATAGATCTAGTAGAATTCATCATAATTCCTAAATACGAGACAATTATATGTGGAATAAATAACCTGGAAAAATCATTGCAGGTAGAAGTAGGTGGAACCTACCTCAAATCAGATGGTACTCATCAAAATTTTGGAAGAATAAGGGTTGCAGATTTAAAATTTTCATTACTAAAAAATATAACTATATTGTGTTTTATGACATTGTAATTTGTATAATCGATGATGATCTCACATTAATATATTTAAACAATAAAATATAAAGAACAATTATCTCATTCAAGATAATTATGTTCTCGTCATCTTCTTATTATTAGTGAATATTTTTTAAAACACCCAAATAAAATTACCTTGAAATCATAAAAAAATAGATTCCCATGACCATGTAGATTTTTATTAACAAATTTTATATTCTATTTCAGTTATTTTATAAATCCTTTATCCTCCAAAAAATCACATATTCATTGTTCCATTGATCTAGGAGTGAGATCATTGATCTATTGATTTGAATGGATGATTACCTCTATAATTAGTTGTGGAAAGGATATATATGATCTCAAAATAATAGTATGAATAGTACATTATATGGGAACCTCCTATTATTAATTTAGTGAGCTACAAAATACATAATAATTTATTTTATCCCTTGAATATTTAATAGAAATTAAATAGGCCATAAATGACAAGTTATGAAAAAATATTGGGGTCCTAGATTTCATTATTATTTTTATAATTTTCTTAAAAGATAATAAAACTATTAAAAGATAAAATAGTGTCATTAACTCAAATCAGACTTCCAAAAATTATTAAAAAACCATGGATAATAAAATAATATTCAATTATATATTATGAATCGATTTATATACACTAATATATATAAAATATTTAAATAAATAAAATAAATGACAATTATTATAATCTAGTATAATATTAATTTATTTTATTACATGGTGGAAATATATTCTTAATCATATGTTAAACCTCATGGTTTATCCCGTCATATCATATACTTCTATTGATTATAATATTATATAATTTTTAATATCCTTAGTCTGTAATAATAATATCACTTATATCAATATTCTTCCATACTACTGTAGTCCGTGAGTGGATTCACACAACTGTAAAGGCCCCATAATGAGATAAATTTAAGCCATATAATTACAACCTTTCATATGAACAGACATCGTGTAATATATTATCATTATCTAATGATATCTCATAAAACATAATGCACAATTTTTTTATCATACATTCTTAAATTATTATTTTTTAACCAAACTAGATGAACATACATTTGTCAACCATAACCATGAATGTAATAAATGTATTACAATCCTAATCAGCAATGCACGAGATAATACTTCATTTCATGATTGAATATTTGAAATTGTTTATTCAATCAATTCTATATTAACAACGATGAACCAAATGAAATCTTACTTTCAATTACATTAAATTCGTAGTTTTATTCTTCAAAAAACGTTTTTGATCAATTATTATATATTAATAATAATAACATAGCATGAGAACATTATACTATTTCAAATATATGAAAAACAATGAAACATGAAACATGTGTTGTGGTTATTGGTGGGTCTATGCTTATGATGTTAACTACTATGTTAATCATGCGATTACATTATAAGAAGATATATCTATACTTATGAACCTATAGCCCCTAATTTTACCATATAATATTATTCATATCATAATTTTTTTTCTAGAACATAGAGAATATGAAAATGATTACTATCTGGGTATCTTTAGGTTCTAATTATATCCTAGGATCTAGGGTATTATTTTGATGTGACAAATATTTTATTAAAAATATCCTGAAAATTGAAGATGTGGAAACATATACACTATTATGTTAATAGTACCTAATTTATAAGTCATTGTATATATGATATGGTAATAAAAACGTCTTTTTCATGTTCAATCAACAGAATCCACATATATAAAACATCAACATGTATGAGATACAACTTTAAAAATAACATTATTTTCACTGAAAATATAAGAAACTGATTCTACTTAGTTATATCTTCAGTCCATGGTCCTACCAGTTATTATATTCATGGATAATGTATTATCCAGGACAATTCCTCCATGAATAAAACACCATAAAAAATTATATCACTAAGTATATTATCTATTTCAACTTATAAACCATAAAATCATGAATGGTACCAATAGTTGGATTTTAATAATATATATTACGATATGAATATAACATATATTAGTGATTATAAGAACAAGAAAACAATTTTTATTTCACAATACTTCTTCTATTACATTAGAAGTTGTAACAAACTCAGAATTTGTATATTTGGATAACACATGATTGTGTGGGATTAATTATCCCAATAAATTATCAAATTAATGATATTAGTCAATATTTATTGAATAAAAGACTATATTTTTACCCAATAATAATATAGTACCTTCCTCTATAAATACCATGAACATATGTCTTATACACCCTCATGTGCAATTTGATTGTTCAGACTGATTCATAGGTTTTTCTCTAAGAAATAATTTATTTTTTTATACAATAACATACACGATGTAAATACCCCTTATAGTACATAAAAAGTAAAATGATGTTGAACTATCACGTAATAATACTGTATTATAATTATTATTTTTATATTCTTAAATTCCTAATATGTTTCTTCTTAAAGAGATTTATACCATGTAAATTTTTTAAAAACTCTTATAAAAATTATTTCAATATATATTTTCAATAACATAATTGTATATATACATTTAGTATCTCTATGAAACCTATTATATATCTCATTGTATATATTATTCCATAAAATATAGGATTTTAATTTAAGTCGACATATTAAGTGGCTTTTTCTAGCCTTATCTAAATGTAAGACAAATATTCGATTCCCATTTTCTATCAATAATATTTTACATGGACTATTGAGATTATCGTTCTAATATTTTATAGAAATATGTAATAATTCACCCCAAATGAATATTCATTTTTCTTTTTTTACTTACTAAATTCAAAATATAGATTTTAGGTATATCACCACTTATTATAATATTATGACATCATCAAATAATTTTGGTTTTCTCAGATAGTGACTTTACAAGAAATTTTTTACTATCATACTATTCAAAATTATATGATCATATAAAGTAGTTATGATATATAAAATTCAAATGGATTTAGGAATAATTACTTTTTATAACCAATAAGGGCATACAGGACCATACATGTACCACCCATGTATTGTATCCTTTGAGTTCCACCACCTTTTTATGATTTTAAGCTTACAAAATTATAAGAACCAATACATTGAAACATGGAATTTGTTATATATTTTTACGTTTTTTTCATATTATGTTATTTATAATTACTGGTTACCTGTAAGATTCATTTTTCTTATTGAATTACATATCACCCACCATAGTGAATATAAAACCATTACCCTTGTTTTATTCATCCAAAAAAGTATGTTTCTCTTGATCATTCATTTTCCACATTCTCCTGTTGAATGATTCCCTAAGACACCCACTTCATCATTGTAGTCATTCAATAGATTCCAAATTTTTCTAGCATTATCAGAGTATTGATGTTCACCAATTTTATAGAAATAATTTTTATCACTTAACTATTTATTTCTATAATATAGATAAATACATTATCCTTTGAAATCATTATTAATATTATATCTATATACATTGTGCTTCTATTGATGCAATTTGTTTATATCCTAACAATATCATTCCTTATAAAAAAATGTTCTTTCAATCTAATTGATTCATAACATACAAAACATCGTATAATTTAGATTTCCCATTATATATTGATTATTTTTATGAAACTAAAATATTATTTTGGAATAATGTGTTCAATATTAATTGAAGTTTATAAAAAAAGAATAATTGTAACATTGATTCTCTTTTTACATACATAATGACTCTGCTTTTTATTTGTAAATGTTATTTTATGAATTACACCACAATAAATATCATTTACCAATATTATAATTCAATAATAACAATTTTTCCTCCTTAATAACACCATATCATTGAATCATATAAATAAACTTTTATTTAGGAATTAATCCATTCTAAATTATTAATGTTTGTTGAATCCTTGGTCAATTTAATGTTATACACACTTTCTTAAATAGAGTAATATCATCAAACTATGCATATCATGTACTTTACATTTATATTTCATAATAATCCTTAATGAATTATATGAATTCAATTAATTTATCTCTATTTATTACATATAATTGTTCACATACTCTAGTTGAACACATTATGAAATCATTATTCCTGACCAATATCTATGATGTTTTTTAATAAAAATATGTAAAAGATCATGTGGGTATACCACTTAATTAATATACCTTTATTTTTTCTAATAAGATACTGTATATATCCTCAGGAACTAAATATTATACTACAAAAATAATCATCTTTCCACAATTGTTTTTCATTATATCTCACATTATTATTACATTATTATTTCTAATGATTCAAGAATTATTGGAATATTAGTTGTGTATTAAACAAAATTCATAATAATTGAAAAATGGAATAATGTATATTGTTTCCAATGTATACATGATGTAAATGTTTTGTTTACTCTGTATTAAATTTTAACTAAAATCCTTAATCATGGAAATTCGGAGTAATGAACATCTCACTGGTGACTAGAAAATCACTATTTATTAGTATCATATATATTTAATATTACTTATTATATCACTAATTTTCCAAAATCGATATTCAATTTTAATAAAAATACATTATAGAAATATTTCACTAATACCGAAGAATTTTGATTAAAATTTAACTTATTATTTATTAATATAACAGGAAATAAAATTATTACTTTTTTTTCAATTTATTTATTTTATTCATATCAAGAAATAATTCATTAAATGTAAAGAAATTAACTTCAAATATTATTATTTACCTATATTAATGATGTACATTATGAAGGATCCCTTGGAATCATAATGTCTATTGGTATTTTCATATTTTCTTTTAGTGTGTTCACCATAAGAACTAATTCTTAAAAGATGGCCATAATCACTTTTAGTAAATGTTAAATTAAATTGAGAGTAATTGGGAGAAATAATATATTAAATTATATTCAACAAATGATTATGAATAATTGACCAATTTAATCCTATTTATATTAATATCATCTCATTCAAATCATTCATAACATTATCCACATCATCTTCAAGGAGAATTGACAAAATGTTAAATCACTTCTATCCTCATGTTTTTTCCAATGATCATTGTATATTTAACATAATATAATTATGTATAAATAATAATTTACATGGACGTTTCTCTTTCATGAAATTTTCAAACCCAATATCTTGAGGTGGCTAAATAGGTAGTTGGGACTCCACCAAATATAATTTCTAATATAATAGTACAATTTTGAATTTTATGGTACTAATATATGATATATGCAGTAGTGAGGATTTTTTTTTCACAATAGATCATAGAATATTTTTTATGATTAAAATCTATTTTTTATAAAATAAACTGAGGAATATTTTGTAATTTAATTTGATAATTATTTATAAATTACAAATAATTTAAATCATTGAATATATCCTTCTATTTTATTAATCACTACAAGCCCTCATAACTAAATTTATATTTGTAATGATCTGGAGTATTATAGCTGAGGGGATCCTTGAAACCTCTCCATGTAGTCCTCTCTATGGTTATGTCATCACTAAGAGAGTTTCAAGGTATGTGTTTGACATTCCATGTGTGTTATCTCAAAACTAATGAAATTTCTGAGTGAAGATCTATCTTTTAGAAAGAGTGGAATTGATATAATGTTCACATTTCTTATTATGGTGAAAAATTATATCTGAATATATATTATCTATTATATTTATTTAATTATAAATAATTTTTAATAATAAATATATCAGTGTGTGAGGCACCCAGAACATGGGTTGATGTACAACTCGTACACTCGAATTTATTAAATTTAAAAAATAGAAGCCTGTATGATTTAATACTACACTGATGGATTTCATTTTATTTCTATGAATGAATTCATTTTATCCCTAAAAAATAATTGAGTCATCTTTGAACCATATCATAGATATCACCCTAGTCATATTTAAAAGCATGTCTTATGGAATATTTCATCACCTTGACAACCAATGGATATTACAACATCATCATTTTATTACATTAATACTAAAATAAAGGTTATTGGGTCATGGTATTTAATAATTCACACATAATACATCTCTCATTGACAACATACCCTAATAAATATTCTGCGATTAAAGGTGATGTAGAAACAATGAAAAAGTAATTATTAAACACCATATGATTCTATAACAATTAATTAAATAAATCAAATTCCCACCATACCTTTTTCGATCAATGAACAAGATAATAATATGTATAAAATTTATTTGAATAAATATTTATATATAAGATAAATTTATATAAATATATTAAAATGATTCAAAATAATATTACTATTATTATTTACAAAAATATATATCTCTGTGTATAGGGGTTTTTTATTCCATAGATTTTAAAATATATTTAAAATAATTTTAAACAATATTTGCCTTTATTAATACCCTCATATGGGGATTAGATCAACTACTATAGTTGATATAGATAGTGTATGTCAAACAGGATGAGACCTAGCCTACAATCCCTCGGTTTAACTCGACATATCAAAAGGTCACCCTGAAAGAGGTGTGTGGTACTGTGGTAATAAGGGGAATTTCTTGGTTCTAGGGTGTAAAATTTTGTCTCAAATTGGAATAGAGGAATGGGTATTCCTATGTTGGGAATGTGGGAAACAGAAGATGGAGAGTGTGGTAGTGTCGATGTTTGGATCACATACACTGGGATGTTGAACTAGTGAGGAACCTCTACATGGGATGATTTTTACAAGTTGTAATTGGCATGATTGATTTCATACAACATGAAATTCAATATTCGGGAAGGAATGTATGTTTTTTCAATTGGATAATATTCCAAGACTAAAGGAGTATCTAGAATCCATGAACATGGGAGTTGGAGGCAACATTATTTGGGAATAACATGGTTTGGTGGAAAATAAAAATGATAGAGAGTGTGGTTTCCAGACGGTTGGAGTGAGTGGGACACAAAACCTTATTCTAACCATTAGAAACATATCAGAGTTTGGTTTAACTATTATTTAGAAAAACTGATACTGTGGATAAATTTATATTCATATATTACCATATAAATCAAATTTATACCCATACAAATTGATGAAAATATTATTTGTTTACTTTTGATGATGACATCTCATCCATCCAATGTCATATTGAATAACGATTTGTGGATATTTGAACAAAATTACCTCATATTCATCAATTTAATGAAAAAATAATATTTTAAAGCAAAAAAAATTCATTTGATCCCCTAAACACAAATTTTACATGTCATCTCTTGTAATTGAAGAAATTGTGTCAGGGGTTTAAAATATTTATCACTGATTGTTGTGAATAATTTTTATTCAGAGACTCAAGACCCGAAATTATAGGTAAGAATCTCACACAATAAAAATTTTCATACAAAAATAAAATGAATAATATCATGATTTTATATGAAATCATGATCAACATAATCTTATTTCTAGTGAAAATTTCACTAACGAACCAAATTCAAATCCATGTTCATCATTTAGACATGCTTTTATAGTCCATTAAAACATTTTTAGTCAAATTATGGGTGATAGTGAAATGATTCGATGAATCGATCATTGTATAGAAAATCAGGGCTGTGTCGTTCCATCAATTCATAGAGGGGATATTTGTTCAATTTATTATATTGGATGGTTCTCTCTATAAGATGCGAGAGAGAGGAGATATAGTCTCTCCAAATCACTTCATGAATAATACCTAACATGATAGGCTCCTCTTCTTTATATAATGATGTCCATAAACCATGAAATGGATAACTAGAAATAGAATATGAATTACCAACTAGATAAACCATAAATGAAATGTTATTACGAAATTTCAGGTTCACATTCCTATTATATTATTATCACATTATTTTATTATTATAACTATATTATGTTACAAAATCATTTCATTCACTGAAATTTTTATTCTTTTATATATTTATTTAATTGTAACACCTAATGATTTTTTGGTTTGACTCTTTTAAATTTGATATATTTTATAGTTTATACTCATCACAACACAATGTTTACAATTGTAATATACTATTAAATACGACTTTTGGATTAGATGTGTGACCATTAGAAATAGTAATAATGAAAATACAATATTATATTAACCTATGAATTTATAAATAATATCTCGGTATCTTATAAATTAAAGAACAATATTTATATCATGTAATAAAAAATATATTATTTAAAAATGATAAAGTAAATTATTTTATTTTAGTCAAAAGTAAATTTATAATTATAATATTTTTATTAATATAATGATTTAAAATAAAATTTAATTTCCTAAAATGTATTCATACATTTATATTTTTATTTCTTATAATTATATGACAATTTTACGACAAATTATTTAATATTTGAATGTTACATAAAATCCGTAAGGATACTATTAATACTTTTTTGAGTAAATGATGACATTATGTAGGAATAATATTACTTATATATAGTGATTTTTTTAATAAAATAGAGTCCATTTTTAAGAATACATAGTAAAAAGTAGTTATGCTGATTTTTTTTGAATTTTTCTAAAATAGTTGAAGTTTTCATTATTATGGAAATACAATAATTAACGTTATATAAAATTATAAGTAAATAAATGAATTATTTAGTCACTAATGATGTATGAATGAGGTATTAAATCACAATTTCAAAATAAAATTCTCTAGTTAATCAATATACTCACAATAATCAACACTATTGATATTCTTGAGACAAAATTACAAATTAATGAATAAAAAACACCCCTCTCATCAACTATAAATAACAACCCCCACCACCACATATCCTTACACCTCAAAATCTAAGAAATGTTACTATTTTATTCAAAATAAATCTCCAAATCCTACCATATATATTCTAGTATTAGATGTCTCACTCAAAATACAATATTAATATTTTTTATGGTGGTTCTCATGGAGAGGAATTCAATAGTAAAAATGAACAATGATTATTTTATTATTCTTTTAATGTTTTTTCTTCTTTTATCGTTTATGTAACTTAGATATAACAAAAATAAAGATAATTACATTATATTTTATATTTTTAATTATTTTTATGTTATTGAAATATTTATCACCATTCGCATTCACTATAAGAACACAGTTTTTCCGAAATGTATGGATCTTTTAAGATTTAGTGCAATTATATTTCTATTGGACCTACTATGGATTCTTAATGGGTTAGTGAATGCCTAAATGTTGACATGATATTTATTGGATCCCAAAACCCATATTTTTGGAACATAGGACTGGAACCCAATATAGATTCAATTGTGCTAAAAGGCCACATGGTTAGAAACAACTATGTGGATGGTGGATTTTTTGGATAGTGTTTTACTTCACTGTTGACACACAATATCCCTAAATTTGAGACTAAACAATGCAACTTCCCATTCCTTCCAAGGTTCTAATTAATGGTTCGCACATGATTTGGAAAACCATGTGCAAATTATTTTTATGGGTAATTTTAAACATTTACCAATAATGAACTATCTTTGACTCATTTTGCTCCCTAATCCAAATTGCAGTAAGAGTAAACTTTTATTATTTACTTTTATATATCTTTGATGGAAAAATCTATGGATTGGACGATCTCCTTCATCTTGGATCTGATTGAGCTTTCCATCACCATGTTGGATGTACAATATTATGTATTCGAGTCGGAATTCACCTTTTCCCTCTATCATTCTCACGACCGAATAATTGAGGTGTGGGAATCCTTGCCTATTTATTTTAAATACTCCATTATATGCTGAATCAAAAGATGATATTGGATGAGTAGAGTCATATGGCCTATATTTGGGTGGTTTATAACTCATCCCTCATGTTTGTTGATTTTGAAATTTATCATGTGGGCCATCCAATATCAATGGTTTACATTTATAGAAATTATATTCCATGATTATATTCATTAGAACTATATAGTTATGATTGTTTCAAATATTTGATTAATTTTTATTTGTGATTATGGCCCCAAAATCCATCACCACATGCAAGGTGTTATTCTATATATGAGTTTATAGTGTATTGAAATTTTTGATTCATCGTTCAGGTGTGGTCATTATAGATCACAATAATGGTTTTCCTCATTATAAGTAAAATATTTCATCATCAGGTAATAGTGAATGGAATGTAACATGTCCATTACACATGACCTGCATAAGGAATGTTCCTTAATGTAATTAATTTTTACGTGATAAATTGGAATGTAAATTAATTATATGACTTGATCTAATTAAATGTAAACCAATAATATGTTTCATTTCTTTGTAACCCCCTAAAAATTGAATAAATTATATAAACAAAGACATTGATTATTACAAATGACTTAAATCAATTTATTAAAGGGGTGGATGCTATCTGGACTATTCAATCTAATTAAATTAAAAGCTTTATAATAATTGAAATTACACATGAATTCATTATCTTGTAGGAATGGTCTGGCTCTTTCCATACTTGGATTCTTATCCAAAATTCCATAAGCAAATGGGAACCCCATTTCAATTAAACGATGATGATTTCTTATAATGAGACAAACCTAGATCATGATAATTTTATTTTTCCTGGATGTTCCATATGACATTGAAGGATCTCTCATAGATTGTTATATAATTCCTTGGAAACACTCCTTTGATTCAACAATGACTAGTTGGTTCAATTGTAAAATCCTATAGTCCCATGTTACTGCATAACCTCATTTTACCTAGGTTGGTTACCTTTGATTCTATTGTAATTGTATTGTGGAATTCTTTGGACTATTCTCTTTTGATTAACCTCTACGCCTTATCTATACCTATTTACAAAATAGATTGCGACCCATGAGGTATAGTATTTCATGGTGAATATAATGGAACCTTTTTTTTAATAACTATCAATTGTGGTTTCTTTTTTTCAAAAATGGATCATTCACCTTTGATGATATATCATTAAATAATTATTATATTAAATAAAATAATAACATTTCTGTATAATGAAGCAGGTACTTGGGTGTTTAGTCACATTGTACTGCTTTAATTTGTATATATATAAATACATGCATGAACACTATTAAATTTTCATTACAAAATGATGATTTTATAAACAACATTGGTGGTGGCCCACTAATATTTTTCTCACACCCTATCTGTGTTTCATTTACTACAAAAAGTTGATTACATGGTTACATGTGGGAAAAAACATAAGCTCACAGATTCAAAAACATTATTTCATTCTGTTTATTATGGAGCTTTATAACTGATGACTGAGCTGGAACTCAATATTCATGGGAATGACTTATGTGTCCTTTATTATTTTGTGTAACATGTTATGTTTACAGTATTGTATTCATGGTTTCTACTTTTCTAGTGAAATGACATATTATCATTATATGATTAATGTTAGTAAACTTATTTCAGTTATTGTTATTCTTGTATCTATATTTGATTGTATCTTGTTTTAACATATATTTAGTCTTATAATTACCAATATTTAGGTTTATCATCTATGTCTCACTCTAGTAATGAGGCCATAGTCTACCCACAAACACACCCTAGGTTCTCGCTAATAGTTGGTAGCATTTGGTGTTTGGGGAAATGTGCATGGGGCCATGTATCCCACCAGGATTAGGGCTCCATTTGAGTTTTATCCAGGTATGGAACATCACCAATTGGTATCAAATGGGTGTCTGAAAGAGCTCTGTCGTGGGTGCCCTCAAATGATTAGTGTGATATTGGGGTCTTTAGATGTAGCAGAGTGTCTGAACAAGGTCGTCTCTCAAAGGATGAAGTAAATTAAAAAAACATCTTAAATGTATTCTAAAAATAAAATACAATAGAATTAAATCACTACATGAATGGATGGGGTTTTTATAGTTTATAAATCTAGATGATGTTTGCTGGAAGAATATTTCATGTTTTTGTTTTTAATTTTGAAATGAAGTTTGATTAAAAAGACACAACAAGAAGATGTTTTTTAGAAAATATTTTAAAAGAAGTAATCAATGTAACTCAACCTCATCACTCTATTATTAATCATTATCATATAATTTAACATTAACATAATTATTATCCCTTAATTTTTTGAATTCCAAACCCTACGAGGATTAACTATACCACGAAGATGTAGTGCATTTAACCCGAGGCTAACTTCAGAACATGCAATCGCAGCACCCTGCTTTGATTGATATTCTAATATTAGATTATGGTCAGTGTTAAATTAAGGCACATTTACCCTCTATAAATTAGAATTAATTTATTTTATGGAATATATTTGAGCACTACAAATTGATCCCGTATGGTTTTGAATAACCAATTAAGTTCGCACTCTCACAATTTACACAAAATCTCATTCGTGCGTGTTTTTGTGTTATTTGTTCAATTTATTTATTAGTTTCAATTAAATTAAAAACCCAATTAATAGAACATATTAGATGAATTACAGTAAATTATTTATTTAAAATAAATTAATGTATAAGGTAAGAGATAAATCAATAACTAAAAGACTACTCTTCCAGGGGTGGCATAATCATCCTAGAAACGGTTTGCATGTGCAAAGGTTTATAATTGGTATAAACCCATAACGCTTCAACTCAATAATTACAACACAAAGTGGAATATTAATAGAAGAATAAATTTAAACAAAACAGAAGAAAATAGAAGAAATAATTGAATAACAAGGAGGTTTAAAACACAAATGAAAATATTACAATGTGAAGAAGAGAAGGAGGCTTCGATGATGGGATCCTTACTTCAAGAGATACCCTCTTACAATGGTTTTATAATTTGGGTGAAAAAAATTCTCATATGCCTCCAATCTACTAATGCACGTCCCAACACCACCAAATGATAAAAACACCAATTTATAGAGTGTTGGGGATGCTAGGTTCAATGTGGTATCAAGTGTGAATGGCGAATTGTTGCCAAATATTTTTTGTAAAAATGCACCTCACATTTGACCACCAAAACGAATGAATTGACCGGATTTCCAGAAGGATCATATGTGAGGATATAGGTCCGCTATCTCCTATCAACAGTTGTGCTCAATCCAGGGCCATATGAAGTAGTTATGACCGAAATACAGAAGATTCTTCATTCTGGCGTGTCCAGCCCACCTTTGATTTTATGGACCAATTACTCCATACAAATGCATTTTTTTATCTAGATTCCTGAAAAAAAGTTGTATCCCATCAATAAAGAAACACATTTAAAAAATTTTAATTTCAAATAATTTAAATAAAAATACTTATTAATGAAATACTACAATGATTTTGAAAGGGTAAAACTATAATTTTTATCAAATATTCAAATGAATGATCAAATCCCAAATACATTCTAATTAATCTTATTTAACACAAAGTGAGGGAATTATATCATTTATTATCAATAAAATAATCAATAAAATAGTTATTTATCAACTCCCCCACACTTACCATTTTGCACTCCAGAGATAAACCTCAAATCAAGTAAACATTAATATCAAATCAAAAAAAATTGAAAACACATATCCTTGAGATCAAACAATTTCACACTAATAATGAAAAGATATCATACCTCATAAAAAATAATTATTTCAAGTTCTCCATTTATATCATTCAATATATTTCCACTTCATTTATCCTCTAATGCATAAAACACTTACCTCTCTTGAATTTTCTCTTATCACACAAATATCAATTTTTTGCAATGTATTTCTCATCCAAACTCATACATGGGTCACCATAAGCTTGATAAATTTCTACATCGCCTCCCGATGTGAGTCAAAGACATATGTTTATCATGAGGAATTTTCATGGTTGTTCTGTGGCTTTCGGTTGGTAGGAATAAGGTGTGAAAAATTATGTGGATGAATGGGGAGGGCTTTACTCTTTTAGAAGAAAAATTTCATTAATGTAATTTTCACTTAAATATGGTCTTCTCCTCAATACCCATAGAATCAATTAAGCTCCATCATCCTGAAAAGTCCTGGAGAGTTTAAACCATTCATCATTTTAGCATCAAAAATGTCAATCTTCTAAAAAATGATTTTCTTGAAAGTTACAGATAGGCATAACTTTCCACCTCATTTAGAAGCTCAAGAAAAGGAATAGCATCACTTGTCATGAAAGCTCCATAAAAGGCACAGATTTCAATATATTTATTTTCTTTAGCAGTAAACACATCCCTTCAGAATTTAATTTCTCATCCAAAGTAACACATAATTTGGTAGCACAACACATGATAGCTTCCCCCACACTTAAGCTCATCTAGATTATGGAATTTCACTTCTAGAGATGGTTAGATATGGAAAATTGGATTGTAATGTGGCTAACCTAACAGGTGTTGCATGGAATCTAAGGGCTAAAAGGATTAAATGTTCATGTTATGCCATTATAAAAAGGGATTCTTTGAAATAGGGGATTTAATACCAAAAAAATGCCTTAATCATTTAAACATAAGTACCTCAAACCCTCAAGTTTTGACATGAATAAATCAACTTATGGTTATATCAAGCGTGGTTTGGTTCTATCAAGAACTGAGGTGAATGTAATGAATATGAAAATAATTGTTCAGAAGCCTCACATGAAAGTGATTTCAAATATAAAGACAATGAGATGTGGCATGGGATTCAAAATTCAGTGTACTCTTCATGAAATTACTAAATATTTGAACTTGAATCAATGACATTTCAGCATTAATTTAAGCATAGTTTCAAGGGATAACTTTTTTCACTCATTGATATGCATTTCAAAATTGTGATAAGAATCATTTCGGCTAAAAAATTTCAAAAACACAATGAAAATTGAAAAACAAACACACAAAATTTAAAAAACACAATATTCTTTTAAACAGGAAAAAAATTGAAATTAATAAACTAAAAGGTTCCCTCCCCCACACATAAAATATTTCATTGTCCTCAATGTGAGCCCATGATATGATATATGCACATGAAATGTAGAATTTTTAAATAGGAAAAATAATATAAAATTCAAAGGGTACGGAACAGCCTGATGTGCTCAAGTGATGATGGGGTCATGCAGTGAGATAAAATCCACTGCATCAGTAGGATGTCCATCAATGTATCTCATCAAACATTTCCCATTGACTATAAAGCTCCTTCCAGTGTCCTCTTGTGTGATCTCTACTGCACCATAAAGAAAAAAATTAGATACAATATAAGGACCTAACCATCTGGAACGCAACTTACCAGGCATCAGCTTCAGTAGTGAAATATAGAGAAGTACATTCTCTCCAACATGAAACTCCTTTTGTTTGTTTAATTCTATAATTATATGCTTTTGATATTTCCTCATAGAGCCCTAAGTTCTCATATGATGACAATCAAATCTCCTCAAGCTCTTGAATTTTCAGCTTCCTTTGGGTTTCATCTTCGGCCAAATCCATGTTGCATTTCTTTATAGCGCAATAAGCATGATGATCAACTTCAACGGGGAGATGAAATTCTTTCCCAAAAACAATACGAAATGGGGACATACCAATGGGTGTCTTGTATGATGTCCTATAAGCCCACAATGCATCATCCAAGAGATTTCTCCAATCCTTCCTATTTGGCTGCACATTTTTCCCTAAAATCGGTTTCAACTTACAATTTGAAACCACATCCTGGCCATTAGTTTGAGGGTGGTACGGTGTTGATTTTTTGTGTGTCACCCCATACTTCTGAAGAAGGGATGAAAAATTCTGATTGTAGAAGTGTGTCCCTTGGTCACTGATGATGGCCTTCGGTACTCCAAACTTGAAAAAATTATGTGCTTTGACAAAGTCCACAACAACATGAGAATCATCAGTCTTGGTGGTCTTATCCTCCACCCATTTACTCACATAATCAACAGTAACCAAAATATATAAAAATCCAAATGAACAAGGAAAACGACCCATAATATCGATTCCCCATATATGAAAAATCTCACAGAATAATATGTGTTGTTGGGGCATCTCATGTCTCCTAGAAATGTTCCCAGTTTATTGGAAATGATATCATGGCATAAAAACACATGGGCATCATTGAATAAGCTAGGACAATATAATGAAGAGTCCAAGACTTTCCTAGATGTCTGTTGGGGTCCAATGTGTCCACCACAAGCAAGTGTATTCCAAAAATGTAAAACCGACTCCAACTTATGATCAGTAACACACCTCCTAATAACGTGATCGCTACACATGTGGAAGAGGTATGAATCATCCCAAACATAATACCGAGAATCAATTATTAATTTTTGGACTTGATGTTTCTTTAAATTTGTATGGATTTCAGAGACAACAAAGTAGTTTGCTAAATCTGAATACCAATGATGTGTACCTGAGATGGAATAAAGATTATCATCGGGGAATGTGTCCCAAAGTGGTACGTGGTACAAGGTGTCATCCTCTACTGTGTGAGTAAGCCTACTCATGTGGTCCGCCACCAAGTTTTCTGACACATTTTTGTCCTTTATCTCAATATCAAATTCTTGAAGAAGGATCATCCATAGGATTAGCCTAGGCATTGCATCTGGCTTCTTCAAGAGGTACCTCATAGCTTCATGGTCAGAAAAAACAACTACTTTAGAACCCAATAAATATGAACAAAATTTATCTAAATAAAATATTACAGAATGAAACTCATTTTCCATGGTTTTGTAATTTGATTGGGTTGAACACAGTGTCCTCGATGCATAGGTGATCTCATGATAACGTCCCTCCACCCTCTGAGATAAGACAGCTCCAACCGCGAAGTTGGAGGCATCACACATAGGCTCAAAAGTAATCTCCCACCATGGGGGCTATATGATATGTAGAGGGGTCAGACACATCATTAAATCATAAAAGGAAGTCTTTCACAGATCATCAAGCACAAAATCAGAATCCTTTATAAGTAAATGTGACATAAGAAGAGAAATCTTACTAAAATCATTGATGAATCGCCGATAAAATCCCACATGCCCTAGAAAATATCTAACATCACTCCCACATGATTGATATTGTAAGGATGAAATAATATCTACCTTATATCTATCAACCATTATCACATGTTTTGACAATACAGGCCCTAAGACAGTGCCATGATCTACCATGAAATAACACTTTTCAATGTTCATGACCAGATTCATCTCAATATAATGATTCAATGACTTTCCCAAAATATTTAGACATTCATCAAATGAGGATCCATACACTATAAAATCATCCATAAATACCTCCATGACGGTATCAATAAAATCACAGAAAATAATCACCATGCATCTCTGGAAGGTACCTGGGGTGTTGAAAAGTCCAAATGGCATCATCCAGTAGGCAAATGTGCCAAAATGACCGGTGAATGTAGTCTTATCATGATCATCTGGAGCTATAGGAACCAGAAAATGTCATGAAAATATATCCAAGAAACAATAGTGTGTCTTTCAAACTAGTCTCTCAAGAATATGATCAATAAATGGGAGGGGGAAATGGTATTTTTGAGTGGAATGATTTAGTTTCCTATAATCAATAAACACAAGCAAACTGTTTTGTACCCTCCTTGTAACTAACTCATCATTCTCATTTTTAACAACTGTAACCCCACTTTTCATAGGCATAACTTAAATAGGACATACCCACTGAGAATCTGAAATGGGATCTATTATACCTGCCTCGAGCAATATTTCAACCTCGTTTTTAATAACATCCAGAAGGGTTGGATTGATTCTACTTTATGGTTGCCTCACCAGTTTATCCCCATCCTCTAAAATAATCATATGCATGGAAATGGAGGTGCTAATACCTGATATGTCAGCCAAGGTCCACCCGATTTCCCTGATGTTCTCCCTCAAAAGATTCAAAAGTTTTTCTTCATGTTAAAAATGGATTTTTTTATCAATGATAAAATTTTCACCACTTAAAAAGAATGCGTAATTGAGATTTGGTGGCAATGGATTTAGTTCTAGTGTAGGGGGTGGTGTATGGATGGAGACATAGAAGGAACTGAAATTTGTGCACAAAGAGCATCAGTATCAGAATAGAAATCATCACAATCAAAGAATAAAGCATCAAATCCATCATCATACTCAATCTCCATGTCATAATTATAGTTCAAAAGATCAAAATTAGAATATAATTCCATTTCAAAATAAAATCATAGAGAGTCTTGTTCCTTATAAATGGGTGTGGAATTACTATTAGACATCAAAATAGAACCAATACTCATAATCTCCCTAAGCATAGGACAATCCAATTCCATGGTGTTTTTACTGGGTGGTTCAAAATGGGTGAAAACGAATGCATAATGATCCTCTGAGGATTACTTCATGGAATCCATAACATTAAATATCACAATGTCCTCTCCAAATGCCATGTAAAGTATAACCTCAATCACATTTATGATAGATTTTGCAGTTTTGAGGAAGGGCCTACCTATGATTAAGGGGGAATGAGAACATACCTGATCATCCTCCATTTTGAGCACATAGATGTCTACTGGAAAGATCATGTCTCTTACCCAGACAAGTACATCCTCAAGGAATCTCGCTTGATATTCTGTAGCTCTATTCACCAATTGCACCACTACTCTCATCGGCTTCAAGTCACCAACATGTAAAGAAGAGAATACAGAGTCAGGCATCACATTTATTGAATCTCTTAAATCACAAAGAGAATTAGAGAAGGTAAAATCCCCTATGGTACCTGGTATGGTGAATGTTCTGGGATCCTTGCTCATTTTTGGCTCTGCTAGAGTTGGTGTAATGAGTACTAAGACATTCCTTCCATGATTGATCCTCTCATTTCCCTTGATCCCTCTTCTATTGGTGCAGAGTTCTTTTAAGAATTTCTAATTCCTTGGGATTTGTTTGATGGATTCATGTGGAGGGATGTTGATCTCAACACGCTTGAATGTGTCCAAAACCACTTTTTTCATATCCTCTTCAGCCATCTTCTTGGTTTGAACTACACTATTTTGAAATGGAAGTGGTTTAGGAGAAAAAATATCAATCATTTTCTAACCTTTATCATTCTCCTTGGGTTTCTCATCTGTTGGTATGGAATGGGTCTTCTTTGGAGTTAAGGTGAATCCCGTTGGAATGGTAAGTATAGATGTATCGTTCATTTTCTTTCCACTTCTCAATGTGATGGAAATAACATTCCCCTTTGGATATGCAGTGGGTTGGGAAAGTAGATTTCAGGAATTCTTACTTACATGTTCATGGAGGGCAGTGGCAATATGGCTCAATTGATTCTTCAACTCCGCTAGTTCCGAACCTTGAATTTTCATCTCATTCTATTTATTAAGAACAATTTGCTTCAAAAGGTAATTAATGATAGAATCTACCAGGGTAGTGGGATTCATTTGTTGTTGGCTTATTGTGACCTGGGATTCAAATATCTATTGGGGTTGATTGAAACCCTACTGGTAAGGTGGAGGCTGCAGGAAGTTTTGTTGAAAGGGGGGCCTTTGTTGTTGTTCAGAGCCATACATCATTTCTGGTTGATCTTTCTACCCTTGGTTGTATGTTTGATGAGACTTCTTTTGGAGATATGGTAGTTGTTGTTGCTGATATGGTCTCCCAGGGAATACTGCTGCACAATCTTCCATTTCTTGTTGTTTGGGGCCATAGTCAATTGGGAGGCATGTCTCTATGAAAATTCCACAAGGCCTTGAAGGAGTGGGTTGGGATTTCTTTTGAGCCAAACAAATCTTCCTCACCATAATAGTCAATTCTTCCAACATAGATTAATCAAATGACTTTCAAGAGAATAAGGACTTACCTTATGTACTCCCCTGACATGTGGTGTACCTCTATCGCCAAATTGTTTGGAGTTTTTGGGCCATTTCGTCGATCAATGCACGTGCGGCTACTGGTGTCTTGTCCACCAATTCCCCTCCTATTGAGGCTTCCACCATACTCCTCTACATAGGTGTGAGTCCTTCTTAGAAGTACTGAATAGGGAGCTTCTCACTAATTTTGTGATATGGGCAGCTTGTACACAACTTCATGAATCGCTCCCATTACTGAATCATTGATTCCCCTTATTCTTGATTGATCCCCAATATCTCTTTACGAATAGAAGTGGTCCTCGATCAAGTGAGAATGGGAATGCTCTTAGTTTTATTTGATCATCAGAAACATTTCATGGCTTTAAATTTGAGAAAACAACATTAAATCCTTTAAGTTGTTAATTGGGATCCTCATTAGAGAGGCCATGAAACACTGGAAGTAAGTGAATTATCTCAAATTTTAGTTCAAATTCTGAATCGAGATTTGGGTATGCAATACAATTGTGTTGATAGTTTATATTAGGTTCATAAAATTCTAGAATGGTTCTATTATGTTCATTTACATTATTTTCCACCATTGGTTCTTGTTTTATCGTTTAATTTTAATTGATTCCAATTTCAATGTTTTGATGTTGGATTAATTCTCCAACTGGTTGAATGTTGAAACTTCCCATAGAATGAGAATTTCTGATTGAATCCCTAAGGATACATTCAATCTCAGGGACAAGATCTAAGATATCTTTGGGATTAGTTCATTTCATAAGTCAAATAAAAATGAAAATAATGAAAATCGACCATAGTAAAATAAATATAATAATCTTGAGTTTTTGTTCAAAAAAGAAGTAGAATAAAATAAAAAGAAAAAAAATCGTGATTGGGTAAAGAAGGAAGAAAGAAGAGAAAAAGAGAATAAAATGTAAAATAAAATAAATATCTCTAATTGGTTCAATAATAACATGCATCCGCAGCAACGACGCCAATTTGAAAGAGTGATGTCGTGGACGCCCTCAAATTATTGTTTTGATTTCGGGGTACTTAGGTGTCGCAGAGTGGCTGACCAATGTCGTCTTTCAAACGAGGAAGTAAATTATAACAACATCTTAAGTGTATTCTCAAAATAAAATAGAATATAATTAAAACACTACTTAAAGGATGGGGGTTCTTTATAGTTTATAAATCTAAAGAAGTTTTATGGAAGAAGATTGCTTTTTTATTTTTTATTTTGAAATGAAGTTTGATTAAAAAAACACAACAAGAATATTTTTTTTAGATAATAATTTAGAAGGTGTAATCGAAATAACTCAAATTACAATAACCAAGTGCAGAAGCTTATAAATAACAAGTGCAATAGCATGACCGATAATAGTCAAAACCAAACAATATAATACTGAAATGAAATGTATTACATTATATGACAATGAACGATCCATGTGTCTACAATTAAACACAATGTAAAGACACAATGACTCTAAAATGGGTCTTGTACCACGTCTGGTTCCCTCTACCAGGATCCAATCCCAAACATCAACCTAGCATAGTACCTTGCACTTATCATGTCCATAAATAAACAAGTATTATCATGTTCCAATCATATAGTACAAATAGGGTGTGAGTGAAACCCTGTAGGTATCAACCAAAACTATCAAAATTTATTCCATTCAAAATATAGTGCATGGAGATTTCTGAAGCAATAAAAACAATGAAAATTTTAAACTGTTATCTTATATTCATTTAATCATTAATCATATCATTAGGCAAATTATATTCATGTTTCAAATTGGAATCATTATTCATTATTATAATTCATTTGGTGTACTTCATAATTCATAGCACAGAAAATATCAGTTGAATCATCATTATTTAATATCATTCATTTCTTGTGTGTCTTCATTCCTAGCACCAGAAATCTTATTGTCTGTTTGTCCGCATGACTTGCAATTATATTGTCTATTGGGGTATGTCATCATGATTAACACCCCATAATATATATCATGGATGTCTATTGTGTGTTAACACCACATTTGATTCTGGACTTCTAATTGGAGTAGGATTCCATTTCTTTCACCACTAAATATCATCCATTTATTCATTATTTAAGTCATAAGAATTTTCCACATTATTCCTTTACTAACTCAATGATTGGTTAAACATTTAAAAGTCCAATTATTAATTAAATAATTAACTAATCATATACACCATTATTCGCCAATTAGCCATAACCGAGTGGTAAGGGCTCTTGCTTGGCATCCAAGAGACGAAGGTTCAAAACTGTGGGGAGGTGAATTTCTGGGCGACTGTAGAAGAACTGTAGCAGGTACTATAGAAGGTATTGTTTGATACTGTACCAGTTGAAACTATTCACCGTATTTGGGTCTTTGGGCCACCGGTTTGTGCCTACAAGTCTCAAGGGCCTCTGGGAAATCAAAAGGCCTTCGAGCCATTCAAGACCAAGAAGTAGGCTAGTTCACACAGAGCAGACCCCAGAAGAGGATTAGAGAAATAGTAGCAGTCACCACAAGCAAAGGTAACCCGATTGGAAGAATGAGACGGTATGGAAACCGGGATCGGGACCATGAATCATGCTTCTTTTTATGGGGCAATACTAGCTGATCAGTAATGTATGTGGGGAGCTAAAGGAAATCAATAATGCAGAATCTGGGGAGGGGTAGTTCTACTAGGATGGGCCTACGAGTCATGTAATGTGTATGGTATACCTCTGGGCCTTCGGGTCATGTATTACGGGTCATGTCAGGCCTTATGCCTTGGGCCTATCGGTCATGTATGGGTTCCCCTTCAACCTTTAAATGGGGGATTATCTATAATAATATAAAAAATAAGGAATTAGGGCCATTAAAAGGATGTTTATAACCCATTAAATAATTAATCAATTGATTAATCAATCAGCATAATTCAATTTATGTAATTAATTATTCAAAAATAATTATTAATATTAAAACCTAAAAAGTCATACTTAATTCATAGAATTAATTATCATTGATCACATCATGACACATAAATAATTATACAAATTAATTATCTTTGGTCTACTTCTTGCACATAATTAATTATCACAATTAATTATCTAACATTTCCAAACATGAATCAATAATTAATTCCCCCCAAAATATTATTTTATCAAAATAATTCATTATCCCATGTAAATATTTAAACAAAAATAAATCTCCATAACATATATCAATATGGGATACCCCCTAAATTTGTTCTGTGATCAAATATCAATTAACTAGCAAGGCGTAACAAATTTCAGATACATATTCCTTATTACCCCAATATAAGTATTCAATTATACAGGGAATCTATAAAATTAGTGAAATCATACACATATCATAAATCATGATATATGGAGTTTGATATAGACCACCTACCTCATTTTCATGATTGATTTTAGCATAACATAAATCCAAAGAAATCGATGTGGTGCAACATCTTTGATCAAGCTCCAGATATAAATCCCTAAAAAAAATATTAATTTCAAAGGCATATAAATATTCAAATAATAGATCTAGACCTAAAATTCCAGATCTAAATATTCAATCATAGTTTTTATATCTAAACTAACGGATGAGATCATTCATGAAATGATCTATAAAGGATAAGAGAAATAGCAGGATAAGCATCAGGATGAATTCCACATAGTAGGAGGAGAGAGGATATTCAATCTGATCATTCAACGTTGACGAAAAGTGTTCGTCTAACCATAGAATCTCACTGGTAGGCTTTGGAATCACCATGAATTCATCAAGCCATATCTGTGGTCGAAAATATTGATGTCTCAATGGTTTGGGTGGTTTTAAGAACGATTTTTGGAAATAAAATCTCATGTGCATGGATTCATAGGCAGAGGCACATGGTTAACAAAAAACTACTCCAATGGTGTGAACCCTTCAATCTAATTTGGCATGGTTTTCATTATTTTTCAAATATTGCACAAACTGTGTGGAACTCACTATCATGTTTCACACACTTGGCCCAATTTGGTCTCATGGTTTATCATACTGTGTGAAAACCAAGCACAGCCTATTATCCTTTATTTTTTCCTTTAAATATCAACCAAACTCTTCTCAATTAACTATTCTAATTTAACGGTACAAACACACTTTAAAAAGTACCTGAAAATGATCCCGATATGACTCCAGAAAAGGATGGGATCTTACAATCTCCCCACCATACTACTGCTCGTCCTCGAGATGCACTCCTAAAAATCTCTATGTTTCTGAACCAATAAAATTTGTCCATTGTTCCCTAATGTCTACTTCTCATTCCCTTGTTTCCACTTGAACATTTATGATATTACATAACACTTGAACTAACGATATTTTCATTCCCTATAACACATTCTCACTGTAACCCATCAGATGTATTAGTTTATCATCAAAGGAAACTTCTATCTCGATATCAACCTCTTCAAAATTAATCACATCATATCTTACGGGGTGATACAGACGTAGTTGTGACACATGGAAAACATCATTAAATTCGCAGTATTTCTATTAACATTATAATCGGCACGCCAATGTCCTGATTCTATCCAACACATCAAATGATCCAGAAAACATGGGTGCTAACACGAACTTCATCTATATACTATGGTGAATCAATCTACCCAACAAATGAACTAATACATGATCAAACTTTGTAAACTGTAGGGGTTATCTCCGTCTATCACCCTACAACTTCTACCTACCCTGAGCAATAGACTTAGGAATTCAAATAAAAGTCACCTGGTCTGATGTCTCCTAAAATAGACTCAGTCCTAACAACTCTGACACAACTACCTCTAACCAAAATAGCATTGAACTACATGGTCTTCCATAAAAATCCTTTTTTGGTGAAATCTGTATAGATTTCTAAAAACTATTGATATAGTGGAACTACAAGAACTCTAAGTGCGTTTCCAAATGACCACTGATGTCATGAACACATGCTCGTAGTATATCCTCTAACACATTAATGGTACACTCTGGATTCCCATCTGTTTGTGTGTGGAAGGATGTAAAAATTTAAAAAAGCGTACCAAGAACCTTATGTATTCCGTACTAGAAGAGTGAAGTAAAATAAAAATCTAAATCTAAACATATTGTTTGTGGAACCCCTTGGAAATGAACTATCTATCTCACATAAAATTCCTCCAACTACTATAATATAAATGATTCATTTATAGGCAAGAAGTGTGCAACCTTCATTACTCAATCCACAAAAACCGATGTGGAATCATTATTCATGTCTGTCTTGGGATGTCATAGAAAAAAATTCATTATCACATCATCCCACTTCCATTCCAAATTTGGTAATAGATGGAATAGTGATCCAGGTCATCGATGTTATTCTTTGAACTACTGATAGGTGAAACAACGTGTTATGAACACTGTTATCTCCTTTTTCATGTTGCGACACCAAAACTGGCGTCGAATGTCATGGTACATTTTTGCCACCAGCTGATGTACCAGCCACCTTGAAGCATGAAATTCACGCATGAGTTCCTTCCACATTCTCGTGGGTACAATAACCATTATTTTTACATTGATAATATCAACCTCATCTATTTTACTGGTTGAAGGTGTATCCCAAAAATCAAACCATTCACTTAAGGTTAAACAATATTGATCCCCATACTATCTATCCCTGATCAGTATCAAGAGTGTATAATCCTCTTATATATAAATAATATTTATCATCTCTGGACTCTTCTGAACGACAACATGAATTGTTTTCCAGCAAAGTCATCATCTACCACACTTCACTTGACTCATGTGCAAACTGAGTTTGAGTTTTTCTACTGAAGGAATTAGACACACAATTCTGCTTCCCGGTTTTATATTCTAGTTCTTGATCAAAGGAGTGTATGTATTATACACATCTTTGCTGTAGAATATTCATGTCACATTGTGAAAAAATATACTTTAATATTTTTTTATCCGTAAAAATAGAAAATTCTTCACCAAAAATATTGTTTCTCCAACACTATAAACCACTAATTCCAACTCGAGGTCATTCATAGGATAATTCCGTTCATGTAACCTCATCTATTGAGACTTAGAAGCAATGAATCTATCCCCTTTCATCAAAACAACTTTTATTAATATCCTAGAAGAATCACAATACACCATATAATACCCAACTGAATTAGTTAAGATCAAAATAGGAGTCGAAGTCAAGTTCATCTTCAATTCATGGAATTCTTTCTTGAATGAATCTATCCAAAAAAACATTATCCCTTTCTTTGTCAAAACAGTAAGTGGTTCTACTTATCATTAAATGTCTTGGATGATCCTCATGTAATAATTAGTCAATCCAAAAATTTTTCAAATCTCAAAATCATTTTGGGCGGCACAGAAGAACTCCAGTCCTTTACTTTTCATGGGTCAACTGCCACACTTTCTTCTGAGATGATATACCCCCAAAAGTGTACCACGTTAATCCAAAAATGGAATTTAGATAGATTGGAATATATCAGATGCACTCTCAATGTATCCAAAAAAATGTCATGATCTTGAGCATGGTCATCATGAGACATCGAGTATAATAAGATGTCTTCCACAAACACCACCAAAACCTGATCAATGTATGGATGAACGATACTATTAATCAAGGCCATAAACACCGATAAAGCATTATTTAACCCAAATGGATCTATGAAAAACACATAAAACCCATACAATCTTTTCAAAGAAGTTCTTGGTATATCATAATTCCTAACTCTCACATATGGATACCCTGATCTCAGATTGATTTTTGAGAACACACTAGCCCACTTAATCTTGTAAAAAAGATCATTGATACACGTAATTGGATATAAGTTAGTTTTAGTCATTTTCTTCAAATGATGGTAATCAATAGAAAATTGTAAAATCCCATTGGCCTTCTTGAAAACAATACTAAATATCCCCATGGTGACAAACATTGATGGAAAACCCTTTATCCAACGACTATTCCAGTTGTGTTTTGTTCTCATATGTCTAGGTTGGTTCCAGTTTGTATGTTGGAATATATACCGACTCTGGACCGAACATCAGATAAATAACTAATTACACAACTCTATCAGGTGGAAAACATAATAAGACTTTAGGAAATACGTACTAAAATAGTTTAACTATTGGTGGTAGTACGTCTTGCCTACCACTCCCATCATCTAGAAAAAGACTATCAACAAGGGTCATGAGCTCTCCCAGTGGATGTGTAATTTTCCCATATCAGTTTACTTGGATATTCCCTTCTCCCCAAAAAACATATTGGTCACCCTCAGGAGGTAAAAATGTCACTCTTCTATTGTAAAAAAGTAATGTGGCCTCGGTATGCCAATAGAAAATCCATAAACATAATCAGGTTGAAGAACTCTATATTAGAGAAATAGATATATAAAAAACGATACTCTTCATTTTCTAGAAAACATTCCATGCATAAACATATATCCCTAGTCTTGATTACCAATAGTGTATCTATATTCACCATCCTGCTTAGGGACTTAACCTCAAGGAGCATTCTATTAACAAGATTTTTATATATAAAAAATAGGGGCACTGATAATAAACAAGGAAGTAGCTAATGTTGAAAAAAAATAGAATTTTACCTATCACTTTATATGGACCATCTTCACTCTCGAAAATTATAGTGTGCACTAGATGTAACTTTCATAAACATATTATATGTATTGGCATCTAACTATCATTAGTAGAACCACTCTGTTGATACTACAACTCATTCCATGAAGCACTACGTCCCCTACTTCTACACCCAATGCCGGTTAAACACTACATGCCAGACCTATATGGTGTATAATACCCCCTTAAAACACTTTGACTATCAGGAGATTCTCCCATAGCACCAACCTGATGCTTGTTCCTACTGAAACAATGTAGATGTCCCATCATGACACAAACCAGCACTCCACTAGCGGTTAAGGATAAAGTGTATGTCAATGTCCCTTCCCTCCTTACATTTGGCAAAGCACACGGGAATGTTCAGGTGTGACATTCCCTTCTATCTTTCCACCTTGATTTCCACTATCATGTTTATGATTCTCATAGTGTCCCTTCTTGTTCTCAGAAGGCCCGCTCATTGATCATCCAACTACATGTCTAGTACAAGAACCCTTAGTCTAGTTCCCTTCTGAATCAAGATCCTGATTAACGAGTTCTGAGAATTGATTCAGCCAAAATATATTAACCATGGACTTCATTTCCCACATAAATATATCCTGAAATCATTTTTTGTAAGAGGCCTCATCTGCTGCCAAATCTGAAGCCAAATGAAGTAAATCTGTGAAACATTTAGTGTAATCCATTATTTACAAACATTTTTGTGTAAGATGAATAAATACTGAATCTATATCTTATCTCAGTGTGTCATGATAGATCTTCTCTATGAACTTCTCCAGAATTTCCTTCCATAACATCTCATATGTCAATCTAGATCATACATAAATATCCCACCACTGATTTGCGGAGCCTCGCTCCATATAAGTAGTCAACTTGACCATCCTCTCAGCTGGAGTCTCCAAATGGTCATGTATCATCTCTATGGATTCAATCCATTATTAATCTCCATTAGGTCCACCATATCGTGTAAAAGTATGTGGGTGATGATGACAAAACTCCATTGTCAACTTAGACATGATTTTATTAACCCACCAAAGGCCTCTCTCCATGAATAACATGAATTATAAAAAGTTCCCTAAGAACTGTTCCTTTTCTTCCACAACTTGTACAAACGATTCATCAAGTTCCCTAACTGGAAGATCATTCTAGGCCATACACCTCATCATCTCCCTCTATATGTGTCATGGAGGCACACTCTTTCAAATATAAACACAATTCTTAGATATAATAACACAACCTTATAACATTTACGTAATATGATAAACTCACACAACCAGATTCAATATGCCTTTTACCCATTTTCTCATCAGCCGGTCAACACTGAGGCCTTTTCATAATACATATCCATCATACTTATTGGTGTTTTATAACAAGGGTATATTCATTCTAATTAATTAATTCAGCCATTAAATAATCTCATTTTCTCAAATATGTATTTCAATAATTAATTAATTTCTCGTACTCAATTAAAAAATTATTCTTCTCATTAGACACCTATTTATTCTCATTTTTCATCACTATTGTAATATAAAACTTGGAAAATAGTTCTTGTTCAACTACAGACCCAAAATACATTTACCCAGGAGTTCCTAGAATAGTGTATGATGCAACAGTCATTTGTGACTAGAATGATGCATGCAGACTACATTATCGTGCCCCTTGAGACATGAATCAATATACAACAATTTTCAACCCAAATTTCACATCACACCACAATGAATCACCCAATGTGAAATAATATATAACTATAACAATAAACAACAATCACAATGATCCCACCTTGAGTAGTCAGATTTTTTCCAACACATGGCTTTGAAACTCCCATGAATGATCCAATTACCAACCTCCAATCTTTATAATTCCTTGTCTACCATTAAGAAAAATGCAAGAACAAATAATAAGAATGTAAATAAAACTCATCCTATACCACTTTGTGATGTCCTAACACAGGATCCACTGAACGGTGTGCCGAGCCGGTTGGCATCATTCCCTAAAGCGTGCATCATGGTACGACAGAGGGTGTTGACTAGCTGCAAGGTTATGGTAAGTCCGTCATGGGGAGACTATACCCACATTTATCATAATTAAATAGAATCAGAATAAAATAATAATATCATATTATGGAAGAGTATAAATAACAGTAGAAATCCCTATGCGTATGATAGTAAAAACCATAAAATTAAATACTCAAATAAAAGGTATCAAATTGTATGAAAAGAAAAGTTCAATGTGTTTACAATGAAACTAAAATTATAGAAACAATGACTCAGACACTTTTCTAGAACTATATCGGGTTCCTTATCCCTTTCTCTAATACAAAACTACAACATATCATAGGGGCTTTCCCTTATCATTTCATGCAACTACAATGTCTTCTCGGGTTCTGATGAGGGGATAAAATATGGTGTGAGTACATATCAGTATGACACCACCATTGAGGTATAATAAAAGTCTAGTCAAAATATTGTACATATTTATCTGTTAAGAAATAAATAAAATTCATAATTTAAACATTTATCAAATTTTTTTTTAACTTAAATCATTAGAGTAGTAAAAATTCGTTCATGATTCCTATTTGAATCATCATTCATTAATATAATTAATTTGTTGTGTGATTACATACCTGGAACCTCATATCTCAGTTGAAACAACAATCATTATTATCATCCATTTGCTTTGTATCTTCATGCCTAACATTTCAAATCTCATTGAGTGTAGGTCATTATGCCTAGCACATCTATTCTCAATCAGTGTAGGTCGTCATGCATAACACTATATAATCTCCCTCAAGGATAATTATTGGGGAGGAACCCCATGTCTATGTCCCAACATCTAATCGTTATATGAGGTCATTCCTAGAACCAAAATATACAAGACATTTAATAACTATTTGTGTCAAAAAAATCCCACATTATTCATTTACTAATCTAACAATTAGTTAAAAATTTCCATGGCCATTAGTTAATTTTACAATTAAATAAGCATATAACCCATTGATTTACTCATAAATTAAATAATCAATCAGCATAATTATCTTTCAATAATTATATCTTCAAAATTAATTATTTATATCCAATCCCAACAAGTAATTATTTTTTCTCAGAAATAATTAACATTGATCACATCATGGCTCATTATTAATTATCCCAATTGTTATTCTTCGGTCAACATATGGGAACATAATTAATTCATAATATTAATTATCTTAAATACCCAAACATAATCCCATAAATAATACATCCATAATTAATTATCTTATTACACCAATTCAATATGTCACAATAATTTCTCAATCAAAATTAAATCTTCAAAACAATTATCAATATTGGAAACACCCTTCATTTGGTACTTGATTATTTATCAATTAACCCCAAACACAAAACACAATTCAGATAAATCTTCTTAATTTCTCTAGTTTATGAATTCAATTATCATGGGAATCTAAAATATTAATAAAATGATACATATATAATAAATAATGAAAATCAGTGTCTGATTTAGACCACCAAACATAATTTCATGATGAATGTTAGCCCAGCGAAATACCAAAAATCTATGTGGGACAACATCATTGATCGTTCACTGGATCTAAATCTCTAAAACCAAAATTAATATCATAGGCATCATGATATTGAAATTATAGATATAGATCTACAATCTGGGATCTAGATATTAATTCATGGGATTATATCCAAGAAAACATTGAAGATCATCAATGAAAAGATCTAGAAAGGATAAGAGAGTGTATTTCGTAATCATCGGGATAAAATCCACATTCCAGGAGGAGATCAGATCTTCAATATGGTCATTCTATCTTAAAGAACGGTGTTCTGGTCACCTTGGAATCTCTTTTCGGTTATATGGAACACCTAGAATTTGTCAGTGCCAATCCATGATAAAACATTTTGATGTACCGGGGGTTTCAGTGGTTTAAAAAAATATTTTATTAATTAAAATCCCAGGCACACAGTTTATTTGGGAGAAGTTCATGGTTAGGAATAATAGTGCACAAACCATGCGAACCCCTCTGTCTAGTTTCACATGTTTGGAAATGTTTGGTCATACGGTTTGTCAAACTATGCGCAAACTAGGTGGACGGATTTGTCCAGTTTCGTACGCTTCACACGATTTGGTCGCACAATTTTACAAATCGCGCTCCAACCGTGCACTACTCACTATCATTTAGTTTTATTTAAAAGATAACCCAAATTAAACTAAGCCAATACTCCAAGTTAAATTTACTTAAAAGATTAAAAATGTACCTGATAATAGGACTAAGATGACTCCATAAAATATCAGGATCATATAATTGTAATAAAACAGAGTTGATCAAATTTAAAAAAGTTTCAAATAAAATTTTCTATCTATTTTAAATTTGATTTTGATTTCATGTATCATTAATTCTCCCCCAAATAATTCATAATACATATATCTATAAATAATTTATCAAAAATTAAATTAATATAGATAATATTTTTATTTCTAATCGCTAGTTTATTGTTTTATTTTTTAAGTATAATGATTCAAAAAATGGGTTTTCTTTGAAACAAAATGTTGTGTATAACTCAAGCGTAGCTGGTGTTTTGTTTAGAAGATGTTTAATATTGTGCAACATGGAATGTAAATTATCCAATAAAAAAATTTATAAATCTATCAAAAGAAAATTTTGTGTGTGTTACACTTCACTTAGGAAAGTATAAATAAAATTGTGGAATCTTGTAAATGAGAACATGGTATGTTTATATAATGTAATTAGTAAATGAATGTTATAAAAATGATAAAGTAATTTTTCCCATACTAGTAAAACATAAATGCTTATTTACTATTTTATAATTAATATAATTATTTAAAATAAATATTAATTTTATAAAATATATTTAAAAAATAATATTTTTCATATATTAGAATTATAATATAATTTTATGAGACCGTAATATATTTTTTGATGTATCATAAAATCAATAATAATAATAAATATGATTTTTTGAGTAAATGAATAATTTAAATAAAAAATAAAATTGTATTTTTTTATAAAATTACTTTCATAAATTGAATTCAATTTTATAATAATACACATAAAAATAGTTTAGGGTTGATTTTTGTGATTTGTTTAAAATATTTAAGTTTTTTAATGAATAGTGAAATACATTAATTTGTGTTATATGATATCATAAGAAAATAAGTGAATTATTGAGTTATTTATGTTGTATTGATTATGTAAGAACACATTATTTATAAATTGAATTATCTATTTTCTTTATTGAGTCAAAATAATAAATATAATTTCTATTTTTTTAAAATTTTCATTATACAATTTCTTTCAAACATGCATACAAATGAATCAATGATTAAAACTAATGAAAAGAACACTCACATATGTTTAATTTGACTATTATAACTCATCAACATGTCTATAAATGAACACAATAAATATATAATAAATAAAATAAAATGATTAAGAGTCTAAGAAATAAATTATAAAATATTATAGTTTTACCATCAAACTTATTATGTGAATGTGAAGAAAACGTTCAGACATAAGGTAAGGGATTCTCCCTAAACCTTAATTTTTCATTCGGTATATGATGACTCTTAATTTAACCAATCGTGATTCTTAATAATTTATATATACATATATATATTATACATTATATTTATATGTTATAAAATCTTGTATCTATATCCATTCATCTTCTTTTAATGGAAAAAATACAAATTTTATATGGTTGCTATTTCAGTTCCTCCCAATATACAAGCACGATTAAATGGTACATCCATATTTTGTAACGATATTCATGGACACTGTTAAATCGTTTTTAATAAAGAAATATTTTTTATAAATTCAATATTTTTATCATAAAAATATACCTCATATTTTTTCTTGTTTTAGGTGAATTATTAAGTATTTGTCCTCTTTAAAGACCATTTTATATATTCCCCTAAACCACAATAAATATTGTCATTTCTAATGATTCATAAAAAAATATTTTTAGAGGAATTCAATTTAGGTTAAAATAATTCTTGCACAAAAAAATAATTTCGTTTTCCATTCCTTTTCTTTTTAGTACTATTAATGTTTATAATAATATTTTAACAAAAATACCAATTGATTTTAACAAATAACACTTACATCCAAAGAGTGAAAAGTTTATTTCTCCCATTAATTCCCCAAATAATGTATTATATTATTTCCATGTATTTCAAAAATATTTGTTGTATCATATATCATATTGAAATTCTACTGTTATGTTATTATCTACTGTATTTTATTGAATGTTTTGTGATTATTTTGATAAGTGATGTATTTACTTAATAACATTCCACGTATTACTCTGGATGTTTTTATTAGGTTTCTTGTTTGTAAAAATATATTATCAACATTTTGATATTATATATTCAATATGAATATATATTTTGATTATGTTTCACCCCTTTCATATGAGTAATGCATTAGGAATAGTATGTGATGAGAAGGGCTTGCTATATCCCACAATGAATCAGTAGGATTAATGAGAAAACTAAACCATATTTTTAAAGTGTTACGATATAGTCATACAATGAAAAACTTTATATTTATAATAACCATGTAATATAATTTATCACCATTTTGATTTCACATAAATAATAGTTTCACATCATTTATTCATCCTTTCATTCTTTTTTTTCACATAACACGACATAAATACTATCTTCTATGATACCCATGGTTATAGTAAATTTAGTGTAATCATTTTCATGGAGCCTTGTGATATCACTCCGTATTAGAAGATATAATTTCAATCAATATCAACAGTTGAAAATTGCATGAGTAGAAGTCTAAATGATTATAATAACATGTCACCTAACAGTAACACATCATTGGAATCGTGTTATGACAATATTTCTATACCATAGTTATATATTTAATATTATAATCATGGTATCTCTAGGATATAATTATAATTAGATAAAAATTATAATATTTCTATAGGGAACAAAATATATGTACATTACACAGTATGTAGTTAATTGAAAAATTTAAACATATTTTGGTACGTGTACATCAATAATTACTCACACTATACATGTTCTGGTAATCCAAATGTACATTAAAATTTTTATATTGGATACCCACTTTTGAAAAAATATCCTAATAATGATAGTAATGTTACTATATTTCAAATGGAAGGGGAAAATAATTGAACGGAGAGTATAGATCCTTGGTCAGACACCCATAAATTGACCTGAAATGGGTATCCAGGATTAAAATCCAGAATTAAAAAAAAAATATTTCACACTTTATAAAAAATCATCTAGGAACATAGTTTGGATTACTATTTTACAAACATTATTCTAATACTATTCATGAAAATATCCAAGAAAACTGTTATTGTATGACATGACTGCATAATTTACCAAACTATATGTTATTCTACTTACATAAACTACGTCACATGGTTTGTCTATAAAGTTATTAAAAACTATGTACCAGTCATGAATGGGTCTAAATATATTAAAAATTAATAAATTACACATGTGGCTAATCAAAATCAACTAATTAATCAAGTAACCTCTGGTAAATCAATCAATTTACAAAAAAATCAACTTTTAATTCTCAAAATATTAAAATTTAATTTTCAATCATTATTTATTTAATGAACCATATTATCGAAACAAAAATATTATAATTTCCACTCATATTCTGAACATAAATAATTTCCATTCGTCAAATTATTCTTCAATTAAATATATTTTCGAATGAGTACAAAAATATGTGTCATTTTAATCACATATTAATCTTAATAATGATTAATGTTTGAAGAAACATAATATTAAAAATAGTGTTCTCATTTGAATTTCTATATGGTTATGATGAAAAATTATATTTACACATAAAACATAGAATGTTTATTTAATTATTACATCTAATAGTCTTTCTAAAAAAACCATCCATCAAAACAATTTTTATGTAGATAATTTTTTATTTCTTTTTCTGAAAATCCTTGACAATACACACATTGATTTTTATTTTTCTAACAATTTAAGAACTATGAGTTCTATAAGAATGTATTCATTGATATGAATAATTATTCATCCAATTCCTTGGAAGGTTATGTTTGGTAATTTGTCACTTATTACTCAATAGACATAATATCTGGTCAATGTGGTGAAAACTTGTTATCAATTATTTTCTCTACAATAGTTTTACCTGATATCCTAAATGAGATTTTGTGAATGTAGTTCTGTCTTTAATGTGGTCCTTAGTTAGGAAATTGTGATGAAATAACCTAGAATACAGTAACTATGTACCCAGTTTATCTCATGAAATTTATATAAGGGTGTTATCAATCCCTGTAAGATTCCAACTATTTGATGAGCGTGAAAGTGATAACGACCGGAATGACCAATCAATAAATAGAATATGCCACCCATTGAAAATAAATAATTCCACAAATAGAACCTTACAAAAATTTGAAGTTAAAATAATAGGAACAATAATATAATACATGTTACTTTATTTTTACCCCTCATCCACAATATATATGAATGTGATATATGAACTAAATCCATATGTATGAAATGAATTTGGGAAAATACGAATTGTGGGTCTATAATATGCATATTATGTAATTGGTATTCAATTATTATCTACTAAATGGGAAATGATATCATTAAAAAATATCTTTAATTTAAACTATCATTCAAGATAAATTTCATAATATGATTCATGACAATATGGTTGAATTGGTTCATGCAATATATTAATATAAATAATAATTAACTCATGGAGTGAAATATACGAGCTAATTAAAGTGATAGCTGGGTAGAGTACTCATTGATATTTATATAAAAATAATATTTATGGATGTTTGGGTGCTTTTTCTTACATAATTCCATTATAGGATTACTCATTTCTTGAATCCCCCTTATTTTACCCCCTCAATAAAGTAGTGCGCTAGAATATTGTAGAGAGAAGGTGGATTATTTTTTCAAAAAGAATGATTCTACTCAAACAATGGATACCAACATAGGTGGGAGGATATCATCTTCATCATTTTTATTTATATGAAATACATTTTATGAATATTAAATGTATTAATAATCATGTTTCATTAATTTTATGTATGTTTACGTTAGTTTTCCATTAATAGTACTTACATGGATTCATATATCTTCAATAGAGGTCATAAATATGATATTTATTTATCATTTTCTACAATGAATTTTTATTAATCAATACCTATAGAATCCCACTAGTGGTATCAGATTGATCCAAATAATTGTTTTATGAAAATGTGTTTGAGAAATAAAAACACTAAAGATCATATCACGAAGTCATCTGTAAAAATGGATTCACCATCAGATCACCACATCATTAAGTTGAAGATTTTATACTAAAAATTAAGCATTAATGTGTGAGAAATTACCATTCAATCATTATTAAGGAATGGAATGTATTTTTTTTTAATATTTTTCATTTTTCATCGAAAAACACTTCAAAAATAACAGCACTAAAATAGTGAAAATCATTGTGGAATGGTTCACCTTTATATAGAAATGATATGTTATGGTTGGAAGACCATGTTTTTCCTTGACCTATCATAAGAAAATTATATAAAGAAACACTTTAAAAAAAATTAATTAATTAATAATTCATAAAATTAATAATTTAAATATTTAATATTTTTTAAAACATATCTATATGGAATGGTTTATGGATTTTAAATAAAATGTTTAATATTTTAATCCAAAAATAGATAATTTGTTTCTTGGTCATAAATTACATAAATGAATCTATAATAAAAATTTATTATATTTTTTTTATGAATTGATTATATTGAAACATATTTAAATGGTAAAAATTAATTATAACTTATTTAAAATTGATAGAACATAATATATTGATTTTTTAAAATGTTTACATAATAGAAATATAATTATAAAATTACTTCATGTTAATTATAATATCAACTATTTAAGGATATATTCCATATAATTTTTAATAATATATTTTATAATAAATTTTATAAAAAAAATTTATTCATAATAATAGGATATCCATTATATACAAATATTTTTCTATTAATGTGTTTATAATGTGAATTTTTTTAAATTATTCATAACATGTTATCTCATGTTCTAATATATAAATTAGATGTCTATTTTGAATTCTATTTTGAATATTATTCCATGTTATAAAATATTCATAACATGATTAATTTTAATTTATTTCAAATTTTAAAAAACATAATTTGAATTAATCCTTTAATAAAAATTATATATGAAATTTTGTTTATTTATTAATTTACATGACCTAAGATTATATTTAATGTAATTAATAGGAATATATTTTATGAATATTGTATATGTATATGAATATTTAGAGTTATGATGAATCAGATTACCCTATGAGTAATGCCTCCCTATGTAGAGGGTCATTGGGTCTATGTGCCTCTCGACCTGGAAGAATATTACTTGTCTAGAAAGGTAAATGTCTAGATGCATGCATACATAAAATAAAATAACATGAGATAAGATGGAGAGAATAAATTCCCATCACATATTAAGTGGATGATTCTGGATAATCTTTTAATTACTATGAAATTTTTCATCTAAATGGTAATTTCATGTGAGAGTCGGGTGGCCATAGATTATCTTGTGTTCAAAATGAAATGATGTGGGGTACGGAATATCCATATGTATGTGATTCCATATCTAAGATACCATATTTTTTTTTTCTCACATTCATGGAATTTTCCTTGGGTAACAATAAATAGAAGAACCTAATAATATTAGGCTACGAGAAGGGTGGGTTGATTTACACATAATATAGATTGCTAAAAACAATTTACTCGATTATTGAATGGTCATATATGATATGATTGAAATATTTTCCTACCTAGTTATCTAAATTTATAGAGATTCATATTAGAAGAATATTTTCATAGTGAAATATTTCTTTTGGAACGCTAATGGATATGATGTGATTTAAATGGGGGTAATTAATTTAGTGAGATTCAAATTATTATAAATCCTTAATAAATGGTAATATTTGATGATAATCATCTGATAAATCGTTCTTCTGTATATAAATGTAATCCTCGTCAATTATTACATTAAAATAAATGCTTGACTATTAAAACCCAAATATTATTACATTTCTAAAATAATAGTATAATTTTTTAGTTTTTCTCCAACAATATGAGAATGTATAATTAATGATACAACAAATTCAAAAAAAACAACTAGTGAAGGATTATTATAATTATTTTAATTTATATGAATAAAACATTAATGATGTAAATTTATTCCCTTTATACATTCATTTAACCATAGAGTATAACATTTTGAAACATTAGATGACCCGAGATTCCTATCAAATGGAAGATAACCTAAATACTATTCTATAATGAGATCATATATGATGCTATAGAAATGTAAGTGTAATGGATTTGGATAATAATTAAGGAAAATATTCACGGAGAGTCCCAACTACATGTCAGGACTATATAAAAGAATAATGGAAAATTTTCTCAGGGCTGAAGAGTTTTCAATTGTTGAATAAATTATTTGTATTTCCTAATAGGTTACAAGAATCCTATAGGAATTACCAAAGCATGATTACATGTTATAAAGTTTATTTATTTCCTTAGAATTGTATGATATACAAAATGTATATTTTATACTCTTTTATAAAATATTATTAAAAACAATAAAAATAAAATGAAATAAATTAATGTTAAATATTAATGATTATTTATACGTAAAGTATCTATGGCATGGTTGCATTTTATAATTTAAAACATCATGCTTAGTCTAATATGTCATATGATGTATATTTCAGTAATTTCTTTAAAATGTGGAGCATATAGACCATGATTTTTATACGAAATTAAATTCGGTTTATTATATATATATATATTTATTTGATCAAATTTACCAACATATTTAGGTATTAATAAGTGTAATTTTATTGTTAGGTAATTCATATCATTTACATATAAATAGGTGTTCTGAATATATGATTTAATTTATTTAACTTTTACTTGATAATATAATTTTTTTGACAATTTAGTAACTAAACATTTAAAAAAAATTGATTTTATAGACTAGTTTTATTGTGTATATATTTTAAATTTAATGATTAAAGGTTTGTTAATGTGTTTAATAAGGTTTCTACATGAATAAAATTTACATCATTAAAATGTAAAACTGTTACTACGGAAAAATAATAATAATACATTATGTTATTATTAAATATAGATAATGTAGTTAATAAATCTCCACATAGTGACCTTGTCTATTATAGGTTTTATAAAAATAAATTAATTGATATTTGAGGGAATTAGATATGATATTTATATATTTTATATGTATTTTAAAAATACATTGGGTAAAAATCAAGTAACAAATTGCTAGAGCTTGTTGTTCTTATTTAAATAATTAAAAAAGAGTTTACACAACCTTGACTATATTGTAAATAATATATAAACCTCATATGAATATATTTAATGGATGTATATATTCATTTCAATTATACTATATTATATGTCGACTAATCAAATAAAAAATAGTTATTATGGGCACAATTGAGATGATTGATTGAATACAAATGGAATAAGTTTCATCAAGTTTTGTAACATATGTGAATATAAGAGAAAATAAAAAAGCTTATCCAAGTATTTAATTAAATATGATATAATTTGTTTCTCCCACCCATCAATATAATATATTAACGAATTATCTTATTATAACGAAAATTTAAATTTTTTTACTGAATACTATAATTTATTTTTCCTAATAAAAGTTTTAACGTTCATACAAAGTAGAAGTAAAAATTACATTCATATAAAAAATAAATTTTATATCATAGGATTATATTCAAAAATATATATTATAAATGATGATATCAAGGGAATATTTATAATTATTGAAGTTATATATATATTAGAAATTATTAAACCATTTTGAGGTCAAACTTTTATACCCATAATATCATAAAGATTTTACGGTATGTGAAGATAAATAAAAATGTAAAGATATAAATTTAGTTATGCTGAATATGTGAAAATTAATATTTCATATATGATTTCACATGTCAAATGACAATGTGAATTAGTCTTTACATCACCAATTTTTTTGGTATTGGATGTAAATGGAAATTTAAAATTATAAAGTATTTAATATATCATAGTAAATGTTACTTATCCATTAATGTTTTAGGATTTGATTTTAATGTAATAATGAAAAATATATATTATTAAAATAATATCAAATGTGAATATTGATAAAACTATTCCAAGGATGATGGTGATGAAATTATAAAAGTGTTCAAAGTAGATAATAAAATATTCCATAATATTATTTTATATTTTGATGTTAACAATTTTTTATATGTTAAAATAGTTGAATAGTCAATAATATGAATCTCACAATTATTCATCCAATATTACCCCATAGTTGTTAAATAATAAAATAGTATAATTTGATTGTATTATCATATTATCACATAAATGTGTGGTACTAATTATTTATATAGTAATGAGTTTAAAAAACCCATGATAGTGTATCATAAAAATTCTAGAAAATAATTTTATCCAATATTTTATGATAGAAATGAATTAATTTTGGATTTATGATATATTATAAAATATTTCCAAGAATAATAAAAGTATTATAATAAATTAAATGATATATGTAATTTATCACTTGTTTTTATTAGATGGATGAATTTATATAATGATATAAAATTGATAAAATATACTAATAATGTAACTATCAATATATGAGTTATAGTTTTAAATTATAGATGTTTTTCAAGGAATATTATCGGTTAAGATGTAATGTTACGATTTGAATAAGGATGATTCTTGTATACATCGAAAAATTGTTTTAATTAGTCACAAAACAAATAATAATACTATTAGTGTGTTTTGGATGACCTAATAGGTATACCACATAAAATTTCATAGATATTTATTTGGGACTATAGGCTTTCAGGGATCATATTAGATTCCCCACTACAATTGGAGAGTGAGATTCCTAGCATGAGAACCTATTTACATTGATACCATGGATATGCAATTATAGATGTTGAAATAGTTGATATGTGTGTGGTTGGGTATGTTAATGATAATGCAGTCAGTGGAGCTGAACCAAAGTAGTATTTGTCGTGTCATATAATGATTCAGACATATAATCCCTTGATAAAGTTAGACTAGGGAACATTTGGATTCACATTAATGTTTTTATGATGTTTTTATCTATTTGTCTGTGTGAGATATATTATTTTAATCTATGTGGATGAATGAATTTTCATGTATTCATCGACCCTGGTAGCCTATTCTACGAGAATATAGAATTTATGAGTACTATTATCCCAACTAGTAAAAATATTAAATGATGTGGTGTGTGTTGAATCATGGAACGACAAATTAAAATAACTTTCCGTATTGATATTATTTTATCATGAAACAAAATCCCATTCTTTACCATTGTTGTCAAAATGTATGAGTATTAATTAAAACATGACCAACCATAATAAAATTAATTTTTTATTTTTCACTAGTATTTTAGAGACCCAAATATTGATGTAGATGGACAGTACATTACTTTTTCAGAATACTTAATACAAAACAAAAATGGACACCCAAAGACCATATTAGTTTAGTGTCTTTGGAATCACGTAACATAATTTTCTATTCATGGTGAAAGATCTTCAATATATCCCATAATTATATTCCCCTTTTATTTTATTATGTAAAAACCATTCTTTAATATCATGGGGAAAAGAAAACATAAAAAGTGTGATATCAAATATTCATTAAGGCTAAGCATGGAGAAAATAAAACAACCAATATACATTTTAACTTAAAAACATGAACATCAAAATTAAACATCAAAATCACGATTTGTGAAATAAATCTGGGAAGTACATAAGGCATACATATATAAGGAACATTAATCATTATAAAATAGCATGGAAATATATCATGGAATTATGTAAAACCATAATGCACGTGATATGATTTCTATAGTAGCCATGTCATTGCTGCCAAGACCATGATATTGGACAAAGTCCACTATTGAATGCAGTTTACATGCCATTCCAACCCTGTATTACTAAACTGGATTGACTTGAAGTTGAACACATGTCTATCTCATGAGATATAAATCCTTTCCCAATACATTTAATGGATATATAGGTGTCACCAATCTCATAATGAATCAATTCATATGTTTCCCACAAAATAATAAATCATAAATCATAGCATAACCCATGTAATAAAAATGGGATTCTTAAACATCATTCCATCATAACATAATCCATATAATATAAAAGGACATTATAAAAATAATTCCATAATAACATAATCAAATAATTGTAATAATATGTATTGAAACATAACCCTATATCATCTTATATGGAAAATAATTTTGATAAAACACTTGAACTTAGTTCTTGGGGAAAATATCATTTATTCATCAAAATGATTTTCTTTTATCAAAATGACATGACATTATAAAAATAAAGAAATTTGATGAAAATATTTAATAAATCTTGTACAGGAAGCATCATGAAAATAAGGAATTATTAAGTCATTAAAATTCTTTCTTTCTCTATAAGTTAAAAAATATTCTTCTCGTACTTTTTCTGGAAAAATCCAAAAATACCCCGTATGGTAAACAAAAGAATGATTATTTCCATACCATGTAGTAAAAGTAAAAAAATGGTAAAAATGACTCTAAACATACATGTATGAATATTAATAATTTTATGAAAAAAAATTTATTAAACATGAACATGGATGATAAATATAACCCCAGAAAATACTTACGTATAAACAATGTCAGAGAAGAATGAGATTGCAAAATTATCCCTTACCGTAGGTCCAATTTCATCAATATGTGTACGAAACACCTGTATAGTGTGTTTAAAAATATTATTAACTTGTAACAGAACCATATTAATATATATGATTCACTTACGACTTTACATTACTCATTAATCTGTTAATTCCATGTCAAAATAGCATTTTGGGTAAAATTGTTTCTTGTAATTATTCATATGATTACATAGATCATGATTACATACATCCAGAATGTAAAAAATGATTTAAATATAATATATATTTAGTATATAATTATATATAACAGATCGATAAAATTAATGAAATTCACTATTCATGGAGATGGTAGGTCATACGTACACATGGACACTGTTTTCGTTTCCATATTCAATTGAATTGTTTTAAATAACGTATATATATACATAAATCCAGTAGAATTGTTATTTTATATATTTAATAATTACTTATTATATAAACTTTATAATCAATTTTGAATGGTTATCCTGGAAAATGAATCTCATCGCATCATGGAAACGGAAATCCGTATATATGCCCGAGCGATGATATCGTTCTGATAATTATTGAATAGAATTGGAGTGTATGATATAATATCTTAAAATTAGTATTATGTTATAATAATAATATATAGTAATTATTTCCACCATATACCCATACATGTATGTTGGTGGTGTAATAACATATTACACCACGGTGTGGAGACGGTAAGCCGTACGTACGCACGCGCGGTGATTTTATTTTTCATAGGATTGCTAGAAGGTGAAATAGGGTTGTTTCATATTTATAAAAATATATCAGTATCTTATTTATACTTATGTTATTACATTATAATTAAACAACTAAAGAAGAATAAGTAGAAGAATATTGAAACTTGAATGAATCAGTAGAAGAGAATACCACTTCTTCGACGCACCTCCTTTAAAAATCCTCTTAAGGGACTTCATTTTGTCTTTTGAGTAGACCAACACCTGCATAATGTGACTAGAGAAGTTAAGAAGATTAATTTTAAGGGTTTGTATGAGCTTGAATGACCAATATAGTGTGATGAGGAGAGGGATGCAGTTCCCTTTTATAAGAGAGGAGAGAGGAACTTTTGGGAAACCTCCAAAATATTAATTCATAATAAAATGAAAACCCACATAAAAACCTCCAAAATGACACACATTTGAAGATGATAAGACATAGTGTCGTAATCATATCATCCAATAAAATTTATACATGTTTGAACATTATTTTAAAACTTACCAATTTGATTTATCCAGATTTAATATATTTAATCTTATTTGGGGTAATAATATTCTAAATTTTAAATTGTAATAAAAAAATAAATATGTGTTGTGAATTGAAATAATTTGATACTTTTTTACATTTTCGACCATATAAATTTAAATTTTTTAATTTGTAAATATTTTTACGATTTTTAAACAATTTAATATAATGTAATTTTTATAAAATATCAAGAGTCAATTTTGACACTATTCAATTATTTGAATTCAAATAAAATCCACACAAAAAGATATTTTCAAGCCAAAATTTTAAATAGATTCTTGAAATTTCATATTTATTTATAAAATTATTTTAGATAATTAATTAGTTCATATAATATTTTTTTTAATATTTTTACAACTATTTATTTGATATTTTTCTTCATAAAAATATTGCTGCTACATTTTTCTATAATTATTTAATATACTTATTTATTGCATAAAAATTAAAAATAAAATACTACGATGAATTAAAATTTAATATATTCCATAATAATACTTTTACTCGAATCTATATTCTAAAAAATAAATTGTTCAAATGATATGTTTATTAAATTATGAAGGTGACAACTTAGACATAATTTAAAATAATATAATATAAATTCCATAATCTGTTTTATATGGCTCCAAATGGTCCAAAAGTCTTCACTTTTATGATTGTGGTGAGTTATACTCGACCAATATGTTTTGGTCAAGTGTTTTGGGCATTTTGATTTGAATTATTATTTTAATAAAAACTATATTATTGTTTTTTCACTAAATAAATAATTTATGCTTCATTAATGTATAAACTATTATAGAAAATTATATATTTAGTAAAAAATACAAATAAATTACCATAATAAAGAATAATATTTTATATTTCAAATGAGTATTTTTAATCAAATTTATATTCTGTATATCCTTATATTAAAAATAATTTATTTATTAATGTTTTAGTGAGACATATTTCACATTCCAAGAAATAAAATAAATTAAAGGTCTTAATCACATAAAACTGGGTTTTAATATATTCCATTTCGACCCAATAATGTTTTAGAAAGAAATATCATTATCAAGTTATATTAATAAAAGTGTTAGTGTGATTTTATATTATTATTTTTACCCTTAATTATATGATTTAGCTTTAACTGTGGTAAATAAAATTTATCGTAGTAATAATTCATAATTCCCCTAAATAAAGTGTATCCTATTAACATAATATGGACCCACTGATTGCAAATTAGGAATCCATTTTTCTAAATTCAATATACATAAGTGGATGAATTAAGTTTAAAATTAATCCCACTGTTGAGAAAACCTGTTTTAAAATTGAAAAAAAAATTCAAAGATTGAAATGATTTTACCTATGAATTCATTGTAAAATTAATTATAATGAAACACATAATATTAAACAATAATAAAATATTCTATTTATATTTTAAATCCATTAAATATTATAATTTAACCATATAAATTATCTTGATCACAAAAGTTTTTTTTAATTAAAATTTATCATATATTTACTATTCATCGAAATATTAAAGTTAACAGAAACATATATAAAAATGATACAATGTCAATTTTTATATTATTTTGACAATGAATAAGAATATATCGTCATATTTCACTTATAAACATGTCAAAAACAATTTTTAATGTGGGAACGCAATCAAAAGGCGACAAAACTGCATTTATTTAAAGATACTTATTTTACCAAAAAAAATTATTTTGTTCTCATACCAAGTTATAGAATATGATTAAGCTGAATTATATTGTTATAAAATTCATAATTTGGTTAATAATATTCATAATGGATAGTTATTAATAATTTTATAACAATATATTGTTTTTTAGAGAAACTCGGTATTGCGTACAACACACGGTATTGAAGAAGGTCTCTCTTGCGTGCAACACAAGCCAATAATAGTGTTTGAATATAATACAAGATAATACAGTGTTGCGTATATCCCAATATAATATTTTTGTAGCGTACAACACAAGACATCAAAGTAATTAAAAAATATTTCTCATAAAATCGTAGGGTGTAACATTCTACCCCCCTTAAAATGAATTTCTCCCTCTAAATTCATCGGGGTTATAAATTTTTTATTACATTAATGATTATTTCATATAATCCCACATCAGAATAATTAATACTAAAACTTATGATTAAAAAGTAACTTTCGAAACATAACGGTCATCCAAACTAACTCAACACTGGGTTTCCAAATAATAGAATATATGTGAAAACATGGATATGGAATAGAAATCTAACCATCATGTTCTGAGGAAGTGTGGTAGAAAACATGGCTATGAAAAATCCATCAATCACAAATACATAAATTTGTGATGATCTAAGGTACATTATGATTAATCATATATGTGGGTACTATGACAACATTTCGGGTTTTGAATATCATTTCCCTAAAGTTGATGAATTTAATTGTAAGGATAAATAATTACTTGATTTCACTGTAATATCATCATTGGTCATTCCATGTACATTTTCCACTTCATGTCATATTTAATGGGATGACGTTGAATTTTTCATTATAGAAGTATTAGTAGATCATGCGATAGAATGATAAGTCATTCCATCTATCTCTATCACAATATAGTTTTGCATACGATTTTAAATACATATAAGTTCATCTATGGCTAGGTTAATTGTATATGGTTCAAAAAATGGACGTATACTTCATCTATCATACCACATAAAAAAATGAAACTACTTTATACTGACCAAGGTCTTCTTGTAGGCCAGTGGTATGTGATAAAGTCCCATCACACTTCATTTGTGGGTTTGATTCCCGTATTCTTGTCTGAAGCGACAAGTTCTCATCGGTCATATGGGTTGTATTTTTTCTAAAACTACACCATTATAACATTCCATAAATAATAAAAAATATCTAGCCTTAAAAAATACTATATCTTGTCCAACATAATCCATTCCAACAATTAGGCTTATCCAAAATTCTTCTGTCCACTCTCATAGTATAAAGAAAAAGATTACTAGAGAGGTCATCTACAAAGCATGTGACTACCATCATTTATCGACTATATATCAGAAGATATATCATGTTGGTGATACTCCAAACCTGTGAATAACATAATCATGTATTCTCTTGAAACATGAATTACTATAGAACAATAGTAAAAACATGAATGCTGTCAAAAGATAACTCTTTCCACATACAAAAATCCCAAAATTTCTATACACTCAAACCATGATGTCACTTGGTCCTTATACAAGTAATGAGATAATTAATACTATCAAACATATTATTTCTTCCTTATCCCTTCATTATGTGCATATCATCTACATTCCAAAAATATTTCAATCACTTTTCATGGATATCGGTACCATTTATCATATACATTTCAATACTCAATGAAACACAATATTATAACAATCCATAGATTTTTCATTATTCCATCATACTATATATTATTCTTGATAAACATTAAATCATTCCACTACCTTCTTAAAACATTGACCAAGCTTCATCATTTTATTCCTCAACACTTCCTTCATCTCATATATCAATTTTAGTCTCTTCATCATCATCAACATAAATACTACCCATATGACCATGCTGATTCACTTCATGAGATTTTCCCATAGGGAATTGGATTTCATAATTCTTTTACATTCCACAGGTAAAAAATTTATATTTCGTTGATTTCTTGGAAGTACAATTATACTATTTTATCGTGTTTACTTATCCTTTTCCTTTGAAATTAGTGGATTTGTGTTCTTTTCCACACCCAAGTCATCTTCAAATTACTTTGAAACATTCTCCTTGTTTCCTCTTCCCACATGATTTACATGAGAGAAATAATACTTTTTTTCCTCTATGATCATGATGAAACTCCATCTTTCACTTATTAGAAGAGTCAGAAAACATACCGATGTTGATATAATTGATCATATTCTGATATTTTTGATTTTTCATTATTACTATTTTCACCATCCAAATCCCATTTCATTTGGTTTCTCATGATGAATATCATTCGATTGTCCATCATATTCTCCATTAAAATGAATCTTTCTGTTTCCAACCTTTTTTTAAAACCCATAAATAATAGTGGGAGAGGAAAAAATCACACTAGGAAAACAACATAATCAATAGGGGTACTTTAAATATATAAACTCATAGGATTAATCCTATTTTATTCATGATCAATAACATAATTATATGATTGTAACCTATACTTTATACTTAACCTTAAGAACAACCCTAGAAATACCTTAGAAATATCTCTAGGGATCTTAATAATGTTTTCACATCCTTGTTTCCAAAGGTTAATTAAACCTTCCCTGTGATACCAACTGTATAGACCCAGATCATGATGTACATGGACATTAAATTACTTTTGCAGAATACTTAATACATAAAAAAATAGACACCCAACGACCATATTAGTTTAGTGTCTTTGTAAACATGGAACATAATATTTTAATCCTGGTGAAAGATCTTCAACATCTCCCATAAAGATCTTCCCCTCTTGTTTACTTACCTAAAAACCATTCATTATATATTGGGAAAATGAAAACATAAAAACGGTGAGCTCAAATGATCAGTAAGGGTATGTAAGTAGAAAATAAAATAAACCATATAAATTTTAAATTAAAAACATGAAAATAAAGTTTAGACATCAAAATCTCGGGTCGTGAAATAAATAATCGTGGTACGTAAGGAATATATCTGTAATAAAAATTAATCGTGATAAAATATCATGTAAATAAAACAAGAAATTGTTGAAAATAAAAAAGCACCTGATATGATTTTTATAGTAGCCAAGGCATTGCGACTAAGACCATCATAGTGGAGAAATTTCATTACTGAACCGGGTTTACTTGTCGTTCCAGCCCTGTATTACTGATCCAGATTAACATGACATTCCAGCCACGTCTATCACATGAGATATAAATCATTACCCAATTCATTGGAGAGAGATATAGGTCCCAACCATCTCATAATGAAATAATTATTATGTTTTCCACAAAATCATAAATCATACGTCCTAGCATAACCCATGTAATAAAAATGGTATTCTTAAACATCATTTAATCATAACATAATCTATATAAGATTAAAAAAACTTCATTAAAATAATTCAATCATAACATAATAATAAAAATGTAATAATAGGGATTGAAACATAACCCTATATCATCTTACATGGATAATAATTTTGAGAAAACAGTTGAACGTAGTTCTTGAGAAAAATATTTTTTCTTCTTCAAAATCAATTTATTTTCTCAAAATGACAAGAAACTATAAAAGAAAATAATTTTATTGAAAATATTCTATAAAACATGTAAAATAAGCTTCATTAAAATAACACATTATGAAAACGTAAAAATCTGATCATGTCGTATATGTTAAAAAACATTAATCTCGAACTATTTCCAGAAAACTCAAAAAGTACCTCGTATGGTAAAAAAAGTATGATTCCTTCCATGCCATGTTTTAAAAGTCAAAAAATGGTAAAAATGACTTTAAACATACATGGAAGAATATTAAACATTTTATGAAAACATATTTATAATACATGAACCAGGATGATAAGTTTATACCTAGAAAATACATATGTATAATCAATATAAGATAAAAATGAGATTGCAAAATTATCCCTTACTGTTGGTCCAATTGAATCCACATGACTCTAAAAATAATGAATAGTAGGTTTAAAAATATTATTAACATGTAACGGATCCAAAATAATATTTATGATTCACTTATGACTTTATATTACCCGTTCTATTTTCAATTCCATGTTAAATTATAATTTTGGGTAAAATTGTTTTTTGTAATTATTCATATGATTACATAGGTCATGATTACATATTTCCAGAAAGTAAAAAATTATTTATATATAATCAATATTCATAATATAAATATATATAATATATCGATAAATGAAATGAAATACACCATTCATTACATGGTAGGTCGTATGTATGCATGAATGTTTTTTCATTTCCTTATTAAATTGAATGGATGTAACTAACATATATATAAACATCAATCCAGTAGCATTATTATGTCATATATTTCCTGATTACTTATTATATATACTTTATAATCATTCTTTAATTATTAACATGTATAATGAATCTCATCGCATCATGGAGACGATAATCTGTACGTACACACAATCGATGATGTTGTTCCCATAATTATTAAATGGAATTGTAGTGGATGACATAATATCTTAGAATTAGTATTATTTTTTAATAATCCTATATAGTTTTTATTTCCACCATTATACCGATCCAATTAAGGTGGTGGTGGATAAACAGATTACACCACGGCGTGGAGACGGTAAGTCGTGCGTAAACTCGCACACTGATTTCATTTTCCATAGGATGGATAGATGGTGAAATAGTATTGTTTCATATTCATAATAACATATCAGTATATTATTTATATTTATTCTATTAAATTATAATGAAACAACTAAATAAGAGGATGTTGAAGAATAACAAAACTTGGAATAATCGATAGAAGAGATTACCTCTTCCTCGACGCACATCCTTTAAACATCCTTTTAATAGACTAGAGGTTGTCTTTTGAGAAGACAAAAACCTACAGAATGTATGTAGGGATGTTTAGAAGAGTAATGGGTACGGTTTGGCCATTCTTTAAGGCTCAAAATGATGTTAATAGGAGAGGGATGAGGTTGCTGTTTATAAGAGGGGCCAGGGGTGCTTTTGGAAACCTTTAAAATATTATTTAATAATAAAATCAAACCCCACATAAAAACCATAAAAATGACTCAAATTAGAAGACTAAATGAGTTAGCATTGTAATATAATTAGACAATAAAATTTATATTGTTTGGGAAATTATTTTAACCCATATCAGTTTGATTTATCCTTATTTATTCTATTTAATATTATTTGTGGTAATAATATTCAAAATTATAAATTGTTATAAATACTTACTTATGTGTTTTGAATTGTCCATAATTGGATACTTTATAAAATTTTAGAAAAATATAAATTTTAATTTATAAATTTTAAATATTTGTGTCATTTTTAAACAATTTAATAATATCTTATTTTTATAAAATATCATTTTTTCAATTTATACAGTATTTAATTAATGGAATTTAAATAAAATCAACATAGAAGATATGTTCGAACCAGAATATTAAATAGATTCCTAGAATGTCAGGTTTATCTATAAAATTCGTTTTTCACATTAATAAGTTCATATAATACTTATTTTAATATTTTTACAACCAATTATTTGATATTTATCTTAATAAAATAATTACTACAACATATTTGTATAATTATTTAATATAATTATTTGTTGAATAAAAATAAAAAATAAAATTATAAGATGATGATAAATCTAATATATTTCCTTAGAATAATATTAGTTGAATTTATATTTCAAAACACCCAAATGATAAAATGATATGTTTATTAAATAATGAATGGGACAACTTTGACATCATTTAAAATAAAATAGTATAAATGTCATAATCTTTTTTATTAAGCTCCAAATGTCCCACAAGTCGACAAGTGTATGATTACACTATAGATATAATCGACTAATAAGTTTTGGTCAACTGTTTGGGAATTTTAATGGGTATTATTATTTCAATTAAAATTATATTATTAATTTTTCACTAAATAAATAATTTCTGCTTAATTAATTAATATTCTATTAAAGTAATTATATATTTCATAAAAATTACAAATAAGTTACCATAATAAATAAAAAAAATTATATTTTAAATGAATATTTATAATTGAATTTATATTACGTATAACCATATATGAAAAATAATTTAATTATTAAACTGTGAGTGAGACATAATTCACATTCCTTTAAGTAAAATATATTAAAGTTATTAATCACATAAAATAGTGTTCTAGTGTATTCCATTTTGACCCAAATATGTTTTAGGACGAAATATAATCATCCAAATTTTTTAAGACAAGTGTTAGGGTAATTTTATAATATTATTTTTACCCTTAATTATCTAATTTACCTATAACTTTGGTAAATAAAATTTACCGTAGTTAGTATTAATAATGGAAAAAAAGTAGCCTTTTAACATTACCTGGAAACACTAATACCAAATATGAAATCCATTTTTCCAAATTCAATACACATAAGTGGAAATATTTAATTTAACATTTATCCCAATGCTGAGAAATTATGTTTTAAAAGTTAAAACATTGTAAAATATTAAAATGTTTTTATCTATGAATTCAATTATAAAATAATGATAATGACAGAAATAATATTAAAAGGTAAAAATATATTTGATTTATACCATAAAACCATTCTATATTATAATTGATCCATATAAATTATCTTGATTAAAAAATTAGTTTATAATTTAAATTTAGCATATCTTTACTATTTTTCAAAATATGAAAGTTAACAGAAAAAATATTTAAAAATTATCCAAAGATATTTTTTATATCCTTATTGCAATTAGTAAGTTTATTTCTTCAAATTGAACTTATAAACTTAATAAAAGTATATTTAGTGTTGGTGCACCATCAAAAGGTGACAAAACTGTATTTTTTTTATAAATACTTATTTTACTAAAACAATTTATTTTTTTCACATACCATGTTCTAGAATATGTGTAAGATGACTGATATTTTTATAAAATTCAAAATGCGGTTAATACTATTCATAACGGCTAGTTTATATAAATTTTATAACAATATATCAATGTTTAGTGATACTCGGTATGCGTACAACACATGCTATTGAGGAAGGTGGATCTTGCGCGAAACACAAGCCTAGAATAGTGTTTGAATATACTACAAGCTAATACGGTGTTGTGTATAACTCTAGAAAATCGTGGTGTAGCGTACAGAACAAGACATCAAAGTAATTAAAAAGACTATTTATCATAAAATCTCTCGGTGTTACAAGTATGAATCTAAGGATACATGAAAAGAGATATTACTTTGTACCAAATCCACTAATGTTAAATACTATTATAACGTTCTAAGGGATTTCAATGTCCCTCCTAGTTCATTATAACCAATCACAAATTGAAATCCAATATCTCAATGAATTTACGTATTATCACTTAAACTTCATAATATTTATCATTTGATAAATTTAATCAATATATTTTACACTTCATTTGGAAAACCTTGAATCAATAATTTCGTCCATATAATTAATAACTTTTCTGTTTTCACATGTGATTCAATTTTAGGAAACCATATCCCTATATTCAAAAAACATTTTAATTCTCAATTAACCTTTTTTTCTTTCGTGAAACTTTAATCAGGCACAAAATGTTTTATCTTTCATGAAACTAATATAATTATCAAAACTCTATATAAATTCATTATATAAACCTTTTTAAATTAAAAAATAATTTTCATTGTGGAAGTGATGACCTTTATGACCCTTAACACATAAATATATTTCATTAAACAATTTAATGCTTTCATAGATTTGGGTTCATCGATTTTTATGTTCAATGTAATATCTAAACTTGGGTACCAAACATTGGTGCCCTAGGATGGTCAGTCACATGTCCTCATGTGCGCCAACCCATTCACTATAGGTTGCTAACTAGAAGGGAAAGTATAGTATAGATAATGGGAAGACTATACCATCTTTTATGAGGGAAATACATCAGAAAAAAAAAGTCACATAATAAAAATTAACAAGAAACATTAAATTACTAATACCTTAAATGATCAAATTGGAGATACAAAACCGATGTGAAAATTAAACATTTCAAACTAATGTACACACCATGTTTCAAATGTAAACTAAACAATGAAGACTATAATGAATACAAAAAGGTTACCAAACCATGTCTCATTCCCCCATCCATGCTCTATCCTTACTCATCCACCACACATAGGGCCTTTCACATATCATTTCCTAAAACAATGACATCTATTTGGGTAATGATCAATAAGGTTGACTAGGGTGTGAGTAAAACATAGAAGGCCACACACTATGGTATCAAAAAAGATATCGATTTAATAGAAATTTTATGCATTTTTATATAGGAATCCTTAAAATTACTAAGTAAATATTTTTCACTATATCAATTAATATTTATTTAAATATACCAATCCTTATGTTGTCTTATCAAACTATTTTTCAATATCAACATCAGCTCATTCCAAAGCCTTAAATATGTATAAGGGACATCATATGTCAACCTTCCATTGTTACGATCATTTAATTCACACAACAGTATAAACATATCTCCATTAATTAATTCATTCTTTAATACCCATAATAAAATTTAACTTGTTTGACATAATTATGATGTTTTCACTTTTTAATTATCACCTAAATAATCATTTTTCTATTCATAAATTCTTTATCTAATGAATATGTTACCATTTATCAAGTCATAATTAATTAAGTAATTAAATATCCACATCAATTTCATAACAAATTAATTAATTCTCCTAACAAAAAAATTAATTTTGTTAATTAATAAATTAACATTTCACATAACAAATATTATATAATTTGAAAATCAAATAACCCTGTCGAATATTTTAAATGATTTAAAAATTAATTAATCACATAAATTATATTATCCAAAAAAATTAATAATTCACATCAATATAATTACCAATTAAATAATTATTTTATCACATCATTTCCATTCATTAATTTCTTAAATAATTATTTAGTTCAATAACATCAATTGATTTATCAATTAATGAAATCAATATTTATATAACAAAAAATATCAAAATTATTTATAAACCATATGATAAGTAACAAAAACTATTTATCATTAAACAGATTTATTAATTAATTGTGTAATTAAAAAAAATATCTCATAATGTTTAATAAGCATAATTATCCTAAATCACATATCTCAATAAAATCATAATTCATTAAAAAATAAATTTTCCAAACCTATATCTTAGAAATCCCCAATCTTATAACAACACTATTATTTAATTCACCATATTAACTAATCCAACTAAGAATTAAATTTGATTTCTTCTAATATAAATTATAAATCGACATAAAAGTAATTTTAATCACGACATTGGGTTAGGGATTATAAACTGCTAACATCATGTTTGATGAGGATGATTCCCAAACAAAATTCCAAAAATTTGAGAAGCACAATGATCTTGAATGAGATCCAATTATAAAAAACTAAATTTTGTGTAAATGAAATAAGATCCTTAAAATCAATATTTATATGTAAAATCATATATCAATATATAATATAAGATTTGAATGACTCTTTTTAAGTATTAGATTATAAGGGAGAAATGGAGGAAAACAAACAGGCAAGAATCCACCAATTGGGAGGGGTGTGGGTCTTTGATCCAGGATAAGAATAAAAAATGAATGTTGTGAGGGATTCAAATCCATATAGAGTGATCAAATATCATGAAATATGTAACATGGTTTAATATGTTCCAAATAGGTATTAAATTGGTGGTTCATATAATTACAAACAATAATAACTTCTTGTTTAAATTAACTCTCGTGGGTGCTTTTCTATGTAGTGGAACCTGTTTTCCCTTAACCGTGTGAATAAAATGTGTCCCTAAATTACAGGTGTGTTAACATACTCCAAATAGTGTGTATTGTTTGAAAACCCATGTGAAAACTAGGGAAAACCATCTTGTTTAGGGTTTTACGTTTTTCTAGGTGGGGATGCATGGTATTCCCTAACCGTGTTACAAATGTTGACTAACCCTATTTCTTCCATTTTATCATTTTCACATAATCTCTCCCAAGATACAATCCATGAAAAATAATAATCAAATCATGGAATAATGTACCTGAAAAAAGCATGATAAATCACCAAAAAATGGTGGGATCTTATAATATTTTCCCCTTATTGCTGCACATCCTTGAGATGTACTTACAAGTAGATCAGTGGTTTTTAGACTAAAATATTAGGGCATTGATCCCACATATATAATTCTATTTACCTTGATTCCTCATATACCTATATTTTTATTCTTATAAATATCAATTATAGGGACAACCCTTCCCCACAATACATTCTCATTGTGATCAAACACATGTATAGGATGCACCTCAAAGGTTAAATCAATATAACACTCTATACAATCACTATCGATGACTTGATAAATGTCAATGTTATACCAAAATATATACGATACATTGAAAAATTTCATACATATTATTGTATTTCTGTGGAAGATCAAAACAATATGCCACTAACTAGATTATCTTCACAACATCAAATAGTTCGATGAACCTAGGTTTCATCTTTTCCAAAATCGTTATAATAGAGTGAACCGACATATGTGACACCCAAAGGATAACTTCGCCACTCTATGTAAACTCTAGGGTCATCTATTTCTATCAAAGTATAAATTATATCTATATTGATCCATAAAAATAATTTTTTGAATCAACTGAACCAGCTCAGTGTTCTCATGTATTAGACTCAAACATAACAATTCTAACTCACCTACCTGTATTTACCACCATAATGAGAGTAAAATGTTTCCATATATGTTATATCCTGATAATTTTTGATATATATGAACTCAATTAAATATAGGTTCCTCACCCAAAACCCACTGATGTCTATGAAACATGCTCGCAGTATAACCTAAAGCACATGTATTGTATTTTCTGAGTTTCCATCTATCAGTGGGAAGAAATTATTGCAAATTAGTACCTGTTTATCATGATCTTATATAACTAATTCCACAATCATTAATAAAATATGAGTCCAAGATAGAAACTATAGTTTTCGGTAACCCAATAGGATGGACTATCCATCGAACGTATAGTTTTCCCAATTTCTCTAATAAAAAATGTTCCTCGTATAAGATATAAATGCAACACATTAGTTAGTTCATACTCAATGAACTAAATAGAACCATTATTTTGTGGAATCCATGGAATACCCACCATAAATTATTTGTTAATGTTATTGAAATTTTTAATATAAATGGTAACAGCTATAGTAAAACTCCATGCCATTTATTCCCTTATTTAACATTGTCAAAGGTGTTGCATTGTGTAAAAAAACTTAATATCTTCATTTCCATGCATGTTTACCAAAAAATTCATCATAATTCATAGTACAGTTTTGTCACCCCTAATTTTCCCACACACATTGAAGAATGAAACTAATTCTTTAGCTCCTCCCACAAAGATGTTAGAAACTCTAAACAATTCATTGAAATAGATGATATTTTCATAATATACACTCTAATAAGAATGTGACACCCAAACGAAAAAGGATTTCCCATAGGGAAAAAAATTAATGATCTTCATGTTTTTTCTCTAATTTGTGATTAATTCATAGACTCCACTTAAACTGATACCAGATTCCTCTTCTACTGACTCTCAAAAACCTCCACTTCAATTTTAACCCTAAAAGACATCATATTACACTACGTAGACGACTCTATATCATCTTCATTCTATACATTCTATCTCAAATCATAAAAAACCCTATTAAAAATATTCAGAATATTTTGAATATCACAATCAAATGACTTCATATACTCAAATCATCTCTGCTATCGAATATTACAATTCTTCTGTGAAGAGATAAACATTAAACATATATATTCTATATACATAGTATAATTTATTCCAAGTATGTAATGCCACTAAAACATTAAAAAATCAATATTAACAGATATCTCATGGTCAGGTTTGTGGTTGTTCATTTATTCATTCCATAGATGAAATGAATCGTAAGCCACAACTCTATCTTCATGAATCAAAAGAAACACATGTAAAATCATATAAGCATCACAATACATTGTATAAATTTATCATGGAAATGGTAGTATTAGTACATTGGTCAGTTTAAATCTCTTTTTCAAAATCTAGAATATATTCCATTAACATTCTAACTAGAATGTTATAATCCATTTCTTGGTCGAGACTGAAAATTGAGATTCAAAATGCGAAAAATCCCAAAATAATTTTCAATAATATAACACCAATGATTGAAATAAATTGATATGAAAATTATTATTGAGGTTATCCAAATAAACCACTACATGAACATAAAATGGGACCCCATACATCCCTTTCTCTAATATGATGTGGCCAAATAAGTGTGCCTAGTTATTCCAAAATTGACTCTTATATAGCTTAGGGTATAGACAATACTCTATCAACGTACAAAGGGTGATATAATGTGCTGGTCAGGATCATCATGCGTCCTAATGTACACAATGATTTCATCCACAAACACTACCACACACTGATCTAGGTTGGGATGGATGATCATGTTCATCAAGACTACAAACACTACTATAGAATTTCTCAACACGTAAAAAATTACTACGAACTGATATAGGTCATCTGTGCATCCAAAATCAGTTCATGGTATATCCAATGTCCTAATAGTAAACTAATGATACACTGATCTCATTTTTGTATTATAAAAGACTCAATATCCCCATAACTAGTAGAAAATATCATCACTACATGAAAGTGAATACTAGTTACTCGCTATTATCCAGTTCTACATATAGTAATCAACACATAAGTGTATGTTATCATAATTATTCTTATCAAAAAAATTGGTGAACCCCAGGGAAATGTATACAAATGGATAAATACCTATTCTTCCAACTCATCCAGTTGTGTCATGAACTATTGAATCTCTATAATTTCCATTCTAGATATTTGAATGTAACCTGGTTCATCACCTGGAATGAGCTGAATGATTAATTTCACATCGATCTCTCATAGTAGTCCTGAGAAATATTTATTAATGAAATCATGAAATATATCCACTATGGATGGAAATGCATATCGATTTACAACTTCTTCATCCAATAATGGACTAATATATTGGCTTGTGAGATATCCCAATTATTGAATAATTGGACATACTCATCCTACAAGGTTATCCCACTCAACATGGGGAATATAGTTTTCACCATTTTGTGACTTAAATGTCATAATCCCATTGTAACATTCAATGTGATATTTCTATGATACTATCATGTCCATACCCAGAATTAAGTAAATTTTAGACTTTTCAAGAATAAAGAGATCCCAAAAAATTGATATTCCCCAAGATCAAGAGAAAACCGCATTTATAATTAAATGTATCTCAACCGTTATTCAAGATTTGTGTCTATCATAAACACCATATAACTAACCCCCCCCCCCCTCATTAGGCATAAACTATTCACAAAGTGATCATATATAAATTAATTATTGGAACTGGTATCCAGTGTATTACTTGATAAATAATAGTCTATAAAAATCATACCTCTCAGGGATGAAGGTTCATCCTCACCCTCCACAATTCTATGACTCAATGTAAGAAATTATGATGTCCCACTTTCTTGTGATGATGTATTAATCGCTTGAGCTACAAAAATCTATTTATATCAGTGTTTGTTCTTAGAATTATGGTTTACATGGATTCTACTGCCATGAATAGTAGAACTCCAACAACTACAATGATATGGTGTTTATGGTCTTCTTCGTGCACCCTGTTATATGTATATCATGTATTAGAACATGTCACATACTAAGTCCTATAGAACCACTATAAATGTCCAATAATGGAAAAAGACTTACACATTACTAGTTTTTAGGGGAAATATCTCTATATGTGTCCTAGTCTACCACACTAGTGATAGATCACTCGATTAGGATATTGAGAAACTAATCTATCTGTATGTCAATCCCACATTTAAATGAACCACTAGAGAAAAGCATTGAAAATATATAAATCATCCAACATATTATATCACAAGTATATTTTCCCCCAATTTAAATCTCATGAACTCTTTAGATATCTCATGTCTCAAAATATCTAGATAGATGTTACGTGGGATATTCGTCAACAATCCCTCCATATAATACCATTAGCATACACAGTCTATTCCTAAATGTACCACCAGTTCATCGTGGATACCCATTGAATATAAGTATCAAACATGACAATCCTATCAGACAAAGTCAATAAATGGTCATGTATCATCTTGAATGATTCATCCCAGATTTCAAATCCCTCATGTTGACCCTGTATTGTAAATATTGAACATTGCTAATACTGAACCTCTTGCACCATATCTGACATGATCTCCACAAACCGTCTTTTATAGCATTCCAAATAATATATAATGTTTTCAATTTTCACATGGATCTTCTCCCCAACATCCTCAACTATAACAATGAATGTCTCATTTTCCACAACCGAATGATCATCTATATCCTTGAACTTTAGTCATCCTCACATCAAGCTTCAACAAAGTGGAATACAATATAACAATCCAAACACACAATGTAGTACAAAGTACAACACATCAACATGTTGAAGTTATACACAACCATTTATTTTCCTAAACCCCACCACTTGGCCAATTATGGGGTAATATCACTAACATTAACCATATGATTCATTGGACATAGTTATAGTGGGTAAACAATATATTTATGGATGTTTCTGATTTAGGTACCTAATTATTCAAATTAAAATTTATTTTTCTAAATGTTATAAATTTCTTGTTAGGGAAATTTTAAATTCAATTTCACCGGTGTGGAAAACATTTTAGGTTCAACCGCTTACCCAAAACAGATTTTCTCATTTGTTCCTAAGATGATGCATGTCTCTATAATTCCATGATACTATAATGAGGAATAAAATATCAAATATCTTTCCATATTATTCCAAAAATAAATATTAAAAAAATACTAACATCAATAATCCCAACAAACAATAACTTCACCCATGGTGAAAAAATATTCAAATATATCAAAAAATTAAAATTACATCATTTCCTACCATGGGTACATGGTTTTTCCCATGTACATTAGTTTGATAATCCCATGAATATGACCATATACCATAGGATGGAGGACAAAAACTTTCTTCTCATACCATTTTTTTACATCCTGACCCATGTACCATATATCGGTGCCCCGATCCAGTTAGTCATATGACCTCAAGTGTGCCTCCCCATATGTCAAAGGCATCATAATAACAGAAAAGGTATAATATTTATAATGTGGAGACTATATCAACTTTTATTATATTAATACCCAATAAAAACATATGAAACAATCATTTAATTAAATTTAACTGGAAATAAAATTATACTAATACTCAATGATGAGAAAACTGGTGATGTAAAACCAAACTGAATAACAAAAATGTCATGATAATTTACCTTCAATATGTCAAATGAAAACTCAATTGTAAATTCATTGATGACTCCAAAATTTGTTCCAAATGACGTATGGTTCGCTCATCTAGGATCCACCCCCACTCGGCCACCTAACACTTGGATGTTTCCCATATCATGTCGTACAACCAAGAAATATATTCGGGTAATGACCAAGTACCCCAATTAGGGTGTCAGTAAAACTCATGACATCACCAAATACAGTTTCTAAAATAATATCCATTCAATATAAAGTGTATATTTTATTATAAAAATTAATTTCAATTCATAATAAAATGGATACCAGATAATCAATTAATCTTTATTTAACTACATAAATCATCGGGTTCTCAAAGACACACAACTTCAATATATACTACATTTTATTCTGAATACTGATGTCTGCCTGAGGGGTATCATATCTAAGAAATAGATTGTAACCATTATTTAATTCAAAATATATAATAAATTTTTTCCATTATGTAATTAATAATTTAATACACACGTCACTATTCAACTCATATAATATAATGACCATGTTCCCACAGTTTATTTCACAACCAAATGACCATGTTAAATTTATATATTCGCATATGAATTTCCATGTAACCATTCATAAAAACATAATTAATTCAACAGTTGAAAGTCAATGTCAATATCATTACTAATTAAACTATTATCTTAACACAACTATTCTAGAAGTTAATTGACCAACGTACTATTCAAATCAGCAATATTAATTAATTTGATAATTAATTTACACACTCAAATGCATTAATTAATTGAAAATTTATTCAATCACTTGAATTATATTATTCAACTAATAATTAACTAACTACATTATTTTCAATGTGAGGTAAATAATTATTTAATCATATCATTACCCATTATTAATTCCAAAAATTATTCTTTATTTCAATCACATTCATTAATTCATCAATTAAACAAATTATAGTACACAACCTAAAATCTCATAATTAATTATAAATATAATTATCTCAATCCCAAACATAAAATATTATAATTAATTATTCAATTAATTACCAAAATAAATAAATATATATCACATAGTTAATTAGAAAATTAATTTTCTCAAATAATTAATCTCAATATATCCACTTTAAGTCAACAATTAATTATATATATTTATAACCTCTTAATACCTATATTCATATACTTATAATTTATAAATTCAACAAATTAATTAAATAATAATATATTCAGTTTATAATTATAGTATAGAAATGATTAAATTAAATATAAAAAAAATTAATTCATAAATATGGGATTTAAATTATATTAGAACTTCCTCAAGACCGATGAAGAATGTTAAGAAACAAAATTCCCCAATCTTGAGTGGAAAAACAACATATATAGAGATAAAAACTAATAAAAAAATTAAATAAAACAAGATACATCCAATATAGATCATTATTAAATAAAATATATTGTGATATAATGAAAATTCATATTAACATTTTTCTAGTATTTGAGAAGATGGGATAATGAATAAAAACTAATGAGATAGAATCCGCTTACAATAAGTGGTCAAAATCATTGATTCGGGCTTCGATTCTCAAATAATGGAGTTCTTGAAGGATGTGAATATATTTGGAGAGATAAAAATTCATGAATGAGGGACTTGGATTGAATGGGTGTTGAATTTAGATTATAACTTTGGTTTGGGTAATTAAGAAACTAAATTTCAGGTTAAATTAATTATCAATCATGGCTTGCTAGGTAGGGACGCATGATTTCCCCTAATTATTCACATAATCTTTACACATAAATTAAAAGGATGTACATTCACTTATAATAGATCACATGGGTTTATAATCCATGTTCGAATCCTAGAAAACCCAATTATCCATTGGTAGCATGGTTTTCTATTCATGGTTTCACAGTTTTTGGTAACCAAGCAACAACCATGTAAATCAACTTTTTCATCTACTATACAAAATTTTCTCCCAAACATACCTAAAGGTAAAACAAAAATTAAAATACTCAATACAAGGAAATATTTTAAATAAAATTTGGACTGATTCATAACTAGAAATATCCAGAATATCACATTCAACCTCTAAGTGGGTAGTTTCATAAGTAAGGTATATTTTGATGCCTTGAAAACATTTTCCATTCATCACCACCTTCTCAGAACACTCATCAATATTTTCATGAATTTCAAAAAAAAATTAATGTTTCTTGTGAATTTTCATAGTTGAAATAAAAATTATCATTCATGGACCCTTCTTCCACAAGTCGGAAATAATTCACAAAAAACCCTATCTTTAATGAATTTAATTTCATTGTCAAAATTTCATGAGTCATCCTAAAAACGCACACATTGTGAAAGTGTTCTATCCTTAAAATATTTAAATTCCAAAATATATGTTGACACTATGAAAATACCCCACCCTATAAATTTCATATTTTACAACACATCCCGAGCTTATATACCTCTGTTATAGAAATTTTGTAAAATTCCTTATCCAGAATTGTGATTTAACTTCAGAACTATAGTTCTTAGCATAATTTATCAACAAAACAATCAATCCAAAAAATTTGTAAACTAACCATGAGGTATTATACCAAATGTTAACCTATATGGGTTTGGAATAATCTATTTCCCATGAACACACAATCTATTAGTAAAATGAAAAATTATGAGAAAACATATTTTGATAGGACGTAAAATGGTGTACGTCGGTATATAGGTACATGTGTTTATATGAGATCACTCTAGATCACATTAAATCTTTATTAGTACTGATGGTTTTATAGATTCCAATCATCACATATAAATATGAATTAGGATATTAATATTTATTTGAAATGATAATGAATTCCATAGGTCGTAATTTGATGTAGATTGGACATTAATTTTATTTCACTCAAAGTCATAAACTAAAATTTTTTCATCCAAAAAAAATGGATATGTTTTTTTGAAGGTAATGTGTGTTTTTTGATATAATTTTAAGTTTATGATCGATTTGAAATAGTATTTTAGAATATTTTTTGATTATTTTTTAGATATAATATCACATGTTATTATATATGATGCAATAAAATGATATATATAGAAAATTATTTAGCATTTAGTGCAAGTGTTAAATTTAAAGAGATTTATTCCATAAAAATATTTGAAATATTTGAGAACTGAAACCTGGTTCAATCATACGTATCAGAACCCCATTGACAATATGCCTCCCTATACGCCTCCATGAATTCTAAAGGGTTATCACTAGAGAATAAGTTCTATGATGGTTAATTGGGGAGATTATACCCTCTGTTTTAGAGTGTAACACAATGATAAAAAGAATAAAAATATGAAGAAAAATGATGCAACATTGTATGAATATTAAAATTTTCTAGTAGAATAAAATCATCCCAATAATAATAAACATCTACAAGTTAAAAGTATTATCAAGTAAAATTTATTTCAATTCTATAAATAAATGAGCATTCAAACAAAAAATACCAGAATAAGAAATTATAAATGATCAAAAACTATACAAATGAGAATCCTAAGAACTCACTCAATCATCAGAAATCAAGGTCCCAAAAAAGGAATCATGAATATATAGCAGGATGATTTCTGTTAACCCTACTTACATCAAATATGTCTATATGAGTACCAATCGATGGCATGAACTGGTTTTGCATTGCAACACGGAACAACAACTATTAGAAAAACAAAATATTTTATAAAAATATTATTATTTGTTTTTGTAGTTTTCCCATAGCCAATGGATGGTATAGTATAAATTGGATTAAAAAATTTGCGGAAAAATATTGTTTTATATTACATACACAATGAAATATTTGGTTTCCATTTATTTAAACATTAATATATGAACGATTCTAAATATAAAGAAAATTATTTTTTAGAAACAATTTTTATACAAACAAACGTGTATTATCTATGTAAATTAAAACAATTACCATTTTAGGAATTATTATAGTGAGATTGAAATACATTATATTTTCAATATAATATTTAACAATCATATTTTTAATTTTATAGTAATTATATGAGAAATTATCCAATGATACGGTTATAATTTTAATTTTTCTATCACTAAATTTTGTCACATTTTTCACAGCTATTTTCAATTTAATTTTTTCGACATTTAATTAAATTATATAAAAAATAAAATTCAATTTTTTGACCATAATTTTTGAAATATATTGTGATGAATTTTAAAAAAAATGTAAATTGATAATTTTTTAATGAATAGTTGAAAATATTGGGTTTTAATAAAATAATTCATTATAATTTAGAGCATTAAAAAGATAAATTTTAATATTATAATGATTTAAAAGTAAAAATAGTTAAAAATATATCTATTAAAAATTTTAGCATCTTTAGATAAATTTCATATAGAATTTGTATATAATATATTTTTAATATTTAGAAACATTTATCATGGTAAACGCATTTTTTCAATGTGTCTGTCAGTATAATGTTAATTTATATTCTCCCCCCATAAGGGATTTGAATTTTTCTAGAGAGATTAAATATTTTAATGAGAATTACAATATATCATCTACAATTTGAAATTAATTTTGTACCATAATGAATAATAAATATATTAAAAATCAATTATTGCGTTATGAATAAAAAAAGGATTAGTGGGGGACAAACTAAAAGGATAACGGGAAAATGGATGTACAAAATTTTCCTAAACCCATTTTAAAGACATATTGTATAATTATAAATAATAATTATTGATGATGTATCATTTTTTATGTTTTTTTCTCTTAAAAATGCAGGTAAATAATTATATTTTAAAAATGTAAATGTTTCCCACTCACCTCACTAGTGGAAGTCATTTCATAACATCCCCACAATAGAAATAAAAACACAAATTCATCAATACCTACCAATATATATTACTTATTATTTTACCTATATACAATAGGGGGTTTTGATATAAAAATGTAAATGTAGGATGGTTTTATATTATTCTTAAATATTTCATCCGAAGAAGATGTGACATTTATAACTATGCATATTTTTTCTATCTTTTTATAACATGATGAAAAAAAATTAAAATTTGATAATATAAGAAAAGTTATATAAAATATAATATGATGATATTATGTTAATTTAAAACACTTATATCCATATCCACTTTTACAAAATGGAATTCGAAAGCATCCTTCCTGTTTATGGTGGACTACTGTCTCATGGATTGATGTTATTTGTTTTATATTACTGTATTTAATTAATTGATATAACAAGATATTTATTGATTATATATAATAATAATTATATAATTTTACCTATCTAATTATAATACCACATATTTTTTCATAACACCCATCTTATTGGTAAACAATAATGTCACTCGGGTGTATGGGGAATATAGCCTTCCAAATCAATGCAAGTAATTTTTTTCTTTTTTTTGTATTACATGGATTGTTTTTATTTAATAATAATTGGGTAAGTCCACCATTAGTAAAATAGATATGAATTCCTCTTTTTTTAATGGGATAAGTTAAAAACTAGTACATTCAAAATGGAAAAGATTCATAATCAGTCCACACCCAATTTGATGAAAAAAATACACAAGTGATCATTGGAAATAAAGTATTATGATCCGTATGGGAAAAATTTTCATCACCCACTTGAAAGATTAAGATTTAGTGAAATCAGTCAATGATAAATTATCATCTCCCAGTGAAGGAGATTAACTGTGATGAAAGAAAAATAAGGCAGAGAGCCCCTCATATGCACTTTGAAATGTGGATTGAGGATAACATGATAGATATTAAAACATCTACATCTCTTTAAATCTACTCACCCAATAATTTTTGTGAGGATATTAGATCCATTAAATAAAATAAAACCCAACTCTTGTAAAAAAATCATTATACAAAATCAAATGAATACACTCATATGTCTAACAAGAAGGGCAGAAGAATGGAAAATGGGTGTCATCTCCCCCATTTGTCGTTTCAGGATGCCCCCGTAAATTAACGGAAATGAGTTTCACTACCAAAGAAATTAGTTAAAACAAAATACAAATGATAGAAAAACACAAGATACCCATCAACCAAAAATATCCACAAAACCAATTCAAAAAAGAAGACTAGAAAGTATAAAATAATTCCATCCCCCACACAAATAATCATTATTATGTATTTTCAATACTCATCCAAAGCCACCACTGAAAGAACTTATTTCAAGGACCATCATTAGATAATAACTAAATAAATTATAGGGGAACCGAAAATATAATTGTTTACCCGCACAAAAAACCTCAATGATCTCTATAAATATTCAAAATATATGTACATCATCATTTCCTGGTCTTCAATCACCACAACCATAGATTGATGTCAAAAGAATTAAATAAGTAGATACGACCACCACATGATAATATGTTAACTATTGTGAAAATATAAACCGATGATCAAGTACAAAACTAATCATGAATTCCAGGTTATAAAGAAAATAGTGGAATAGGAAGCCGAACAAGGCACCTCAAAAAACCCATGCCATCATGCTTCCCGTGAAAACACAGGAGGAGATAAACCCATCTTGAAGCCCTTGAATCCCTACAGAAGAACTCATATTTTGTTGGTATAATAGAATTTTGGATTGGGAACCACCAATACATTGAGATAAGAAGTACACATGATTGAAGAAAATTAATTATGCACCCAACTGAATTGAAGCCATGGAATGGGAAAAGGCCTATAAGAGACCGACACTGAAAAATAAAGAAAATATTAAATAGGATTGAATTCCAAAATAAATTAGAATCTGTAAGAGATTTTTGAAACAAAAATCACTATACATAGTTGATTTAAGTCTCACATAATTCAAACAAGAAGGATATGAGGTTGCATGGATGGTGTAAACACACACATCCCTCTTTTGAGGTCACCCACCTAGAAGTAACAACAAGAAATGTGACTATGATCCAAGTGAGATGAAACAATATCCAAAACTCATATGGAAAATATATATATATCCCCCAACCATATTAACAAACAACATTCAAAACAATAGACAAAATAATCCCAAACTACGTCCATACCCCACAGAAGTGATGACATTTTTTTCACATACAATTGACGGGGGAAGGATTATGGAAAATATTAAATAAACATATGAGTTATATATGACGTTAATATTCTTCAATAATTCATATATATAGATTATACATATTCATTCATTCTGTAAGTAAAATAGAATCATCTTTTATGCAAACATACAACCTCCCCTCTCAATGAAAATGAATTTAATTTTAAATTTCTATATTTAATAGATTATGATAAATAAAACTTTGATCAATATAAATGATACATATGTCTTGATTAATGTTCTATATATTATGGGACCATGAAAAATGTTTGTGAAACATAATATAAACATTTAAAACATACATGGAAAACAAAGTGATTATTTTATAAATGTTTTTTAACATGTAATTATTAAAAAGGAAGAAATATAAATTCATTAAAATATCAATTTTGTTGTGAAATATTGAATTTTTTTTCTATAAAAATTGAAAATAAAATTTATTTATTTTATAGTATGGTTGAAATTGTACATATTATGATGAGACATAATGTAATTTATTTCCATGTCTCCTTTATTTTTTGTAAAGAATTACATATTCACAACATTATTCCTTAATGTGTGGTATATAATACACATTAATTTTTTTTAATATTCTACTAAATACTATTTGTATTTTCATAAAAATTTGAGTATCTCTCTTTCATGTGATATATAGTTCATAATTTACCAATGAGATTGTAATTTTTTTTAATTTCCATTCGTTCATACTGATGTTGTATTGTCCACCTATATTCAATTGTGAGGTGTATATAAATAACCATAGACATTTCATATCATGATATTACTTATTCACTTTATATTTTACATTTATTATATGTTTTTTCTTTCATGGGGACTATGAATCAATGTTATCTATGTGGTATGGTTTTTTGAAACAATATCAATCTTTATCAATATTATTTATGTTTATAAATCTACTGACGAAATATTATGATCAATATCTGAAGAATCACTTTAATATAATTATACTACGTTTTTTACATAAAAATTCATGTGTTACCATCATTTTACTCTCTTTATTCACACATGATTCCAATATAATATTCTTCTTAAATAACATACCTCATAACTCTATATAGGTGAAAACACGAGTTCATCCATATAAAAGTTTTCAAAAATGATTTAAAAAACATTTTAATGCTCGGAAAAAAAATTTTAAGGAATCTTTTATCCCTGTGAGACTATTTTTTTAAAAAAATTAAAAGTTATATTCAAATTCATTTCAAAAAAAATTAATGTCATTATTTTACTGAAAATGTGAATGAAATCATTGTTCTAATCTGTATGGAATTTTCCACCCTCCTACTCAATCAATGTTATAAATATTTCATCATATGATTCACTGTATATTTTAAATAAAAATCGATATTGAAAAAACAATGTGATTTAAAATGTTTTTTTAATGTGTAAATAATATTTTCCATAACAAATATTTTAAAATATTTTAATTCTTTTTTCAAATTATTCAAGTTATTTATCCATTAAAATGTATTGTGAAAATGTGTTATATTTTTTTTTAAGAATAAATGATATGTTCATAATGAAATATTTTAAATGAATTTTAATTATTCTGTTAAATGTTATAATGGTATTTTTCCAAGAAATTTTTTTTAAAATAATTTATTTTTAAATTTTGTATGTATGTGGAATGTATGTTTTCCATGATAAATATTTTAAATAAATCTAATTGTAATTTTTTTTTAAATTTTATTTAAAAAAAATGTATTATGATCATAAATTTTCAATTTGTATTTATAAAATGTTTATTTTCATTGAAATGTTCTCTTCCTCATGAAATTGTCAATGTGACTTTTCTATAAAAATTAATATCCATATAACATGACATTATATGATATTAATTTTTTTTACCAATGTTATGATCCAATTTCAAAATATTTTTTCATTCCTTGGACGGGTTCTTATTATAATATAATTATGTATAATAATTATATTTATTTCTATGGGTTTGATTATAATTAAATGTTTATGAATCCAAAACCTTGTTAATTATTTATATTATGAGAAATGTTTAATTATTTTTTAGAAAATACATGTATAAATAATATGATTTTTTGGTTCCTATATATCCCAACATTGCATTGGGTATATTTCGATAACTAGTGGGTAAATATATTATATGTGAACATGTTTATGTTTTGGCAATGTTATGCATGATCCTGATTCTATGTTCACAATGTAATGCACGAACATGATGAAATTTTCACTATCCTATGAATGAACATGATTGCATGATAACATTGATTTTCCTACACATTGATTTTATGTTCTTTAGGTTATTTAAGGACCAATTAGCATTTAAATATGTTAATATATGGCCATGATTTCATGTTTTTAACTTAATAGAGAACCCTTTTTTATTTATATGTGTTAACAATTTTATATGAATTTCTGTATTAAAAAAACAATATTTTTTTCAAATGTTATACACTATTGAATTATGTACATTGATTTAAATTATAATTAATATATTATGAAATACCAATATTTACACCATTACTCATGTTTATTATCCATGATAGAATTAGGATTGAACATTATTAGTTATATTTTAAGGATCTTAAACAATTATTATTATTTTATTTTTTCATGTGATTATTGATTAATATATATTTTGTTTAACCTTAACATGAATCTGATATCTTCCTTTTTTATATTTTCTTTCCTTAGTTTATGAAGAATGGTTTTTTGTAGGGTATATATATATATAAAGAAAATAAATGGGGAGATATTGTTGAATGATGTTTAATATCATTCATGAAATTAAATAATTATTTATTATGCATTCAAATGCACTAAATCCATATGGTCATTGAGTGATTATTCAAGAAATGAATTTATTATTCAAATCAAATAATGAAATAATTATGTATGACAATTTTTTGTCAGTACAGTTGTTATCAAGAGTACAATTAGTTAATAATTAGATATTATGACTAAAAAACCTTAATGGGATACCTAGGGATATTTCTTTGGATTTGTGTTGGAATATATAAATCGATGTTCCATTGGATAAATAAAAGGTCAATTATATATATAAGAAAAAATCCAGTAATTTTGTTGAAGGATATAGAATGGGGTTCCCATCTAATTACATCCACATCTATAAACTACTACTTGATGTTTCTTTGGAACAAAATAAATTTGGGTAATAACCATTAAAATGTTGAATTGAGCTATACTCAATCATCACTTGGTGCATGAAAATGGGTGTTGTTACCATAATTGATAACATACCGAAGGGATATACATTGGAAATATAGATAATCTTTACAAACCATCATAAAGGATTTATATTGATTGTGAATATTAATGAATTAATATAAGTTTGAGGTTTTGTAATCATAAGTGTCGGTGTCATTATTTAATCATTCAATCAATGATTTATCTTTATTATTTGGGATCTATAATGAATTTTTTTTATTAAACTATAATTATGGATCTCATTATATGTAGTTAATAAAAATGATCTGGGTTAACATCAAATGTGATTGGAAATGTTCTCAAGATAAACCAAATGAGATGATAAAATGTGTACTAGATATTGTGTATATATATAATCAGCTATCATGATATATGACTAAAAACAATCACCTTAACAAACTCCAATACTAACCAAGAAATGGAAGTATAATGTTTATTGAAAATTCTTGTGGTATAGTCAATAGAGGAAATATGATCTAGTTTCCAAAATGTAGGGAATGTGAAAAAAGAGAATAAAGGGAAGGTATCATTGGAATTAGAATATTATTACTGTGAAAATAATAATGGAATAAACTAAGAAATATTAAATGAAAATAAATGATTAATTATTGAAATTTAATTAAATATTTTAAATCCTAATTTATCATCCTTTGTATATTTTTTAAAAACTGAAAAATATGGGAATTATGAAAATTGATATCCTAAGTGGAAATATCATGAGGAAATGCCATAGTGGTTAAATAAGTAATTCATATACTAAAAATTATTAATAGAATATGAATACAATATAAATGTTATGGGATATTATAATAAATGTTTTTTATGTCTAACATATGTAGACTGTTTAAGTTTTGTATGATTAAAGTTAATACATGATTCATATTTCATATAATAGGACTTAAAGTGTACCTAATATGATGCTAAATCCCAATTAATTATTTAATAATTAGGTGTTATGAATATTGTTTTCATGTTTTTAATTCAAGAAATTTGTCTTATGAATAATTAAATATATAAGTACTTTTGAGTATATGATTTTATCAACATATCTTCAACACTATCCTGAATTGTATTGTGGAACTAGAAGAATGAGTTACCAATGAGGTGATATTTTACAAGAAACATTTGATTAATGGAATAAAACCCTTCATTTGTTCAATATGATGAGATAATTTATTTTGGATAAAAATATTATTGGATTGAATATAGGTAAATGGATATTATTTATAACCTTTTAAGTGATTAATTATTTAGAAAAAGTGTTTTTGTGTTATCAATGATAGTGTTTAGAACATTTTTGGATTTATGGAATATATTCAATAATATATTTTTTAATTCAAGGAATGATGAAATATGTTTGTCTTAATTAAGGGTTTATGAAAATTATTGTTATTAAAAATATTCAACAGAAAATATGACCCTAATATTAAAATACATTTTTAAAAAATAAGATATACATTATTATATTTTGGTGAATAATGTTAAGTTAATTTTCATAATTTTAGTGACTATTTATATAAGATTTTAAAAATTGAATGGTGATAAGATTATCAATTTATGGAATTTTATAAGTTGAAATATGTATGATGATATAGATATAAATATATTTTTTGATGATGTAAATTTTAATGCACATTAGATATCAAATTCTTTAACACCCCATCATTTTAAAATGAAAATATCATATTTGAGAGCATTTATAGTATTCAACAACAAGCATATTAAAAAATTTTCATCAAAAATGACCATTATATATTAGATATTATAAATAAATTATATCTAATAAATAGCTAGAAAAAATTTATTACTTATTTATCTTTCATTACACGAAATATATTGTTCTTCCTGATAACATAGGTTATATCCAAAATAGTGTTTTACAAACAACATTATGTAGTAAATATTGTTTTTTAATATGACTATTAGAACATACCCATTTAAATTTAGGGTATGAATATTATAAACTAAATTAGAAAAATATATATCTCACATAAAGTTATTGTTTAACTATTGTTTATAAGTAATAATAACAATTATTTAAAAGAAAAATAATTTTTTTCGTAACACAAAAATTTTCTTAAAAGACTACCTTATCTTGCATAAAGAAAATAATTTTTAATTACTTATTATAACATATCAAAATTATATATAACCAAATAAAAATAATTTTTTATATTATAATATATAAATTATAATAGGGTGAATTTGTAGGATTATTAAGAGAAGTGACAATTTCTTATGAATAACGAAAAATACATGATTTCAAATTACAGCTTCCATTTCGTGTAAAAGGTTTATACTATTAGATATGATTTTGATATGTATTTAAATTTAAAAAATTTCTATTATATATATTAATAAAATTATGTTAATTTAAAAAATTTCATCATGAATGATTATACAAAAACATTATAATATTTTGAACAATTTCACATTAAAATCATACTTTCTCGACTTGTCTGGGGCATTAATAAAAATTTATTTGTTGCTACTTATGTGGATTCAATTTTGAAAAATAAATTAAATATTTAGAATCATAATAATTTATTATTTATAATATTTAAATATAATTTTTATTACCAATTTTTTTAGTGGAAAATGATAATTTTTATCATAATGATTAAGATAATAATGCGTTTAATTAGGGGTTATACATAGAAATTAATGTCAATAATTGACTAAATATATAATCCAAAACATATATTATAACCATATTTAAAAAATATAAGTCATATTAAATGGATCTAATAATTATTATGGAATTTTTATGTGAAAAAAATTTGTGGTGGAATTCTCTATTTCAAAAATATCGTAAGTGAGTCACTCACCCATCTTATAAAATTCCACCTCTTCTCCACCTCTATTTATTACATAATTACACTTTTTTTAGAAAAGACTTGTAAAAATAACTCCATGACTTCACCAAAATTTTCTTATAATCATTATAATTTTAATAAATAAAACCAAGGAATATTTTAGTGAAAATCGAAGGAAGCTACCCGAAAAAGGATAATGTTCTTATAATGTAATTTTTATTTCATTTCCTTCTAAACATATTTCAATTAAAACTAAACAATAATTAATATTAAAATCATATATATAATTATATGTTATTATTATAAGGTTAATACCCAAAAAATTACACAATTTTATTTAATAGATTACGAAATCATTTGGGGTGTTTACAACAGACTGCCACTCTGTGAACTATTGTCGTAGATTTTTCTGTTACCAGATTTATTAGTTGTAAATACTAATGTATTAAAAGATTATATACAATATATATGATTTTATTATTATTATTTAGATATTATATCATTCATTCAATCATTGTTTCTATGTTTTGAAATATTATAACGATATATGTGTGTTTAGGGGACTACTACCTTGCAAGGTGGTCTAATTTGTTCATGTTTTACGTTGACATTTTTAAGGCTGAGTTTAAAAAAATATGGGAAATATATGAAACAAAAACTATACTGTAATTATAATATATTTATATATATATATATATTTTAATGATGTTTTCTTTAATACAATAATAAAATAGATACAATATTAATGTGTTTGTGCATCCTATCGTCCCTATAAACAAGATATTTTATTTCTTACTACAAAATTTTATAAATTACAAAAAATTAATATTTAATAAATACATTTGGTATTAAAATGAGTATTTATAATCATTATATTATTAAATCATAATATAATTAGGTGGAACATAATATAATTAGTCCAAACATATTAAAAAAGAACGGGTATTAACAAAAAACAATGAAAATGAAGAATGATTATTTATTCAATATGAAATAATATTTTATAAAAGGATCCTCTATCATATAGAAAAAATAAATATGGTTATATTATAATTTAATAACGTGTTCAAAACCATTATAAATGATTTTAAACCATGTTCAACCACAAGTATTAATATAGTATGGTTTATTATTGCAATTTCATTAAATTATTCTGTTTGTTAATGACATGGACCTAATTACTTTTTTGGCCTATATATATCCCCATAACATGTAATATCTAGAAAAAATCATTCATAATGGTATATTATGTATCAATAATTTCTACTATTGTCATTTCAAATATTATTTACCATGTTGTAAGGAATTTCATTACTCAATTTCCATTCAATGGAAGATATTACTTTCTCATTATTATTAATTTTATATGATTATGGGCACAATTAAATTATAATATCTATTGAATATTTCAACATTTTATGTCTTTACATTTCATACATATAAAGTTTTCATTGGTTTTTTATCATATCAATTTTATGATCATTACAAATGTTTACATCAAAATCTTGTTTCATTTCAAATTATTTTCACTTGAATTTCCAATGAAGGGAGGATTATGATAATTGTTTAATAATCCCTTTAATTTTTATAAACTACAGTTATTTATGTATGTTTTCAAATAATAATACCATTTTCCACACGTTTTTAAATAATATGTTTTTATAAAAATGGCTTTAATAAAATTATAGATCATTTTTCACTTCGGTCAAACATATTATTTCATCTAAAATCATATTTAAAATAAATGATTGAAAAAAACTGTTTTTAACATTTTAAAATTACTTATTAACTATATTTTTAATAATTTTAATTTTTATAAAATGTTTTCAAATGATTTTTTATATCATTTAAAAAAATTATTATACAAAAAACCTATATGGAACCTTTTTTTAATTTTATAGACAATGAACTTTTATAACATTTTTATAGTGAAAATGAATTGGTTATTTTACATTACTCATTTACAGAGTTACCCATCAACATGAATATCATTTATTTGAATTTTACTCTTCATGTTTGTGATCAATGATTGAAATAATAAATTTTAAAATTTATATTCAATGAAACGAATATTAAAAATACTTTTCAATGTGTAAGGATGTTTTTCTAAAAAATTATTCTTAATGATATTTTTTATTTCATTAATGAAAAAACAATTTTTATTATTTCAATTGGTATATATAGTATTGATACCATTCTTATTATTCCAATGTATTTTCTATTAGTGTTTTGACTATGTTTTTTTATTATAATTAACTTACATTATTGTTGTTTATATTCATTAAATTCTTCATGATTTATTCACTTTCCTATGATCATTGAAGATTAAATTTCCCATTAATATCCATATCAATTTTTAAGGATATGATTATTTCAAAAAGATTAATCCCCTCTTACATAAGTTGTGTATATTGGATGTTATTTTATTAACAATAAGAATAATGATAAATATATATCATTTAATCAAATACCGGTATTTTATAAAGTAAATTTATTATGAATTAAATCAATTTTTTGAAAAATATTGATTGATTTGTACATTAAATATACAAGTTGGGACTGGTTAATGAAAGAATATAGATGTATTAGTGTCTCATGGGAAAATCTAGTTATCTATCCTAAGCTAAATTGGTATTCACCAAATATGATTTACTAAAATGTTATGGTAGACCATAATGTAAAATGAATTATGTGTATTGGGAACAAGATATCCAATAATGAGGAATTTCCGTCTTTCAGCGTTCATTTTATAATATCATTCATGTTTCAACTAGGATATTATCTCCATATGAATTTAAATATAACTAGTTTAAATTGAATGTAATATAGTTTTTTACATTAAAATATTGATTATTCCTTATCTAGTAATAATAGTTGTGTTTTTGATTAACTGAATTGTTTTTAAATTATTTAACTTTCCTATATTTTCTACTCCCCTCTTTCTCATTTGATTTATTTCACAGAATTTTTATTTTCATATGTACCCATATATAATAATGGTACACATTTATTCATTATTTCTTTTATTTTACATAACCCTTTATAATCATTTTATCTCACCATTATATTGTTTCCTTGACTAATAATTCCATGAAGTTAAAATAAATTATATAATAGGATATGTTGTTATTAATTTTGACGTTCTTGTAAAAAATATGTTATAATTTATGTATTCAAAATTTAATTTAATCCCCATATATTATTCTTTTATCCAATAATAATAAACATACATATTATCTTTGGTTGTGATTCCTTCTATCTTATTCCAATGTAATGGTATCATGCAGTAGTTATGGTATTTTTGGGGTTGAGTCTCCATAGTTGGTATCAATGTTTGTTAAGTATAAACATTATGGTTTTTATTGAAAATATAGACTACTGATCATGACTTTATAATTTTATTTGAGGAAATTTAGATAAGGACATTCTATTGATTTGGTGAAATTGAGATTGTGTGTTTTTTTCTTATCAATAAATCATTGTCTAGATACTAAAAGTGGAAGTGGTACTAAAAATGATATACCTAGGGGTAATAAAATAGAAAAGGTAATGTTGGGATTTACTAAAGACTTTCCTAGTACACAACAATGATCTTTACTAGACACCACAATTGAAACACTTTTGGTTTATTCAGAGGATAATTAACACTTTCATTACAAAACTTTATGAATAATTTTAATAAATGATGACAAATAATGACTATGTATAAACCTATGAGTATTTTATTGAATATAGTGTGTCGTGAATTAAAAATCCTATAAATTATATAATGTTTTCCCACTATGATCAATATTTATCACATTATTATTTACAGTACTAGTCAATGGTGGGAACCTAATGATATTAGATTAATAATTATCTTGGATAAAAAATAATTGATAGCGTGATACCAAATGTGAAAAATATTAGAGTGAAATATATCATATTAATCACTAACCAGTTTATCTATAATATGATTATCAACATATAATTTAAATATCTGTTTGACTCTACAAATAACGGAATGGTGTAGTTTATTATGAGTTCATGGGGTGATCACTATTGAAAAAATAAGGATATATTTCCATCATTTATGAAATTTGAAAAGATAAACATATTAATACATCTGAATCGAATGTGGATTTGATTTATTAGTGGAAAATAACTATATGAATAAAATGATTGATTATAATAAATGGTGATTATGGTTTAAGGAAATAAATACCATCCTAAAAATCCATTTATAGTTATTTTTCATAAAATTTAGGAACATATTCATTACTGGAGTCAATTAAATCCTTTAAAGGGCATCCCCTAGAAAATTGGATGACTTGTGTGTAAATAAAATATATGGTATATTATTTTATTATGATATAAGATAATAACTACTAAATCATTTTACAAATAGTATTTTGTTTAGAAGTATCATGAAACATCAAAGGATTATTTTATATATTAGAATCCATTATGTATTCATTAACATAGGTTTTATGGATAACAACGTGGTTTATATATTGATCATATTTTATAATTATTAGACTCATATTTGAGTTCTTATGTTGTATGTATTTTCACAATATTAATGATACCTTGTAAAACATTTCTAAAAAAAATAAGTAATTTAAAAATTAATTAGTTGAATAATGACAGAACATTTGTTTACATGTGTCTAAAGGTATTGATAACATTTATGGTTAATATGATCACTATTAACATCATAAAAATATAAAAGTAATATTTTTATAAATTCTAAAAATATTATTTTTGAAAACCTTAGTAAATATATCATGTAATAATAAATTTTATTTCAAGGAAATCCGTTATAATTTTGGGATCATTATTGTAGTTGAGTAGTTTATAAAGAGAAAACACCGCAGTGAGGGTGAAAAACCATGAAATTCTTCACGGATGTAAGGACTCAACACATGAATGAATGATGATAAGGGTTTAATGATTACCAATAGCCTACATGATGTTCTGTTTAATATGTCTCTATTTTTAGTTAAAATATATGACTAATAAATATTATGGATGAATCTATAATACTACTTTTTTGTGGATATAGATTATTTTTTCTACCATATTGGTTTTAATGAATTTTTTTTAGATATATGGGATTACATGTGACTACTTCACGGATCTTATGATCCGTTAAATGTGAATATCAGTTCTTTATTCCAAAAAACCTATTTTTTCATGTTTATTACATTGAATAATAATGAATTAAGAATATATAGATGAAAAATAAATGGATTAAATTATTATTAAGAAATAAAAATAAAATATTTATTTATATTAATTTATATACTAAAATATTTAAATAATTACAATAAATTAGAGAAAAAGATATTAAAAAAATGATATCATATTACCATAATTTATGATAATATAAACGATCATGATCAAGCTATTAGATTTATTGTTTTGAACCCCATAATATTACATTGATAAATTAATTTATTGTGATAAATGAACTCAATAAGATAATATAATTATATATGATTTTCTTTCATGTATATATCTCCAATTTCTCCCAAATTTCATCTACATAGAAATATAGTTATATGATATTCCATATAAATATTGTGCTTTATTTTTTTTTATCTAAACGTGGATTTTATTACCTACTATACAATGTCAGTTAATCAATAATGTTATTTCTAATTTGGTTTATATCATATAGATATTTATTAAATAGAGATTATTAAATCTATTTATGGTGGAAAAAATGTAACAACGAAATATTTTGTAATAGGAACATCTAATTTGGTAATGTGTAGGTCATGAAATACCAAGAGTAGAAATGAATATAACATCCCCAGACATTAAAATATATTTTATATTTTAAATAAATTTAATATATTCTAAAGCTATAAATTAATGAAACACTTTGTTTTCTTGGTATACATAATGGACTGGGTTTATTCAACAAACTAATGATACATGTTGGGCCATGTTTTCCCAAACAACACTATATTGTAAATATTAATTAATTAATATGACTTGTAAATTTTTTTTGTGGTAATAGAGGGTATAAATAGGAATAAATAAATTATAAAAATCTATATCATACAAAACTTAACTTTATCTATTTATTATAAATAAAAAAATTTATCATATAAAATAAATATAAAAGTTTTTGAAAAAATTGTATTTTCATAAATAACTTCTTAGTCATGTTTGGGAGTAATAATTTAATTTTTTTAATGTATTTAATAAAATATACATATGAAAATATAAAATTCATTTTTTTAATAATAATAATAAAATATTTTAGATTTCATTTTTGGGATTTTATTGAAAAAAATTCTTATTTGATGAATAGTGAAAAATAATGGAAATTAATTCAAAATGTATTATTCATATAAAAAATTTATTTTAATATTATATATTTTTTATTGTTTATAAAGTAATATTAGTTTAGTTTTTCTTATATTAATCCAAATTATTTCATTTTAATTAATATACTACTGATTTTGATTGAAGAAATATGGAAATATTTCGATATTTTAAACTTTAGAAACATTCTTTCTCAAAATTTATGTACGTATAAATCTAAATAAAATTTATAAACATTAGTGGATATAATATATAAAAAACTAGTCCATATTTTTTTTATTTATATTTTATAATTTATTAAAAGTTCATCATAATTTTTCTCCTATATATTTAATGAATACTGTAAAGACCTGTAAATTCCATATAAAATTGTTTTCATAAATACATGTGAATTTTATATGTCCGAAAAAATTGACGGTGCATGATTCTGATACCCGGTGAGTTCAGAATAAATTTCTGAAGTTTTTTTCGAGTATGATTATTAAACGTAAGAGCGAGTTTTTATATCTTTTGAACTGGTTCGCAGAATTGAAATCTAAGGGAACCGTTTAACTTGAAGAACCTGTATTCGCATAAGGAGACTTTTACTTCGACAGTAGTGAGTCGAGATTTAAAGTTAGTCTTTGGGTTTTCATGGAATGTAACAAAATAAATTGAGCTTCACATTATATTTATTTGAGTCTCCTTGTGGGTGTTTGGAGGTGGGTCCCACCATATCCATAACCTCCTTGTGAAGGATGGAAGTTGGAGGTGGGACCACCACACCATAACCTTCTATGTGGGTTTATGGAGGTGGGGCCCACATGAACCTAAACTCTCGCGAGAGGTTACGACTTGGGGACCACACGAGACTAACCCCCCCATTAATGGGTGGAGAGGAAATTATCTCAAATCCACTCATTAATGAGGGGGATCCCGTTGACCTCCTCCACCATTTTTGGAGCCACCACCTCCCCTTTAATTATTTGAGCCAACTCATTATTTATTATGCCAAATAATTCACATTAATTAGGTGGATAGAATAAAATTAATTCATCCATTTTTAATATTGTAACATCGAATTCATAAGATATCATAGTCTCTTATTATTTTGGTTGGAATTGATATTTTGGTGGAAAATGGAAGACGATAGGGAAGCTCCTGACGAAGAACAAAGTCTGAAGAATGCCGGCTAAGAGGGACTTCAACTTTTTTCCTTGGATCCTACCAAGGTGGAGCTTTCTCCACAACCGAAAGGGGAGCTCGTGATTGGAAGTGTGTGGCGGGCACAATGAACCGAAAAAACGCAGTCTTCTTCCTCGCGACTCCGTCAAAGAACGACAAAAAAATAGGGGTTATTTTGAGTAATATTACCTTCCATTTTATCTTCTTCGGTTGGAAAGGAATCATTGTGGTGGTTGTGAAACCATTAAAGTTCATCTTTCTTACATATCGATGATCAAATGTTACCACCCGAAACGTGGACGGTGCCGGTGAAACCCACATCACCTAACACATCAACATTTCTTGTTTATTATGATCTTCGTCATGGAAACGAAGCAATGATGCAACAAAGGAGGCATTGAAAAAGGTCGTGCTATCTGTAGCCTCCATGATCTGCGTTTCCCCTGCGGTGTTCTGCACCATTAGTAGCCAACCTAGCCCCGACCGAGCCCATGCCTTCCATGCCGCTCGTGGATCCGGGACCCTTCTCTAAGGCGGCCCGCGCCCCACATTCCATCTTGCATGCCGCCCGGCTGCCGGCCGGCCTTCCGGGCCATGTGTCGCCATGGCCGCGCCCTACCAGGCCACCCACCGACCTGCCTGGCGCCCTACACGGCAGCCTGGCTGCCCGGCCCCGCCCTGACCGGCACCTCGCCAGCCTGCTTGCAGGCCCGCCTGGCACCCGGCCCGACCACCTTCTTGAATGGTCACGCCCTAACCGTCCACCTTCCAGCCTGGTCGCGCCCAACCCATCCTCCAGTCGGCCTGGCCGAACCCCGCTGACCTACCGTTGGCTTGCCCGGCAGCCTGGCTGAACGACACCAGCCCGCAAGCCCCATGTGTCCCGTATTCCTCATGCCACCTGATCCGCACCCCTCACGGTGTTTCCCGAACCGGTATCGTCCATCCAAGATGATACACTGAGCCTCTCCCCACGCGCTCCAGGTAGAACTGGCCCCGAGCCTGGGCCGAACCATCCGCAGGGCCCGTAGGGCTGGGCCCAGCGGGATGGGACGAAGCTTAGAGGCGGACCCGCACAATGGGTTGGGCCAGGGTTGACCCAGACCGGGTCGACCCAGACTGGGTCAGCCGATACTAGGTTGGACCGGGTCGGTCTGATCGGGTCGGACCGAACCCGGGCACAGTATCAACCCTTTACATTCTTTGGCAATATCTTTTTTATCGATTGACTGTTTGAAAAACAATCTATGGAGCTGGTTTTCTTTGAGCACGACGGTCCCTTTGATTATACCCCACTAGTGCTCGGGGTAATGTTGAGATATGGACAGTTTGGATTGTGCACGAATCCAACCAGGCCCCAGGGACTAATTGTCTAATAATTCACAGACCGGGCGTTCGATTGACGCTCCATCTGTTGTGATGAGACCTCTATAACATGGAGGACCTTTGATATACTTCTACGCAGGACATAAATATTGTTGGCGTATCGACCTGTAGCTCGTCGAGCAGATCCTCCTGAAGACAAGCGGGCATAGTGCGAAAACCTAGTAGTTAGTTGAGAACTGATGACTACTGACTGAATCGACTCAGATTGATTCGATTATCCCATTGGGATGTACCGTGGAGTCTTGGAAGACCCATAGTGGGGAGCACCTTAGTGTTGTGGAAGACCCACTGTACACAATAGGAGGTGTATCTTCGTAGGCTACGAGGGGGAGCACCTTGGTGACGCGGTAGACCCATAGTGGGGAGCACCTTGGTGACACTTTAGACCCGTGGTACTTGATAGGAGGAGTACCTCAGCAGTCCAAGGTTAGTGGGAAGTGCCTTCATGACACAACATGCCCACTGTACTCGATAGAGGAGGAGTTCTCTAGTAGTTGAGGTTTTGATAGTGTTACTGGGGATGTTACATGATACTACCCCTAGAGTATAATCATGGTTGAAGTTGAGTCAGTAACATTTGTGTTTACCTCATGATTGAGATCGACTACTGGATAACATAGTAATGTATTGTCATATACCTATGTGGGGTTATCTGTTGATTTCATACATTGTGGTTTATCCTTGTTGTATTTTGTGAGACCTTGAGGGTCTTAGAGTCCCTATTGAGTATGTTTATAATCACCCCTGAACGGTCTATGCCCACACCTCATTGTTTTGGTCGTATATGATGGAAAATGCTGACTAAGACTGAGAGTACCATGACTGGATGGTACCCAGATGTGGACCATACGACGTGTCGGTACACAGAGGAGACTAACAAACATGGAGTGTTATTAAGACTATCAGTACCTACCCTTCAGGTCGGATCCATGGTGGATGATCTAGGAGCTTCTTTTCACCTTTCATCTATTTTTCCCTTTTCATTTGTACTTGTAATTTACAGTTGGGATTTTATTTCCATCCCCATTTTCTTTTAACCAATCTCTTGTTATACAGTTTTACATTGTATTCTGTATTCAGTTGTGTGCTCTGTTGTGTGTGATTATATTTACAAATTCAATGCCTTCCTAGTTTAAGGATTTACGCCATTGGTGCTAGTATGCATCCACTATCCTATGGTAGGCGGGATTGGGGTAGTCACATCACAGGCCCCGAAGGATGGGTCGTGAGAAATTAGTTTCAGATGAGACGGTTCTATCACAGAACATAGGACTCTGATCTTTTCTGTGAAGAAATAGTGTTAAGGGTACATAGTTTGGGTTTATGTTCAGGGAGTCATGTTTTGTTATAGAGGAAAACGTATCCATACACCAGGACCCTGACTACTGATTTCTGACTCAGTGTACAAAATACCCAATTGCATGTGTGTTTTCAAAAGTTTTTTTTAAGTCGGCACAACTAGGTCAGCTCACTAGGTATAATATTTGACAGTGTCACATCTGTTTCAATCATGATTCCTCCCTGCTGACGACCAAATAGAGCCCCAACAGTAGTATGTGTAGATATCCCATCGAGCGATGTGGCCTCGATGCAGGGCCCTCTTCCAGTGGAGGCACAAGTGGTACCACTACCTGTTGGTCTACCGATGCAACCATCACCTACAATAGACGATGCATGCCTCTTGTGCGCATTGCACGAGTTCCAAAACCAGAGGATGCCCAGGTTCATGCGAGAGATGGACCCACATGCATCTGAGGATTGGTTGGGGGCTGTGGTTAGAGTCTTCAGACTAGTAGGGACACTAGCCGACCTTATGGTGATATTTTCCACGAGTCTACATCAGGAATCAGCATGAAGATGGTGGAGCCTGATGCTCTAGGTGCATGACAAGGCGACACTACTCTGGGCAGAATTTGAGAGCATATTTCAGGAAGATATTGTCCCATCCACCCTACAAGAAGTACAAATACATGAGCTAATTCAGTTGTAGCAGTGCAACATAATGGTGGAACAATACTCAGCGAGGTTCACCGACCTCTCGCGCTACTCCATGGATATGGTACGATACCCATACATCAGGGGAAGTAACATTGAGTAGAGTATCAGGTGAGAGATCGGGGCTTCTATGATCACACTCAGCATCACGATTTAGGAAGAGGTGTTGGAGAGAGCCCTCTCAGTGATGTTTTTCCTTGCTGAGTAGTCTCTAGTAGAGAGACCCACCACTAATCGACATGCAGCAGAGTCTTCTGCAGCTGGCAGTAGACAGATGTCAATTATATCCAAGAGGACTAGACCCATGGGTGGAAGACTACATGACTCAGGAACAGTTGTGAGGGGAACCCGGGGCGGAGACATACATGCCAAAAGAGGGAAGTGTTTCACATGCGGCGAGCAGTGTCACATGGCTCATGACTATCTGACTCATTGTTCGGATAATCATAATACAATCAAAGGATCGCCTAGGAATTGAAAGAGGTTTGATCGAGGCTGTCATCAAGGAGCAGACAGACGTGGAAGAGGAGCTGGACAAGCAGCTGGTGGTGGGAGACGTTTTGAGCTGTTACTTCCACCACCACTAGGAGGTCCAACCTGACCACAGGGAGTAGGTGGACAGGTGAGAGCTCTACTCCAGGCAGCTGAGACTTATGCTCACGGAGCTCCGTAGATGATTAGTGGTAAGATATTTGTCTACTATACCTTATATGAAGTACTTATAGGCACAGGTTGTAGTCACCTTTTCATTACCACTACCCTCGTTCAGGGATCAGAGATTTCAGCGGAGTTGTAGGCTTGATCCATATTGTTAAAGACTCCAACGATAGCAGACTCGACGATTACACACGGGTTCCAGCAGTTTGAGCTTACTCTAGGAGGTGAGAGCATTTACTAGGATCTCCTTGTAGCGGCATCGAGGCCTTATGATTTTTTCTTGGGTATGAACTCGGTATCTACAGTACATGCTCAGATCTTCTGTATTAAGTGAAATGTGTGGTGTGTCCGCATGGATGGGTCCATGTTTACCTTCACTAGAAAGAGGGGAGCCTTTTCTGCACATGATAGACTTACCCAGAGGAGGTTACAACCGATCACTAATCAGTTCGCTTGCCTTACCCTCATAGTATTTGATGTGGAGAGTCCAAGCTATCCTATATTCGTGGACCAGTATGTGGATGTTTTCCTTGATGTTTGAGGACTCCCTGGGTAGCCCCGATTATGTTCTCTAAGAAGGAGGATGTGAGCATGAGGTATTATGTTGACTACCGTCTCCTAAACCAGGTGACCGTGAAGAAAAAGTACCCACTCTATAGGATTGACGACCTCTTTGATCAGTTGATGGGATCACATTGGTTCTAGGAGATAGACCTCAGATCAGGCTATCATCAGGACAGAGTTCAAGACGAGGATGTGTATAAGATGAATTTCATATGTCGGTATGGCCACTACGAGTTCTTGGTTTTGACTTTCTATGTAACCAACACTCCAGCAATGTTCATGTGACTCATGAACTGGATTTTTTATCCTTAACCTGATCAATTTGTTGTAGTATTCATCGACGAAATTCTGATTTAATCGACTATTGAGGAGGATCCTGCCTACCATTTGCATGTAGTACTGGATACACTCTAAGAGGACCAGCTTTATGTTAGGCTCTCGAAGTGCCAGTTTTAGATAATAGAGGTTCACTTCATGGGTCACGTAATCTCGGATGCAGGTGTTGGAGTGGATCTAGGGAATATTGAGGTGGTACAATCTTTGGGAGCCACCCAAGCGTGTGACGAATGTACGAAGAATGCTGGGCTTAGTTCGTTACTACCAGAGGTTTGTTCCAGACATCTCCATAGTTCCAGCACCACTATCAGCCTTCACAAAGAAGGGGAAACCATTCATGTAGTTAGAGAGATAACATCAGAGCTTTCAAGAGCTTAGGCAAAGGCTGACTAGTGCCTCCTTCCTGAGGCTTCATGAGTAAGGTGTAGGGTATATAGTCTACTACGACAAATCAGGGACCAGAATCGGATGTGTCCTGATGCTGGAGCGAGTAGTGATCACATATGGTTTTGGGAAGCTGATACAGCATGAGCCGAACTATGTTACCGATGACCTGGAGTTAGCAGTAGTGGTCTTCGCCTTGAAGATGTGGAGACACTAATTGATGGGAGAAAGTTTTACCATGTACTCTGATCACATGAGTCTTATGTATATCTTCTCTCAGAAGTTCATGAACTGGAGACATCAGTGATGGATTTAGTTCCTCCAATAATATTACATCGAGATAGTTTATACTCTTGGAATGGTAAATGTTGTAACAAATGTACTCAGCAAGAGATCTGTATACAACTGCTGTGTGAGGGGATGGAGAAGCTGGATGCTTTGTAGATATCCTTTGTGGATAGAGATAGATCATATTTACTTTAGTACCTTGCAGTAACTCCCCCACTTCTTCAGCGAGTCCGGGAGGCAAAACAGGGGACGCTGACAGCGAGACAAGACGTTGTCATATATCCTCAGGGCATGCACCTGCTGGATTTTCTAAATGTGGGGAGCACGTCATCCTCTTCAGAGGACGTACTATGGTACCTGTGTCACTTCAAGTATAAGTGTTGAGTTATTTAAACACACCGCATTTAGCAGTACATACATGAGTGGTAAACATGTACCAGGACCTTTGATGATAGCACTGGTGTCCAGGTATGAAGAAGGCTGTAGTAGAGTTTGTCTCTTGATGGTCACATTTCAGGATGTGAAGGCGAAGCACCAGGTACCATAAACAAATGGTTCAACCATTAGAGTCCACATAGTAGAAGTGGTATGGGATATCCATGGACTTTATGATAAGAATTACATGTATATTCAGGGGTCATGACTCAATTTGGGTGATCATTGATCAACTCATCATGTCGGAGCACTTCCAATAGATCAGAGATCAGGGTTTAGTATCAAACGTGGGATTACACTATGTGCAAAAGATTGTGTGGATACATAGAGTACATTAATCTATTTTCTCATATCATGATACATGATTTACATCACGAATATGGAAGGGGTTGGAAGATGCTTTCGAGAAGAAGCAACATCTGAGCACCGCCTTCCATCCTTAGACGGATGGCCAGACTGATCGGACCATTTAGACCCTCAAGGACATGTAGGTTGATTGTTTCCTCGACTTTGGTCACAGCTAGGAGGATCACTTATCTTTGGTGGAGTTATCAAAAAAAATTCGATCACTCCACCACTGGGAAGGAACCATTTGAAGATTTATATGGACAACCATGAAGATCACCATTGTGTTGGACTAACCCTGGGGAGTCAGCTCTAGTGGGACCAGAGATGGTACGGGCTACCATGGAGAAGGTGGAGATCATCTAGGAGAAGATAAATACTGCACAGAGTAGACATAAGTCATATGCTGACAGGAGACGGAGTCCTCTGAAATTCGTGGATCGAGACCATGTCTTTCTATGGGACTCAACTCAACAGGGTATATTTATATTTGTTCGAGGCGAAATGTTATCTCTGAGATACATCAGACCAATCCAGGTCCTCAACTAAGATGGCGAGGTGGATTACTGCTTAGCTCTTCCTCCTCAGTTGCACAGGGTGCACGACGTCTTCTGAATATCTTAGCTGAGGGGATACGTGCATGAACCTTCTCACATCATCGACCATTGAGTGTTTGATGTCGATGATTTGGTGACATTAATGGATGTTCAAGTGGAGATTGAGGATCGACATGAGAGGGTCCTTCGTAGATGGTCGATACCACTGGTTCGTGTTCTCTGGAAGCATTGTAACCTCCAGGAGAGCGAATGAGAGTGGGAGGCTCATATGTGTGCTCAATACCCCCCCCCCCCACCCTTGTTCCCTTATATTGAGTTGTATTTTGTGAAGATGTAAACCCCTGAGGTGGGGTGAATGTAATGACCCGGAAATACGATGGGATTTTTTTTCTTAAATACGTGTAACTTTTATGAGTCCGTGAAAATTGAGGGCGCATGATTATAAGACCCATTGTGTCCAGAATAAATTTCCGAAATTTGGTTCGGGTACGTTACGAAAACGTACGAGCAGGATTTTATAACTTTTGAACCGATTCTTGGAATTCATATTTGAGGGCACCATTGAACTTGCAGCGCCAATAAATTCTTAAGGATACTTCCACTTTGACAGTAGTTAGTCGAGATTAAAAGTTAGTTTTTGGGTTTTCGTGGAATGTAATGAAATAAAGTGAGATTCACATCACGTTTATTTGAGCCACGATGTGGGTGTTTGGAGGTAGGTCCCACTAGATCTATAACCTCCAGGTGATGGTTGGATGTTGGAGGTGGGACCACCACACCTTAACCTCCGTTGAGGGGTTATGGTGGTGGGGCCCACCTGAACCTAACCTCCCGCGAGAGGTTATGACATGGGGATCTCACGAGACTGAACCCCCTATTAATGGGAGGTGAGGAAAATCTCTCAAATCTTTTAATTAATCAGGGGTAACCCGTTGACCTCCTTTACCATTTATGTGCCACCATCTCCCCTTTAATTATTTGAGACAACACATAATTTATTTTTCCAAATCCTTATCCTTAATTAGGTGGAGACAATTAAATTAATTCATCCAATTTGAATATTTTTCCAACGAATTGTTAACATATCATAGTATCTTATTATTTAGGATGGCATTTCCCTTTTGGTGGAACTTGCGAGAAGAGAGAAATGCTCCCAACAAATAATGGATAATGGAGAACGCTAGTGAGGAGTGACTTGGACTTCCTTCCTTGTATCCTACCAACATGGAGCGTCTTCCACAACTAACGTGTGAGCACGATATTGGAAGTGTGCGATGGACATGGAGAATAGAGAAAACATCGTATTCTTCCCCGTGACTCCATCGACAGACAATGAACAAAGGTATGGGTTAATTCAAGTAATATTACCTTCCATTTTACCTTCTTTGGATGGAAATGAATCGTTGTGGAGGTTGTTAATCAATTTAAGTTCATCTTTCTTACTTCGTGATGAGGAAAATGTTACCACCCTAAATGCGGAGGGTGAGGCCAAACCAACATGGCCCATCCCCTCCGTTGTTCTTGTTTATGATGATCTTAGGCATGGTGGCGATGAAAAGAGGCAATAAAGGTGGTGAAGACAAAGGCTGCACTACCCGCGACCACTGTGATCAGCGCCGACCTCGTGGTGTTTCGGGCCGCCACTAGTTGGTCTGGCCCCGTCCAAGCCCCTGCCGTCCATGTCCCTCGCAGAGCCGAGCCGCTGCCTTGAGCCAGTCTACGCTCTGGCGGCATGTCTGTCCTGCTCCCGACTGCCAGCTGGCCCGCCTGTCTCCTTGCCCGACCCCATCATGACTACTTGCCACCCTTCCCGACCGCCTACCGGCCCATCCACACCCTGTTTGGCCACCCGCGGGCCCGCATGGCGCCCTGTCCGGCCTCCCGCCGACCCGCCTGCTGGACCTCCTAATGACATGCCCGGCTGCTAGCCGTCCTGGCTGCGCCCTGCCCTAACACCTCCCATGCACCCGTTAGAACCTTGCTGGACCACATGCCTCCCATGACCCGCACACCTCTTGAGCCCTGCGTGTCCTGTGATGCTCGTGACTCGCCCCTCGAGGTGCTAGCTGAACCGGTTTTGGCCATCCGGGCCAAGATGTCGAGTCGCGCCCAACGTGCTCCAGGCCGTTCTGGCCCTGAGCCATAGACGAATCGCCTATGCAGCTCGCCTGGATGGGCCCAGCGGGTCATGCCGAACTTAATAGGCTGGCCTGCCAAATGGGTTGAGCCAGACCCAACAGGTTTGACTGGACCCGGGCCCACTACCGACCCTTTACATTCATTTGGCCATATCATTGGCACCGAACGACTGTTTGATGAACCGTCATCAGTGCTAATTTTCATCGACCACGATGGTCCCTTTGAATATACCCCACTAAAGTTCGGGGTGGAGTTGAGATATGGTCAGGTTGGATCGTTCAAGAATCCAAATTGGCCCTGGGACTAAATTGCTAATAACACAGAGACCGGGTGTCCAATTGACGTGTCGTCTATTGAGATGAGACCCCTATGAAAAGGAGGACCATTGAGATACTTCTATGAGGGACTTTGTGACAGTTGGAGTATCAACATGTAGCTTGTGGAGAGATTCCTCCCGGAGATGATCTAACATAGTTCGAAGAACTAGTAGCTGGTTGAGACCTGACGACTGCTGACCGATTTGACTCGGAGTGATTCGACTAGCCCAGTGGGGAGCTCCTTGGAGTCGTGTAAGACCCACAATGGGGAGCACCTTGGAGTGGCGGCATATCCATAGTACTCGATAGGAGGAGTACCTCAGCAGGTTATGAGGTGGATTGCCTTGGTGATGCGGCAGACCCACATAGGGGAGTGCCTTGGTGATGCAGCAGACCCACAGTACTCAACATGATAGGTACCTCATCATTATAAGGTTAGTGGGAAGTTCCTTGGTGATGCGTCATTCCCATTGTACTCGATAGAGGAGGAGTTCTCCAGCAGCTGAGGTTTCGATAGTGTGACTCGAGATGTTACTTGATACTACCCCTATAATAAATTCCTGGTTTGATCTGAGCCAGTAACTTTTGTGTTTACCTCATTATTGAGATGAATTAAATGAAAACATTGTTATATGTATGGGAATATACCTAAGTGGGATTATCTACTGTTTTCATACTTTTTGGTTTATCCTTGATGGATTTTGTGAGACCTTGAGGGTCTCAGGGTCCCTACTGAGTATCGTTATACACACCTTTTCCGGGGCCATGCCCGCACCCCATTTTGTAGGTTGTAGACAACAGATAGTGCTGACTGAGGATGAGAGTACCAAGAATGAAATGTACCCGGAGGTGGACCATACGACGTGTCGGTTCACGGAGTAGACCGACATACATGGTGTGTTGAGGAGGAAATCTGTACCTTCCCTTCTAGTAGGATCTTGGGTGGACTATCCAGGAGATGCTTTTTACTTTTCACATGTTTTTTTCCTTTTTTTGTACTTGTATATTATAGTCGGGCTTGTATTTTTGGCCCCATTTAATTTTTAGCACTCTCTTTTTATAATGTTTTACTTAGTGTTTTGTATTCAGTTGTGTGCTCTTCAGTGTGTGTTCACAGTTATAAAGGCAATGTGTTCCCAGTTTATGGATTTACGCCTTCGGTGCTAGTCGTCGACACCTTACCAATGGAAGGCAGGCTTGGGGTAGTCACGACACGAGCCCCGGTGGATAGGTCGTGACAAAAACAATTAATGTAAATTATATTTATTAAGATAAAAACATGTTTCTACTGTTATTAAACAAAGAAAACAAGGTCTAAAAATGATTGAAATTTTTCCAAAAATCTATTACATAGAAATTTCTATACATTATGACATATATAATAGATAATTTATTATATTTGGGTCATGTTGAAATGAATAAATTGTGCTAAGAATTCACTATTTCAAAAAATTTATATGTGTTCCACTCACCCAACTTATAAAAGGTCACACACTGTCCAACTATCATTACATAATATAAACATTTAAAAAAAATTACAAAATCACTCAAAAAATATCCACTAATCATATTATTAGCCATATATTATGCAAAAATCAACCCTAGTATGGTTTTACAAAAAATTAATGGAAGATACATAAAGAATATGTAATAATCCTCCAAATGTGTATTTATTTTATCCCCATTCCCAGTAAAAAAATTAATATTATACCCTGATTATATAATAAACTAACCATATTAATTATAATTAAATTTAATTTTGATTTTTATAACCAAAAACATCTAAACATTCCAACAGATGGGTTATGATGTCATTGTTCGTGTGTACATCGAACTAGCACCTCACAAATCAATGTTAATTTTTTTTTCAAATACAACCTTTCAAAAATAAAAATATATTTTTTTAATTTATATATGATATTTATGATTTTATCATTGTTTTTAGAATTATTATATCAAACATGACTTCATTGCTTCCACTTTTTGGAATGAGTGAATGTCACTCGTGTATATGATGGACTACCGCCTCACAATGCTTTTGTGATTCATTAACAAATTATATAGAATGATTTGTTTTTTATTTAATAAAATAAGATGATATATAACATAAAAATTATAATTTAATGTTAATATTTATATATTATTTAATTTTAATTTTTCGAGTATGATATACAAATATAAATAACAATCATGAATATGTACTACTTATTATCTCTCTGAATAATGACTTTAAATTCCGTTGAAAATTTTATAGGGATTAATATAAATCAATATTAACATAATGTACTTCATATTTTTATCATGTATTAAATAATTCATATTTTTGTATCATAATCTATATATTAGGATAAAAAAAGAAAAATAATACTCATACTAAAATTCAATTGACACAAGAAATAATGAAAATAAGGATCAATTATTAATGAATTGGTAATAATATACTATAGAAGATAAGATATGATTTCGTAAATATTAATATGGTTATTTTATACATTAATTAAATGTTTTAAAAATTTATATAGTATGTTAAAACACTGTAATCCTTAAATAATCACAATTTAAGGATTTGGAATCAATTTCATTTTATTGAGGCATATTGTCATGTTCTGCAACTACAATCAAATATATGGTGTATAAAATATCCGAAAAAAGGTAATATCATTAATAAATCATTATTAATATATTTTTGTTGTTTAAATTATATCATATATGATACTTTCAATTAATTGTTACTCTGTGGTAATGAATTTCAGAATAAAATTTATTTTAATATGTTATATTAGTTCCCTGTTGTTGTTAATATTTAATGAGTATGTTGGTAAATTATTTTGACAATAAATTGATTTATTCCCACTTATTTATGTGAATTTATAGTATAAAAAATTATTTTATTCATTAGATGATTCTGAATTCAATTATATGATTCTTCCAAGGGTACATCAACATATCATTTAATTCCTGATGATTTACATTTTAATTTCCCATTTATGAAATTATTTGATCACTATTTAATAAAACCTTTATTTTTTGTATTCTCATGTTATTATTGAATATTTTCAAGTAATATTTCAATTTATACTACATTCTAATTATATAATTGTTCGAAATTTTCTCAATTGAATATATCTTCTTTTATCTCTTTGGTTGAAATATAGTTTTATTCCAAAATGATGATTTCATATAATGTTTACAAATATGTTTTGTACCATTCAAAACTGATATTTAAAAAAAATTATCTACTTTTCATTATAAGAAATATTTCTAATGTTATTATTATATCATTTTCAAAAATTTAATGTTTCAATTATAAATAAAATTAAAATAATTTACCTATTTTAATTTGAACAAGGAACCTTCCTAACCATTTCACATTACGAAAATAATTTTTTTATACGTTAAAGAAATGTACATATTTACTCTCTATGATGATAGAAATTTATTTTAAATAACCTCTACAATATATAGTGTATATTTCAAATAGAATTTATTGAAAAAGTGATTTTCAATGAAATGAATTTTCAAAATGAATTTCAAAAAGAAAAGTATATTTTCATTTTGAATGATTTTAAAGGGAATTTTTTCATCAATTAAAATAAGAATTATTATTAATCCAATGGTTATAAATTATATTTATATTGTCCTTATTCATTCATTGTATGGAGTTTGATTCTTTAGATCAAGTATATTATTGAAATTCACTTCCATGAATCTCTTACATAGTCATTAACATTACATTTAGTTATTCAGTTTTCTATGATTATTGAGCATTACATTTCCATTAAATATCCTTATCATTTATCAAATATAATACTATTGTCTAAACTATATATAATTTTTACATATGGTGTTTAATTTTAAATTTATTATATTAACACGAGAAATATGGATAAATATATATCCTTGACATAGTCTCTATATTGGTTAAGGAACAATATGAGAAAATTAAATCAATTTTTTGATATATGAGGAATGATTTTAATATGAAATACACATGTTATGATCTGCATATCGAAATACGCAAGATGCATCATTAGTACCAAGGTATGAATAAGTTGTCTAGCCTCAGATAAATGGGCTTTCACGTAGTATGTTTTAAACTATCTATAATAATGATATTGATTGTAATGGAATTAATTTACTCAAAAACATGTAATCCTATGATTATTAATTTTATCCATTTAGTATTTTGTTATTAATATCCATGATAATTTCAATATCACATTACATATAGATGAATTTCAATCTCAATAATATAAATGGAATTTATTTTTGATATTATCTCTTCCAAATATTTTATTACCTATCATGTTATGATGGTCATGTTATTTATTAAATATAATGTGTTTTCATTTATCTAAATTTGCATAATTATTATCCACATTCTTATTATTTTATTAATTACATGGAATGTGTGTCTAGTTATTTACAATTCCATATTGTTTATTCTCATTGATTCATTATTTAATATATTTTACTGAATCCTTAATAATCATTTCATATCACCATTATATTTCTCTTTTCCAAATAAATCTATGAAGTTTAATATGAATTATATTTAGAGATTTTTTAAATGGAATAAATTTATTGTTGATGAATGAAAAATTTCATTTTTTTATTCTTATTATAATCAAAGACTAATGTATGTATCTATATTTCCAAGGATAAATACTAATCATTCATTTGAGACAATATTGATTGTATTTTTTTCTAGTTAAATGGTTGTAGTCACCAACTCTATGATTATGGTTTCGGTTTCTCTAAATTAATTAACAATTTTTTTAATATATATATATATATATATATAAGGAATAGATTATTATTATTTGGTGGAATATATTATCCTTTACTGTTTTAGTCATTACACCGCAATCTCATAGAGTAAGAGATGTTGTGGGAATAAATTGTAACCCAACTATATGATGAGATTATGCTTATGATATTGAATTCATAAAGTATCAATATTTTGTTGGGATAATTGATCAACATTAAGAAAAGGATATTGAAATAAAACACTAAACATTTTCCTCTATTTCTGAAGAATGAATTTTTCATTTTACCTATCATATATTTATATCATTGGGGTTTTATACTTTCCACTAACTATATTCGGTATCATTATCCACCAGTATTTAGTAGCTAGTTCTATATTATACATTCCATTTTTTCACATCACACCAATGTTATAATATATAGAAACCATGTTTAGTATTATTCTAGGTGACCATTACACATCCATTTCTCTTACCAAATATAATGTTTTATTAATCCCTTTTTATAATTTAGGTGTCACATAATATGATTTTCAAATGATGATCACATGTTTACATAGAAAAGGATCATATTCAAATGATGAAATTTATTTAAGGTGGGTAAAACGGGACACACCAAAAATTTTAGAAATATATTTTTCCAAAAAAAACAATTAGTTTCTTTTATAGCTTTCATTATACACAATTCCATGTTTCAACAAAATGCGATATAATATTAAAATATTATTATTTAATATGATTGTTATCGATTATCCATAAGATTAATATTTTTGGTTATTGATAACTAATTTATGAAAAAAATTTATTTAAAATGACATATAAAATTAATTCCTTCTTGACTAGTTCATAAAAAATAAAAAAAGGGATGCATTAAAAAATAAGAATTTTTTTTTAATTTTTTAACCCTAAATATATGTTTTTATGCTATTTATTTTAAAAATTACACATTTGATTAATCATATCAAAGAAATTTATATATTATATAGTTATTAAAATATGTAAGATTTATTATATTTGTTTTCATTGCATGTTTTAATAATAATTTAAAATTTATCTTAAAAAACAATGTATTTAAAAAAAAGTTTTATCCAATTTTTAACAATTATTTTTAAATTAAATTTTTATAATTTTATAAAATTAATATGAAAAAATTATCATTGTTTTCAATTAAATAACATTCAAATTATAATAAAATTATATTTGAATAAAAAAAACATTCAGTAAATTGTAAAAAATAATCGGTTAATCATCAAATTTCCATTTTATTCAGTTCATTTATAAATAGAAATATATTTAAGTATGAGATTAAAATTAAAATTAATTAAATTATATATCTTTTTATCCAATTTTATTCATTTGAATTAATTTTATATTTAATTATGTTATAAACACATTTTAAACCATTGCATCTTTAATATCTGTGAACAACTTTTCCATATCCTCCCTATGATTAATTTAAAATGAAATTTTCGGTTTATTTTAATGGAATTTGAAAAAAGTTACTAATTTTTTTAGTCATAATAATCATAATATCTAATAATTTCTAATTAATGTTTTAATATAATTAATAATAAAATAGTAAAATTTTCTTACTATAGCTAAGAAAAAATCGGGTTTACCTGTTGTTAAACTAATATAATATGGTATAAAATGTCCACGAACCTTGTAATGAATACATAGAATAAAAATATTTTGTTCTTATAAACTCTAGTTTTTATTAATTTAATATTTTTCCCCCTTTTTAATGTAAAAAGATTGGTATACATTTTCAAATTTGGAAATTACATCTGTGACCCTCATATCACTTATACAAAGGCACCAGTAATGCTCTAATATTCACACATATATTACTATTCTATTCATCCATGTCCTACCAAAATTTATTACTAAATTCCCGTCACACATACTAGAATCCTTATTAATATCATATATATAGTATAGTAATTTTTTTGTTTAATTTTAAATATGTTTGATGAAGGGGTAAATATTACATTTTCTAGTTATCTTCTACATATAAATCCAAATAAAACATTTCAAATTATTAATAAATAAAATAAATGTATATATTATATAATTAGATATTATTATTTTCATTTAATAACTTATATCCTTCTCCACATCATTCAAATAGGATATGAAATCAACACTCATGTGCACCATTGACTACCGGTTCATGAAATGATGATATTCATTTTTTATCTCAAATTATAATGGATATATATAATTATATATTTTATTTTTATTAATTATATTTATGATATAATTATACCAATATAATTATAATACCACATATACCATTATAAAAATTATCCCATTGAAAATAATAATGACGCTCTTGTGTACGACTAACTACTACCAAGAATCAAAATGAGTTGCTATTTATTTTGGTTTTACATTGATGGTAGCAAGTATATATTAAAATTATATATATTATATTTTTAATATAATTAAAATTATTTATTTATTAAATCACTTATTCCTTCTTAAATTTTATTCCATATGGGATATAATAAAGTTGTTTGTGTGTACAAGGAATCCCTAGATTGCAAATGAATGTGATTCATTTTTCACATATGATTTACATGGATGGTAATAAGGATATGTTGTAATAATACTATGTGATATATATGACATAAAATTTATAATCTAATGGATATATATTTTATTAACTTATATATTAAATTTCTTCATGAAAACGGAAACAAGTGTCAAACATACTTACGACTTCCCTTATCCGTGAATAATGTATTTCAATTTCAATCTCTATGTTATATGAATTAAAATAATTATTAATATTATTAATATGTATTATATTTAAATAATGTTGATAATTATTTATATAATGAGATATTTATCTACTAATTTGGACATATATATAATAAATCAAAATATACATGAAAAAATCCAGTAATTTTATGAAAGGAGATTTTAACATGAAATTATTAATAAACAGGTAACAAAATATTATACATAAATAATATATGGTATGATATGAATAATTATAATTCTACAATTTATATATAAGAAATTAATTTTTATAACACATGATGTCAATTAATGACCAAGTTTAAACGTATGATGTCATCAATTGAAAATAATGTATCGGGATTTAGAAATCCTATAAATGATTATATAGTTTTTAAACTATTACTATAGTTTCTCACACAATTATTTATGGTATTAGTCAATTGATGGAACCTAATGATATCTTTTTAATAGTTAACAAGGGGAAAAAAGAGTTGATATTTTGGAAGCAAATGTAATGGTAATAGGAGTGAAATATATCATAGTAATCCATAATTAGATTATCTATAATATGATTAACAACATATACCTTAACCAACTCTTAGACTCTCCATAGAAGGGAATGATGTTGTTTACTAAGAGCTCAAGTGGTGATAACCATGGAGAACATAATGTTATATTTCCATCAAGAAAGAGATATAAAAAGTGAAACATAGTAATGTGTATCAATCAAATGAAGAAATGATTTATTTGTTAAAAATAATTTTTTAAATAAAATGATTGAGGACAAAAAATGATGAGTATGATAGAATGAAATAAATTCTATCATATATATCAATTGATAGTTCAGTTTCTAAAATTTTAGGAAGGACTTCATTACTCGAGTCAATTACCTATTTTAAAGGGTAACCCATAGACCATAAGAAGAATTATGTGTAAAAAATGGGATGGTGTATTTGTGTATTATTATATAAGAGATTAAAAACTAAATAATTTTACTCACATTATTTCTTATACAAGTTTCATGAAATATATAATTATTCTATTAAATATTATAATCCATTATATTACTATTAAAATAATAGTTATAGATACCATCCAGTATAAATATTTATCATATTTTCTAATTATTAGAAACATATTTGAGTTTATATATTGTATGAATTTTGACAATATTAAGGATATTCTATAAAATATTTTTGAAAAAAATATGATTTAGTTGAAAATTTATTAGATTAATAATAACATAAAATTTTATTAACATGTGTTTAAAGGTATTGACAACATTTATGGTTAAAATTATAATTAATAACATTGTAATTATATTAAAATAACATTTTTAGAGATTATAAAAATAATAATTTTGAAAATCATATTGAATATATCATATAATAACAAATTTTGTTTCAATTATGTCCATTAAATTTTTGGGAACATTATAGGAGTTATATAGTTTATAAAGAGAAAACCGCCTCATTAAAGGTGAAAACCCATCAGATCATTCTAGTATGTGAGGATTCCAAACATGACCATTGGATTTTAAGGGTTTAATGCTTACCAATGGCCAACATGATGTCCAGTATAATATTTCTCTATTATTAGTTAAAATATATTAAAGATAAATATTATAGATAAACCTATATTACTAATTTTTGGGGACAAGATATTAATGTATCAACTATATTTGTTTCATAGAATAATTCATAGATAGAATTGATGACTAGTGACAACTTTATGGATCTTATGATTCATTTAATGTGAATTTTAATTCATTATGCCAAATAATAATTATTTTTGGATGTTAATTCTGTATAATAATAATGAATAAATAATTTATTGAAGAAGAAGAAAAGGTTGAAATTATTCTTCAGAAATATAAATATATTATTAAGCTAAATTTATTTATATACAAATTTTTTTAAATAATTATAAAAAAATAGAAAAGTATCATAAAATAAAATTTTAACATATTACGAACATTTCTGATGATATCAATGACCTTGTCACAACTATTATATTTTTGGTTTCGAGCCCCTTAATTTTACATTTGATCAATTAATTTCCTGTTATAAATGAATTCAATTACACTCTATAATTATTTATTATTTTACATCATGTATGTTTCTCCAATTTCATCCAATTTACATATACATAGAAATGTAGTTATATGTTATTACATATGGACAGTATACATTATTTTTTTACTATTTATGAGTGGATTTTAGTATATGTTATAATATATGGTATATTCAATAATGAAACATACAATTTGAATCATTTAATACTGATATAAATTTTAAATTGAGAGTATTAAACCTATTTAAGTATGAGATAATGAAACACCCTTATATTTTATAATAGGAACATCATATTTGATATTGTGTTTTAATTACAATACGAAGAGTAGAAATGAATATGAAATCCCAATAAATTATTATATATTTTTTATATTAAATAAATTAAATATATTTTATATCTACAAATTAATGAAACATAAATTTATCTTCTGTTACATGAAGAACTGAGTTTCTTTAATAACTTATGTAGTATATGGGGCCATGTTTTACCAAACAAAAATATATAATAATTATTAATTAATTAATATGATAGGTGATACATTTTTTTAACAAAAGGTATAAATATGAAAAATAAATTATGAAAATATATATCTTAGAAAAAAAATTATCTATATATTTTAAATAATAAAATCAATCATTTATAATAAAACGATTTTAAAAAAAAATAGTATTTTCATAAATGAAGTTGTAGATGTGTTTGGGAAAAATAATTAGAAAATTATTTTTAAAAATTTAATTATATATATATATGATATTAATATTTTAAATCATAATAATCAAATATTTTTGAGTAAATTATTGGGATTTTATTGAGAAAATTCATTATTTGATGAACAGTGAAACATACTGGATATTAAATAAAAATTCATTTTTCATATCAATAATTTCTAATAGAAATTTTCATTTTTATTTTCTTATAAATTAATAGTAGTTTAATTTAACATATATTAATTCAATTTATTTCATTTTAATCCATTTAATAATGATTCTTTTTATAGAAACATTGTAATATTTTGATCAATTAAACTTTATAAACATTCGTTCTAAAAATGTATGTGGGATTAATTATAAATAAATTTTTTACACATTAGTGGATAGAATTTATTATAATTTATTAAATTATTGAAATAATTATATTTTAGAATTTATAAAAATTAAATCATAGTTTTTTCGAAAAATAGTTAATGAATATAATTAATTTTAATCACAATGGTTAAGATTAAAACAAATTTCCATAGTGCATAAATAAACAAAATAATGTGTTAAAATGATTCAAATTTTGTCCAAAATATATTATATAGAAACTAATATACCATATTAAATATAAAAGAGAAGCATTATTATTATTGGGTCTTGATTAAATGAATAAAGTGTTGGTGGAATTCACTCTTTCAGAACACATACAAGTGTTCCACTCACCCCACTTATAAATGGGGAACTTTTCTCCAACTATCATCACATAATGAAAAAAAAATTCAAAAAAATCATTACATAATAGCTCAAAAAATATACTCTAATCCTATTATTAGCCTTATATTGGTCACAAATCTATACTAGTATGGGTCTAGAAAAAATAAAAGGACGATACCTAAAGAATAAATAATGTTTCTCCAAAAGTATTTTTATTTTATTCCCCTTCCCACAAGAAAAAAATTCTTATTATAACATGATTATACAATAAACAAACTAAATTAATTATTATATTTTTTTTAATTATCTTCATGTTATGAAACATAAAAAATGTCCTTCAAATAGGTTATGATGTGATCGTTCGTGTCTATAGTGAACTACCACCTCGCAGATAGATGTCATTTTTTTCATGTACCATCATTCAAAATTGGATATAATGATGGATTTATTAATTTATATATTATTTTTATGGTTTTATTATGGTTCTTAATTATTATATGACACATAACTTCATGAATTCCATTTTTTTGGAATGTGATAATGTCACTCGTGTATATGACGAACTACCACCTCCAAAATTATTTTGTGATTCGTTAATGGATTACATGGAATTATTTTTTTATATTAAATAAAATTATAAGATATATAACATACAAATTTTAATTTATGTTAATATATATATATTATTTAATTTTATTTATATCAGTATTATATGAAAATGGAAATAACATTCATCCATATATATAACCTATTATCTCCATCAACAATGTATTTACCTTCCTATCAAAAGTTTATAGAGATTAATATAAATACATATAAAATTAATGTACATGATATATATATCATTTATGAAATTATGGATATTATTGAATCATGATCTGTTTAATATGATAAAAAAAGGCAAAGACTACTCAAACTATAATTCCAGTGACACAAGAAAAAGTGAAAATGAGGATCAATTATTAATTAATTTCTAATAAGATACTATAAAAGGATAATATATGATATATGATATATTAATATTATTGTTTTATTGATTAATAACACGGTTAAAACCTCTATATAGGTTATTAAAACATAGGAATCCAATAATAATGATAATTTAAGGGTTGGGTCTCAATTTCACTACATTGATGTTTATTGTTATTTTCTACACCTATATAAATTTATATAGTGTATATAATACCCCTAATAAGTTAATATAAATAATAAATCATTATTAATAGTATTTTAAATTTAAATTATATCATATATGATGGTTTCATTTAATTTTTACTATGTTGTAAATAATTTCCAAAATAAATTTCTTTTCTTGGTCTATATTTGTCCCTCATTGTTGTTATTATTTTATGAATATTTTTTTAATGCCTTTTTACTATCAATGGATTTATTCCACATTTTAAAGGCGATTAACTGTTTATAAAAATAATTTACTGAATGGGGAATCTCAATTCAATTATATGATTCTTCCGTGGGTACATCAAAATCTCACTCAATTCAGAATTGTTTACATTTTACTTTCCCATGTAGGTAATTATTTAATCACTAATTAATCAAAAAATTAATTTTAGTATTATCATGTTATTATTGACTATTTTCCTGTAATATTTCGATTTTTTAATATTTAATAAATAAATTATTATAGAAAAAGTTTTCAATAAAATCTAACTTCATTATTATCTTTGGTCGGAATATTGTTTTCATCCAAAAATATGATTTCATCAAATGTTTACATATTTTTTTTATCCATTAAAAATTATATTAAAAAAATATAATTTTTATACTATAATAATATTTTGGAAGATTTCATTATGTCAATTTTAAAAAAATTAATGTTTCTTTTTGAAATATAATTGTTAGATGATTATTATTATTATTTTGAACAAAAAACATCATAAACGACTTCACATTACAAAAATAATGTTCTTTATACATTATAGAAATGAAGATAAATACACTCTATAATGATATAATATTATTTAAATTAACCTATACAATATATATATTATATTTATAATATAAATTTTGTGAATAATTTATTTTCAATGAAATATATTTTCAAATAGTTTTTCATAATGAAATGGATATTTTCCTATAAAATTATTTAAAGTGATTTTTTTCATTAATGAAAATAATCTATATTATTAAAAAATCATTGTAAATAATATTTATAGTATCCTTATTATTACATTGCATGGGTTTTTATTATTTAGATCAAGGATTTTATTGAAATTCACATCCTTGAATCAAATTCATAGACATTAACATACCATTGACTTATTCACATTCCTGTGATCATTGAACATTAAATTTCCCATAAATATCCTTATCATTTATCATAGATAATACTATTGCCTATTTTATATAATTTTTAATACGGTTATTACATTGATATTTATTTTCTTAGTTGGTGAAATATGAAAAAATCTATATCCTTTTCTCAATAACAATATTTGTTAATGCACATTATTTATGAATTAAACCAATTATTTAATATATGAGGAATGAATTTGACATGAAATACACAAGTTAGGGACAACATAATGAAATCCAGAGAATGCATCATTATCATCGTGTTATGAATAAGTTGGCTAGTGTCAGATAAATGGGTTGTCACCTAGTATGTTTTATACTATCTATAATAATGATATTGATTATAATGGAATTATATACCTCTAAAACATGTCATCAAATTAAAGTAAATTTTATTCATTCAGAATTTTATAATTCTATCACTGAAAATTTTTATATTACATAACATCCTGATGAACATCAATCTCAATAACTTAAAGGAAATTTATTTTAGATATATTCACTTCTATATCGATCATTCCACATATATTTATGACGGTCATTTTATTAAGTTAATGGAATGTGTTTTTATTTATTTAAATTGACATAATTATTATCCACATTATTATAAATTTACTAATTACAATGAATGTGTGTTTAGTTGTTTACCATTCCATATTTTTTATGCTCATTGATTCATTATTTCATCTATTATACATAATCCTTACTAATCATTTCATCTCACAATTTTTATTTTTTCCTTTCCCCATGAATCCAAGATGTTTACTATGAATTATACTTAGGTATTCAGTCAACGGAATAAATTTATTCTCGATGAAAATAATAAGTTTTCATCTTTTTTATTTCTTAATTTAATAAAAAACTCATGTATGTATCCGGGATTACAAAAATAAATAATAATAATTCCATTGGGATGAGATTCTTTTTAATTTATTTCTGTGTAATTACAACATTCACCGGCTCTAGGATTATGGTTTTAGGTTTCCTACCTTAAATAACCTTTTTTAAAAAATAACTTTATTTATATAGATTGTATTCTCTATTTTTTGTGGTTAATTTTATATTTTATTGTATTAGACCTGACACAATCATCTCTTAGATTAAGAGATGATGTGTAAATTAATTGAAACACAACCAAAGGATGAGATTATGCTTATGAAATTTAATTAAATAATGTGTCTATATTTTATCGCGAAAATTGATCAAAATTAATAAAATGATATTCAAATAAAATAGTATACATTTTTCATTATTTTTTATGAATTATTCTTCATTTCAGCTATAACATATTTATATCTTTGGTGTTGTTATGTTTCCCATAACAATATTCATTACCATATCCAATAGTATTTGGTTTCTAGTTCTCAATTATACGTCCTTTATTTCACATGACTCCAATGATATACAGTATAGAACCCATGTTATATATTATTCTTGGTGACCTTCCCACATATATTTATCTCTTCTCAAGACAATTTTTTATTAACCCTTTTTATAATTTGGGTTTCATATAATATGTTTGTCAATTGAAGAACCCAGGTTTACTAAGAAGAAGTTCCAATTCAGGGGATCAAATTTATTTAAGGTGGGAAAAATGTGACCTAGAAATTTTTTTTAGAAATATATGTTTCCAAAAAAATAGTTTCCTTTCTATATATCACTATAAAGAAGACCATGTTTCAAAAAAAATTGAGATAATATTAATATTATATTATTTAATATGTAAAACCCCAAGATTTCAAATTATGTTATTTTCTTTAAAGTAATTTAATAGCTTTCAATACACGCAATACAGAGTTCGAGCGCACCATGACTTACCAAACTAGTCGTTCAAAATCATTTACAAATAGTATTAATAGTATTTTGAATTTTATATAATCCATATAATTTTAGAATCTATATTATGTGCCTCTTAGGCATAATATAAGAAAAAATTCATTTTTTAAAATAAAAGAAGTATTTTTCAAAAAAAAATCAATTTTACCACCTTTTATGGAAAACCCATTTAAAAAATATTTTTGAAACTTTTATATATTAAATTTAATGAAATTAAATTATTCTTTAGAATCTGAACATAATAATTTTATATGTATAAATATTTGTTACTTTTCTAGTAACTTTTATATTTTGATCAATATAGAAAAATGCTAAATTATAATTGAAAAAACATTTTTAATAGAAATAATTTATAGATTTAAATTATGTATTTTAATGGATTGGAAATATAATTAGATTTTATTTTTATCATTTAATACATTTTAGGTGATTATATGTAATTTCTCATTTAAATTTGACAAAAACAATGTCAATATTTTGATAGTTTTTACTTTATAAAAACCCGCTTTTCGGTTTTGAAAACATGAATTAATTTTAAATTAATTAAGGCAACTTTTGTGTTTTTATTTTTTTTCAAATAGAATTTTTTTTATTTATAATATCAATATTAGCTTAGGGTAAATTTTTTTTATTTTTCTGAAAACATTCAATTTTTGATGAATAGTGAAAAACAATGCGTTATTATTTAAAACCGACCTTTTATTTAAAAATAATTTATTTTATTTAAATTAATTTTTAGTAAAAATAGATTTATAATACCTATATATGTTCAATATAATTCATTGGTGTCATTTTATATTAAAATTAGATTTATAAAATTTTATTGATCTTTTTACCGTCTTTTACCCACCTCCTAGAAGCATCTGGAAATTTACATAAAACATAATTTTACCACTTCTGTGAGTTGAATTAAAAAAATCCGAAAGACACGATTGATTTCATTAAGTAAAATGTTGTTCAATAAGATGAAATTTTTTTTTGGTGAATAGTTACTTTTTTACTTTTATTTTCCACGGTTAAAAGTAAATAGGGTAATTAAGGGTAAAAATGATATTAATATTACCCAAACACAAGTCCTAGTTCTATTGGATAAGTTTAATTTTACCAATAAAACCATTGGAATAAAATATGATTCTTTAGGTCCACCTGGATTAGATTAGCATATTTATTATAATTTTATTTAAAGTAGAGTAAATTGAGTTAAAATAAATGTTTAATAACTAAATAATTTTTAATATAGTGTAATACATAAGAAATATTTGACAATAAATATTATTTATAAAGCTAAAAAGTTTTCATACATAATGGTATTTTGTTTATATTTTTACGACCTTAAATAATTTAATTTTTTATGACACAATGATGATGTAGTAATTTCCTAAATAATGAAATATTAAAATAATCGATGTTATAAATATCAAAATAAATGTTATTTGATACTATTTATGAATTAACCAAATTTTCTAGGTTAATATGACATGTTTGGGTTGGATAGATAAATTTTATTTGAATTAATAATCCTGTTATAAATTTATCAAAACCAGAATACCAAATAGTCTCTAAATTGACATTAAGGAGTTTTTAAAAAAAATATTATATTATTAATTGATATTCTGTTCATAAAAATATAAGTTTCGTCCAAAGGCCTTAAATAAAGTTATAAATGTAATTAATGAAACAATTTAGGTTATCTTGGATGTTTATAGAATGTTTATTAACCATATAATATAAAAATACAAATAGACATGGTAAAAGTTAAACTATTTAACTAAAAGTGAAATTTAAAAGAGAAAGTTAATATTGTAAACTAAACTTATCTAAAAACTATTTTTTGAGTGTTTTTAGACCCATAATAACATAAAATTTTTAATAATTCATTTTGGAGCTATTATAAAATGAAAATTATTTTATTATAAAATAATATTTCTCTCTTTTCAAAAGGTGCCCCTCACCCCTCTTATAAAAGGGTACTTCCCCTTCTCTCTAATTAACACCATAAAAGCCATTTATCTAGGAAAACCCCTACCCAATCACCCTATCAATTTTACTCCCTTAATCCAAGATTCCTTACTTTAGTCAGAAAGCCAACCTAATGTTCCCTTTTGATCAAATCAAAAGTATGAATTTGAATAACAGGTAAATATTTCATCAACTCATTGAAGTTCCTTTCTTCTTCCACTTCTTCTTTATTTTTTCATTCTGTTATAAAATAATAAATAAAATATCTTCTATATGATTTTATGTTATTATAAATTTGGTACAACCATATTCATTATTCTATCCATCCTTTGAATGACATGTCACCATACGTGCTAACATAGGGCTTACCTTCTCCACGTTGTTGTGTAATTTTTATTCAATACATTATTATTTTGCTGGGTATAATAATTGTATGTAATTTATGTAAATAATAAATATAACATGATAATGATTCTTTATATATGATACACCATCGAATTTTATATAATTTTAATATCAAAAGAATGATATTGTTGTTGGTGCGTACGTATAGATTACCGTCTCCGCGAACGCGATGAGATTCATTACCCATCATATCCATTCTAGAATAATTTTCATTAGATGATTAAAAATAATTTTTAAAGATTTAATATCATTTTGAATATTAATAAGAAACATACTATCCATAAATAAACATTACTTACGTATAGAATCTTGTAAAAAACTAATCATTTATCAACCGAAACGACGATAAAATTAAAATATTATTTACAAAACTATATTAAAAGAAAAAATATGATATCATATTAATGTATATTATTTTTTAATAATTTATTTAAAATTATTTAAACATTATATAAGAGGTTAACTTACATTCTACCGAAGAAAAATGCAAGGAAATGTGTTTCTTATCTCAATTTTAATTCCGTGAGATTTCCATTGTACGCAACTTATTTTTGGATGTTGTGTTTTTTGTAATACCATTTGATATATATTATCATGATTATATTTTTATTCAAGGTATTATCTGATTAATTTGGTGGTTATTAACTTTTTTTCACAAGACTTGATTGATTACAATGAAGTAAGAGTTTTTATGTCACTTTTATTCCCGTGAGATTCATGTTATATTGTCCACTATTTCCTTTTGGTTGGAGTATGTACTACCCATGATTGTATTCTATTTTTAATATACATTAATTTATGGGTATTTAAATCTTCATTTTATGATACTATTTCGTGGTGTGTATGTTTCATATGTATCCAAATTGCTAAGGGAATTTCATATTTCAATTTCTACTCATTGGGCTTTATGCATACCTCATTGATTATTTTACTCCATAATTATGTGTCAAATAACATTTTATTATTTGTGTACTAATTTACACTCCCCATTATAGGAATATTATTTTGATAAACATAATCACTCCAATGATAAATTCTCATGTCATCGATATGAACATGATAAGATTAATATTAACTCAATCTCCATTTATTAAGTTAAAAATCCAATTCATTGGTTTTGTTTTTAAAAGAATATGTGTGAATGTCATATGATTTATTTACATTGAATATCACATAATATTGAGTTTATTTATAATTTTCATACATAATTATGTCATTGATTTATCCTTAACATAAGGATATGGTCTTTATAAGAAATTTCATCTCAATTTACATTTCGTTGAGACTTATTTTTTGTTATACAACAATTCACTTTTATATGGTGTATATAATGTACATTGACATAGTATATCATGAATCCATTTATAATAATGATATTATAATTTTTTTATTACCTCAATTATTTTTATTCATGTGTCTCCCATTTGGTAAGGAACTGTAACTGAAATATCATTTTATCTTTTTACAGAATTATTATTCTAAATAATTATCGTTAATGGAAATGTTTTAAAAATTGATTTAAGGATTTAATTATATAGACATTAATGTATTAAAATTAAAATTCCATTTAAAAGATTCAAAGTGGTTTGGGACACATTGATTCAAAAATCTATTTTTAAACGGCTTCTTGACAAATAATGTGACTTTTAAATGTTTTCAAAAAAAAGGAGGATATTTCACTCAAATATTTTTTATGATTATTTTAATCTATGTAAATATCCTTCATTATTCTCAATTGAGGTTAATATGTTACAATAAAATCTTCCATATATTAATCAATGAGTAATGTTTGACAGTGGATGTGCTATTTTTATACCATTCATGGTTTGTGGATAAATTATTTGCATTTATTATGATAGTTTTAATACGAATGTTTATGTTATCTTTATATATTGTCATATTAAAAATGCATTTGGATTAGTAAGTGACGGGTGGAGCCTTATATAGCTCCTCGATGCATTAGTAGGTCTCATGAGACAAGGCCTCAACAAAATCGTATTTGTAGTCTTGGAACAATACCTTGACTATGTGGTTTTGAATGTCTGGGATTATGAATTCCATCATTACAAAAGTGGATATAGATATTTCATTTTATTATTCGACTAGTAGAATATCCATGTGAATAAGTAAATGGAATTATTTCGTTTTTTCTTTGACACATTATGCATAATTTCAAGTTTAAATGCTCTTGTTTTAGTCTTATACATTACCTTAAATTGTTATACTTATTTATGACTGTTTTAGCTATATTTTTATCATAACTGTTCATCTTAGCACACACATTTATATTTTTTTATTTTTCCAAGATTTGAAGAAGTATATTTTGACTGTCATACGGGGATAGACTATGGGATCTATGCGTCGTCTATACAAACAATGTTGATTTAGTTTTCCATTTTATGATGTAAGGTAAACCTTATGAATGTATCTTGTACATTTAAGGGTACTAAATTAATTGTTCTTTTAAGAAATGATATTTTGTGATCATTACACTCATATTTACTAATACATTGACTTTGAGATTCTGCGCTTGGGTCGTTAAAGTTGGTATCAGAGGTAGTTTAGTATAAACCTTGGAATCTAGTTTTAGATAAACTCTGATTATATCACATAGAACTAATATAGAATTTGACGATTTGTATAGAATAATTTCCGAGAATTTTTGTATTGTAAAGATTTAGTTATTTTTCCAAGAAATTAATCTCAGTATGGATACAAGCAGGTAGAGGTGGCTCTATCCCAGATTTATATGGCGGTAAAACCTAAAAACACTTCTTCGAGCTAGGCTCGAACGGGAACTTGTGCATGACAAAGGGCCTTCCTGCACTCTTTTTTATCACACTCTTGGGGGATATACTTAGGATAATTCACATTTTCTTTACGAAACTATTTGAAGGATTTTAATATAAGATGAGAATAAATAACTGTCATTAATCCTAATGTGTTTTATATTGAAAATAAGGTTTTATGATATTCTATAAATGATTTTATGACTCAAAAAATGGTTTCTTGTGTTACTCAATGGATGGATTCCAAGGAAGTCATAACAACATTGAACATGATGTACATGGTGGGCATGGTAAAGGAAATGAGAAACAAAATGGAATGTCGATAGGTACAAAAGATATCATGTTCATGCCGAATCATTTTTCCAAAAAACATTATCAACAACATATATATTAACTGACTCCCAGACTCAAAAAAGAAGATAAAGGCGGTGAATGATAAGAGCTTCAGCAGTAGAGACCATAGAGAAATGAAATATTAATTACCATCATGCAGGATATATTGAAGGAGACACATAGGGAAGTGTCTCAATGGAACAAACAAATGATTTATGTGTGGGAAAGAAGTACATAATTTAAATAATTGTCGAGGGAAAAATAAGAGTACTATGGAAGAAATAAAATGATCCTAAGAATCCATTTATAGTCATTTGTCATAAATTTAGGGGACCTGGGAATTACCTGAGTGAATTCCATATTCTGTAGGATTAACCCTTGGTAAATGAAGAACCTATGTTGAAATAAATGGATTGTGAAATGTTTAAAATTATTAGTGCTCATTGTTGATAGGATTACTTTAGAATACTTTTATCTCTTGTCCAACCCTATAGTTTATTATGTGAAAATACTATTTTAGGAAGAAATTTGTTTTCTATTGTTGATATATTTATTAATAATCATTTGGGTTTATATGATCTTTGATTTTGAGGCAATTGCATGTTATTAAATTTTTGGATGAAAATGAAATCTATGAGATAACATTTTGATGATATTATGTTATAGTTATTTTGAGGAATTATTCTAATTTTGGTAATATTATAATATATAGTTTATGAAAATGGAAAACACATAAACCGTGTGATAACCCATTGCATCGGACAAAGCTACAGGAATGGAAACCACAACCATTGTGCGATTGGGATTTATTGCCTACCAATAAATTATGTGATTTCCTTACTTAGTGTGACTAATTATTTCTAGTTAAATGATTTTATTAATCAATAATAAGATGATTTAGGATAGTATGTCTTATCAAATAAATATCCTTAGTATAGAAAAATTATTTGGTGATAATGTGATAAATGTTATTTTAGAAGACGTTCTCTTTGTTGAGAATACTATATGCCTATGGAAAATAGAATACTATGGGATTTCATTTGTGGAGTAATGGTGGATTTTAATCTATTTTTATAGTGTATTTATAGGGATTTGGGTTATTTATGGAAATGATTCATCTATCATAGAAAATATGTAATTAGGTTTATTAGTTTTTATTATCTGAATTTATGAATAGTCGAAGTTATTTGTAAATACAATTTAACATGGAAGACTGCATAATCAAATTCTTCTATGTTTTGGGTTTCAATATTAGTTTGGATTATATATATTGATTTTAAGGACATTTGTTTATTGAATGGTATTTATTTAAAATTGTGTATTATTGGATTAATTTTAGAAATCAAGAAAATTATTTTTTATATAAAGGTTCATCTGATCATGTAATAACCATTTTGGTTTTGCTTAATCTCTATATACAGGGTAAATATATATAGCTTATCCTTTGTGGATTATGTCATTCTCTTGAAGTTGATTCTAGGGCTTCAGGTGTGACCAAGTCATCTTGAATACTCATTGTTTGAAAAAAATTTGATAGTGGTAAAAATTAATTAAAGGATGAAACTCTGCTTAAAAAGTAACATATCTCTTTATGTTCTTAGTAAATATCATAAAGAAATTCCTCAACATTATGAAATGAAACATGAAACAAAAAATGTTATTTGTTTACTTTTGATACTAGGAAACTAATGAACGTTTATCTTATCACAAGTATGTTGTTTTCTTGTTGTTAACTCTCTCCTAATCTTGTTTTCTATCACTCTCCACCAGATCTTGACAATTATTTTATCTTCAATATCCATGTTTTCCTACATGGAATCCTATTATGGGTTATCTCTGGTGTCCTTTGCACTTCTCTTTCATTATTTTAAAGAGATAGTTTTATTGACTATTTTTTCGATGTGGGACAATCAATGATGTTCCCAATCCCAAATTTAAAATTTCTAGGAAACAAATTTCAAAAGGGGGAAGAATGTAACACCCAAAGAATTCATAGTATGTTATTTTCTTTAAAGTAATTTAATAGCTTGTGCTACATGAAACACCGAGTTCGAGCGCACTACAACTTACCAAACTAGCCGTTCAAAAGATTTTATGAATAATATTAACTTCATTTTGAATTATATATTAGCAATATAATTTTAGAATCCATATTATGTGTTTCTTAGACATAATATAAAAAAAAGTTCATTTTTTTCAGATAAAAGAAGTATTTTTTAAAAAATTGATATTTTACCACCTTTTAATGGAAAACCCTTTTTAAAAATATAATCTGACAGTTTTATATATTTAATTTAATTAAATTTAATTCTTCTTTAGAATATGTACATAATAATTTTATTTGGATAAATTATAGTTACTTTTCTAATAACTTTTATATTTTAATGAACAGTGAAAAATACAAAATTTTCATTGAGAACAACTTTTTTAATCAAAATAAAATATTGTTTTAAATTATTTATTTGAATGGATTGGAAATATAATTAGATTATATTTTCATCATTTAATACAATTTAGGTAAATATAAGTAATTTCACATTTATATTTGACATAAACACATGTTAATCTTTTGATAGTTTTTACCTTTTTAAACCCTGCTTTTCTGTTTTGACAGCATAAATTAATTTTAAATTAATTAATGTAACATCTATGTTTTTAATATGGTAAAATAGAATTAATTTTTGAATTTGGAATATCAAAAGTAGCTTAGGGTAATTTTTTTTGTATTTTTCTGAAAACATTCAATTATTGATTAATAGTGAAAAACACTACATTATAGTTTAAAATAGGCATATTATTTAAATAATAATTTATTTTATTTAAATTTATAATATGTAAAAATAAATTTATAATAACTATATATGTTTTATATAATTCATTGGTTTCATTTTATAATAAAATTAGATATATAAAATTTTATTGAACTTTTTACCCTCTTTTACCCATCTCCTAGGTTCATTTGCAAATTTACATAAAACATAATTTTACCACTTCTGTGACTTGAATTTCAAAAATATTAGAAACAATATTGATATCATAAGGTAATATTTTTTCAACAAGATGAACATTATTTTTGGTGAATAGTAACTTTTTACTTTTATTTACCCCGGTTAAAAGTATGTAGGGTAATTTAGGGTTAAAATGATATTATTATTACCCTAAAAAGTACTAGTTCCATTATATAAGTGTAATTTGACCACAAACAACCTTAGTAATATAATTTTATCATTTAGGTCCACTTGGATAAGATTAGTACTTTTATTATTATTTTATTTTAAGCAGAGTTAAAAGAGTTAAAATCAATGTTTAATAATGAAAACTTTTTTAATATAAGCTTATACATAAGTAATATTCAACTATAAAAATTAATTATAATGATAATAAGATTTACAACATAATGTTAATTTATATATATTCTTTTGATATTTAATAATTTAATTTTTTTTATGACATAATGATGATGCAGTAATTACCTAATTAATGAAATATTAAAATAATTGATATTAGAAATATAAAAATAAATGTAATTTGATACATTTTAAGAATTAAACTAATTTTATATGTTAATATGACATGTTAGGGTTGGTTAGATATTTTTTTAATTAATAATTCTCTTAAGAATTTTACCAAAACAAAATACAATGTAGTGTCAAAATTGACATAAAAGAGTTTTTAAAACAAATATTTTATTATTAATTGATATTCCGTTCCTAAAAACCAATGGATCGGATGAAGGTCATAAATAATATTATGTTTGTAATTAATGAACCACATGAGGTTTTCTTGGGTGTTTATATTATATTTATTAACCATATAATATAAAAATACAAAGAGACATGGTAAAAGTCAAACTATTTCACTAAGAGTTAAATTTAAAAGAGATAGTTAATATTGTAACCCAATCCTATCTAAAACCTATTGGTTGAGTTTTTTAAGACCAATACCCGCCTTATATTTAAAATAATTCATTTTTGAGCCATTAGAAAACGAAAATTATTTTATTATAAAATAATATTTATAGCTTTTCCTATGGTGCCCCTCACTCATCTTATAAAAGGGAACTTCCCCATCCCTCTAATTCAAACCTTCAAAGACATTTATCACGACCAAAACCTATTCAAATGCCCTCTAAACTGTCCTAAAATCATCCTAGATTCCTTACTTTAGTCGTAATGTTAACCTATGGTGTCCTTTTGATCAAATCAAGAGGAAGAACGCGGAGAAGAGGTAAATATTTCATCAACTCTTTCATGTTCCATTATTCTTCCACTTCCCGTTTCATTGTTGTCTCCATTCTAAAATAATAAATAAAATATCTTATATTTTCTTTTATGGTATTATTAATATGTTACAAATATATTCATTATTCTATCCATCTTTTGAATGACATGTCACCATATGTGTGTACGTATGGCTTACCGTCTCCACGTCATTGTGTAATTTTTATTAAATATATTATTATTTGGATGGTTATTATAATGATTTATAATTGATTTTAATAATAAATATAACATGATAATGATTCTATATATATTATATACCATCCAATCTTATTTTATTATAATATTAAAAGAATGATATTGTCGCTCGTGCATACGTACGGATTACCGTCTCTGCGAACGCGATGAGACTCATTCCCCATCATATCCATTATATAAAAATTTTCATTATATGATTTAAAATAATACTTAAAGACTTAATATCATTCTTAATATTAGTAAGATACATCATATCCATAAAAAACATTACTTATGTAACAAAGCATAAAAAGGAAAACGAAATATTTTACAACTGAAATGACGATAATACTAGAATATTATTAACAAAGAAATATTTAAAGATCATATATGATATGATATTAATGTATATTATTTTTAAAAAAAATTAATAACAATTATTTCACCATTTTATATGACTTTAATCTACACTCGATGAAGGAAATGTGCAAGGTAAGGAGTTTTTTATCTCACTTTTAATTCTGTGCGATTTCCATTGTTCGCCACTTATAATTTGCATGTAGTGTATTATGTACTAACATTTTATATATATTATAATAATTCAATTTATATTTATGGTATGATGTGATTCATTGTGTGGTTATTAAATTTTGTTCATATGACTTGATTGATTACAACGATTTAGGGGTTTTTTATCTCACTTTTATTTCTGTGAGATTCATGCTATATTGGCCACTATTTCCTTTTGGTGGAGTATTTACTACCCCTGATTGTATTATTTTTTCAAATATATGTTAATTTATTGGTATTTACATCTTCATTTTATGATACATCTTTAATGAGGTTTATGTTTCATTAGTAACCAAATCGCTAAGGGAATTTCAAATTTCAATTTCCACTCTTTGGGCTTTTCGCATACTTCATTGATTAGTTTACTCCATAATTATGTGTCGAATCACTATTTATTATTTTTGTAGTAATTTACACTCCCCTTTATATGGATATACTTCTGATACACATAATCACTCCAATGATAAATTATCAAGTCATCAATACGAACTTGATAGGAGTAATTTTAACTCAATCTTCGTTTATTGAGTTTAAAATCCAATTCATTGGTTTTGTTTTTACAAGAATATGTGTGAGTTCCATATGATTGATTTACAGTGAATATCCAATCATATTGAGTGTATTTATATTTTTCACACATAATTATGTAATTGATTTATCCTTAACATAAGGATACGGTCATTATAATAGATTTCATCTCAATTTACATCTCACTGAGACTTCTTTGTTGTTATTCACCAATTCACTTTTATATGGTGTATATAATGTACTTTGTCAGATTATATCATGAATCCCTTTATTCTCATGATATTTTACAGTTTTTATTAATTCAATTATTTGTATTCAAGTGTCCCCATTTTGGTTAGGAACTCTTACTAAAATATCATTTTAAACTTTTTAACGAATTATTATTCTAAATAATTCTCGTTAATGTCCATTTTTAAAAATTATTTTAAGGATTTAATTATATGGAAATTAATGTTTTAAAATTAAAATTACTTTTAAAATTTTCAATGTGGTATGGGACACATTGATTCAAAAATCTATTTTTAAAAGGCTTTATTACAAAAAATGCGAATTTTAAATGTTTTCATGAAAAGGGGGGTATTTATCTCAAATAGTTTTTATGATTATTTTCATCTATGTCAATAACCTTCATTATTCTCAATCGATGTTAATCTGTTACAATACCATCATCCATATTGTATTGAATGAGTTATGTTTGGATTTGGATGTGCTATTTTTATACCATTCATGGTTTGTGGATAATGTATTGTCATTTATTATGCTAGTTTAAATACGAATATTTATGTTATGTTTCAATATTTTCATCTTATCGATTAATTGGATTTAGTAGGTGATGGGTGGAACCTTCTATACCTCATAGAGGCATGAGAAGTTCTCATGAGGCAAAGTAGTGTCTTCGAACAAGGCCTTGACATAATCTTATTTTTAGTCTTAGAACAAGACCATGACTATGTAGTTATGAAAGTATAGGATTATGAATTCCATAATTATGAATGTGGCTATTGATATTGCTTGTGATTATTATACTATTAGAATATCCATGTGAATAAGTAAACGTAATTATTTGATTGTATCTTTGCTATATTATGCTGAAGATCATGTTTAAAAGGCTTTTGTTTTAGTCTTATAAATTACCTTAAATGTTTATACTTATTTATGAAAGTTCATGCTTTATTGTTATCATTACTATTCATTTGAGCTGACACCTTCTATGTTTTATTTTTCCTAGGATATGAAGAAGTATATTTTTACAGGCCTGTGGGGATAATCTATAGGATTTTAGTGTTCTCTATAGAAACAATTTTATTGTAGTGTAATGGCCCGGAACCTCCTGGCCCATTAATTTTCCAAAAGTGAGGTTCCACCAAAACAGTGGCACCGTGAGGGTGACACTATGACGGTGGCTCCGTGACGGTGGCACCGGGAGGGTTGCACCATGACGGTGGCACCGTGAGGGTGACACCGTAACGGTGGCACCGTCAGGGTGGCACCTTGTCCCCTCTCCGAGCCTTTCGTTCTTCTTCCAGTACCTGACTTTTCCGCTCCTGAAACGTAAGTTTCAACGTAAATTAATTCTTTTACTCCTTTTAAAACCATTAAAGCCCATAATTATTTCCTAAAAATCCCGAGGGACCTCCATGTGTAACTGCCCCAACTGCGTGGTCAACCAATGACCCCCGCGCCTTACGCGGTTATGCGTTCTCACCTTAACCGTTCGTGGCTCTTATAAACTAAGGGTTAGCTGTGTTTTCTCCTTTCCCCGATTGCGGATTTTCAGAAACAGCTTGTGGTGCATCGGGCGCATCATTTTCCAAAAAGTTCTGCGCCTAGCCTAAGCATCGATCATCTATCAACAAGTAGGGAATGTCTCCTTTTCCTCTCTATTTTTTGTATCATGCGGGGTGGGAGTGCTTTCGATTCCGTAGAATTGGATAAACCAGACCTAATTAAAGACAATGAATTAATTCTATAAATAAAGGAGGTGGGATGTGATCGTTGATGTTGTCTTATATTTTGATGTTGTTTATTTTATGAACATCTTATTGAGTTGTGATGGCTTATGCCTCTTGAAAATGGAGGCCGTTGGTGGTCGTTGTTTGTGCACTAATGAACCCTGCTGATGTTTTAAATGGCTTGTTTTTAAATGTGAACTCCAGCTGTGAAATTTGTTAATCACGTATATCCGGATGAATAAATTTAAAGAACCTGAATCAATGCCTTTTGTGCTAACCCCGTTCAAAATGGAATTGAAATCATGGAATGTATAAAATCTTTTAAATCTGAAAATACAGGCTTGGGCTTGCTTAGTGTTGGTGGTAGTGTTTTGGTGGTTTTCTTTTACGAGTCGATTACTGGAGATGTGGGAGTGGAGGAGATCCCCTATTCTTTTATGCTTTCGGTGGTTATGAAACTAGGGATGGGATCCCCTGTTGATGTGGCTTCAGTGTTCATTAGTTTTAAGACACGGTGGTTACTTGTTTATATCACGAAATGGGGGTGGAATCCTCTATTATTGAGAATGGTATATGGGCGTTATTGTTTTTTCTTGATTTTTTACCTTCTTGTACGTAGGCCTATGCCTACTAGTTGACCAGTAGTGCTTAAACATAAACATTATTACTGAACGTGAAATAAGAATGGGACAAATGGGTTGTTAGCGTGAGTCGTGACTCGGACTTGAGTTCTATTTTGATATGTAGGTTTTTTGAAGAAAAACCTAGCTTGGGTCAGTGCATGTTACCTATATATATATTCTTGTAGATCCCTAGAAAAGTTACATGCATCATAAATGACTTGTGTTCTTGTGTTTCTGGAATGTCTTGGGAATTAAGAATAAATTATATTTTAAGAAGTTTTAAGAACAATATTCTGCACTACCTGTGCTTAGGCATTCCTTGTTTACCTTGCAGCTATGGCACCTGGACGACGACCACGTGTGGTACAGGCGATCAAGGCCCCAGAGACAAATTTGGTCGATCGGCAGAGAGATGATCGAGAGGAAGAGGACGACCAGTGGCAGAAGTCTCTTCGAGCCTTCCAGCGACAAGTCCTTGAGAAGTATGAGGTCAGTACCTTTGATATGAAGAAGAAAGGATGGCTAGAAGAGCTAGTTATATCCTTCGACCTGATTCGGGCCCCGATCGAGTACTGGGTTCCTCTGGCTGTTAGCCAGATGCGGGGAGCGGCACGTTAGTGGTGGATGCTTTACCTGGGGGAGAGGAGAGAGTCTGAGGTGGCTTGGGTGGATTTCGAGAGGGAGTTCCGGGTGGAATTCCTCTCCTCGACGATGAAGGCAGAAAAGAGGCAGGAACTACTCTCTCTCCAATAGGGGAGTATGTCCGTGATGGAGCTAGGGATCAAGTTCAAGGACCTCCTACGTTTTTCTCCAGACCTCTTTCCCGACAAGGATTCTCGAGCAAGACATTTTAGAGGAGGCACTCCGACCCTCCCCCCAGTATACAGTTACCCCCTTTACCTTTCCAACGTACTTGGAGGTCCAGAAGAAGGCCGAAGTGGTGGAGAGGATGCATGATCCATGAGGAGTGTCGTGAGAGGGGATCCAACTGGGACCATCAAAGGGGAAGGCCGTCAGCACCAGGCCTCCAGCGTCAGGACCCTCTAGGTTCTGACCCGTAGGGAGGAGGCCACATCAGTTTGAGTTTCGATCCCCCAGTCCTCGCCCTTTTCCTACGGGCCCGGGACCGTGGTGCTTCATCTATGGGAGCCCTGGGCATCTCCGGAGTCTGTGCCCCGGCCGGGTGCAGTACAGCAGTGGCAGTCATCCCCAGCACCCTCCCCAGCAGAAGCTTCTAGCCAGACCTTTCCAGCAGTAGCAGTAGGGACTACGAGCTCCCGCTTCTCTGAGGGCAGACGTAGGAGGAGGAGGCCAACCTTAGGGCGATCCACAGGGACCTCGACTAGGGCATGGTCGGGGAGGTGGCCGATAGCCGAGGAGTAGGGTAGCTGGGCGTGGACAGTTTCACGCCGCAGAGGTAGCAGTTCCAGTAGGGCCAGAGGTTGTTCAAGGTAAGATCAGTCTGTTTAGCACTCTTGCTTATGCATTGTTCGATACATGAGCTTCCCACTCCTTTGTTTCACCCAGTCTATCCCGTGCCTTGGGTCTAGATACCGAGAGATTTCCAGTGCCCCTGGTGTTGAGAAAACCAGTCGGAGGTCAGACCGACTTGTTGTTCATTTGTTGGGGATGTAGACTGATGTTAGGGAAACATCAGTCGGTTAGGGATCTTATTCTACTAATGATTTATCCATACGATGTCATCCTAGGAATCAACTGGCTATTTTCATTATGAGTCATCATCGACTGTTTTCGAAGAAGGGTGGTGTTCTCAGTCCTCGACAGATGGCATGTTACCTTCACCGGCGAGCGGAGCAGTCTGAAGGGAAACAAGAGTGAGGAACCTCTCCTCTCCTTGTTGAACGAGCTGACGGTGGAATCATTTGATGCTGAAATGGTGGAAGTGCCAGAGATCGTCCGTGAGTTCATGAACATCTTTTCGTGAGGAGGTGACGACTCTACCCCCTCGACATGATATCGAGTTCGGGATAGACCTGCATCCCGTCGCCCGTCCAATCGTGATGGCTCCTTACCGGATGGAACCTTCAGAGCAATGGGAGTTGCAGATACAGATTGATGATCTGATGAAGAGGGGTTTGGTTCGTCTGAGTGCGTCACTGTGGGGTGATCCGGTCTTGTTTGCAAAGAAGGAAGAAGGTGGTCTTAGGTTGTGCATAGACTACAGGAGGCTGAATCAGGTGACGATCAAGAATTGCTACCCTCTTCCAAGGATAGATGATCTTTTCGACCAACATAAAGGGGCAGAATGGTTCTCGAAGATCGACCTGTGGTCAGGGTACCACCAGGTGATGGTGAAAGAGAGCGACAACCCGAAGACAGCGTCCAGGTGCAGGTATAGACACTTCGAGTTCGTAGTCATGCCCTTTGGTGTTACGAACGCCCCGGCTGTGTTCATGGGGCTTATGAACTCAATATTCCGGTAGTACATGGATCGGTTCATGGTTGTGTTCATCGATGACATCCTGGTCCACATAAGATCAGAGGAGGACCACGCAGACCTCCTGAGGACAGTTTTGGAGGTCCTCCGACAGCACCAGCTCTATGGGAAGTTGTCAAAATGAAAGTTCTGGACACGAGAAGTGCACTTCCTCGGGCACGTGGTGTCCGAGAAGGGGGTAGCGGTGGACCCGTCAAAAGTTGAGATGGTTGTTTCTTGGGAAGCACCCAAGAATGTGGCAGAGGTCCATAGTTTCCTTGGGCTGGAAGGTTACTATTGGAGGTTCGTACCCAACTTCTCCCGAGTTTCGGCCCCTTTGACGGCTCTGACCAAGAATGACCAGACTTTCGTATGGAGTGAGCAGTGCCAGTCAGCCTTCAGCTATCTGAATGAGAAGATGGTCAGTGACCCAGTGCTGAGATTACCAGAAGAAAGGGTGGCCTATGAGGTATTCTGGGAGGCTTCTGGACAGGTCCTGAGATGCGTGTTGATGCAGCGACAAGGGTTGATCTATTATGTGTCCAGGAAGCTGTGATCTCATGAGTGTAATTACACCACCCACGACCTGAAGCTTGCAGCGGTCGTTTCTGTGCTAAAGTTATGGCAGAACTACCTCATCGGGGAATGCTTTGTGGTATTCACGGATCACAAAAGCTTGACGTATATCTTCTCCCAACAGGACATAAACTTTCGACAGCGGAGATGGGTGGAGTTCTTCTAGGATTACGACTTTGAGATCTCTTATACTGAAGGCAAGGGAAATGTGGTGGCTGATGCCTTGAGCAGGAGGACGCAGTAGGATGTTGTCCGAGAGTCGGCGGATGCCTGGAAGGCTCTGGAAGAGTTGGCTTCCTTACACCTAGATGCGAGGATGGATAGCGGAAGAAGCTGCCTATATCAGATGATAGTGCATTCATCTCTGTTTCGATAGGTGGATGAGTCTCAGTGGGGAGACCCGGAGTGCGAAGTGATGCGTGACCGGGTTGACCAGGGCAATGCTCCGGAAGGATGGAAAGAGGATGTTCAGAACCGGATTCTCTTCCAGAAAAGGATGTTTGTCCCGGAGGCGACGCACAGAAAGGTTCTCAGTGAGTTCCACAACTCACCCCTAGCGGTACACCCAGGAGTTTCCAAGATGTACCAGGGACTGAAGAGGCAGTTCTGGTGGCCCGAAGATAAGCGAGCGGTGGAAGAGTTTGTGGCCAAGTGCTTAGTGTGTCAGCAAGTGAAGGCTGAACACCGAGTTCCTCGCGGCCTACTACATCCCTGAGATGTCACCGAGTGGAAGTGGGATGACTTCTCGATGGATTTCATCACGTGAGTACCCAAGGTCCAAGGAGGGTACGGCGCCATCTGGGTGGTAGTGGACAGGTTGTCGAAATCGGCTCACTTTCTGGCGATTAGGGAGTCCAGTACTGTGGACTCTTTGGCATGAAAGTACGTGGATGAGGTGGTGAGGTTGCATGGAGTTCTGAGGTCTATAGTCTCGGATAGGGATGCACGGTTTACCTCGCGAGTCTAGAGAGGATTGCACCATGCGTTTGGAACCCAGTTATTCCTTAGCACTGCTCTTCATCCCCAGATAGATGGACAAACAGAGCGCACCATCCAGACCTTGGAGGATATGCTATGGGCATGTGTTCTGGACATAGGAGGATCATGGGTGCGACACCTACCCCTGGTAGTGTTTACATACAATAATATTTATCACTCAACCATTGGCATGGCCTTGTTTGAGGCCCTATATGGGAGGCCATGCCGTTCACCTATGTGTTGGGATGAAGTAGGAGAGGTAGGCATCCTTGGCCCGAAGGTGGTGCAGAACACAACCGAGAAAGTTCAGCTCATACGGGAAAGGATGAAGGCGGCCCAGGACCGACAGAAGTCGTATGCTGATACCAGGAGGAGGTCCTTATAGTTTGAGGTTGGGGTCTACGTGTTCTTGAAGGTATCCCCTCTGCGTGGGCAGCGGAGGTTCGACAAGGGGCGTAAGCTTCCCCCTAGGTTCTTCGGACCCTTCGAAATATTGTGGCGGGTCGGCGAGGTGGCTTACCAGCTAGCGTTTCCACCGCCGCTACTGATGATACATGGTGTCTTCCATGTGTCACAGCTCCTTCGGTATCTTCATGAATATTAACACGTCTGCGATTGGGGTGAGCTGGACATTGAGGACGACATGACCTTTGTGGAGAGACCAGTGATGATCAAGGATCGCAAAGAGAAGGTTCTTCGTGGGTGAACCATTACCTTGGTTCGCGTAATTTGGAGACATGGTGGGCTTGAGGAGAGTACGTGGGAGAGGGAAGCACAGATGCGAACCCAGTACCCAGAGTTGTTTTGAGTTTTGTTCCTTATTGTACTTGTTGTGATAGAACGTTTTGTCTTTTGGCTATGGAATGTACTATTTTTTCTTCCTCTGGATGTGTTTGAAAAGCCCTGGCTATGGGGGAGGAGAGAACCTGACCACTAATCAAGACGCATTAAGTTGGATGCGATTAAACCAGTGCGGGTGAGTCAGTGCCGCCCAAAGCGGATAATATCTTGACATGGGGGGAGGGTACTCCACAACCCACATTCCTGGGCAGTTTGGCGTGGTATGTTGCTTGGTTCTTGAATGAGAAGTGTTTCTGGTTAGCATGGGTTCACTTCTAAGAGGTATCTTTGTAGGTGGTTGTTCGGACCCTCTCTTTCCTTCTTGGTTTGTTTTGATTCTCAAGGATGAGAATCATTTAAGAGGTATCTAATGTAATGTCCCGGACCCTCATAGCCCATTAGTTTTCCAAAAGCGAGGTTCCACCAAAACAGTGGCACCGTCAGGTGACACCATGACGGTGGCACCGTGACGGTGGCACTATGAGGGTGGCACCGTGTCCCCTCGCCGAGCCTTTCATTCTTCTTCCAGTACCTGACTTTTCTGCTCCTGCAATGTAAGTTTCAACATAAATTAATTATTTTACTCCTTTTAAAACCATTTAAATCCCATAATTAATTCCTAAAAATCTCGAGGGACCTCTGTGTGTAACTGCCTTAGCCGCGTGGTCAACCCACTACCCCCGCGCCTTACACGGTTAGGCGTTCTCACCTCAACCGTCCGTGGCTCTTATAAACTAAGGGTTAGCTGTGGTTTCTCCTTTCCTCAATCGGGGCTTTTCACAAACAGCTTGTGGTGCATCGGGCGCATCGTTATCTGTAATGTTCCGCGCCTGGCCTATGCGTCGATCATCTATCAACAAGTATGGAATTTCTCCTTTGCCTCTCTGTTTTGTGTATCATGCGGGGTGGGCGTGCTTTCGATTCCGTAGAATTGGATAAACCCGACCCAATTAAAGATAATGAACAAATTCTTTAAAGAAAGGAGGGGGGTTGTGATCATTGATGTTGTCTTATATTTTGATTCTGTTTCTTTTATGACCTTCTTGTTGAGTTGTGCTGGCTTATGCCTCCTGAAAATCGAGGCCGTTGGTGGTCGTTGTTTGTGCACTAATGAACCCTGCTGATGTTTTAAATGGCTTGTTTGTAAATGTGAACTCCTGCTGTGAAATTGGTTAATCATGTATATCTGGCTGAATAAATTGAAAGCACCAGGATCAATTCCTTATGTGATAACCCTGGTCATAATGGAATTGAAATCATGGAACGTGTAAAATCTTTTAAATCTGAAAATACAGGCTTGGCCTTGCATAGTGTTGGTGGCAGTGTTTTGGTGGTTTTCTTTTACAAGTCCATTGTTGGAGATGTGGGGGGGGGTATGGGATCCCCTGTTCTTTTATGCTTTTGGTGGTTATGAAACTGGGAATGGGATCCCCTGTTGATGTGGCTTCGGTGTTCATTAGTTTTAAGACCCGGTGGTTACTTGTTTATATCACGAATTGGGGTGGAATCCTCTGTTGTTGAGAATGGTATATGGGCGTTATGGTTGTTGCTTGATTTTTTACCTTACTGGACTTATGCCTATGCCTACTGGATTCCCAGTAGTGCTTAAACCTAAAAATTATTACTAAACGTGAAACAAGTGTGGGACAAATGGTTTGTTAGCGTGAGTCGTGACTCGGACATGAGTGCTAGTCTGATCTGTAGGCTGTCTGAAGAAAAACCTAGCATGGGTGAGTGCTTGTTACCTATATATATATATACTTGTATCATTGTGTTTCTTATTCGTGCCCCACCCAAGTTGAGCACCTAGTGCCGAACACCCCCATTTCATGGGGGAGGGTCTTTTCCCCAACACTATTCTAAGTGGCTGATTATTAGCTCATTTTCTGCTCCTTTTCCTGGATAGCCCAAGTATCTTCGGGAAGGCTGTGATGGCCTGAGGTCCATTATTAGACCATGGACCTTCGGGCGTGGTGGTGTGGTGTTTGGCCAGGTGTGTGTGGAAGGTGGTTTCCCAAGTGTCTTCGGGATGAGGCCCAGATGTCTTCGGGCGTGGCAGTGGATTTCTAGCCCAGGTGTCTTCGGGCGTGGTGGTGGTTTTTCTAGCCTAGGTGTTTGCAGTCATGGTTACGTGTGACAGTAGCGTCCCAGGTGTGTGAGGGCGGGATTACGACAGTGGGACTGCATGTGGTTGTGGCCCAGGTGTCTGCGGGTGAGTATGGCAGTGGGACTGCGATGAGAATGGCGGGATTGGTCCGATGCGTAGGATGTCTCAATAACCAGTGGGAAAGTGGCACGAGGTACCCAAAACATCGATGTGATCTTAATATATATATTACTTGACTTGAGTTTTTTGGGGAGTGTGCCTTGGTGATGCCCGGGGTGGATAGTATACCTTGATAGATGTTTGGTTTACTCCTTTTCTCACGGGACTTTAGTACGTTCCCCCACTTGTGCACGAGATTCTTTGGATTTCCCTGCTGAGTGCACTTGTATGCTCACCCTACGTATATAAAACTACTTTCAGTTTTCCAGGAGGACTTCGGGGATCGAGCAAGACCGTACTAGCTCGGACCTTTGGTGGAGTTTCAGTTTTTGTTTTTCTTCTTTGGTACTTACCTTTGTAGTCACCCTTTGTACTTTGTGGCTTTAATTTTAGAACATGCATGTGGGAATGGTTTATTTCTCTTGGTTTTGCATTTATTTTACCTTGGTGTTGTTGAGTTTCATCATCTCATCTCTCGATCTTATGAAACAAAAAGGGTTAATGCCTTCCATTTGTGGGAAATTTCCATACCCTTGGCGCTAGTCGCCACCCCGGGACCTATTGAAGGCGGGTCTCGGGGGTCATTATCTCTCCTTCAACTTAATGAAGGAAGGTCCTGGCAATCTGCTGACCCTTCCCTCTTTTTGGTGAAGGCGGGTCGTGACATGTAGTTTTTCATTTTATGATTTAACGTAAACCTTATGAATATAACTAGTAATTTTAAGGCTACTAAACTAATTGGTATTTCAAGACTTGATCTATTGTGATCATTCCAATGATATGAAATAATGCACTAACTCTGGGTTTCTAGGGTCGGGGAGTTACAGTTTTTATGAGAGGAAGTTTTATAAAAATATTGGTAACTAGAATTAGATAAACTCTGATTAGGTCACATATCCCTAAGATGTACATTGAGGATTAGTATAGAATAATTTCCTTGAATTTTGGTATTATATATATATTTTTAATTTTCCATGTAATACATCCATGTTTGCATTCAAGCTCGTAGTAGAGGCTTTTTCATAGATTTATGTATGGGAAAACCATAAAAACATAATTTTGAGCTAGACTCGAACGGGAACCGGTGCCTGACAAAGGGCCTTCCATCACTCTTGGTTACAACACTCTTGAGGGATATTCTTTGGATAATACAAATTTTATTTACAAACCTATTTGAAGGATTTTAATATAAGATGAGAATAAATAACCGTAATTAATCCTAAGGTGTTTTATATTGAAAATTAGTTGTTATGAAATTCTCTAAATGATTTTATGACTCACACAATGCTTTCTTGAGTTAGTCAATGGCTGGAATCCAAGGAAGTCATTATAACATTTAACATGATGTACAAGCTGGGAATGGTGAAGGAAACACGAAATGGAATGGAATGTCTATAGTTGTAAAAGATATCGTGTCTATTCCGAATAATGTTTCCAAAAATATGATCAAAAACACATATATCAACCCACTCCCAGTCTCAAGAAAGATGATAAATGTGGTGAATGATAAGAGCTCTAGCAGTAGAGACCATGGAGAAAATAAATATCAATTTCCATCATGCATGAAATGTGGAAAGAGACACCTGGGGAAGTGTCTCATTGGAATAGAGAAAGGATTTATGTGTGGAAAAGAAGGACATAAAGTAATGAATTTCCAAGGAAAAATGAAGTGTATTATGGAATAAAAAAATGATCCAAATAATACATTTACAGTATTTTTTCAAAAATATTAGGGACCTAAGCATTACCTAAGTGAATTCCCTATTCTATAGGATAACTCATTGGTCAAGGAAGAACCTATGTGGAAATAAATGGATGGTGAAATGTTTAAAATTAATAGTGCTCTTTGTTGATGGGATTACTTTGGAAGACTTTTCTATTATGTGTAGACCTTCATTTTATTATGTGAAAAATACCATTTTTGGAAGAATTTTGGTTTTCTATTGTTGATGTAGTTATAAATAACCATTTGGGTTTATATGATCCTTTAATTTGAAGAAATTACATGTCATTAAATTTTTGGATGAAAATGAAAGCTATGAGAGAACATTTGTGGTGAAATTATGTTATAGTTATTTAGAGGAATTTATCTCATTTTGGTAAATTAGTAAAATATAGTTTTTTAAATAAGACAACACATAGACCGTGTGACAACCCATCACGTCGGACAAAGCAGTAGAAATCTAACCCACAACTGTTGTGTGATTGGGATTTATCACCAACCACTATGCTACGTGATGTCCGAGGTGAGTGTGACTAATTATTTTTAGTTAAATGATTTTATTGATCTATAATAAGTTGATTTGGGATCTTATGTCTTACCAAATGGATATCATTACTATTGAAATATGATTTGGGGATTAAGTGAAAAATGTTTTTTTGAAGACATTCACTCTATTGGGAATACTATATGCCTAAGGAAAATAGATTACTATGGGATTTCATTTGAGGAGTAATGGTGGATTCTTATCTAGGCTTTTATTGTGAATTTATAGTGATTTGGGATATTTATGGAAATGATTAATCTATAATAGATAATATATTATTAGGTTAATTACTTATAAGTATGTGACTTTTAGAGTAGTCGATGTTATATGGAAATAAAATTTAACGTGGATGAATAAATAATCAAATTCTTCTATGTTTTGGGTTTCTATATTATTTTGGATTATATAGATGGATTTTAAGGAAAAAATTTTATTGAATGGTATTTATTGAACTCTAGGTATCATTTGTTGAATTTTAGAAATTATGATATTTATTTTTTCCTTTAATGTATCATCTGATCATGTACTAACCATTTTGGTTATTGTTAATCTCTATAGATAAGGAAAAATTATATATATTATACATTGTGGATTATTTCATTCTTTAGAAGATGATTCTAGGGATTCAGGTGTGACCAAGTCATCTTGAATACTCATTGTTTGAAAAATAAGATGAGTTAGTGGCAGAAATTTATTAAATGATGAAACTGTACTTAAAAAGTAAGATATCTCTTTATGTTCTATGTCAATATCATAAATAAATTCCTATACTGTATCAAAAGGAACTTAAAACAAAAAAATGTTTTCCATTTACTTTTGATACTAGGAAAATAATGAAAGTTTATCTCATCACAAGTATGTGGATATCTTGTTGTTAACATTCTCCTAATCATGTTTTCTATCACTCTCCACCAGATCATTACACTTATTTTATCATCCATATCCTTGTTTTCTATACATGGAATCCTATGTGGGTTATCTCGGGTGTCCTTTGTACTTCACTTTCATTCTTTTAAAGAGATAGTTTTATTGACTCTTTTTTCGATGTGGTACAATCAATGAAGTTCCCAAGCCCAATTTTAAAATTTCAAGGATACAATTTTCAAAAGGGGGAATGAATGTAACACCCCATGATTTCATAGTATGTTATTTTCTTTAATGTAAATCAATACCTTGCGCTACATGAAACACTGAGTTCGAGCGCACCACGACTTACCAAAAAAGGCATTCAAAATATTTTAGGAATGGTATTAACTTAAAATTTAATTTTATATACTAAATATAATATTAGAATCCATATTATGTGTTTCATAGATATAATATAAGAACAAATTCATTTTTTTATAGAGAAGAAGTTGTTTTCCCAAAAATACCCATTTACCACCTTTTAATGGAAAACACTTATTAAAACCAATATTTAACACTTATATATATTTAATTTAATGAAATTAAATTCTTCATTAGAATCTGGACATATAACATTTATTTGGATGAATTTTTTTAATTTTTCTAATAACTTTTATATTTTGATTAATACTGAAGAATACAAAATTTTAATAGAAAACCACTTTTTAAATAAAAATAATTTATAGTGTTAAATTATGTATTTTAATGGTCCGGACGTATAATTAGATAAATTTTTTTTCATTTAATACAATGTAGTTGATTATAAGTAATTTCACATTTAAATATGACATAAACACACGTCAATCTTTTGATAGTTTTTACTTTTTAAAAACCCAATTTTCGATTTTGACAATGGGAATTAATTTTAAGTTTATTAATTATACTTATATGTTTTTAATTTGGTAAAATTTAATTCTTATTTGAATTTGGATTATCAATGTTATCTTAGGGTAAATTTTTGTAATTTTTCTGAAAATAGTCAATTTTTTTGAATAGTGAGAAACACTACGTTATAGTTTAAAATCGAATTTTTATTTAAATAAGTATATATTTTATTTAAATTTATTTTAATTCAAAATAGACAAATATACCTATATATGACCAATATAATTCATTGGTGTTATTATATAATAATATTAGATGTATTAAATTTTATTGAACTTTTTACTATCATATACCCACCTCATAGGAACATGTGAAAATTTACATAAAACATAATTTTACCACATCTGTGAGTTGAATTTAAAAAATCTAAGAGACACGGTTGATATAAATAATTAATATGTGGTTCAATAAGATGAAAATATTTTTTGGTGAATAGTAACTTTTTACTTTTATTTACCACGGTTAAAAGTAAACAGGTTAATTAAGGCTAAAAATGATATTATTATTACCCTAACACATTTCCAATTTATATTTGATATGTTTAATTAAAAAAACAACCTTATGAATAAAATATGATCCTTTAGGCCCACCTGGATTAGATTAGTACATTTATTATTAATTTACTTATAGAAGAGTTAAAAGAGTTAGAATAATAGTTTAATAACTAAAACATTTTTTAATATAGGGTTATACATTAAACATATTTGACTATAAATATTCATTATAAATCTAAAAAGATTTCCAATATAATGATATATTATTTATACTTATTTATATAATAAATAATTTAATTTTTTATGAAACAATGATGATGCTGTAATTACCTAAGTAATGAAATATTAAAATAATTGATATTTTAAATATCAAAATAAATGTAATTTGTGTGTTTTTATGAATTACACTAATTATATATGTAAATATGACATGTTAGGGTTGGTTAGAGGATTTTTTTTGAAGTAATAATGCAGTTATGATATTAGAAAAAACAAAATACCAAATAGTGTCAAAATTGTCATAGATGAGTTTTTAAAAGAAATATTATATTATTAATTGATATTATATTCCTAAAAAGATATGGATTGGCCAAATGTCTTAAATAATATTATATATGTCATTAATGAACCACTTTAGGTTCTTTAGGAAGTTTATAGAATGTTTATAAACAATATAATATAAAAATACAATGAGACATGGTAAATGTCAAACTATTTAAATAATAGTTAAATCTAAAAGATAAAGTTAATATAGTGACCCAAACCTACCTAAAACCTATTGGTTGGGTTGTTTTCAACCCATCCCCACCTTATCCACTAACTAATTCGTTTTGGATATATTAAAAAACGAAAATAATTTTATTATATAATAATATTCCTAGCATTTCCTAAGGTAACCCTCACCCCTCTTATAAAAGGGAACTTCCCCTTCTTCTAATTCACACATTCAAATCCAGTTAGCTCGGCCAACCCATACCCAAATACGTTTTAAACTGTGCTCCCTTAATTTTATATGCCATTATTTAGTATGAAATCCATCCTATTGATCCATATTGATCAAATCATAAAGGATAAATGTGAAGAAGAAGTATATATTTCATCACCTCTTTCACGTTACTTTCTTCTTCCAGTTCCCCATTATTTGATTTTTCCATTCTAAAATAATAAATCCAATATATTATATATACTGTGATGTTATTATAAATATTTTACATCCATATTTATTATTTTATCCTTCCTTTGAATGACTTGTCAACATACGTGTGTACGTAGGACTTATAGTCTCAATGTCATGGTGTAATTGTTATTTGATACATTATTATTTGGATGGGAAAAATAATGAAGTATAATTGAAGTAAATAATCAATAAAACATGATAATGATTCTGTATATATGATATAACATCAAATTATATAATATTTTAATATCAAATGAATGATATTGTCGCTCGTGCGTACATACTGATTACCGTCTTCGTGAAGTCGATGAGATTCATTTCCCATCATATCCATTAAAGAATAATTATAATTAGATTATTAAAAATATAGTTTAAAGACATAATATCATTATTAATATGAATAAGATATATCATATCGATAAAAAACATTACTTATGTAACAAATCATATAAAGGAAAACAAATTAGTTATCACATGAAATGAGGATAATATTAAAATATTATTTACAAATCAATATTGAAAGATCATATATTATATCATATTAATGTATAGAATTTTTTTGTAATTTAATAAAAATTATTTCTCAATTATATAGGAGGTTAACCTACCCTCGACCAAATAAAAGTACAAGGTAAGGGGTTTCTTATTTTAGTTATAATTTCGTGAGTTTTCCCGTATTCGCGACTTATTTATTGCATGTGGTGTATTGTGTACTTCCATTTGATATATATTTTCATGATTCTCTTTATATTAATTTTATTATTTGATTCATGTTGTTTTTATTAAATTTTTTTCACACTACTCGATTTTTTTCTATGAAGTATGGGTTTTTTCATCTCACTTTTATTCTTGTGAGATACATGCTATATTGGCCACTAATTCCTTTTCTGTGGAGTATGTACTAACCCTTATTGTATTCTTTTTGTAATATACTTTATTTTATGGGTATTTACATCTTCATTTTATGAAACTACTTTCATGGGGGTTATGATTCATAAGTTACCAAATCGCTATGGGAATTTCTAATTTCAATTTCCACTCATTGGGATTTATGCATACTTCATTGATTATTTTACTCTAGGATTATGTTTGGAATCACTATTTATAATTTTTGTAGTAATTTCCAGAACACTTCCTATGGGTATACTTTGAATACACATAATCACCCCATTGATAAATTCTCAAGTCATAGATATGAACATGATAAGATAAATTTTAACTCAATCACCATTTATTGAGTTAAACATCACATTCATTGGTGTTGTTTTTACAAGAATCTGTGTGTATGTCCTATGATTCATTTACACTAAAAATCAAATAATATTTAGTGTATTTATATATTTCACTCATAATTATGCGGTTGTGTAACACCCCAGGTAAATAAAGAATATGCCATTTTCATATTTATCCATATTTGTGAATGAAATATTAATATGACTTTAAAGGGGAAGCTATGCTCGATGGCGTACCCAACACGCAACAACGAGTTTCTTGGGAATCTTACGTTGCACTCTAATAATAAAATAATATTATTTTAAATGCTAGTTAACATGTAGTCATTTTATTGGAGGGAATGGATAGAAATAACTAAAATTTGATTATATATGTTTTTAAATGTTTTTAGATTTATCCAATAAAAGATAAAGTCTTAAAATACGGAAAGAATTCAATTTTAGGCGTATATGCCCTAGTTTTCACTAAAGGTTCACTTATCACCTTTTGATGGAGAAACATCATTAAATATACTTTTTTCCACTCTTATACATTATATTGGACCAAGTAAAAATCTTCTTTAGAATCGGGACATCAAAATTTACTTTCTATAAATTTTTGGAATCTTTCCGATAAAGTTCATTTTTTAATGAATAGTGTAAAATGTTCTATTTTAATTCAAAACCACTTTTTAATATAATTTATTTATATAATTATATTATTTTTTTAATTGGTTTTAACATGAAATTAGAATATATTTTTACCATTAAATCATATAGTGGTCGTTGAAATTAATTTTACTTTGAAATCAGACTTAAACTAGTGTCAATCTTTTGATACTTATTGTTTCATAAAAACACGCTATTTGTCATGACAGCGGGAATTAATTATTAAATTAATTAATGTGACTTATATGTTTTGAATTTTGTAAAATTGACTTCATTTTTGAATTCGGAATATCAAATATAGCTTAGGGTGAATTTTTAGTAATTTTCTGAAAAACTTCAATTTTTGACGAATAGTGAAACCACTAAGTGGTACTTATAAAAAACTGATTTTCCGTTTAAATGAAATTTTGCCACCTTTGTGTTTTGAATTTCAAAAATCCGACATACATGGTTTTAATTAAAAAGTAAAATGTGGTCCAATGGGATTAAAATAATTTTTTGGTGAATAGTAACTTATTAAGTTTTTAATCGCGATTAGAGGTATTTAGTGTAGTATTAGGTAAAAATAATGTTTTAATAATATGAAATGAACATTACAAATGTCATAACCTCATTGGATGTGTCATGGGAGACCAATACAAGCCATGGGTCAACTTGGGGACCCCATGGAGCCACTTTGGATGGGAAATGACATAAATAACTTTTTATTTAATGTTAAAGTAAAAATGACACACACATGAGATGTTTTACCAAACCAATTTTTACGTGGGGTTATACATGTCATATTTTTTACTTTAAATAGTCATTGGAACGATAAAAAGATTTCCAACTTCCTAGGATTTGTTTTATAATTTTTAGACATTAAATAAATTAAATTACTTATGACATCAAGATGATGCATCGATGACCTCATTATTTAACGATTTAAATAAAATGGAAAGATAATGTAATATCTAAGACCTACACATGTCTAAAACCTATTGGATGAGTGGATTTATAACCCTTATCACCTTATCCTCGAAATATATCAATGTGGGACCTCTTAAATCCGAATACCATTTTGAAATAAAGTGTCTTTTCTTCACTTTCCAAGAGTTCCCCTCCTCTCCTCTTATAAAAGGCCCCCACCTCTACCTCCTTACCCACACTCCCAAAGCCATTGGCTCTGCCAAACCCTGCCCATTTTTTCTCTCCACATCCCTCTATTACTCCCTGAAGCCTAACTTTGGGCAGAAGACTTTCCAAGGAAGCGTTTGAGCTCAAACCAAGGGGAGTTACCCGATTTTAAGGTAATGTCTTCCTTTGAGTCCTTTTGTTTTATTGTGCTTCTCCAACCCCCTAAACTCTTTTTATTATTTTATTTTGTAACAAATCCAGTATACTAAATATACTAGGATATTGTTATAATATGGAATCGAGCTACACTTACACACACCTACATCTAATGGTTAAAGAACATACTGTTTCCGTGTATGGAAAATTTCTGCCTCCCGAAACGATGATTCTTCAACATTCTTTTAACACATTCAAAGGTGGCCATTAAGATGTAACTATATATGATATATAATATGTTTTTGTTTTACTTAAGCTTCTCTATTTTTCATTTGTGTATTACCTTTATGGCTTCCGTTATGGGTATACGCGATATCTTCATTTTAGGAAGTGCGGACTACCACCCCCTAAAAGTGATGTGATTCGTTAATGCCATACGTGGGACGTATAAAGGATGGATTTAATGTTATTATATATGATGTTATACTGGAATTATTATATACCTCTATATCATTATTATTTCTTTCGATTAAAGTATGATATAGAAATGAAAGTTGCGTTCATGCGTACGTACGGCTTACCGTCTGCATGAACAGTGCATTTCATTTCCTATCCCCAAATGTAATGTACTATTATAAGTACATGTATATAATGGATATATATGATTAATGATACATCTAAATGATGAATATAATTCTGTAATTAAAATATACATACCTCTCATTTAGTTTTAGTTCCATTAATATGACAATGAAATGAAAGTAGCGTTCATGCGTACGTACGGCTTACCGTCTCCATGAACGGTGTGTTTCATTTCTTATCTCTAAATGATTATGTGATATTATAAATACGTGTATATTTTAGATATATATGATATATATGATATCCAAATCAGAAATGTCATTCTGGATATAAAGAACCTTTGACCACACGAACAACATGCAATTGTAAGAAGTCCACTTTCGACTTAAAAACCAAATATCGACAAAACAAACATTATTAACTTAAATGATTACATAATGTTTATAACATGGAAATAAGTGATATAAAAGGAATAATGAACTTTAAAAAGGTCTTAATAAAATCGAAATTAACTCAAATTTATTATTCAGGACGTTAAAGAATGATCGAGTCAAGTCGGACCCGAGGTAAGGGATCATACTCATCTCTTTCTTTTTAAGTACGCTCTTTTATGTCATTCATTTTAAAGCTTATATTTCTTGTTATTGGGATATTCTTTTATATTACTCTTATTGTAATTTTTATGTTCATATTATGAGAGACCCTATTCTCTCTCATCAATCCATTTTGTAAGTTTTGAGTGGTGCCGTTAGGCTGCCGAATTTTCGGAAGAGATCCAACCTCTATCTTTCTTTTTTATGTACTCTCCTTTATGTCACTTATTTTAAGCTACACTTTTTTATGTTGTGGGATGTTATTTTATATTACTCTTTCTATAAACTTTATATTATTATTATGAGATACCCTATTAGATCTCATCAATCCATTTTTGTTTTTTTTATGTGGCATCGTTAGGGTACCGAGTTTTCGTAAGGGATTTTTCATCTCACATTTATTCCCGTGAGATTTATGCTACATTTGCCACAATTTCCTTTTAGTGGTGTACGTACCTCCCATTATTATACTCTTTTTGTAATATACTTTAGTTTTATGAGTATTTACATCAATGTTGTATTGTCCTTCTTTCTTGGGGTGTATGTTTTGAAAGATACCCAAGTCGGTAAGGGAACCTTTCACCCTCCTCTTTTTAAAAGACTTCATTTGTTGGGTATTTTAATTTACATATTCTTATGTTGGGATATGTTCTCATATATCCTTATTGACGTAACTTATTTGTCCATGTTATGAGATACACTTTTTATCTCTCATCAACTCATTTTGATGTGACGCCATTAGGCTGTCAAGGGAACTTCTTAACCCAATTTAGATTTCTTTGGGTTCAACATGTAGTTATTGAATATGTCATCCTTTGAATATGTGTGACTGACCTTTGATTATTTTACACTTAATATCCACTTATATTTGTTGTATTCATTTTTCACACATAATTATGTAATTGATTTATCCTTAAACCAAGGATACCATCATTGTATGGGACTACGTCTCAATCTCATTTCATTGAGGAATATTTCGTTTTATACACAACTTTCTTTTATATGGTGTATAGACCCCTTTGACTTTTACTTTTATTCAAATGGAATATTTTTATATGAAGCGTTTTACTAAACGAAGAAAAGGAATATTTTTTTAACATACGCGGTGACAATGACCTTTTCCGCCGCCGCGAGTATTATATAGTCTTTGGCTTCCTCAACAACCTATGATGTTTTTAAAATGAAATAAATACCATATAATCTTTTATGTATTTTGGTATTGAAAATAGTTTTTTATAATGGGGTTTTTATGTCAATATATTTCAGTGATATATTGTGATCAAAGTGTGGAAATTTTTTCTTTACATTATATTTGTTTTATGTATTATGATTTTATTATGTTACTTGGACATTTAACGGGTGGTTACGTGATAAACCATATGACGGGTGGTTCCGTGAATACCAGGATGGGTTGTTACGTTATAACCTCCAATGCATTGGGTATGGAAGTCGGACATATGGATATTCCATTATGTATGTATGGAAATTGGCAGTATGGCTATTCCATTTATTTATATGTGTGGAAGTCGACCGTATGGTTATTTCACATAATTATGTTTATGTCCCATGTTAACTTTATATATGTGACATGTTCTTTATAAGGGTTTTATGGTAATCCTTTGGTTACAAAATGGTAATTAATTATACATTTTTTCAGTGAAGAGTTTTTACTACTTCATGAAGGTGAAAAGTATTACTTTGATAAAGTATACATGGTTTACTTGTTGTTTTGAAAAACTAACAGTTTTCATTCTTTGTGTATCCCTTACTGAGATTTTTATGCTCATCCCAAGTTTTTGAAATGTTTTTCATAGGACTTATCATGGAATAGGGTCAAGGATGGGATCAAGGGAAAGTCATTCTACCCAAAACATGGAACTATACATGTTTCTTTTTAAGATTTTTTTTTATGGAAATTTAGTAGAAGCGACTACTTTGTAATCTTTTGAGATGGAATAGTTATGTCCTAATTCTCTAAAACTCTAAACCTGAAAAGATCCTCAATGTGAATTACTCATTTAATTCAATGTTAAGTAAGGTTTAAGGCTGGGGCATTATAGTTGGTATCAAGGGTCGGTTTAGATAACTTTAGAGGTTAGGTTATTATCTAAGAATAAGTGAAATTACCATAATGGTTAGGATTTCAGAAAGAGTCCTAGTTTTAGATAATGTGAGTGAGTAAGTATATCTTAGTGTTTACCTTCCTCATTAGTACATGATGGTTTTGTTGATATACTCACACTGATATTTATGTTTTTAGTGAATGGATGGATCTAGAAGGCACCAAAGAGACAACAGGTTTGAAGGAAACTGTGGTGGTTCTCTGATTAAGATACTAGATAAAATGGGGGATTCAATGATGAATCTCGTCGTTGTTCTAATCCAACTATCAAGGAGTCATGATCAACCACATGAACCTTGGAATGTTCTGTAATGAATCATGTACAATATGACCAATCGATGTGGAAGTTCAGGTAATAATTATAAAGGTGACCATTAGAGTTTATATGATCCTTACTTTTGAGGTAATTATGGGTTATTATATGATATGATGGAAAATGAAGGGCATGAGATAAACATGAGGTTAAAATATGTTATGATTATTTTTGAAGATTTTATCTCGTTTTGGGGAATTTTTTAAGAATTATATAGTTTTGGAAAAAGGACAACACGCAGACTGTGTGACAACCTGTCGCGTCGGAAAAAGCCGCGGGAATCGAACCCACAACCAAAGTGCGACTGATATTTATCGCCTACCACTGGACTACGTGATGTCCCTGGTAAGTTTGACTGATTCTTTCTAGTTATAAGATTTTATGAATTAATTGTAAGTTGATTTTGGGTTATTTATGAGAATTATTAACCTTTCATGGAGGATATGTGATTAGGTTAAATACTTTTCAATACGAGACTTTAGGAGCAACAGATGTTGTTTGGAGATAAATGTTACGATTTAACCTGGAAGACTATGTGACTAAATCCTTCAAATATATGGGTTTCAACATTAGTTTGGTTTACTTTGACGAATTTTATGGACAAATTCTTTATCTAATGGTCCTCATTGAACTTTGGGTTTTGTTGGACAAATTTTGGAGATTAAGCATAGATTTTTTTTATAAAGAGTTATCCTTTTCTGGATTATCTGATCTTGTACAAGCCTTTTTGGTTTTGGTTTTCGTTAAAGTCTAAAGACATGGGAATTATATAGTTCTCTTTTGTGGATTAGGTGATTCTCTAAAAGTTGATTATAGTACTCTTAATGTGAACAAGTCTTCCTAAATACTCGCCTTTTGGAAAAAATATGAGTTTGTGTAAGGAATCTAATAAAAGTTGAAATTCAACATGATAAGTGATTATGTTTCCTTATGAATAAATTCCTCAATAAAAAGTAACTTCAAACAAAAATGTTTTCTGTTAACTTTTCCTACTTGGGAATCGAATACCGTTTAACCCATCACAAGTTTGCGGTTTTCTCATGGTTAACATTCTCCTAAACATGTTTTCTATCACTCTCTATCATGACATGAACCTTTGCTTTTTCTTCCATGTCCATGTTTTCCTAAACGGAATCCTATTATGGGTTAACTCAGGTGACCATTGTACTTATCATTGTTTATTTTAAAGTGAATGTTTTACTAACTCTTGTTCTGATGTGGGACTTTCAAGGATGTTTCCAAGCTCAATTTTAAAAATTGCGAGGACGCAATTCCCAAAATTGGGGAAGGATGTAACACCCCAGGTAAATAAAGAATATGACATTTTCATATTTATCCATATTTTTGAATAAAATATTAATATTAATTTAAAGGGGACGCTATGCTCGATGGCATACCCAACACGCAACAACGAGTTTCTTGGGAATCTTACGTTGCACTCTAATAATAAAATAATATTATTTTAAATGGTAGTTAACATGTAGCCGTTGTATTGGCAAGAATGGATAGAAATAACTAAAATACTATTATATATGTTTTTAATTGTTTTTACATTTATCCAATAAAAGATAAAGTCTTAAAATACGGAAAAAATTAAATTTTAGACGTATATGCCCTAGTTTTCACTAAAGGTTCACTTATCGCCTTTTGATGGAAAACCATCATTAAATATAGTTTTTTTCACTCATATAAATTCTATTGGACCAAATAAAACTCTTCTTCAGAATCGGGACATCAAAATTTACTTTGTGTAAATTTTTGGTATCTTTCCGATAAAGTTCATTTTTTTAATGAATAGTGTACAATGTTGTATTTTAATTCAAAACGTCTTTTTAATCTAATTTATTTATATGATTAGATTATATTTTTAATACGTTATAAAGTGAAATTAGAATATATTTTTACCATTAAATCCAATAGTTGTCGTTGAAATTAATTTCACTTTGAAATCAGACTAAAACTAGTGTCAATCTTTTGATACTTATTGTTTCATAAAAACACACTATTTGTCATGACACCGGGAATTAATTATTAAATTAATTAATGTGACTTATATGTTTTGAGTTTTGTAAAATAGACTTCATTTTTGAATTTGGAATATCAAATATAACTTAGGGTGATTTTTTGGTAATTTTCTGAAAAACTTCAATTTTTGATGAATAGTGAAACCACTAAGTGGTACTTATAAAAAACTGATTTTCCGTTTAAATGAAATTTTTCCACCTTTGTGTTTTGAATTTCAAAAATCCGTCATACATGGTTGTCATTATGAAGTAATATGTGGTTCAATGGGATTAAAATAATTTTTTGGTGAATAGTAACTTATTAAGTTTTTAATCGCGATTAGAGATAATTAGTGTAGTTTAAGGAAAAAATAATGTTTTGATAATATGAAATGAATTTGAAACATTTCCTAACCTCATTGGATGTGTCATTTACCACCAAGACAAGTCATGGGTCAACTTGGGGACCCCATGGAGCCACATTGGTTGGGAAATGACATAAATAACTTTTTATTGAATGTTAAAGTAAAAAATGACACACACATGTAATGTTTTACTAAAACAATTTTTACATGGGGTTATACAAGTCAGATTTTTGGATATAAATATTAATCGGAAAGATAAAAAGTTTCCTACGTCATAGTATTTTTTTAATAATTTTTAGACATTAAATAAATTAAATTATTTATGACATCATGTTGATGCAGCGATGGCCTCATTATTTAACTATTTAAATAAAATGGAAAGATAATGTAATATATAAGACCTAAACATGTCCAAAACCTTTTGGATGAGTGGATTTAGAACCCTTATCACCTTATCCTAGAAATACATCAATGTGGGACCTCTTAAATCTGAATACCATTTTGAAATAAAGTGACTTTTCTTCACTTTCCAAGAGTGCCCCTCCTCTCCTCTTAAAAAAGGCCCCCACCTCTACCTCCTTACCCACACTCCCAAAGCCATTGGATCGGCCAAAAACTGCCCATATTGGCTATCTACATCCCTATATTACTACTTGAAGCCTCGCTTTGGGCAGAAGTCTTTCCAAGGAATCATTTGAGCTCAAACCAAGGGGAGTTACCCGATTTTAAGGTAATGTCTTCTTTTGAGTCCTTTTGTTTTATTTTTCTTCTCCAACCCCTTAAAATCTTTTTATTAATTTATTTTGTAACAACTACAGTATACTCAATATACTAGTATGTTGTTATAATTATGATTCGAGCTACACTTACACACACCTACATCTAATGGGTAAAGAACATACGGTTTCCATGGATGACAAATTTCTGCCTCCCGAAACGATGATTGTTCAACATTCTTTTAACACCTTCAAATGTGGCCATTAATATTTAACTATATATGATATATAATATGTTTATGTTTTACTAAATCTTCTGTATTTTTCATTTGTGGCTTACCTTTATGGCTTCCATTATGGGTATACGCGATATCTTCATTTTAGGAAGTGCAGACTACCGCCCCCTCAAAGTGATGTGATTCGTTAATGCCATACGTGGGACGTATAAAGGATGGATTTATTGTTATTATATATGATGTTATACTGGAATCATTATATACCTCTATATCATTATTATTTCTCTCCATTAATGTATGAGATAGAAATCAAAGTAGCGTTCATGCGTACGTACTGCTTACTGTCTCCATGAACGGGGCATTTCATTTCTTATCCCCAAATGTAATGTACTATTATAAGTACATGTATATAATGGAAATTTATGATTAATGATATATCTAAATGATGAATATAATTCTGGAATTAAAATATACATAACTCTCCTTTAGTTTTAATTCCATTAATATGACAAAGAAATTAATGTAGCGTTCATGCGTACGTACGGCTTAACGTCTCCATGAACGGTGCATTTCATTTTTTACTTATAAATGACTATGTGATATTATAAGTACATGTATATTCTAGATATATATGATATATATGATATAAAAATCAGGAATGTCATTCTGGATATAAAGAACCTTTGACCACACGAACAATATGTAATTGTAAGAAGTCCACTTTCGACATAAGAACCAAATATCGACAAAACAAACATTATTAACTTAAATGATTAAATAATGTTTATAACATGGAAATAAGTGATATAAAAGGAATAATTAACTTGAAAAACGTTCTTATGAAAATAGAAATTAACTCAAGTTTTTTATTCAGGACGTTAAAGAACGATCGAGTCAAGTCGGACCCGAGGTAAGGGATCCTTCTCCTCTCTTTCTTTTTAAGTACACTCTTTTATGTCATTCCTTTTAAATATCATATTTTTCTTATTGGGATATTATTTTATATTACTATTAATTTAATTTTTATGTTCATATGATGAGAGACCCTATTCTCTCTCATCAATCCATTTTGGATGTTTTGAGTGGTGTCGTTAGGCTGCCAAAGTTTCGTAAGAGATCCAACCTCTCTCTTTCTTTTTAAGTACTCTCCTTTATGTCACTTATTTTAAGCTCCAATTTGATATGTTGGGGGATGTTATTTTATATTCCTCTTTCTATAAAATTTATGTTAATATGATGAGATACCCTATTTGATCTCATCAATCCATTTTTGTAAGTTTTATGTGTCGTCGTTAGGCTGCAGAGTTTTCGTAAGGGATTTTTAATCTCACTTTTATTCCAGTAAGATTTATGCTACATTTGCCACAATTTCCTTTGAGTGGTGTACGTAACACCAATTATTCTACTCTTTTTGTAATATAGTTTAGTTTTATGAGTATTTACATCAAGGATGTATTGTCTGTGTTTCATGGGGTGTATGTTTTGGAAGATACCCATGTCGGTAAGGGAACCTTTCACCCTCCTCTTTTTAAAAGACTTCTTTTGTTGGTTCTTTTAATTTTCAAATTCTTATGTTGGTATATGTTCTCATATATCCTTATTGATGTACCTATTATGTCCATGTGATGAGATACATTTTTTATCTCTCATCAACCCATTTTGATGTGACATCGTTAGGCTGTCAAGGGAACTTCTTTACCCAATTTCGATTTCTTTGGGTTCAACATGTAGTTATTGAATATGTCATCCTTTGAATATGTGTGAATGACCTTTGATTATTTTACACTTAATATCCACTTATATTTGGTGTATTTATTTTTCACACATAATTATGTAATTGATTTATCCTTAAACCAAGGATACCGTCTTTTTATGGGACTACGTCTCAATCTCCTTTCATTGAGGCATATTTCGTTTTATACAAAACTTTCTTTTATACGGTGTATAAACCCCTTTTACTTTTACTTTTATACAAAAGGAATCTTTTTATATGAAGTGTTTTGCTAAATGACAAAAAATAATGTTTCTTTTAAAGTACTAGGTGACAATGACCTTTTCCGCCGCCGCGAGTATTATTTAGTCTTTGGATTCCTCAACAAGCCGTGATGTTTTTAAAATTAAATAAATACCATATACACTTTTATGTATTTTTTTTATTGAAAATGGTTATTTATAATGTATTTGTTATGTCAATATATTTGAGTGATATATTGTGATCAAAGTGTGGAAATGTTTTCTTTCCATTATATTTGTTTTATGTCTTATGATTTTATTATGGTACTTGGACATTTAACGGGTGGTTACGTGATAAACCATATGACGGGTGGTGCCATGAATACCATGACGGGTGGTTACGTTATAACCTCCAATGAATTGGGTATGGAAGTCGGCCGTATGGCTATTCCATTATGTATGTATGGAAATTGCTCATATGGCTATTCCATTAAGTGATATGTGTGGAAGTCGACCGTATGGTTATTCCACTTAAGTATGTTTATGTCCCAAGTTACCTTTATATATGTTACTTGTTCTTTATAAGGGTTTTTTGGTAATCCTTTGGTTACAAAAAGGTAAGTAATGATACTTTTTTTCAGTGAAGAGTTTTTACTACTTCATGAAGGTGAAAAGTATTACTTTGATAAAGTATACATGGTTTACTTGTTGTTTTGAGAAAATAACAGTTTTAATTCTTTGTGTATCCCTTACTGAGCTTTTTATGCTCATCCCATGTTTTTGAAATGTTTTTCACATGACTTAGCATGGAATTGGGTCAAGAATGGGATCAAGGGAAAGTCATGCTACCCAAAACATGGATCTATACATGTTTATTTTTAAGAGTTTTTATTTTATGTAAATTTAGTAGAAGCGACTACTTTCTAATCTTTTGAGATGTAATAGTTATGTCCTAATTCTCTATAACTCTAAACCTGAAAAGATCCTCAATGTGAATTAATCATTTAATTAAATGTTAAGTAAGGTTTTAGGCTGGGGATTTATAGGTTAATTTATCCTTAACCTAACGATACAGTCTTTATAAGAGATTTCATCACAATTTACATTCCATTGAGACTTCTTTATTGTTATACCCCAATTCACATTTATATGGTATATATAATTTATTTTGACATAGTATATCATGAATCCCTTTATTCTCATTATATTATTAATTTTTTATTGCCTCAATTATTTGTATTCAAGTGTCTCTATTTTGGTTAGGAACACTATTTTAAATATCATGTTAAATGTTTTAATGATTTATTATTTAAATTATTCTCATTGATGTTCATGTTTAAGAAATGGTTTTAAATATTTATTTATATAGACATAAATGTTTTAAAATTTAAATCCCTTTTAATTGTTTAAAATTTGTATGGGACACTTTGGTTCAATAATCTATTTTTAATCGGCTTCTTGACAAATAGTGTGACATATAAATTTTTTCATGTCATTATTCTACTAGTATAATATCCATATGAATATGTAGTTGGAATTATTGGATTTTATCTTTTCCATATTATACTGATGTTCATGTTTAAAAGGATTTTGTTTTAGTCTTATACATTACCTTTATTGTTTATACTTATTTATGAAAGTATATGTAATATTGATATCCTTACTTAGCATCTGAGCTCACACCAGTATATGTTTTATTTTTCCCCGGATGCGAAAAAGTGTATTATGACTGACCTGTAGGGATAGTCTATGGGATCTCATTGTTGTCTATGGAAACAAATGTTGTTGTAGTTTTCAATTATATGATGTAATGTAATATTTATGTATGTATCTAGTAACTCCAATGATACTAAACTAATCATTGTTTCGAGACATGATCTTTTGAGATCATACCAATGATACGTAACAATGCACCAACAATAGGCTTCTGGGGTTAGGGCGTTACATAATATGATAGTGGTCAATTATCAATAAGAATAATGTTTTTGAATATTAATATCTTAATAGTGAATAAATTATTTTAAAATTAAATATAAAAATAATCCATTCATGACTAGTTCGTTAATAATGAAGATATGGACCCATTAAAAAGAAAGGATTTTTTGGAATATTTATTACACCTACATATATGTTTTTCTAAAATATATTTTAAAACAATTCACTTTTGATTAATTATTTTAATGAAAATTTTATTTATATATTCAATAAAAGATGTATGTTTCATCATATTTTTGTTTGGATGAAGTACTAATAATTTAAATATTTTGTTGAGAAATAATATTTTTCCATAAAAATTGTGTCAAATATTTATAAAATATTATAAAATCAAATTTTTATAATTTAATAAAATATATATGAAACAATTATAGTCATTTTTTAATATAATAATTACAAAATAATATTAAATTTATTTTTTTAATTCTATAAAAAGAACATTTAAGTCAGGAATATTGAAAAAATAATGGGTTATTCATAAAATTTCCATTTTATTCAGCGCATTTATAAATATAAATATTTTTAAATATGGGTAAAAAGTTAAAATTAATTAATTTATATACAATTATCTAAAATTTAAATCATTTAAATAAGTTTAATTTTTAATTATTATATAAAACCATTTTAAACAAAATATCTTTTAATCTTTAGAAACTTATTTTTCTTAGTCTCTACTAGATTAATTTATATTGAAAATAATATCATTATATTATGTTAATTTGAAAAAAGGTATTAAATATTTTTAGTCATAAAAATGATATTTTCTAAAAATTTATAATTATTTGATTTCAGTAATGAATAGAAAAATAGTAAATATCAATTACTAGAGAAATGTAAAAAAATGGTTTACCGTTTGTTGAACTAATATCATATTAGATAAAATGACGTAGAACCTTGTAATGAATACACTGAATAAACATAATATTTACTTATAAAAATTATGTTTTATAATTTAATATTATTTTCTTTTTGAGTGTGAAAAAATTTGTATTCCTTTTTAATTTTGGAAATTACCAGAATGACCCTAACATCACTTATATTAAATACCCAACTACTCCAGTCATATTAACTCATCAAATACCATTTTATTCACCCATTTCCTACTAAAATAAATTAAAAAACTCACTCCACAAATAATACATTACTTATTATTTTCATATATAAAATATTATAATTTTTCTAAACATAATTATTTTTGAAGAAGATGTAAGGATTTTAATTTTTTATTTTTTATTTAACATCTTCTCATAATAACATAAAAATTTTTACTAATATTATTAAAACATAAAAATTATAATATATATAGTAATATATTATTATTTTACATTTAATAACCTATATCTATATCTATTTCATTCAAAAGAGATGCAAAATCATCATTGGTAGGTATAATTATCATTGTTAGGTATAATTAATAACTGATGATATTTTTTTTAATCTATAATTATCACTATTTGGTATAATTATATTTTTAATTTTTATAAATGATATTTATTATTTTATTATAGCTATAAAAATATTATAACACATCAATATTCATAACAACAATACCATTGAAAAATAATAACATCACTCGTGTGTACGAAAGACTATCACCTCAAGAAAAAAAAACATGGTCTTAATTTTGGTTTTACATGGATGGTAAAAAGTATATATTCAAATTACACATATGATATTTTAATAATATTATATTTATTTAATTATTATATCAAAAATACCTTTTTATATTCAATTCCATAGGAGATATGATAATGTTGTTTGTGTGTATGGAGAACCTCTAACTCACAAATCGATGTGATTCTTTTTTCCCATTAGATTTAAATAGAAGGGAATAAGAATATTTTATAATAATACTATTTCAAATATATATTATAAAAACAATAATTTCGTAGAGATAATATTTATTCCCTTTTTTAATTAATTTTGTTAAGAAAATGGAAACAACCGTCAAAATATATATGACATACCTTCTCCCTGAACAATGTATTTCAATATAAATCTCTAAAATTTATGATAATGAATAGATGAAAATACAGTGAATATGTATGATTTTTAATTAATATTTATAATAATTTATATGATGTAATAAATATCAATTTAGATGAAAAAAAATATATAAATAAAAAAATATAATAAATAAACTACTTATTGCCTTAAAAGTTGTTTTAATATGAAATTATTAATAAATGACTAAAAAAGGTTTATACGAAAATAACATATGATATGATATATATAATTATTGGTCTAAATTTATATGTGAGAAAATAATTATTATTATAAATGATGATTTAATGTTTATAATGTAATTTCACATGTAAGGTATTGGATTTTTATCACACATTTATTTTGTATGAGACAAATTCCATATTGACTACATGTTTATTTTATGTGTTGTATATAATAACAATGATAATATTTTATAATGATTATAATTAATATTATATTAGATATATATGTATCTATTTTAGGATTTCTCTTTAATGGTATTCATAGTTGTAAATATACCAATGTGTTGTGGTATTTTTTATCTCCATTTTCCATATTTGACACATTTTTTATCTTATAAACGTATCTTATTTTATGAGTTGTATATTTCTCCACATTTTCATATCATATCATGATGTTATTTAGTATAATTATATTAATTTTTTTTATTTTTTTCTCTCATGGGGCTTGAAATTCCTTGTTACCAAATTTTCAATTGTTTTATAAAACAATATCATCATTTATTAGATTTTTTATGGTTATTATTTTGATGATTATTTATTATTATCCATATATAATGAAACACATGAATTTTTTTCACATATATTTATGTCATGAAAATCCATTTTTTCTATCAATTTCTTCTCATTATTCACTTTATATTCTAAAATAATGATTTTAATGTAAAACAAAACATATTTCTCTCTTTAATCGATAACCACATTATATAAATGCGGTAAAAAATGTTTATAAAATGTTTTAGAATTATTAAAATGATTTATCCAATGAATTATTACCCGTTATTTTCTGTTAAAAAAATTCATTAATGGTAATAAAATATTCCTTAAAAAATTAGTTTGTAATTCATATAAAATGTTAAAATAATCCAATAATTAAAGTTAATTGCATTACACGCCATTATGAGCACTAAATTTTTTAATTAATATTTCATATGTATCATGGATTATTTTTAAAATAAAATTTTATTGGAAATTGTTTTATGACATAAATTTTTTTCTCATATTTGAAATGGTATTTTCCAGAATATTTATTTTCACATTTTTTAGAGATTTCATCATTAATATCAATGTTGTGTTTGAGATAAAAATATTTACAAAATTTTTTATTATTTATCATGTTTTATAAATGTGGAATGTATATTTTTCTTAGGAAATATTTAATATTATTTAAAATTTTGCATATGTGTTTCTAATGTTATATTCGAATAAAATTATTTACTTTTTAAAGGTTTTTTTTCACAGTAGAAATTTTATTTTCCTAATTTAATGTTTAAATTATTTTTAAAATTTTCTGTTATATATTATCAATGTTATTTTGAAATAATTTTTTTCATAATATTATATTAATTTTAAGTTTTTACATGGGTTATTTTCAAATAAATTTTATTTTCCTCATGAAATGTTCGATGTTGATTTCCATTAAAAATAATAATCCATTGGAGATAAAATCCATTACTATTGCATAATATGTATCAAGGGATATAATATAATGATACCATATTTATTATTTATCTTCTTGGATTATTATTATGATAAAACTATTATTATGGAACCATGTTCATTCAATTTTTATTTATAGATTGAAATGTTTTTCACTCCAATCCACTTTTCATAGGTGTTGATATCATAAAATTTTTCTATTATTGAATCAAATAGATGAATGGATTAAGATATGGATAAAACATATATATACCTCCAGTGTATTGTGTAAATATTTATAATTCACTATTAAATATATTATATGTGAACTTTATTACATGTTCCCAATGTTATCTTTGAAGATGTATTCGTGTCGACAATGTTATGAGTGAACCTGATGATGTGTTCCTATTATAATTAATAAACATGATTTCATTTTCACAATGTTATGTGTGGACTAGGATTTCATCCCTTTGATGTTATGTGTTGACTTGGTTTAATGTACACTATTTAATGAGAGTTCATTATTTTTTGTCCATAACATAATGACTAAATATGTTTCTATTTATACAAATTCAAAATTATATATTCTTTCATTTGTACTTCATAAATATTTCTTCTGGAAATGTTTTGATCTAATTGATTAATTGTTTTTATTTCCTTTATTATTCATATCTTATAAATAAAAAGGATTAATCCACTGACTCATTTTATTATATATGATGGAATTGGGTTTCAACATTGTATGTTTTATTCATTATATCATATCCTTATCCTTATTTTATGCATGTATATGATCATCTTTTAATATATTCCATGTATACCCTTAATGAGCATATGATCTCATCTATTCTAATGTTTCAATTACATTGGTAATAAATAATGATATCAAGTATGAAATTTCATTGAAAAATAATAAAAGTACAGATATTTCTGGGAAACATTGTTGATAATTCATGAAATTAGATGAATATGAATCTAGTCTTTGAGGATAATATGTCTATATGGTCATCAGGTTTTCATTTTTGAAATGTAATGAATATTATTATGTAAATATTAAATATTTATATATATTAATTTTGGGTCTCTATAATAATCCATTTTTTATAATATATAATGTTTCACATTTATAATATAAGAGTGGTGAACATATAACAACATCATTAAGATAAGGCTCCATATGAAGCACATCAATGACTATACCAACTTCATCCGATTATATATATCTCCAAAAAAATACCATCTTGTTTAAATATTTAAAATAAGAACCTCATATATATATATATATAATATTACCATATAGGATGCAAGGTGTATCAACTCGAGATTTTGGGAATCATTTTCTTAATAAACATTTTCATTTTGATATTTTTTTATTTCATGTTAGACTGAAAATAGTTCATTTTATATTAATACACAATGTTTTTCTTTTATACACTACATGGAACATATATTTTATCTTCCTCTACAGAGAACACCTAGGTTATCTTATGTTACAAGAAACAATAACATTCCATGATGTCTAGTGTAAAACGCATGAAAAATTCTTAGAAAAGAGTAATATATAAATAAAAAAAATTATTTCATATAAAAACAGGTAAACCAACCATTATAATGGATATTATGAATATTATTAACTAACATATCAAAATAATTTGTTTTCCCAAAATTGAAAAATAATTTATTACTTCCAAATTTTGATTAAATAAATGTATGAATCAATTGAATAAAAATAGGGAAATTTTATAGAAAAATTTTATAATATAATTTAATCCTAATAAATGAAATTAATTAGAAATTTTTTGTATTATTATTATAATAAATATGATATTTATTAAATAAATTATTTAATATATTCATTTAATAGATTCGACAGATAGAAGATGTGAATAAACCCAAATTTATACTTACAAACAATATTTTTATAAAAGTAGTTTTACCTCATTTTAAAGGAAACTACATTTTAGATGCAATTTTAACAAATTAATATATTTTAAATGTAAATATAAAATGCATATTTTACTTAAAAACCTAAAAAATTAGGTTATGATATATTTCTGATATTTTTCTATAAGGATTCTTTTTTTAGGGAATTGAAAAAATAGAGGATTTTAATTAAAAAATATTTTTTCATATAATTTATATATATGTTAAAATTATATCATAAATGTGTTTCAATTTAAAATTATATAATATTGTTTGGAATAAATCTTATTTATGTAACTGTAATCAATATCAATTTGAAATTGGCTATAAAAATATATCAATCTATTAAATGTTTTCACATTAGAACATGCATTGTCGACCCGACTGTAGGATTAGATTTTAATTAATTTCACCATGTTCTATTATTTGTAATTGGGAAAATTGACTAAAAAAATTGAATCTGAATAATTTATAAATTTTAATTATTTCATCTTATTATTTGATAAAAACCTATTAGAGATAATAATAAAATTAATGACAACGATTAAGGATAATATTAAGCATTATATTGGACTAAACCATAATAGTAATGCTTAGAATGACCAATACACATTTTCTAATGAATTTTTATAGACATATATTGATTAAGTCCTCCCTTTTATCAACATTAAATAATTCATAATCCAATTTAATTAAAAAAAATGAAATAATGTTTTTTTTCTTTTAAAACAATTCAAGATATTACACTCCCTATATTATAATAATCTTCATGACTTCACATACTCACACCTCTAAATCCAAATATTTTCTACAAAAATATTCCAAAATATATCCCAAAACGTAATCCCTATGACCAAAAATCCTCCCCTTGTGAATAAATCCATTCATGGATGCCTTTTGGCTCAATCCAAAATGACGTACTCAATTAATAGGTAACACCCTGCTTCAATTTCTATTAGTTTATATATTTTCTTGACTCCATAAAATTTTATTAATACACTTTTATTTCACAAAAAAATTATACCAAATAAACTAGGATGTCGTTATGATTGTTATTCAACCTAATATTATGCACACTTTCATATAATGGGTTACAAATATAAGCATTATACATAGGTGTAATGTATCCTCACAAAACGATGAATGATCAATTTTTTCTTTTCATATCATGATGTAAATTATTGTAGAAACATTGTTTATAATTTTTTTTATAATATTCCTTATATTTTTAATCATATATTATAATTTTATGATATATATCTTTATACAATTCATTTGGTGTTAATATATTAAATTTGGTTGAGGAAGTGTTCACGACTACCCCTTAAGGTGATGTGATTCATTCACACACTAAATGGAATATATTAGCAATTGTTTATTGGAATATATATCATGTATATGACCTTATAATGGTACTATAAAAATGATATACATATTTATTTTTGATTATTTTTTTCAACACGACAATTTAAAATAAAATATCATTCATGCATACATATGGATTACAATCTCCATTAATGGTATATTAATCTTGATAATTATATATTTTATGTATTATTATAAAATAAATTATAATTATATAAATTTTTATATTCTGGAATCATTATATAAGTATAAGGGATAATTATATAATAAATTTAGAAATATATAAAAAATAGAGTGAATATTATCAGAAGTAAAACCATAACATAAGATTGTAATGAATCTAGTAATATTTGGTAACAATTAACCCATATATTTTATTAGATATAATAATACTGTTATGTAAAATATTTATGATAAATTTATATTTATTATAATGATGCATGAATGAGTACAATGAGAGGCCAGAATCATGGTATGGGAGATTTCCTCTCACTACCCCTAGGCCACCTTCCATAGGATAGAGGTTGGTGACATGCACCTGAAGGCTTGTCCCAAAGAGGGATGTAATTTCCATGAAGATATTTATACATTCAAAAAGTGATGCTGAAGTAAAAAACACACAAATATAAGGTATAACAATACGAGTAATGTGCAACAATAATTACAACTATAAACTAAAAATAGTGGGTCAGAATACAATCCCTATTATTTGAAAAGAAAGTACATAGCTATCGCATCTTCCATGGGGATCTACATGGAAGGTAGTAGCTGTAAGTCTGAAGTCAATGGAGAGGATCTTGATTGCTCTCGTCTCACCATGATCCGCCAAATCACGAACCTCCAAAGTCTACCTAGGAGTGTCAGTAGACATGACTAGACACACATGTGCAGGTGAAGTATGGGAAGGGGTGAGTCTAACAACTCAGTAAAGGACACCGAGACCCATGAAGGTCTCTCAATAATCCATAATGGAAAAAACCAATAATATACAACAACTGTATTATCACAAGCATGATCTAAATCATGAATCAAAAAATCTAACAAGACAGCTCACTCTAAAGATATAACATCATGTATATTGGGATAGGGATGACTAGTCAAAAAGCTAGATCAGCCTATCCTTAGTAACTCTACATCAAACCCTTGTAGGTCATAGAATGCTGACCCGTATTGGTCGCTAGATGTTAACACGTATTGGTCACTGGTGATGACACATATTGGTCACTGGTGATGACCTGTATTGGTCGTCGTTGTCAACCCGTATTTTTTACTGTTACATAGGTAGGGATGATTATTTGTATGACTATATCATCATACTCTGGAGTTTCTGATGTTGACCCATGTTGGCCTCTCTTTTCCTTCATGCCACAACCAGCCACTGGATTCCCGCATGAGGCACGCTTGATCTCCAGAAGAATCTGATCATCAAGCCATTTTTCATATTTCAACTGGTACAAAGTCCGACAAAAATCATACCCAAGGGACTGCCCCGTCATAGGGGTCCCAACGTGATAAATGACGTGTCGATCGGAAGCCCAATCTGTGAGATATGAGTACTTTTGGTAAAAAGGACTAGTTAGTGTCAATTCTAATCCAACCAAAGTCACATTTCAAACTCCATAAAAACTAAATTATATTATATCCAAAGTATGTCCTTTTCACAAAGGTCCTTATGCCACAGACTATGCGTCGATCAGACGCCCTATCTGTTAGTTATTTTCGTTTTACTTCCAATGGTCCGGTTGGATTTTGAGTTGATTCAACCATATCATACTACATCAATCTCTAAAACTATAATGGAGTATCTAAAAAGGATCTTCTTGTTACAAGGATCTCATCGCCATAGACAGTTTCTCAAACAGACGTCTGGTTCACAGGTTATGGTCACTTTAGTGTATCTGGGCCTGGGAGGGTTCTGGGTCCATTCCAACCCAATAAGACCAACACAACCTAAAACAACTATAACCATCCTGTTTATAACCCATACTTACCCAAACCGGATTGGGAGGGTCGTCGGTGGGCCTGGTCCACTAGGCCGCAGACCAGCCCATCTTGCCTGCTGAGCGTGGCCCGCCACGTGACACAGCCTGACCTGCTGGTTCGCCCAGCGGGGGCGTGCAGTATGCATCATGAATACCACAATGATCCATTCTGTTTTAATTAAGGGTGGAACCATGTTGTGTCATATTATATTCTGTTGGACCCTCATGAGGTGGGTCCCTTCCAGCATGATGCAGCTTTGATCCACGTCTCCTCTTCAACGCAGCGAGCGACGACGCGCCGCCTCCATCTCCACAGTCGTCCCCCTGTAGGCCACATATCCCGCCACCACGGCGTCAGCATCTTCGATGGTCTGCGTGTGCCAGTGAAGCACCCAAGGACCTCTAGTGATGCTCTAGTGATTTTATGGAGCACAATTTATATTCCCGTCTACGCCAATGGGCCACCAGGACTGCAACTTTCATAGCATGACAATTTGTCTCAAGTTGTCATCAAAATTTTAAATCCATCCCTGAAGAATGCAATGGAAAACGAATCATTGGAGGTTCTGGGACTTGATCATCTGTCCCGCTTAATAAACATTAGCATTTTAACAAGTGGGAATAATTATTCATAAAATATATATAATTTCAATCCACAACCAAACATAAACCCCCAAGCTGGATGAGAAGTCTGCTGACGATGATCGACAGAACCTCCTTCGTCATTATTGTCAGTTTGTGATTCGGTGGTTCTTATCACCGCTTGATAAAAATTGTCTCTTCCTCCCTATGGTTCTTTCTTAGTAACCATTTTTCTTCAATGAGGAAGAAATCTATCAGTGGAATGTGTCACATCACTCCACTAGATGTTCCTCACCTGAAGAAGTTGTGTCAAGACCCCACCCTGTCACTCACTTAAATAGTTGGGAAAATGGTTGAGTAATGTGCCTGGGAATTATTCAGTTCATTAATATAAAGAATATATTAATTCCCCTACGGTGTATATACACACGATGGAGAGTCAATCCATTAATTGAATTGACTAGTCACCGGTTATACCACCGTAGCTCATTTTCTGGAGAAAATAAATAAAATAGCTTGTTATGTTATTTTATCCTTTTTTCATTAAAGTCCACAATTTATGTTATTCTCACGACCTACTTCAGTTGAAGTGAAGCCTATTTAAAGAAAATCATGGCGTTGCTGATTTAACTGTGCCTTTATATTTATAAACTGAGCACATGTTCAAATAATATAAAACGACGCTCACGCATTTACTAGACGTACCTTATAATTGTTCAGAGTTTTATTCCGAGCACACCGGCCCTCAGAATCATGTCCTTTCAATTTTTTACAACTCATAAAAATCGCAATTATTCTAAAGAAAATTACATAAAGTTTTTAGGTCTTTACATTCTCCCCACCTTAGGGATTTATGTATTTGATAGCCATAAAATATACACAAACAAAGAGAGGTACTGGGAACACATATGAGCCTCTCTCTCCCATGTCTTCTCCAAGAGATTCACATGAATCCACAAAATTCACACCAGAGTTATCAAATTCCCATGAAAGATCTACTCCTATCGATACTCTATCTCCACCGGGTACTCTACAATAGTCTCATCATCGTCAATCACCAGGTTTCCATGGTCGATGACATGAGATGGTTCATGCACGTATCTCCTCTGTTCAAATACTTAGAAGATATGATGCACCCACTACAACTGTTGTGGTATTGTCAAGAAGTACACCACCTTTCAAGTCTTTCAATGTATTGGGAATGGTATAATAGTCCTCGGTGAGGGTTTTTTCCCTCGGCTAAATCTCAATAGTCTCCATCGAGGGGAGACTTGGAAGAATACATGGTCCCCCTCCTGGAAATCTTATGGTCTATGTCACAAATCATCATTTGACTTCTGTTAGGAGTGTGTATACTTCATCCACTCTCGGATGGACTTTACCTTCTTTGTGGTAACATGTACCATCTTAGGGCCCACGTGTGCTGGCTCACCTAGATCCGTCCAATAAAAGGATGATCTTCCTGTACATTCGTATAACACCTAAAAAGGGGGCATACCAATGGTGGAGTGATATATGTTTTTGTAAACAAACTCCACCTTGGGTAGGAAGTCCTCTCAATTGATAAAATAACCAATGGCAAAAGCATTAAGCATGTCATCCATGGTTGGGATGGTCTGTTTAGTTCGACCATATGTCTGCATGTGAAAAGCAGTTCTCAAGTGATGATGAGTACTGAAATCCTCATGCAATGATTTCCACCGTTAGGATGTGAAGCATGTGTCACATTCTGAGACTATCGTCGAAGGCATCCTATGAAGTATCATGATCTCTTGAACGTAGAGACGTCCCATGCTCTTTACTGAACCCTTCTCTCGAATAGCAAGGAAGTGGGTAGACATAGTGAGTTAGTCAATGATCACCCTGATGGAATCATGCCCTCTTGACATATGTGGTGTCCCCATCATGAAGTCCATGTATCTCCCTTCCCACTTCCACGCTTGTATCTCGAGGGGTTGGGTTATGCCTACTGGTAAATTTTTCTCAACCTACAATTGCTGGCATGTGGGGCATCTATAAACAAAATCTGCCACAACTTTCTTCATCCCTGGCCACCAGTACTGACACTAGAAGACTTTATACATCTTCATTACGCATGTATGTACATATAGGGGGTAAGAAACTCCCTCATAACCTCCTCTCGTATCACCACACGTACAGCATTACATCCTATGAAATGGATAGTGTACTCCCCACCATGATAATATATGCCAGTTTCATGAGATAAGGATATCTGAGCACGTATAGTCACACAACTACTATCTCTGAGTTGCACCTCCCTAACTCACTGAAGGAGTAGGGGAATCTTCCATCGATTAGAGGTAGACTATATCATCTCTATAACCCTAGGATATCATAAATAAGGATAACTGCTCTGAAGCACTGTTTAGTAGTTGAGAACTCAATCTCCAGTTAAGTGAATATGTCACTACATTTACCACCTAGGAGCATAGACTATTTCAAATCCATAGTCCCGGAGGAACCCTAGCCAACGTCAGTGTATCAGATTCTGATCTTTCTATGTGAAGATATATCTGAGACTCTTGTGGTGTGAGTAGAAAATGAACTTCTCACCCATCAAGTAGGGATTCCACATCATTTGTGCGAAGACTACTTCTGCCAACTCTAATTTCTGAGTCTCATAATTCTTCTCCTGAGGCCTGAGTTCTTCTAGGACATAATCATTCACTACATCATCTAGCATCAGGATGTAACCGAGTCTGGTCCCAGATGCATCACATTAAACCATGTAGTAAGTGCCCTATGTTGGACTCACCTGTTTTAATAATCACAAATCATGTTTAAATATTGATCATAATATATTAATTCAATCTTTAATCCATTTAATCTATATATTCAATTATCTTATTATCATGAATGTATATTCCTAAGAATCGTGACTATGATGCATCAAATTATAGTCCATATTTATCTAAATAGAAGTTCACTGTTAATGGATACTGGCAAGAGCCTTATGTTCAAAGTCACCGTTTATATCTTACTATCCCCTTATGTCACTATTTCTAGAAGATCACCGTTGAAGATTTAATGTCACTGTTGGAAGCTACTAGTACACAGTTACTGTCAAAAACCTACCGATGATCTACTTATCAAAGCTCACAGACAACGAGTTACCTTCATATGGTCACTGCTGTAACAAGGATTCTGCTAGAAGTTCACTTTCAGACTCTTTCTCAAGCCTTGTGTTGAGAACCTATCTGTTCAAACCTACAATTGGACAAGTTTAGTAAAAAGAATCTACTAGAAAACTCCTACTGACGAGATAGTCGACTATTTGTCAAAGACTATGGATGGGGATATACTGATATACAGAGTAACATCTACCGTTACAAGACATCCACTAAACACAAAGTCCACCATTACAAGCCTAGAGTTGAAGAACCTACCGTTGGAGCATACAGTTGAAAAATCTACCAATGAAGTCTATAGTTTTAGAGATTTAAGTCTACCATGTGACAGGAATCTTCTACCAGTCTAAAGATATTACACTCATTTTCTAACATATTTTTTTAATACTACTATAACGGTAATGTTTGGACAAATTAATGCACCTGACATTTTTTAATGTTATTTGCAGGGATATTAGGAGACAATACGATGTACGAGGAAGACCTCACATGGTTGAGAAATTTCTCTTTTCAGCCCATACTGAACAACAAAACACAAAAACAATAGACTATATAAAAGACACAGAAGAGACACAAAAAGTAGTAGAACTCAAACATACTGGAAAGAAGATGGGAACTCTCAAGAACTCATTCAGAATAACAGAGAGCGTCATGAAGATCTATTTAAAGAACCTTCTACAAACTATAGTAGTGTGCTGCAAAGAGTTTTTTTGAATCCTAGAAGCTAGTCATCTCTACATCGGGATGTCATAACCTGGATGTTATGATACTCTGTTTTGGATACAACATGCATAGAAGGACAAAATATTCATATCATTCATTCCAAAAAGTCCAGAGCTGATCTTCGAACACAACAGAGCATTCTAAACTCATTCCTACTATCTTTATCTCTAATGTGTTTAAATAATTTACATTTGTGAGAAGTGTGTATCTGTTACACACGATGACTCCTATGCTAAACTAGAGGATTCTTAAATCCTCACTCAATCTCCATAACTCTTTTGTTTCCCACTGTAGATGGTGGTAGAGGTCGAGTATGACCTGGACAGCCTATAAGTTGTTGTTTGTTTTTCCCACGAAGAACTGTCGTAGGGGTCTTTGTACCTAGACAGTAGTGTACTATTGTTTACCCCCGATCTAGAGTGTGGATCAATTTATATAAATTTTTGAGAGGACTATGTCTTTTCTTGAGACTGAACATTTTGGTTAACTTTTATTTCTTTTATTTTAAGTCAATACGTTTTACATATATACATATATTTTACATATTCCGATACTATTACTTTGAAAGAAAAAACTATATTAATGATACTTTGATAGTTAAATAATGAAGTGTTTATACTTATTGTAAATCATTAAGTAAGTTTCAAAAGTTTATTTAATCTTCAAATTAAGTTAACTGAGACCTAATCAATCTTTGAGAAACTAATTGAACCTTTACACTCTGTATAGATTCACTACAGTTTAACTTTGTTTTTAAATTGGGGGATTTTAAGAGATATATTTTTAGAAGAAATTTATATTGGAAATCAAGTCACCCACCTCTTAAGTATCCACTATGACCAAAATTTGGTATCAGAGGCCTCACTCTTATTTATAAAAGGTTTTCAAATCCCCTATTATCAAACTGTGATTTTAGTTTTACTTAAAGATATTAAATTTATGTTAGTTGTAAAATTTCCTTCTTTAATATATTTTCTAAAATCTAGTTATGGACAATAGACTAGAAAGTTCTGCGACTAACATGCCACCATTCATTAATGGTGTGAATTATGCTTAATGGAAAATTAAAATGAAAATTCAAATTGAAAGTATTGGTTTTGATATTTGGTCTTCTATATAATCAGAATATGAAATTCACAAAACTTCTAGATCAACCTGGGGTGATGCTACGAATTCTGACTATAATAATAACTGTAATGATATGAATTACCTTTACTTCTCATTATGAGATGAGTAATTTAACCGAATTTCGGCATGTAAAATAGCTCATGAAATCTGGGACACATTAGATGTTTCTCAAGAAGGAACACCCAATGTGAAGTAAATGAGATTAAATACATATACTTTTAAATATAATAGTTCTAATATGAGACCTGATGAACCCATTTATGATATGTATCTTAGGTTTAATGAGATTGTCAACACCATGAGTTCAATGGGAATAGATGTTGTAGAAAATGAGCCAATTATGAGAATATTGAGATGTTTTCCTGACAGATGGGGAGGCACTTCTGTGTCTATCCGAGAGTCATGTTACATCAACAAGCTACCATTTAAGGATTTTATTGTTAATCTAATGATTTATGAAGTGGAATTGAAGGTGAACAAATAAAATGATGATGAACCCAAAAGATAATAGGTAGCATTCAAGTCTACTGCTATAAAGTGAAAAGACATGGAGAAAATACATGTACCTACTGAAATTTCAACTAGTAAATATTCAGATTCAGACAGTGATGTTGAATTGGCTCAAATATCTAATAGATTTAAGATGTTCTATAGGAAGATTTTTTTTTTCAGAATGACAAACTACAAGGGTAAATAAGATCAAAAAGGTAAGTGGTATAAGGATTGGAAGAAACTTGATAAGGAAGATGATATAGTCTGCAATGAATGCAAGAGGAAAGGACAAATCAAGGATGACTGTATGAAGTTGAAATTCAAAAAGAAACATGATTATAAGGACAAGAAGTACAAGAAAGCCATGAAAGACACCTGGAGTGCTTTGGAAGATATTACAACTGAATCAGAAGCTACAGACTCTAAAAAGAATCATGCCAACATGTGCTTCATGACTAACATATCTGAGGTACCTGTTTCCACTATTCTAAATGATTATTATTCTAAAAATAATAGTGACTCTGATAATGATGAAAATATGTCTACGGATGAACTGTTTGAATATTTCAATTTACTGGAAGATACCTGCAATGAACTAAAATATAAATACAAATCATTGAATAAACAACATGGCTTGACTAGTAATATTAAAACAAATCTAAGTGTAGAAAAAGAAAATATTGCTCAATTGATAAAAGAGAATACTCAGCTCATATTATCTAATGAACAATTAAGAAATGATATTGAGAATTTAACTACTGGTAGAGATACCTTGACATAGTTTCTAGGAAGACATATTGCTCCAAAATATACAACTAGTCTAGGTTATCAGCCTGGACAGAGACACATTAGCAAAACAGAATCCGTTCCAAAATCTGGACAGTTCACTGCTAATTCTGGACAATCTTTTGAGAAACAATATTCTAAAGGACCGAACAACTTATTTATGTCTCAAAATATGTATGTTGATTTCAGAAATTCTATAAAGAAAATATGGGTTCCCAAAGTTTTATTTGATAACATTTCTGGACCCAAGAAGATCTGGGTATCAAAATTATCCCATGTTTAATCTATTTTGCAGGGAAGTTGTTTAAAGAGATCCTGTAACACTCTATGGTATATGGACAGTGGATGATCAAGATATATGACAGGGGAATATTCGTTCTTTAAGAGTCTATTTAAATTTGATGGTGGGCATGTCACCTTTGGTGACAATACAAGAGAAAAAATCATCGGCTTAGGCCAGATATGTAACCCTGATACAATATTAATTTATAAAGTACTTTTTGTTTATGGATTAAAGTATAATTTACTAACCATATATCAGTTATGTGTTGATGGACATAATGTTAAATTTGAAAATGATTCATGCAATGTTTTTAATTCAAAGATTGACTTATTTTTCCCTTCATGTAGAAATGACAATGTATATGTTGTTGATTTAAACTCTTTATCCAAACAAAATTTTTCTTGTTTAAATGCTTTTCACAAATAATATTGGATGTGGAATAGAATATTAGGACACTGTAATGTGAACTCTCTTAGGAAGCTGTCTAAGAAATGTTTAGTTATAGACCTACCTAAATTGGAATTCCCAAATGAAAAAGTGTGTAATCCCTATTAAAAGGAAAAACAACACAAAGTTTCTTTCAAACCAATGAAAGAAGTTTCAACTTCTGAACAACTTGAGTTGGTTAACATGGATTTGTTTGGACCATCATGAGATTCAAGTTTAAATGGGAAGCAATATGTTTATGTTATTGTAGATGAATTTTCTAGGTATACTTGGGTATACTTTCTTGCTCACAAAAGTGAATATTGTTCATACTTTGTCAAATATTTCAAGTCCCTAGAAAACCTTAGTGGAATTTAGATTAAAACCCTAAGAAGTGATCAAGGCTGTGAGTTTGAGAATAATGAGTTTGACTCCTACTGCTCTCATAAGGGCTATAGTCACAACTTTTCTACCCCTAGGACACCCCAACATAATGGAGTTATAGAATGAATAAATATGACCCTTCAAGAAATTTCATGGACTATGCTTAATGAGTATGATTTACATATTTATTTTTTGGCAGAAGCTGTAAATACAACTTCTTAAATTATTAATAGTGTTTTAAATAGGCCTATTATAAAAAGGAACCCTTATGAAATTTGGAATAATAGCAAGCATATGGTTGATTACTTTAGAATTTTTTGTTGCAAAGTATTTATTCTTAATATTAAAGACAATCTTGACAAATTTTCTCGAAAATGTGATGAAGGAATTTTCCTGGGTTATTCTATTTCAAGTAAAGCCTATAGAGTGTTCAATAAGAAAAACAAATGTGTGGAAGAATTAGTTCATATCAAATTCGATGAGACTGATCCACATGGGACTAAAGCTTCTCTTGAAAACCTTGATGAAGATTTATCAAATTTTAACCTTAATGATAAAAATTGTGAATCCCCTATAAAAGTGTCATGTTCTGGAAATTTTCTAGAATCTGCACCTACTGATATTGAACCAATGGAAAAAAATGAGGAATATAGTTCAACCCTTCCTAAAGGTATTAGGACTCTCAAGAATCATCCTATAGATTCTCTTGTAGTCAATTTGAATAGAGGAACAAAAACTAGAGCTTCTCTACGAAACCAGGTTGAACATCAAGATTTTCTATCACAGCTTGAACCCAAAAATATTAATGATGAAATCAATGATAAATTTTGGGTAATGGTTATGCAAGAAGAACTAAACTAGTTCAAAAGAAACAACGTTTTGGAATTAATGAAAAGTCCCAAGGACACCATAACCATAGGCATTAAATGGGTGATCGAAACTAAGTAGATGAGTCTGGTAATATAGTTAGAAATAAAGATACGCTAGTTGCACAAGGATATAGTCAAAAAGAAGGAATAGAATGTGAGGAGACCTTTGCACCTATAGCTAGACTAGAATCTATTAGGATACTACTTGCATATGGAGCTCATCTGAATTTCAAACTTTATCAAATGGATGTCAAAAGTTCTTTTATAAATGGGTACATAGTTGAGGATGTGTTTGTCGAACAACCTCCTGGTTTTACGATTCCCTAGTTTTCCAATATTGTTTTCAAACAAGCTAAAGCTTTGTACGCCTTAAAAGAAGCTCCAAAAGCATGGTATGATAGGCTCATCTCTTTTCTTATTTGAAAAGGTTTTACCAAAGGGATATCCGAACCTACTCTTTTAATTAAATGGATTTCTAATGATGTTTTTTATAGTACAAATTTATGTGGATGATATTATTTTTGGTTCTTCTAAAAGTTCATTATGTATTGATTTTTTCAGAAATGATGCAAAATGAGTTTGAAATGAGTTTATTGGGGGAACTCAAATTTTTCCTTGGATTTCAAATCATTCAAAATGAAAATGGCATTTTTTTGAATCCAATCAAATATATTAAGGATCTTTTAAAACGTTTTTCTTTGGATGGTAGTAAAGGTAGTGACACACCTATGAGTACAACCTGTAAGTTGGATACATATGAAGCTGAAGAACCAGTGGATCAAACCAACAACAGAGGTATGATAGGAAGTCTACTCTATCTTATAGCTAGTACACCTGACATCATGTTTAGTATATGCATGTGTGCTCGCTTTCAAGCCAATCTAAAAGACTCTCATTTAACAGTTGTGAAAAATAATTTTTAAATATCTCAAACATACTCCAAACTTAAGATTATTCTATCCAAAAGGAAAATAATTTTATTTTTTAAGTTATTATGATACTGATTTTGCAGGTTGAGTGTTAAATAGAAAAAGCACCTCTAGGACAAGTCACATTTTAGCAAGTCACTAGTATCTTTGTGTAGTAAGAATCAAAATTCTGTTGCATTATCTACTGCTGAAGATGAGTGTAGAGACCCGAAGCCCGACGTACATGTATATTACATTACTTTTGAGGAATACTTATTACATAACAAAAACAAACACACAAGGACCGTAATATTTAGTGTCTTTGGAAACTCGTAATATAATCTTCTAATCGTGGTGAAATATCTTCAACATCTCCCATAAAGATCTTCCTTTTTTACCTAAAACCGTTCATTATATCCTGGGGAAAAGAAAACATAAAAGGGTGAGCTCAAATTCTCAATAAGGGTAAACAAAAGAAATATCAATCACATCATATACATAAGGACATAACTTTTGGAAATCTTAACCTGCAAAAGAAATCATTATTTCATAACATGGGATAAATCATAGTAGTGAAATGTAAACAAAATAATCATAACTTAAAACATGAAAATTAGTGTCATACACACATAATCATAGATAATCATTTCTTATTAGTCACGACTCATTACCAAGACTATCTTAGTGTACAATGTCAATTTCTGAACCAAGTTCACTCTTCGTTTAAGTCCTGTTTCACTAAACCGGTATAACCTACCGTTCCAGTCATGTCTATCTCATGAGATATAAAATTTTTACCCAATGCATTGGAGGGATATAAAGGTCCCACCTATCTCATAATGATACCATTCATATGTGTGCCACAAAATCATAAATCATACATCATTGCATAACCCATGTAATAAAAATGGGATTATTAAACATCATGACATCATAAAACAATTCATATAAGATAAAGGAATTCATAAAAATAATTCCATCACAATATAATCAAATCAATGTAATAATAGGGATATAAACAGAACCCTATATTATCTTATATGGAAAATAATTTTGATAAAACACTTGAACTCCATTCTTGCGGAAAATATCCTTTCTACTTCAAAAACATTTTCCTTTATTAACATGTCATACAATTTTAAACTAAAAAAAGTTGATTAAAAATAAACTTGAAAACATGTAAAGGAAGATTCTTGGAAATAATGTTTTAAAAATCCATTCACGCCATAAAAGTTAAAAAAACATTCTTCTCGTACTTTTGTCGGAAAAGTCTAAAAGTGCCTTGTACGAAAAACGACAAAATATTCCTTACATATCATATACTATAAAATCACAAAAGGGTAAAAATGGATTTAAACAATTGTATTTGGATGGAAATAATATTACATATTGAGGAAACATGGATGTAGATGATAATATACACCCCGGTAAATACCAAAGTATAAACAATCTCGGATAAAAATGAGATTGTTATATTTCCCTTACCTTTGGTCCAATTTTCTTCGTAAGAGTCTGAACCTCATGTATAATGAATTAAATAATGTAATTTACTTATTACAGAATCATATTCATAGTTATGATATCAAATATGGTTCACTTATGACTTTATATTACCCATTCTTATGTAAATTAATGTTAAAGTAATGTTTTGGGTAAAATCATCTTATTTATCGTACGTGTTTGGACTTGTTGTTCTTGATGTTATTATTAATTATATCATAATTTAATTACTTCAAAAATTTAAATCATGATTTATGTATCATATAAATTCACTATATATCCAGAATATACAAGCATTTATAATAGTACATAACATATGGAGGTAAGAAATGAAACACATCGTTCATTGAGACGGTAAGTCGTACATACGCATGAACGGTACATTCATTTCTATTTCTTATTTTAATGGAATTAGAACATAATGATAGATAGGTATATTATAATTCCAGTATAATATCATATATATTATCATTAACCACATCCTTTATTCATCCCACATAAGGCATTAACGAATCACATCACTTTGAGGGGGCGGTAGTCCGCACTTCCTCAAAAGAGATTATCGTATTTACCGACTATGGAAACCGAAAAGGCTTGATATAATTGGGAATTAAAGAAGAATAAGGAAATCATAAACATAATATATATTATATATAAATACAGTGCCATCATAATGGACACCATGAGAGGCGGTAAGAGAAAATTGAACAGTCATCGTTTCGTGAGGCGTTAGTTTTCCATCACAGAAACATTATGTTCTTCATCCATTATATGGAGGTGTGTGTAAGTGTAGTTCTAATCCATCACAAAAAAACATCATAGAATTTTCATGATACAGGTTTTGTCACAAAATAGAGGATTAAAAAGAATTTAGGGGTTGGAGAAGTAGAATAAAAGAAAACAACTTAAGAGAAACTGTTACCTTTAATTTTGGTAACTTCCTTTGGTTTGAACCAAAAGGACTTCTTGGAGAGTCTTCTGCCAAATGTATGGTTTCAAGGGGGAGGAGAGGTATGTAGGGAGATTATTTGGGCCGAGTTTGGACAAGCCAAAAGGCTTGAGAGGTGTGAGTAATTGCATAGAAGTGGTCTCCTTTTATAAGGGAGTGGAGGGGCTCTTTAGGAAAGTGTGAAAACATTATTTTATTATAAACTTATCTTCAGATTCAAGTGGTCCAAAACACATTACTGTCGAAGATAATATGACTTGTATTCGAAAAAAATCATCTAATATAAATTGGACAGGTTTTGGATGATATTTTAATCATTTTAATCTTATTTATTTAAATCATTTATTAATGACGTAAATACTGCATCATTATTGTGTCATAAATAATTTAATTTATATGATGTATAAAAATTATAAAAAAATACCAACATGTAGGAAATCTTTTTGGCTTTCCAAATAATATTTATAGTCGAAAATAAAACTTATATAACCACTTATAAAAATTAATTACTAAAAGAGTTTTGTTAGAGTCAATTTTGTCATTACATTAAATTAATTAATCCAAATTGTCATTTTCACTACCAAGTGGCTCATTGGGGTCCCAAAATCGTCCCAAGGATGACCATGGTCGGAATTTACTCATAACATAAGTGTAGGACAAGTTTCAAGGTAATTTTGAATTATTATATTATTATTTTAACCTTGAATTACCCTATTACCTTTAACCGCAGTAAATAAAAAATTATCGTAGTCACTATTCATAATGCCCAAAAATAAAAATTAACTTATTAACATAATTTGGACCCCCTAATTTCAAATATGGAATCCATTTTTACAAATTCAATACACAACAGTTTCAGAAATTAAATTAAAATTAATCCTGTTGTCGAAAGAAAATGGGTTTTTCTTTAAAACATTGCAAAAGATTGAATTGATTTAACCTGCGAATTCAAGGTAAAATTAATGCTAATGACATAAATTATATTAAATGTTAAAATATATTATATTTATAAATTAAAAACATTCAATATTATAATTTATCCAAATAAGATAGTACGATGAAAAAAGTTGTTTTTAAATAAAATATAGCGTGTTTTTACTATTCATTAAAATATGAAAGTAATCAGAATAAAATGAAAAATTTATCCAAAGTAAATTTTTATTTCTTTATTCCAAAGAATAATTTTATTTTCTCAAATGGAACTTATTAACATGTCAAAAACTAGATTTAATGTGGGTGCGCCATCAAAGGGCGGCATATCAACATTTTTTGAATAATACTTATTTTACCCGAAAATTTTATTTTGTTCTTATACCATGTTCTAGAAAATGTGTTAGATAAATAATAATGTTATAAAATTCAAAATTTAGTTAATACTATTCATAACGGCTAGTTAATAATAATATTATAATAATATATCTTTGTTTAGTAAAACCCGGTATTGCGTACAACACACGCTATTGAGGAAGGTCGCGATTGCGTGTAATGCAATCCAAGTCAGGTTTGCGTGCTGTGCAAGAATCCATCATTGTTTCGTATAACATAATCCAACCATATTTCATTTATACATTTAATATATATATATATATATATAATCAATGTTGTGTAGAATAACTATTATCAAAATTGTGTGTAACACGATCCAAGAATAGCGTTGCGTATAGTGCAAGCTAATACGATGTTGCGTATAGCGCAAGGTAATCTTGGTGTAGCATAAAACAAAAGGCATTAATGAAATTAAAAGAATATTTTTCTTAAAATATCAGGGTGTTACATTCTACCCCCCTTAAAATGAATTTTTCCCTTGAAATTCGTCGGGGTTATAAATGGTTTACTATTCGAAAGATTCTTTAATAGAAACCCACATCGTAATAAGGAATACCAAAACCAATCTTTAAAAACAAAAGTATGAAACGTAACGGTTACCCAAAAAACTAATAACTGCATTTCCACATAGGTGAAAATATGGATATGGAAGAGAAATCTAATCATCATGCTCTGATGGAGAGGGGTAGAGAACATGGCTATGGAAAAGCCAGCAATCACAAAGCCATAAATTTGTGACGATTTACGGTACCCTCTGATTCATCAGATATAAGAGCACTAGGACAACATTTTTGGTTTTCAAGATCATTTCCCTAATGTTGATGAAATTGGAATTAGAATAAATTCTTTCATGATTTTGGTATAGTCTCACCGTTTGTCGTTCTTTAGAAAATTTCCACTTCATATCTTAAAGAAATTAAGTTGAATTTGTCATCCGTGATGTGTTAGCAGATCATGTGATAGAATGATGGGTCATTCCATCTGTCTCAAACAAAAGGATAGAAAAGTTATCAAAAAATACATATGTCCATCTATAGTGAGATTATTCATAAATGGTTCCTAAAATGGACTTATACATCATATATCATACTACTTAATATAATAAAACTAGTTTCTACTAAACAGGGACTTCATGTAGGCCTGTTGTAGGAGATAAAGTCCAGTCGCACTTCGGTTGTGGGTTCGATTCCCACAGCCTTGTCAGACGCGATGGGTTGTCGCCCATCTTGCAGGTTGTCCTTTTTCTAAAGCTATATTACTATAACATCCCATCAGCAATATCAAAAAAGTTTTATCCTTAAACAATACTAAATTATGTCCAACATAATCCATTCCAATCTTTACGATTATATAAAATACTTCGGTCCAAGGTCATAGTATAAAGAAAATGATCACGTGAATGCCATCATTTATCCCCCATATATCATAATATATATCATGTTTGTCAAATTACAAACATATGAATACCTTAATCATGTATTCTCTTGAAAAATGAATACCCATTAATTGAACCATAGTGAAAACATGAATGCTGTCAAAAGTTAACTCTTTCCACATACCAAAATCCTCAAAATTCTAAATACTCAAACCATGATATCACTTAGTCCTTATATCAATCAGGAGCTCATGAATACTATCAAACATTTCATTTTTCTCATTTTCCCTTCATTATGCGCATATCATCTTTTTTTTCAAAAATATCTCAATCCCTTTCCATGGTTACCAGTACCATAAAATTATTGAAAACCACAATAGACAAATACATAAGTATTCAAATATTACACGATACTATATACAACATTATTTTGGAGTCCCATTACATAAACACTTAATCATTCCACCACATCATTGTCATATTCAACATCGCCAATAGTGATCGCATGTGACTTCCCATTGTCCTTTGCCTTAAGTGGTTGCTCATGTCGATCATCACTAACCCTTGGATTAGAGAATTTATTAGCATAATGCCCCATTTCCTTGCACTTCAAGCATTGAAGTGTAGTAGGTTCATTTTGTGTATCCCTTCATTTGTTTGCATCATTATGCATCTTCTTCCCATCATTACGGAATTCAAATTCCCGATGACCTTCCTTTCCACATTTGAAACATTTACTCGTCCCTTTAAGACAATATCCACCATGCTTCTTTCCAGACTTTGAGCATAGGGAAACATTCATCTTCTTTTCACCATTAATCTGAGATTTCTCATTGAACTCCATCTTTCATTTCTTGTCAAAACTATGAGATAAAAAAGTAACGCCAACTTCCATTTCTACCTTGATAGAACAACGCACAATTTCTTCATAGCTACTGAAGTCTCTTATAGATAATGCCCTTCGAGGATTTGGTTTTAAGCCACTGATGAATCGATCAACTTTACTTTCAGGTTGGATGATAAATCCCAATGCATACCTTGGAAGCCTTTTAAAATTCGCTTCTTATATACCAACAGATTCATCATCCTTTTTCTTTAGTTCAAGAAACTATTTCTCCATATTTGTTCGAAGAATACGAGGGAAGTACTTATTGAAAAATAAGTTCTTGAACTCATCCCATTCCATAGACTCAATTTCATCTCTTTGCCTCGTATTCTTGATAATATTACACCATTGATCATCTTCACCTTCCAAACTATATACTGCTAAGATGACTTTATCATGTTCAGAACATTGAAGAACTGAAAATATCTTTTCAGTGGTACTGATCCACTGTTCAGCAACAAGTGGATCAGAAGACCCACTAAAAGAAGGTGGGCGTTGCCTCATTAAGGACTCAATAGAATGTTGTTCCCTTATCGGCTCATTTGGAAGTCTAGAATGATTCATAGCTTGTGTAAGTATTGCAATAAGATTTTCCACTCCATCTCCCATAACATTTGTTTCTTCAGGAGGACAATAATTGCATTTTCCATTACATTGATCATCACGGTTCCTTCGGGTTCCAAACATCGTCTAAAACCCAAAAAGAATAGTGTGAGAGGAAAAAATAATGTTAGGGAAAACAAGATAATAAAGGGTGAGTATCCTCAATAACTAACATTTTAGGTTAAATTCTATGATCGTTACCGTAGTTCTAGAATTGTATCCTATATGTATACTTATCCTTAGGGACATCCCTAGACATACCTTAGAAATATATCTAGGGATCTCACTGACGTTTTTGCATCCTATTTTCCAAAGGTTGACTAAACCTTTCCTCTGATACCAACTGTAGTGACCTGAATCCTAACGTACAGGGACATTACATTACTTTTGCAGAATACTTAGTACATAACAAAAACACACACACAAGGACCGTAATAGTTTAGTGTCTTTGGAAACTCGGAATATAATCTTCTAATAGTGGTGAAATATCTTCAACATCTACCATAAAGATCATCCTTTTTTACCTAAAACCTTTATTTATATCCTGGGAAAAAGAAAACATAAAAGGGTGAGCTCAAATGCTCAGTAAGGGAAAGCAAAAGAAATATCAATCACATTATATACATAAGGACATAACTTTTGGAAATCTTAACCTGCAAAAGAAATCATAATTTCAAAACATGGGATAAATCATAGTAGTGAAATGTAAACACAATAATCATAACTTAAAACATGAAAATTTTTGGCATACACACATAATTATAGAGAATCGTTTCTTATTAGTCAATACTCATTTACAAGACTATCTTAGTGGACAAAGTCCATTTCTGAACCGAGTTCACTCCTCGTTTCAGTCCTGTTTCACTAAACCGGTATAACCTACCGTTCCAGCCATTTCTATCGCATGTGATATAAAATATTTACCCAATGCATTGGAGGGAGATATAGGTCCCATCCATCTCATAATGATACCATTCTTATGTGTTCCACAAAATCATAAATCATACACAATTGCATAACCCATGTAATAAAAATGGGATTCTTAAACATCATGACATCATAAAACAATTCATATAAGATAAATGAATTCATAAAAATAATTCCATCACAATATAATAAAATCAATGTAATAATATGGATATAAAAAGAACCCTATATTATCTTAGATGGAAAATAATTTTGATAAAACACTTGAACTCCATTCTTGCGGAAAATATCCTTTCTACTTCAAAAACATTTTCCTTTCTTAACATGTCATAAAATTTTAAACTAAAATAAGTTGATTAAAAATAAACATTAAAACTTGTAAATGAATATTCTTGGAAATAATGTTTTTAAAATCCATTCATGCCATATTTGTTTAAAAAACATTCTTCTCGTACTTTTGTCGGAAAAGTCAAAAAGTACCTTGTACGAAAAACGGCAAAATATTCCTTTCATATCTTTTACTATAAACTCACAAAAGGGTAAAAATGGATTTAAAAAATTGTATGTGGATGGAAATAATATTAGATATTAAGGAAACATGGATGTAGATGATAAAATACACCCCAGTAAATAACAATGTATAAACAATCTCGGATAAAAATGAGATTGTGATATTTCCTTTACCTTAGGTCCAATTTTCTTCGTAAGAGTTCGAACCTCCTGTATAATGATTTAAATAATGACATTGACTTATTATAAAATCATATTCATTGTTATGATTTCATATATGGTTCACTTATGACTTTATATTACCCATTCTTATGTAAATTAATGTTAAAGTAGTGTTTTGGGTAAAATCATCTTATTTATCCTACATGTTTGGACTTGTTGTTCTTGATGTTATTATTACTTATATCATTATTTAATTACTTCAAAAATGTAAATCATGATTTATGTATCATATAAATTCATTATATATCCAGAATATACAAGCATTTTTAATAGTACATAACATATGGAGGTAAGAAATGAAACGCACTGTTCATTGAGACGGTAAGCCGTACGTACGCATGAACGCTACATTCATTTCTATTTCTTATTTTAATGGAATTAAAACATAATGATACATAGGAATATTATAATTCCAGTATAATATCATATATAATATCATTAACCACATCCTTTATGCATCCCACATAAGGCATTAACGAATCACATCACTTTGAGGGGGCGGTAGTCCGCACTTCCTCAAATGAGATTATCATATTTACCGACTATGGAAACCGTAAAGCCTTGATGTAATTGCGAAGTAAAGAAGCATAAGGAAATCATAAACATAATATATATTATATATATATATAGTTCCATCATAATGGCCACCATGAGAGGCGGTAGGAAAAAATTGAACAGTCATCGTTTCGTGAGACGTTAGTTTGCCATCACAGAAACATTATGTTCATTATCCATTAGATGGAGGTGTGTGTAAGTTTAGTTCTAATAATTCTCATAAAAATATCCTAGTATTTTAAGGATAATGTTTTTTCACAAAATAAAGGATTAAAAAGATTTTAGGGGTTGGAGAAGTAGAATAAAAAAAACAACTTAACAGAAACTGTTACCTTTAATTTTGGTAACTTCCTTCGGTTCCAACCAAAAGGACTTCTTGGAGAGTCTTCTGTAAAATGTAAGGTTTCAAGGGGGAGGATATGTCTGTAGGTATCTTATTTGGGAAGAGTTTGGACGGGCCAAAAGTCTTGAGAGGTGTGAGGAATTGCATAGAAGTGGTCTCCTTTTATAAGGGAGTGGAGGGGCTCTTTAGGAATATGTGAAAACATTATTTTATTATAAACATATATTCGGATTAAAGAGGTCCAAAACACATTAATTTCAAAGATAAGATAACTAATATTCTAAATAAAATCATCCAATAGAAATTGGACAAGTTTTGGATGATATTTTAATCATTTTAATCTTATTTATTTAAATCATTTATTAATGAGGTAAATACTGCATCATTATTGTGTCATAAATAATATAATTTATATGATGAATAAAAATTATAAAAAAATACCAAAACGTAGGAAATCATTTTGTCTTTACAAAGAATATTTATAGTCGAATATATAACTTATATAACCCCATATAAAAATTAATTACTAAAAGATTTTTGTGAAAGTCAATTTTGCCTTCACATGAAATTAATTAATCCAAATTGTCATTTTCACTATCAAGTGGCTCATTGGGGTCCCAAAATCGTCCCCAAGGATGCCCATGGTCGGCCACTACTCATCCAATAATGTTAGGACAAGTTTCAAGGTAATTTGGAATTATTATAATATTATTTAAACCTTGAATTACCCTATTTACCTTTAACCGCAGTAAATAAAAAATTACCGTAGTTACTTTTCATAATGCCGAAAAATAAAAAGTAGGTTATTAACATAATTTGGACCCACTGATTCCAAATATGGAATCCATTTTTCCAAATTCAATACAAAAAAGTTGCAGAAATTGAATTAAAATTAATCCCATTGTCGAATGAAAATGATGTTTTCTTTAAAACATTGCAAAAGATTGAATTGATTTAACCTCTGAATTCAAGGTAAAATCAATTCTAATGACATAAATTATATTAAATGGTAAAAATATATTCTATTTATACTTTAAAACCATTAAATATTATATTTTAACCACATAATATATTATGATGAAAAATTTGTTTTTAATTAAAATATAGTGTGTTTTTTCTAATCATGAAAATATGAAAGTCATCAGAATAAAATGAAAATTTTAACCAAAGTAAATTTTTATTTCATGATTCCAATGAATAATTTTATTTTGTCAAATGGAACTTATAAAAATGTCAAAAACTAGATTTAAAGTGGGTGATCCATCAAAAGGCGGCAAAATTACATTTTTTTAAAAATACTTATTTTACCCGAAAAATTTATTTTGTTCTGATACCATGTTCTAGAAAATGTGTAAGATGAATAATAATGTTATAAATTTCAAAATTTAGTTAATACTATTCATAACGGCTAGTTCATAATAATATTATAATAATATATCGTTGTTTAGTAATACCTGGTATTGCGTATAACACCCGCTATCGAGGAAGGTCGCGATTGTGTGTAATGCAAGCCAAGTCAGGGTTGCGTGCTATGCAAGAATCCTTCGTTGTTTCGTATAACATAATCCAACCATATTTCATGTATAAATTGAATATATATATATATATATATATATACTCAATGTTTCGTAGAATAACTATTATAAAAATTGTGTGTAACATGATCCAAGAATAGTGTTGCATATACTGCAAGCTAATACGGTGTTACGTATAGCGCAAGGTAATCTTGGTGTAGCATACAACACAAGACAGTAATGAAATTAAAAGAATATTTTTCATAAAATCTTGGGGTGTTACATTCTACCCCCCTTAAAATAAATTTCGCCCTCAAAATTTGTCGAGGTTATAAATGGTTTACTATTAGAAAGTTTCTTTAATAGAAACCCACATCGTAAAAAGGAATACCAAAACCATTCTTTAAAAACAAAAGTATGAAACGTAACGGTTACCCAAATAAACTAATCACTGGGTTTCCACATAGGTGAAAATATGGATATGGAAGAGAAATCTAACCATCATGTTCTGATGGAGAGTGGTAGAGAACATGGCTATGGAAAAGCCAGTAATCACAAAGCCATAAATTTGTGAAGATCTAAGGTACCATCTGATTCATCAGATATAAGAGCACTAGGACAACATTTTTGGTTTTCAAAATCATTTCCCTAAAGTTGATGAAATTGGAATTAGAAGAAATACTTTCGTGATTTTGGTATAGTCTCACCATTTGTCGTTCTTTGGACAATTTCCACTTCATATCTTAATGAAATGAAGAAGAATTTGTCATTCGTGATGTGTTAGTAGATCATGTGATAGAATGATGGGTCATTCCATCTGTCTCAAACAAAAGGTTAGAAAAGTTATCAAAAAATATATAAGTCCATATATAGTCAGATTAATCACATATGGTTCCTAAAATGGACTTATACTTCACATATCATACTGCTTAATATAATAAAAATAGTTTCTACTAAACAGGGACTTCCTGTAGGCCAGTGGTAGACGATAAAGGCCAGTCGCACTTCAGTTGTGGGTTTGATTCCCACAGCCTTTTCCGACGCGATGGGCTGTCGCCCATCCTGCAGGTTGTCATTTTTATAAAGCTATATTACTATAACATCCTATCAACAATATCAAAAAAAAATTATCCTTAAACAATAATAACTTATGTCCAACATAATCCATTCCAATCTTTAGGCTTAACTAAAATACTTCGGTCCAAAGTCATAGTATAAAGAAAATGATCACGTGAATGCCATCATTTATCCACCATATATCATAAGATATATCTTGTTAGTCAAATTTCAAACAAGTGAATACCTTAATCCTGTATTCTCATGAAAAATTAATTCCCATTAATTGAACCATAGTGAAAACATGAATTTAGTCAAAAGATAACTCTTTCCACATACCAAAATCCTCAAAATTTTATATACTCAAACCATGATATCACATAGTCCTTATATCTATCATGAGCTCATGAATACTGTCAAACATTTCATTTTTCTCGTTTTCCATTCATTATGCGCATATCATCTTTTTTTTCCAAAAATATCTCAATCCCTTTCCATGGTTACCAGTACCATAAAATTATTGAAAACCACAATAGACAAATACATAAATATTCCAATATTCCACGATACTATTTACAACATTATTTTGGAATCCCATTACATAAACACTTAATCATTCCACCACATCGTTGTCATATTCAACATCGCCAATAGTGATCTCATGTGACTTCTCTTTGTCCTTTGCCGTATGTGGTTGCTCATGTCGATCATCACTAACCCTTGGATTAGGTCATTTATTAGAATAATGACCCATTTCCTCGCACTTGTAGCATTGAAATGTAGTAGGTTCATTTTGTGTATCCCTTCCTTTGTTTGCATCATTAGGCATCTTCTTCCCATCATTGCGGCATTCAAATGCCCAATGACATTCCTTTCCACATTTGAAACATTTACTCTTCCCTATAAGACGATCTCCACTATGCTTCTTTCCACACTTTGAGCATAAGGAAACATTCATATTCTTTTCACCATTATTCTGAGATTTCTCCTTGAAATCCATCCTTCGTTTCTTGTCAAAACTATGACATGGATAAGTAACACCAACTTCCATTTCTACCTTGATAGAACAACGCACAATTTCTTCATAGATACTGAAGTCTCTTATAGTTAATAACCTTCGAAGATTTGGTTTTAAGCAACTGAATAATCGATCAACTATACTTTCAGGTTGGATACTAAATCCAGATGAATACATTGCATGCCTTGTAAAATTCTCTTTGTATATACCAACAGATTTATCATCCTTTTGCTTTAGTTCAAGAAAATCCTTCTCCATCTTTGTTAAAAGAATACGAGGGAAGTACTTATTGGAAAATAAGTTATTGAACTCGTCCCATTCCATGGACTCAATTTCATCTCTTTTCCTCGAATTTTTGATAAGATTCCACCATTGATCAACATCAACTTCAAAACGATATACTGCTAAGATGACTTTATCATGTTCAGAACATTGAAGAACTGAAAATATCTTTTCAGTGGTACTGATCCACTGTTCAGCAACAAGTAAATTAGAAGACCCACTAAAAGAAGGTCGATGATGCCTTATGAAGGACTCAATAGAATGTTTTTCCCTTCTATGCTCATTTGGAAGTCCAGAATGATTCATAGCTTGTGTAAGTATAGCAATAAGAATTTCCACTCCATCTCCCATAACATTTGTTTGTTCAGGAGGACAATCATTGTGTTGTCCATTACATTGATCAACACGGTTCCTTCGGGTTCCAGCCATCGTCTAAAACCCAAAAAGAATAGTGTGAGAGAAAAAATCATGCTAGGGAAAACAACATAATAAAGGGGGATTATCCTCAATATCTAACATTTTAGGTTAAATTCTATGATCGTTACCGTAGTTCTAGAACTATATCCTATATGCATACTTATCCTTAGGTACATCCCTAGACATACCTTAGAAATATCTCCAGGGATCTCACTAACATTTTCGCATCCTAGTTTCCAAAGGTTGAGTAAACCTTTCCTCTAATACCGACTGTAGAGACTTGAAGCCTGACGTACATGGAAATTACATTACTTTTGAGGAATACTTAGTACATAACAAAATCACACACACATGGACTGCAATATTTTAGTGTCTTTGGAAACTGGGAATATAATCTTCTAATCGTTGTGAAATATTTTCAACGTCTCCCATAAAGATATTCCTTTTTTACCTAAATCATTTCTTTATATCCTGGGGAAAAGAAAATATAAAAGGGTGAGCTCAAATGCTCAGTAAGGGTAAACAAAAGAAATATCCATCACATCATATACATAAGGACATAACTTTTGGAAATCTTAACCTGCAAAAGAAATCATAATTTCATAACATCGGATAAATCATAGTAGTGAAATGTAAACACAATAATCATAACTTAAAACATGAAAATTTGTGGCATACACACATAATCATAGATAATAATTTCTTATTAATCAAGACTCATTTCCAAGACTATCTTAGTGGACAAAGTCCATTTTTGAACCGAGTTCACTCCTCTTTTCAGTCCTGTTTCACTAAACCGGTATAACCTACCGTTCCAGCCATGACTATCTCATGTGATATAAAATCTTTATCCAATGCATTGGAGGGAGATATAGATCCTACCCATCTCATAATGATATCATTATTATGTGTTCCACAAAATCATAAATCATACATCATTGCATATCCCATGTAATAAAAATGGGTTTCTTAAACATCATGACATTATAAAACAATTCATATAAGATAAAGGAATTCATAAAAATAATTCCATCAAAATATAATCAAATCAATGTAATAATAGGGATAGAAACAGAACCCTATATTATCTTAGATGTAAAATAATTTTGATAAAACACTTGAACTCCATTCTTGCGGAAAATATCCTTTCTACTTCAAAAACATTTTCCTTTCATAACATGTCATACAATTTAAACCAAAAGAAGTTGATTGAAAATAAACTTGAAAAAATTTAAAGGAATAATCTTGGAAATAATGTTTTAAAAATCCATTGTTGCTGTATAAGTTGAAAAAAATTCTTCTCGTACTTTTGTTGGAAAAGTCAAAAAGTACCTTGTACGAAAAACGACAAAATATTCCTTTCATTTCGTTTACTATATACTCACAAAAGGGTAAAAATGTATTTAAACAATTGTAGGTCTATGTAAATAATATTACATATTGAGGATACATGGATTTAGATGATAATATACACCCCAGTAAATACCAAACTATAAACAATCTCGGATAAAAATGAGATTGTGATATTTCCCTTACCTTAGGTCCAATTTGCTTCGTAAGAGTCCTAACCTCCTATATAATAATTTTAATAATGTCATTGAATTATTACAGAATCATATTCATTGTTATGATATCATATATGGTTCACTTATGACTTTATATTACCCATTCTTATGTAAATTAATGTTAATGTAGTGTTTTGGGTAAAATCATCTTATTTATCGTACGTGTTTGGACTTCTGGTTCTTGATGTTATTATTACTTATATCATGATTTAATTACTTCCAAAATGTAAATCATGATTTATGTATCATATAAATTCATTATATATTCAGAATATACAAGAATTTATAAAAGTACATATAATATGGGGGTAAGAAATGAAACGCACCGTTCATGGAGACGGTAAGCCGTACGTACGCATGAATGCTACATTCATTTCAATTTATTATTTTAATGGAATTAGAACATAATGATACATATGTATATTATAATTCCTGTATTATATCATATATATTATCATTAACCACATCCTTTATGCATCCCACATTAGGAATTAACGAATCACATCACTTTGAGGGGACGGTAGTCCGCATTTCCTCAAATGAGATTATCGTATTTACCGACTATGGAAACTGTAAAGTCTTGATATAAATGGGAAGTAAAGAAGAATAAGTAAATCATAAACATAATATATATTATATATAAATACAGTTCCATCATAATGGCCACCATGAGAGGCGGTAGGAGAAAATCGAACAGTCATCGTTTCGTGAGGCGTTAGTTTGCCATCACAGAAACATTATGTTATTCATCCATTAGATGGAGGTATGTGTAAGTGTAGTTCTAATACTTCTCATAACAACATCCTAGTAGAATAAATGAAAACAACTTAAGAGAAATTGTTACCTTTAATTTTGGTAACTTCCTTTGGTCTGAACCAAAAGAACTTCTTGGAGAGTCTTCTGCGAAATGTAAGGTTTCAATGGGGAGGAGAGGGATGTAGGGAGATTAGTTGCGCAGAGTTTGGACGATACGAAAGGCTTGATAGGTGTGATGAATTGCATTGAATTAGTCTCCTTTTATAAGGGAGTGGATGGGCTCTTTAGGAAAGTGTGAAAACATTATTTTATTATAATCTTATCTTCGGTTTCAAGAGGTCCAAAACACATTAATGTCTAAGATAAGATGACTCATATTCGAAATAAAATCATCCAATAGAAATTGGACAGGTTTTGGATGATATTTTAATCATTTTTATCTTATTTATTTAAATCATTTAGTAATGAGGTAAATGCTGAATAATAATTGTGTCATAAATATTTTAATTTATATGATGTATAAAAATTATAAAAAAATTCAGACATGTAGGAAATCTTTTTGGCATTCCAAATAATATTTATAGTCTTAAATAGAACTTATATAACCCCATATAAAAATTAATTACTAAAACAGTTTTGTTAAAGTCAATTTTGTCTTTACATTAAATTAATTAATCCAAATTGTCATTTTCACTACCAACTGGCTAATTGGGGTGCCAAAATCGTCCCAAGGATGCCCATGGTCGGAAAATACTCATCCAATAAAGTTAGGACAAGTTTAATGGTAATTTGGAATTATAATAATATTATTTTAACCTTGAATTACCCAATTTACCTTTAACCGCAGTAAATAAAAAATTACCGTAGTTACTATTCATAATGACCAAAAATAAAAAGTATCTTATTAACATAATTTGGACCCACTGACTCCAAATATGGAATCCATTTTTCCAAATTCAATACACAAATGATTCAGAAATTAAATTAAAATTAATCCAGTTGTCGAAAGAAAACAGGTTTTTCTTTAAAACATTGCAAAAGATTGAATTGATTTAACCAATGAATTCAAGGTAAAATCAATTCTAATAACATAAATTATATTAAATGGTAAAAATATGTTCTATTTATAATTTAAAACCATTAAATATTATAATTTAACAACAGAAGATATTACGATGAAAAAAGTTGTTTTTAATTAAAATATAGCGTGTTTTTACTATTCATTAAAATATGAAAGTAATCAGAATAAAATGAAAAATTTATCCAAAGTAAATTTTTATTTATTGATTCCAATGAATAATTTTATTTTTTAAAATGGAACTTATAAACATGTCAAAAACAAGATTTATATAGGGTGCGCCATCAAATGGAGGCAAAACTGTATTCTTTGAAAAATACTTATTTTACCCGAAAAATTTATTTTGTTCTTATACCATGTTCTAGAAAATGTGTAAGTTGAATAGTAATGATATAAAATTCAAAATTTAGTTAATACTATTCATAACGTCTAGTTCATAATTATATTATAATAATATATCGTTGTTTAGTAAAACCTGGTATTGCGTACATCACACGCTATCGAGGAAGGTCGCGATTGCGTGTAATTCAAGCCAAGTCAGGGTTGCGTGTTGTACAAGAATCCTTCGTTGTTTCGTATAAAATAATCCAACCATATTTCATTTATACATTGAATATATATATATATACTCAATGATGCATAGAATAACTATTATCAAAATTGTGTGTAACACGATCCAATAATAGTGTTGCGTATACTGCAAGCTAATACGGTGTTGTGTATAGCGCAAGGTTATCTTGGTGTAGCATACAACAGAAGGAATTAATGAAATTAAAAGAATATTTTTCATAAAATCTCGGGGTGTTACACAAAGTACATAGCTACTAGTAGTTGTTGTGCTCAAATTCTGTGGATGAAACATACTTTACTTGACTATGGATTTCAATTCAAACATGTCTCTATAAGGTGTGACTATAAAAGTGCTATTAATATTTCAAAAAATCCAGTATCTCATGTTAGGAAAAAGTATATTGATGTGAGACATCACTTTTTAAGGGATCATTGTCAAAAGGGTGATATCACTCTTGAATTCATTGGCACTGAACAACGATTGGCTGATATATTCACAAAGCCTTTGAATTTTATGAGGTTAAATTACATCAAACATGAATTAGGTATGATTAATTTCAGCATAGGAGAACCTCACTATTAGACCTCACAGTCGAACCTCACAGTTAGACCTCACAGTCGAACCTCACTTTTAGACCTCACAGTCGAACCTTGCTGTTAGACCTCACGGTCGATCCTCACTGTTAGACCTCACAGTCGAACCTCACAGTTGGACCTCATAGTTACACCTTACTATTATACCTCACTATTTCACCTCATCGGTGTACCTCACTGATACCAATCACTATTGGATACCTCGCTGTTTGTTTTTGTGGGAATTCGAACCGTTTTTATTTCTTTTTATTATTTCTATTTTATTTTGTTTCAATCCCCAATTGATAAAATCAAAGGCAATGAACACATTTAAATCCACCTTCCTCTCCCAATCCTGAATGTTTCTCTCGAAATTACTAAACCCTAACCCTTCACCTGATCCCTCAAACCTCTATCAATCTTTATGGCTTGTACCAAGTAACCCCCGATTGTCAATGAGGATGCGCCATGGCCTAAGAGAACTTGGACCGAATCCAGTGGCAATAGTAACAACCCATCAGGACCTGTAAACCCGCAGCTGACAGAGAGACAAATCTTTGCTGAGAAGGAGTTATGTAAAGAATGGATGTTGTCGAGCAAGTCAGCAGTACTGAACGTAATAGATGCCCAAGGATAGACCGAATTCATTTCCAACAACAATGGACCTTACTACCCGAAGCTTGTGAAAGAATTATTTGAATATCTATTGTTCGAAGAGGAAGAGGATGTTCATAAGCTAATGTCCAGAGTCAATGGAAATGAAGTTAATTTATCGTATGCTGAGTGGGATGCATGTTTGAGAGTTTCTCATGAAGAAATATTTGATTACTAATCTGTAGTGGCTCCACCAGACAGTGCTGTATTTGAGTATGAAAATGCTCTGGAAGAACAAACAGGATATGGAAAATCAAGAAGGATTATTGCATCTGAGATGAATGATGAAGACATGCTCTTATTAAAATTCATTCAGCATTTACATAGTCCGAGGAGAGGAGACATTGCTGTACTGATGTACCAGGACATATTACTGATGTACTTACTGAAGCATGGAAAGAAGATTAACTTATGTAGGTTACTGATGCTACAATTGGAGGATATGACCAAGGCAAGCTCGAAGTCCAATTCCTTATTCCATGCCAAGCTTATTTAAATTATGACAAAGGTAAAAGGTGTGGCTGTAAATCAAGAAGAAATGATAGTATCCAAGAACAATGCCTGTATGAATCCCTGGAAGAGGACATGGGTGAATGATGAAGGAAACGTGTATGAAAAGTTTGACTCTATTACTCATCCAACTAGTCCTACAGACAAAAGAGATCCAGGTCTGAAGCCTGATGAGCCTGAAACGGTTTCTTCTGATGAAGATGAGGCTGAAGGAGTTGTGGACCCTCAAAGAGAGAACACCCCCATTGACGATGGGAGTGATTATGATTTGCCTCATAGTCCTATAAGGACTGTAGCTTTTGGAGAAGCTATCCCTCCAAAAGAACTACCAAGGAGAGAAACTGTTCTAAAGGACAGTGATACTGAGACCACTGAAGAAGAAGAAGAAGCATATCGGAATGTTGTCAAGGACACCTCTGAAGAGGATGAGGAAACCGAGTTAGATAATTTTGTTCATGACGAAAACGAGGTTATTGATGATGTAGATAATGAGGAAAATGAAGAAGAAGAGCTCAGTTTGAGCCCTCTAATTGATAATACAGACAAGATAGTGCACAATCAGGATGCAGGAGTGGCATCTACTTCCATTGATGAGGGAGACATTGATGTCTCAGAAAAGGATAGGACTAACCCTACTATTGAACTATCAGATAAATTGGTTGTTCCATCTAGTGAAATTGCAGAGTAGGTTGTGGAGTTTCCTCGAGTAGAACAGTTAGAGGAGATTCCTCTAGAGAATTCTCTAAGTGAGGGGGAGAATCTTGGTTCAGTTTCTGTGTTGTATGACATCCAAGGTTGGTCATCAGATCCAGGATATATGGTACTTGGAATCAATTATGGAGATTTTGATGAGGAAGACCAGCCCCAAAGGGATTCAGTTACCCTACCTGTTGTGGCCAAAAATTTGGAAAAAAATGAGTATCTTGAGTCCTTAAAGGATGAAATAAAGGAATCAATAAGAGAATGAGTGTCAGATTTGAATAAAATCCTGGTTGATGAAATGAGGAGTGTGGAGCAATCCCTAGAGCTGTCACTGGGATGTGTTGTGTCTAGTCCAGTGAAGGAAATAATGGATGAAGTTAAAGTATGCCATACTCAAATTGAGAGTTGGACAGGAGCTGTGGTTGCTTTAAGACAATCGATTGCTTCATTGAATGCCATGAACAATTCTCAAACCCAAGTGAATGCAGATATTAGATATATCAAATATGTATTCATGCAGTTTGTGGAAGTATTTGAGTCTTTTAATACATCAGTAAATGCACATTTGAATAGTCAAGATGCTCCTGTTCAGAAGGTGGTTAGTAATTTGACACAGTCTTTCAAAGAGACAGTAGCTTTCTCGGTAAAACCCAATCCCTCATCTAGCTCCAATGTGAACATTGACCAGATCAGAACTGTGATCCAGGAAGAGTTGTCTAAGGCCAGTTATAGTGGCACTTCTGATACTCAGATACTTTCTACCACTAGGGAAGTCATCATTTTTGTTCGTGACCACCTATGGGTAGCTACTAATTCTCAATAGGCCATTAAGAATAAGTTGGATGATTACATTGATAAGGTCTATACCAAGCATCAAATGAACAACCACTTCAAGCTCATGATAAGATATATGAAGTTTCCTCCAGTGACTCAGGCTTTTAGGGAGCAGGTCAGCAAGTTGAGAGAATTGGACCCTTCTTTGGATATGTTTTTTGAGTATGTAGATGATTTATTATATTCTATGGAAAGAGGAGGAAGCATTATTATTGATTCAAGAAACCTTATTCTCCCTTTTCTCCATGTGGATTGTACCCGTGTCATTATCCCTACTACCTTACCCACATATCAACTCAGTGGTTCTTCTCCCATCATGTCTCCTGCTGAAGCTATCAGAAGCCTTAGTCCACTGATCCCTCATTAATCTAACCACTACAGACCCACATGAACTTCTGTTTCTACCCCTCCAGTCATTCCTACAACCATTCCTAATCCTGTTGATCCACCATCTTATTCTTCATCTTCTTCTTCCAAAGGGAAAGACCCCTTACCTCCAGATGACGTGGATTGAGTTTGTTTCTATCTTTTGATAGGGACTTTTTATTTTTTATGGTCATGAAATGTATTGTTTTATTAATATAATCCTTCTCTGTTTTTCCCTCATTTGTATTTATTTCTTATAATCAAAAAGGGGGAGAAATACATACTGTGCTAATTGAGAAACAAATATGAAAATATTGTGCTAACTCTCGAAATACTATGCTTATTAATCTGTGATACTTGAAAAATTTTAATACATGATGACATAATTTGTGATTATCAAAAAGGGAAAGATTGTTAGACTTAACTGTTTTAATAATCAAAAATCATGTTTAAATATTGATCATAATATATTAATTCAAAATTTAATTTTTTTAATCAATATATACAATTATCTTATTCTCAACAATGTATATTATTAAGACTCATGACTTTGCTGCATCATATTACAATCCATATTTATATAAATATAAGTTCACTGTTAAAGGCTTCTAGAAAGAGCCTTCTATTCAAATTCACCGTTATAGCTTATTATCACATAAAGTCAATGTTGCTAGAAGATCACCGTTAAAGATTTACAGTCACTGTTGGAAGCTACTAGTACACGATTACTGTCACAAACCTACTGATGATCTACTTATCCAAGCTCATAGACAAAGAGTTACTATCATAAGGTCACTGTTGTAACCAGGATTCTGCTAGAAGTCCATTTTCAGACTCTTTCTCAAGAATTCTGTTGAGAACATATCTGTTCAAACCTATAGTTGGACAAGTTTAGTAGAAGGATACCGTTGGACAAATACTACTGACAAGATAGTCGACTATTTCTCAAAGACTACTACTGAGGATCTGCTGTTATACAGAGTAAAAGCTACCATTAAAAGTCATCCACTAAACACAATGTCCACCATTACAAACCTACAGTTGAAGAATATACCGCTAGAGCTTACAGCTGAACAATCTACTGATGAAGTCTACAGTTGTAGAGATTGAAGTCTACGGTGTGACATGCATCTGCTACCACTCTAATGATATTCTACTCGTTTCTTTACCTATTTTATTAATACTATTATAACAGTAATGTCTAGACCAATTAATGCACCTGATATTATTTAATGTTATTTGCAGGGATATCGAGAGATAGTACAATGTACGAGGAAGACCACACGTGGTTGAAACATTTCTATTGTCGACCACTACTAAACAACAAAACACAAAAACATGATACTATATAAAAGAAACAAAAAAGACACAAAAAGTAGTAGAACTCAAACATACTGGAAAGAATAAGGGAACTCTCAAGAACTCATTCAGAATAATAGAGAGATTCACGAAGATCTATTGAAAGAACCTTCTACAAACTATAGCAGTGTGCTATGAAGAGTTTTTTTTTGAATCCTAGAAGCTGGTCATCTCTACATCTGGAAGTCATAACCTAGAAGTTGTGACACTCTGTTTTGGAGACAACTTTCATACAAGGAAAAAATCTTCATATCATTCATTCAAACAATTTCAGAGCTGATCTTCCAACACAACATAGAATTATAAACTAATTCATACTATCTTTAGCTCTACTATGTTTAAATAATTTACATTTGTGAGCAGTGTGTATGTGATACACACACTGACTCTTGTGCTAAAATGGAGGATTCTTTAATCCTCACTCAAACTCCATAACACTTTTGTTTCCAACTATGGCTGGTTGTAGAGGTTGAGTAAGACCTGGACAGCCTGTGAGCTATTGTTTGTTTTTCCCACGAAGAACTTTGGTAGTGGTCTTTGTACCTGGAAAGTAGTGTAATGTTGTTTACCACCGATCCAAGGTGTGGATCAATTTATATAAATTGTAAAGAATAATATGTCTAGGCATGAGACTGAACCTCTTGGTTAACATTGATGTACTTTTATTTTAAGCCCATACATATTTCATATATATATATTTTACATATTCTACTGCTATTACTTTGAAATAAAAAACTATTTTAAAGCTACTTTGATAGATAAATTAGCACGTGTTTATACACTTTGTAAATCATTAATTTAGCTTCAAAATACAATTTAATCATAAAATATAGTTAACTGAGGCCTAATAAATCTTTGAGAATCTAATTGAACCTTTACACTCTGTATAGATTCACTAAAGTTTATCTTTGTTTTTAAATTGGGGGATTTTAAGAGAAATAATTTTAACAGAATTTTTTATTGGAACTCAATTCACCCCCCTCTTGAGTATCCACCCCCACCAACACCCTCCTCCGAGAACTTTAGGATTGGAGTGTTATTCATGATCTGCCTTAGCTATTGAAAGATCTACTGGAATGTCTCAGGTCATACGAAGGGTTTCACCTTCTTTGTCAAGGAAGTCACATCTTCCGCTACTCTGGATAAATCGGTGTACGATCCTCCGATAGTAGCCTTAAAATCCAAGAAATATATGCACATCAGTAACACTCAAGTGTGTACCCCAAGAAAGCACTACCTCAATCTTTAGTGTATCCACTAAAACTCCATCCTATGATATGACATGTCCCAAGAAGTTGAAATTTTGTATCTAGAACTCACACTTAGAGAGCTTCCCATATAACTGGTGATCCTAGAGTGTGTCTAGAAGAATCCTCAATTGAACAATGTGATCTTCCACGGATTCTAATTACAACAATATGTAGTCAATGAAGACTACAATAATGTGATTGTCATAACACCCCAAGTTTCCACGATACTTTCCCCTTTGAATAATGTAATAGCTTGCATTGTACGCAACTTCCAGATTCAAACACACCGCGACCAATCAAAATAACCATTATAAATAATAACACCCACTATTTGAAATTTTATAAATTTTATCATTCAAAAGGGATTCATTTTTCATTTCGTAATATCTAAATTAGCTAACGGTAAATTTTTGGTATTTTTCTGAAAACATTCAATTTTTGATGAATAGTTAAAATCACTGAGTTATAGTTTAAAATGGAATTTTTATTTAAATAATTATATATTTTATTAAAATTTATTTTACGTCAAATTAATTACATAATACCTATATAATTTCAATGTAATTCATTGGAGTCAGTTTATAATAATTTTAGATATATAAAAATTTTATTGAACATTTCACCGACTTTTACCTACCTCCTAGGAAAATTTTCAAATTCACATAAAACATAATTTTACCATTTATATGAGTGGAATTTTAAAAATACATGTGACACGGTTGATATCAGTGAGTAAACTGTGGTTCAATAAGACGAAAATAATTTTTGGTGAATGGTAATATTTTACTTTTATTCACCACGGTTAAAAGTAAATAGGGTAATTAAGGGTAATAATGATATTATTATTACCATAACACATGTACTAATTCTATTGGTTATGTGTATTTCAGCCAAAAACAACCTTATGAAAAAAAATATGATCCTTTTGGCCCACTTGGATTATATTAGTACTTTTATTATTATTTTATTTAATGAAGAGTTAAAAGAGTTAAAAACAATGTTTAATAACTAAACAATTATTAATATAGGGTTATAAATAAAATAAATTCAACTATAAATTTTCCTTATAATGATAAAAATATGTTATACATAATGTAATTTTATTTTTAAATTTTAGGCATTAAGTAATTAAATTTATTTATGACTCAATGATGATTCAGTAATTACCGTATTAATGAAATATTAAAATAATTGATATTATAAATATCTAAATAAATGTAATTTTATAATTTATATGAATTTAAATAATTTTATAGGTTAATAAATCATGTTAGAGTTGGTTTTATAAATTTTTTTCGATGTAATAATTCTATTTTGAATTCAGAAAAAACAAAATAACAAATAGTGTCAAAATTGACATAAAAGTGTTTTTAAAATAAATATTATATTATTAATTGATATTAAATTACTAATATTATTAATTTTTGGCCAAAAGTCTTATATAATAATAGGTGTATCATTAATTAACTACTTGGGATTCTCTTGGAAGTATATATTATGTTTATTAACCATATTATATAAAAATACAAAGAGACATGGTAAATGTAATACAATTTAACTAAGAGTTAAGTCTAAATGATAAAGTTAATATAGTAACCCAAACCTTTCTAAAACCTATTGTATGAGTGGTTTTCGACACAAAACCACCTTAGCATTTATATAATCTATTTTGGAGACCTTATAAACAAAAAATTATATTATTATAAAATAATATTTGTAGTTTTTCCTAAGGTTCCCCTAACCCCTATTATAAAAGGGAACTCACCATTATCTCTAATTCACACATAAAATCCATTTGGCTCATCCAACCCTATCCAAATACCCTCTCAACTATCCTCCCTTAATCATAGACTCCCTCCATTAGTCAGAAATCCAACCTACGATCCATTTTGATCTAATAAAACAAACTCGAAGAAGAGGTAAATATTTCATCACCTCTTTCAAAGTTCCTTTCTTCTTGAACATACTATTTATTTTTTTCCATTATGAAATAATAACTACAGTATCTTCTATATACTTTGATATTATTATAAATATGGAACAACCATATTCATTATTCTATTCATCCTTTGAATGACATGTCACCATACGTGTGTATGTATGGCTTACCGTCTCCACGTCGTGGTCTAATTATTATTCAATACATTTTTATTTGGATGGGTATAATAATAACGTGTAACTGAAATAAATAATAAATATATCATGAAAATTATTCTTCATATATGATATACCATCCGATTTTATATTATTTAATATCAAAATAATGTTATTGTCCCTCATACGTACGTACGGACTACCGTCTCCATGAACACGAGGAGATTTATTCCCCACCATTTCCATTCAAGACTAATTTTCATTTGATGATTAAAAATAATTTTTTAGACTTGATATCATTCTGGGTATGAATAAAATACATCCCATCCATAAAAAATATGACTCACATAATAATGAATATATTGTAAATCGAATCCGTTAACACCCGAAATGACGATAATACTAAGATATTATTGACAAAGTAATGATAAAAGATAATATATGATATAATAATAATTTATATGATTCGTTAATAAATTAATAAAAACTATTTTACCATTATACATGAGGTTATCCTACCCTTGAACACGGAAAAATTACAATGTAATGGGTTTCTTGTCTAACTTTTAATTCCATGAGATTTCCATTGTTCGACACTTATTTATTAAATGAGGTGTATTATGTACTGTCATATGATATATATATATATATTATCACGATTATCATTATATTCATGTTATTATGGGATTCACTTGGTTTTAATTAACTTTTATCCATATGACTCGATTGATTACAACAGAGTAAGGGTTTCTATCTCACTTCATATTTTCGTGAAATTCATGCAACACCGCAAGTGTTTCCTTTTGTGTGGTGTATGTACTACCTAATGATTGTATTAGTTTTGTAATATATGTTAATTTTTTTGTAATTATGTCTAAATTTTATGATCCATAATTCATGGGATGTATGTTTCGTTTGTTACCAAATTGGTACGTGAATTTCAAATTTCAATTTCCACTCATTCGACTTTACACATACTTTATTGATTATTTTAGTCCATGATTATGTGTGGAATAACTATTTATTATTTGTGCATTAAATTAAAATCCCCATTTTGTGGGTATATGTTTGATACACATAATCACTTCATTGATAAATTCACAAGTCTTTGATATGAACTTGATAAGTGTAATTTTAACTCAATCTCCAATTATTGAGATAAACATTCAATTAGTTGGTGTTGTTTTTACAAGAATTTGTGTGAATGTCCTCTGATTGATTTCCACAGAATATCTTATCATATTGAGTGTATTTATATTTAAAAAATATTATTATGTTGTTTTTTATCCTTATCCTCATGATACAGTATTTATAAGTGATTTCATCTCAATTTACATTCCATTGAGGCTTCTTTTTTCATATGCACCAAATCACTTTTATATGGTGTATATAATGTACATTGACAATGTTTATCATTGATACCTTTATTCTCATGATATTATAATGTTTTTATTACCTAAATTATTTGTATTCAAGTGTCTCTATTTTGGTTAGGAACTCTAGAAAAAATATCATTTTAAATGTTTCAAGGATTTATTATTCTAAATCCTTCTCATTAATGTCCATATTTTAAAAATGTTTTTATGGATTTATTTATATGGACATTAATGTTTTAAAATTAAAATTCCTTTTAAAAGTATCCATGTGTAATGGGAAACTTTTATTCAAAAATATATTTTTAAATGGATTCTTGACAAATAGTGTGACTTTTAAATGTTTTCACGGAAAATGGGGTCATTTCTCTCAAATAGTCTTGATTATTATTATCATATATGTCAATATCCTTCATATTTCTTGATTGAGGTGAATATGTTACAATAAAATATTTCATATTGTATTTAATGAGTTATGTTTGACTGTGTATGTGCTATTTTTATAACATTCATGGTTTTTGGATAAACTATTGACATTTCATATGATAGTTTTTATATGAATGTTTATGTTATATTTCAATATTTTCATATGAGGAATGAATTGTACATAGTAAGTGATGGGTGGAGCCTGTTATAGCTCCTCGATGCATCGGTATGTCTCATGACACAAACTAGTTTCATGGGACAAGGCCTTGACAAAATCTTATTTGTATTCTTGACACAAGGCCTTGACTATGTTGTTATGATGTCTGAAATTATGAATTCCATTATTATGAGATTAACTGTTGATATATCATGTGGTTATTTGAATTTTAGAATACCCATGACTTTGTTATATTATGGAATTATTTAATCAGCAGATATTACTGCCATAAAGTGATAATGTTAATTATTTGTAAAGGTATTTGTTTTCGAATATTCACCATGCCTAATGTTTATGCTATCTTCCACTGTATTGCTTACTCTAACTGAGCATTTGATCTCAGCCCTTTCTTCGGTTTCATTTTCACCGGATATGAATAATTTAGTAATGAGTGACATTAAGGCATAATCTAGGATGCTTGGATGTTTCTAATTGAATAATTTAGTGTTTTTTTTCTTTTCAAGTTGTAATGTTTACCTAATGAATGTATCTAGTGTTTTTAAGGAATCTAAACTAATTGGACTTTGATGACATTATTTCTTTATATCATTCAGATGTATTAAAATAATCCACCGACTCTTTGATCTTGGGGTCGGGGCATTATAGTTGGTATCAGAGAAGTTTATTACAAACCATTGAAACTAGATTTAGATAAACTATGATTATAAAACTTATCCCTAAGATAGAATTTGAGGATTAGTATAGAAGAACATCCTAGAATTTTGGTATTGTAGAGATTTTGTGATTTTTCAAGAAATAAATCTCTGTCTGAATACGAGTAGGTAGATGTGGCTCTGGTACAGATGTATGTCAGTTTAAAACCCGAAAACACCACATTAAGATAGAATCGAACGGGAATTGGTCCACCAAAACGGGCCTTGATGCACACTTGGTTATGACACTCCCGATGGATATGCTTAGAATAATTCACTTTTTCGTTAGAAAATGATTTGAATAATTTTAATATAATATGAGAATAAATAAATTTCGTTAATCCTATGGTGTTATAGATTGAAAATAAGGTGTTATGACCTACTCTAAATTTTTTTATGAATCACACAATGCATTCTTGTGTTATTCAATTGATATATTCCAAGGAAGTCATAGTAACATTGATCAAGATGTACAAGGTGGGAACGATGGAGAAAATGAGCAACATAATGGAATGTTGATAGGTGTAAAAGATATCGTGTTCATGATGAATCATTTTTCCAAAAATATGATCAACAACATATATATTATCCTACTCTTGAACTCAACAACGAAGAGAAAAGAGGTGAATGATAAGAGCTCCAGCAGTGGAGACCATGGTGAAAAGAAAGCTCATTCACCATCATGCAGGAAATATGGAAGGAGACACCTATGGAAATTTTTCAATGGAAAAAATAAATTCATAATGTGTGTGAAAGAGGGACCTAATGAAAAGAATTTCCGATGAAAAATGAAGAGTACTATTGAAGAAAATAAAAATTATCACAAAAAATCCATTTATAGTCATTTCCCATAAATGTAGGGGACCTAGGAATTAAATGAGTGGTTGCATTTAACTATAGGATAACCCCCTGGGCAAGGAAGAACCTACGTGGAAATAAATGGATGGTAAAATGTTTAAAAGTATTAGTGCTCTTTGTTGATGGGATTACATAGTAAAACATTTATCTTAGGTGTAAGCTTGTAGTTCATTATGTGAAAAAGGATATTTTAGAAAGAATGGTATGAGAATGTCTATAATCCCCATTTGGGTTATAAATCACCATTTTGGTTTATATAATCCTTGAAATTCTGTTATGGTAATTTTTTTGAATTTATCTCATTTTGGGAACATTATAAAATATAGTTTTTGAAAAAGGACAACATGCAAACGATGTGACAACCCATCATGTCGGACAAAGCTACATCAATTGAACCCACAACCATAGTGCGATTGGGATTTATCGCCTACCACTACATTACGTGAAGTCCCTGGTTAGTGTGACTAATTTTTTTAGTTAAATGATTATATTGATCAATAATAAGTTTATTTGGGATCTTATGTATTATCCAATGGATATCCTTAGTATATGTATATGGTTTGGGGATTAATTGATAAATGTAATTTTGGAAGACATTCGCTCTGTTGGGAATACTATGTGCCTAAGGAAAATAGAGTACTATTGTATTTAATTTGAGGAGTAATGGTGGATTTTTATTTATGTTATTTTTTTCCATTTATAGTGATTTGAGTTATTTATGGAAATTATTTACCTATCATAGAGACCATGTGATTAGGTTAATAACTTTTATGTATAATACTTTAATAGTAGTCAATGTTATTTTAAAAAACAATTTAATGTGGAAGACTGCGTAATCAAATTATTCTATGTTTTGTGTTTCAATATTAGTTTGGACTATATTGATGGATTTTAATGAAAATTATATATTTAATGTTATTTATTGATAATTGTGTATTTTTGTTTTAATTTTAGAAATTAAGATTAGTGTATCTTTCTCTTACGGAATATCCTTTTTGGGGGATCATTTGAACTTGTACTAGCTGTTTTGGTTTTGATTAATCTCTAAAGACAAGGTTAGTATATAGTTTATCCTTTGTGAATCATGTGATTCTCAAGAAGTTGAGTCTAGAACTTCCGATGTGGTCAAGTAATCTTGAATACTCATCGTTAAAAAAATGAGTTAGTAGTAAAAATTTATTAAAGAATGAAGTTATACTTAAAAAGTAAGTATATCTCTTTATGTTATTGGTCAATCTCATAAATTAATTCCCCATATTTATTAAATGTAACTTAAAAAAACGTTTTCTGTTTAATTTTCCTACTGAGAAACTAATGATCGTTTTTCCCATCACATGTTTGTGGTGTTCTTGTTGTTAAATTTCTCCTGATCATGCTTTCTTTCCGTATCCATCAGAACATGAAACATAGTTTAACATCCATATCCATGTTTTCTGACATTGAATCCTAGTTTGGGTTATCTCGGGTGACCATTGTACTTATCATTATTTTTTTTAAAGTTATAGTTTTATTGAATTTTTTCTGATTTGGAACATTAAATTATGTTCCAATGCCCAATATTAGAAATTGAGAGGACTCAATTTCTAAAAGGGGGGAATAATGTAACACCCCAAGATTCCACGGTACGTTTCTTTTTGAATAATGTAATAACTGACATTGTATGCAACGTCAAAATTCTAACACAACCCGAAAAATCAAACTAACTGTTATAAATATCAATACCCACTTTTTGAAATTTTATAAATTTTATCTTTCTAAATGGACATCATTTTGGGATTCAGAATATCAAAATTAGATTATGGTGAATTTTTGGTAGATTTTTGAAAACATTAAATTTTTGATGAATAGTGAAAAACACTAAGTTATAGTTTAAAACCGAATTTCTATTTAAATAATTATTTATTTTATTTAAATTTATTTTAGGTCAACATAAATAAATAATACCTATATATTTTCAATGTAATTCATTGGTGTCAGTTTAAAATAATTTTATATATACAAAAATTTTAATGAACATTTCACTATCTTTAACCCACCTTTTTGGAGAATTTGCAAATTCCCATTAAAATTATTTTTACCGCTTATGTGATTGGAATTTCAAAAATCCTAGAGACATAGTTGATATTTGTAAGTAAAATGTGGTTCATTACAATGAAAATAATATTTGTTTATTAGTATCTTTTTACTATTATTTACCACGTTTAAAAATAAATAGGGTAATTAAGTTTAAAAATGATATTATTATTACACTAACACATGTTCTAATCCTATTGGATAAGTTTAATTTGACCAGAAACAACCATAGTAATAAAATTTGATCCTTTAGGTTCACATGTATTTGATTAGGATGTTTATTATTATTTTATTTATAGAAGAGTTAAAAGAGTTAAAATCAATTTTTAATAACTAAAAAATTTTAATATAGGTATATAAATAATTTAAATTCGACTATAAATATTAATTAGAAATAGAATATTATTTTCTACATAATGGTATTTTATTTATAATTTTTAAATATTATATAATTAAATTTATTTGTAACACAATGATGAGACAATAATTACAGAATTAATGAAATAGTAAATTAATTTATATTATAAATATCCAAATAAATGTAATTTGAGACTTCTTATGAATTAGACTAGTTTTATGGGTTAATATAGAATGTTACGGTTGATTAGATGTATTTTATTTGAAAAAATAATTCTGTTATGAATTTAGAAAAAAAAATACACAATAATGTCAAAATTTACATAATAGAGTTTTTAAGACAAATATTATATTATTAATTGATATTATATTCATAACACTCTTATGATATGCCAAAAGACATATATAATAATATTTGTATCATTAATGAACTACTTGGGGTTGGATTTATAGTATATTGTAATTTTATTAACCATAAAATAGAAAAATACAATGAGACATGGTAAATGTCAAACTATTTAACTAAGAGTTAAATCTAAAGGAAAAAAGTTAATATACTAACACAAACATGTCTAAAACCTATTTTCATAGTGGTTTTCGACCCATACCCACCTTATACTTTAAATTATCTTTTTTTAGCCTTTAGAAACCAAAATGTATTTTATTTTAAAATAAAATTTCTAGCTTTTCATATGGTGCCCCTTACCCCTCTTATAAAAGGTCACTTTCACTTCTCTCTAATTCACAACTTCAAATCCATTTGTCTCGGACATCCCCTACCCATATACCCTATCAATTCTCCTCCCTTCTTGCTAGAGTCCCTCCTTTAGTCAGAAATCCATCCTACGGAACCAATTTGATCAAATCAAAAGGAAGAACCCGAAGAAGAGGTAAATATTTCATCACCTCTTTCAAAGTTCCTTTCTTTTTCCACTTTCTCATTCTTTGTAGTCTACATTATAAAATAATGACTCGGTTATATTCTATATAAATTTATGTTATTATAAATATCTTACAACCATGTTCATTATTCTATCCATCCATTGAATGACATGTCATCATACGTGCATGCGTACGACGTACTGTCTCGACATCGTGGTGTAATTATTATTCAATAAATTATTATTTAGATGTGTATAATAATGATGTGTAATTGATTTAAATAATAAATAGAACATGATAATTATTTTGCATATATGATATACCATCCAATTATATATTATTTTAATATAAAATGAATGGTATTATTGCTCATGCGTACGTACAGAATACCCTCTCCACGAACGTGATGAGATTCATTCACCATCATATCCATTCACGAGTAATTTTCATTTGATGATTAAAAATAATGTTTATATACATGATATCATTATTTATATGAATAAGATACACCACATCCATACCAAATATGACTCACATAAAAAAGAATATAGAGGAAAACGAATCCGTTGACACACTAAGCGACGATAATACAATGATATTATTCACAAAGTAATGTTAATAGATCATATATGGTATCATAATAATATATATGATTATTTTATAATTTAAAAACATATATTTCACCATTATTAAGGAGGTTAACCTACACTCAACAGAAGAAAAATTACAATATATTGGGTTTCTTATCTCACATTAAACTCTGTGAGATTTCCATTGTTCACCACTTATTTATTAAATGTGGTGTATTGTATACTGTCATTTGATATATATATTATCATGATTCTCTTTATATTCATGTTATTATATTATTCATTTGGTTGTTATTAACTTTTTTCCATATGACTCAATTGATTACTACAGAGTAATGGTTTTCATCTCACTTCATATTTCTGTGAGATTCATGTTATGCTGCCACTATTTCCTTTTGTGTAGTGTATGTATTTCCCAATGATTGTATTCATTGTGTAAAGTACTATTATTTTTGAGTAATTATATCTTTCTTTTATGATCCATCTTTCATGGGATGTATTTTTCATAAGTTACCAAATCCATAATGGAATTTCAAATTTCAATTTCCATTCATTGGGCTTTAGGCATAATTCATTGAATATTTTGCTCCATGATTATATGTGGAATCACTATTTATAATTTGTGTAGTAATTTCCACAACCCCTTCAATGGATATACGTTTGATACTCAAAATCACTCCATCGATAAATTCTCAAGTCATCGGTGTGAACATGATAGGACTAATTTTAACTCAATCTCCATTTATTGATTTTAACATCCAATTCATGGGTGTTGTTTTTACAAGAATATGAGTGAATGTCATATGATTTATTTATACTAAATATCCAATCATATTTACTATATATATATTTGTGACTCATAATTATGTTTTTGGTTTATCCTTAACCTAAGGATACCATCTTTATTATAGATTTCATCTCAATTTACATTCTATTGAGACTTTTTTGTTGTTATAAACCAAGTCACTTTTATATGGTGTTTATAATGTACTTTGACATAGTATATCATGGATACATATATTCTAATGATATTATAATGTTTTGAAATCCTCAATTATTTTTATTCAAGTGTCTTTCAATTTTTTAGTTACTCTAACTAAAATATAATTTAAAATGTTTTAAAGATTTAATATTCTAAATACTTCTCTTTAATGTCCATGTATTTCTAAATGGTTTTACGGATTTATTTATATGGACATTAATTTCTTAAAATTAAATTTCCTTTTAAATGTTTCAATGTGGTATGGGACAATTTGATTGAAAAATTTATTTTTAAACGTCTTCTTGATAAAAGTGTTACTTTTTAATGTTTTCAAGGAGAAGGGGGAAATTTATCTCAAATAGTCTTGATGATTATTTTCATCTATGTCAATAACCATCATTATTCTTGATTGAGGTTAATCTGTTACAATACAATCAGCCATATTGTATTGAATGATTTATGTTTGACTGTGGATGGAATATTGTTATACCATTCATGGTTTGTGGATAAAATATTTACATTTAGTATTCTAGTTTTAATACAAATGTTTATGTAAGTATTCCTTCAATTCTTATGGGGAATGTATTAGACTTAGTAAGGTAAAGTTGGAGCCCGCTATAGCACCTCTATGCATTGGTAGGTCTCATGAGACAAACTAGTGTCTTGGAAGAAGGATTTGACAAAATCTTATTTGTATTCTTGGTACAAGGCCTTGAATATGTGGTTGTGATGTCCAACATTATCCATTCCATCATTATGAGATTAAATATTTATATATCATGTGGTTTTTCTAATAGTATAATACCCATGACTATGTTTTATTATTAAATTATTTACTCATATCATATTCCTTCAATAAAGTGTTCATGTTAATTATTTATAAAGGTGTGTGTTTTCAATTATTCTACATACCTAATGTTTATGTTATCTTATACCATATTTCTTACTCTTACTGAGCATTTGAGATCACCCCTTTCTTATGTTTCATTATCCCGGGATATGAAAAAGATAGTTATGAGTGACTTGCATGCATAATCTAGTATGCTTGGATGATTCTAATTGAATAATTTAGTGTTTTTTATTTTCAAGTTGTTATGTTGACCTTATGAATGTATCTAGTATTTCCAAGTCTACAAAACTAATCAGACTTTCGGGAAATGATTTCCTTGTTTCATTCCAATGTATTAAAATACTGCACCGGCTCCAGGATCATGGGGTTGGGGCTTTATAATCGCGATATAGCTGAAATATCCTATTCATCAGCCCCATGAACTCTACTAGAGCATCGGTTATGCCGAAAAGAATCACCAAGAACTATTAATAGCCTAACCGACATCTGAAGTATGTCTTCATTATGTACAAGTCTCGTACAATCGGTAGATGATATACTGATCAAAGGTCAAAATTCTAGAACCTCTTCGCTCATTTCAACTGATCAAAAAGATCATCAATCCTCAGCAGAGGATACTTGTTCTTCACGGTCACATAGTTTAAGAACCAGAATTCCACACATTTCCTGAAACATCTGTCTTCCTTCTTGGAAGAAAACATTGGGGATTCCCCTAGATATACACTAGGACTAATGGACCCCTTCCTATGTATGTCCTCCAACTGTACCTTCAGCTCCCAGTGTTCTGCAGGGGACATCCGATATGATGGTGTAAATATCAATGTTGTTCCTAGGTACAAGCCATTATGGAAGTCTACCTCCCGAAGAGGACGTATTCTTGGGAAATATTCTAGAAAGATGTCCTCATACTCGTCCACCTCTGCTGGAAACTGTGGACTCATCTTCTCCACCGTGTCGAAGGTCATGCAATATAGCTGATTTGTAATTGATTAAACCTCCTGAGTGAAAGTCCATCTTGTGATGATCTATTTTTCTTCTCACCAAAAAGGAAATATGGCCGCCATCTCTATGAAAACATCACACTTTACATCTCAATTAGTCAATCTGTGTGTTAACTGCTGATTTCAATTCTATACCTCGAATTACATCGTAAGGATTCAATGCCACTAATAGAAGATCTCTTCTGAAACTCCTTACTCTGAGAGTAACATCACATTATATGCACCAGTGTCTGGCTGCGAAATCTCCATCCATTAGAGCATCCAATCCCAAAGGTCGATCTAAATGATCTGTAAGAATCTTAGTGTCCAAAAATAATTTTTCGGAATGGAAAAAATTTCTAGCACTTGTGTCGATATGCATTTCTGCTGAAGTAGAGAAGATAGAAATCTTACCTCATATCATATCAGGAATGTCATGTTCATGAGCCTCTACTGCCTGTAGTTGGGATTTTCACTGTCCACCGGCTCCTTGATCTCATGGTGGATTTCCTGGTTGTGGTGGTGGTAGTTCCTGGCGACCTTGAACACCTCTAGCTACAGGTCTTGCTCGCCTACCTCATCTCATACATGGATGAAACTCAAGCTCCTGCCGCTGCTTCTACCTCAGTGGACCCTCCACCAACTACCAATCATCCGCATGGGGAGTCAGACAATCAGGAGCTCTGTGCCCCAATCACTCGTAGGTAAAACATATCATGCCTCATAGGTGAATCCATTGGCCTCTCGAGCCTCTTACCTCTACCATGAATCTTGGGGTTTTCATCCAGAAGGTCTAGCCAACTTGGGCTTCTTCGTATCATATCTACTAACAGTTACAGATTAATCTTCTATCTATTATCTAGTAGGGGCTCTCACTATTGGTGCCTACATTGAAAAGAAGCTCTCTATCATCAATGCATTCTCTAGCACCCCAGCATCTGTCGGGATGCTGAGAGAAACTGTCACGACTATAGTATCTTATTGGATCCCATTCTCAAATATTTGGTCCCTAATGTAAGGTTAATGTACCATGTCATTGGTGTATTGAGAAAGGTCAGCGAATCTCACTGAGGACTGAGCCACAGTCTGGCTGCCTTGCATCAGACGCAGAAGCTCATGGATATGCAAAGAGAGTACTGTCGCTGGGACAAACTCTGCCATGAAATGGTTCTAAAAATATGGCCAGGTGAGGTTTATCTCCTCATTCACCTGGATCTCCGATCACCAACATCATCTTCTAGATCCTTAAGAATGATATCTTCTAAGATCACCATCTACTTGTTGGGTGTATTTACTAAGAGAAAGTCACGAGAAACTGACTCAATACAATCCTCTACTACTTTGGGGTCCGTCTTTCTTGAAATCTTTAATGCCTCTACCTATGGACCTCATGCAACATGCTTAGTAGGCATGCTTGATCCACAGGTGAAATCTGCTTCTCAACGGGTGGTGGTGGTGCTAGTACACTACCTGATGATTCTATCACTATAAGTGGTCCATATACTAACGCCTCGTCCCTCAGTAAGCCACTATCATAATCTCTAACTGGAATCCTGTTTGGCAGTCTTTGGGAAGGAATACTTTATTAAATAGATGTTCCAAAGTAAATACGTTATACCTAATTAGTTGACTCAAGAAAGATTATAAAAAAATTTCAAAACACTAGTAATCTGTGTTTTCATGTACCGAGTCCAGAAATCAAAATTCAGGTTTTTAGTGAATCGATACATCGATCACCACACCAAAACTAGAATCCCTATATTGAAAACCAAAATCAAGGCATTATACACCATTGCCTCTTAAAAATTACACTTTTAGATCTTCTGGTAGAACCGACAACCCTCTAATAACACTTTTTCATGACCCGTCGCATGGGGATCGATTGTTACTACACCCAACCCTCTTTCCATAGGCCAGGGGTTTGTAAAGAGCGCCTGATGGATTTTACTCTTAAGGGAATGCATTGTCATAGGGATTTGTACATACTCCAAAAAGGGAAACTAATGTAAACTACCAAATTAGTAAGTTATAACCAAAAGAGTAATGTACAACCACATGTATAACTGAAAACTGTAGATATACCTTGAGAGTAGTAGTTGTATGTCTGAAGACAAAGAAGAGGATCTCAACTGATCCAGTCGCACTACACATTACCTTGTCCCAAACCTCCAATTTCATTTCGAAGCGTCAGTAGTCTACAAAAGACAAACACATGAAGGCAGAGACCATGTAGGGTTGAGTACAACAACTCATTAATGGACCTCGAGACCCCTGATGGTCTCTTATTAATCCACAAATAAAAAACCAAAAATAACAAATATTAATATAACTAATATGATATAAATCATTATGCACAGAGGAAAAGAGGAATATCACTCTAATGTTATATCATCAATGTTACTAGGATAAGCATTGAAGAAAAATCTTTATATTCATTATTTCACTTTTTCTGGCCCGTATAGGTCATTGTATGCTTATCCATATTGGTCCTTAGATGATAACACATATTGGCCACGGGTGTGGACCAGTGTTAGTGGCTGGGGTCGAACCATATTGTTCGCCGATGCCAAACAGTATTGGTTACTGCTGACACCCATATTTTTCACTTGTACAAAGGTATGGATGAATAGTTATATAGCTAGATCATCCCACTTTAGAGTTTCTAATGTTGACCTGTATTGGTCACATATCATTTTCATTCCACATCCAGCCACTGGATTCCCACACGAAAAACGCCTAATCTCCATAATATTCTACATCTCAGGCCATCAGACATATTTCAACTAGTACTATTTATGACAAAATGTATACCCAAGGGACCGCCTAGTCATAGGGGTCCCAACGTCATAGACAACATGACGACTGGATGCTCGGTCTGTGAGATATGTACACTTTTGTAAAAATGGCCCAGTATGAATCATGTCTAATACAACTTTGTTCGCATATCAAACTATCCCAAAACTTACATAGATTATCTTTGAATAACATCCTTGTCCCACAGGACGTTATTCCACAGATGGCACGTCCATCAGAATCCTGATCTGTTAGTTATTGGCATTTTAGTACTGAGGGCCCATTTAGATTAGGAGTCAATCAAGCCCAAATGAACTCTAACATTATCCAAAAAACTGATGGAGTATTTAAAATGGATCCTCTCAATCCAAGGATCCCATCACTGTAAACGGTTTGTCAAATGAACGTCTAGTTCGCCCATTATGGTCACATAAGTGTATCTCTGTCTAAGAGGGCTCCATGTATGGTCCCACCGGGTCAGCATGACCCGGCCTAGGCCGACCAACCCTAGTTTGGGTCGACATGAACAGGTCCGGGTCTGACCTGCCCCGACCCAAACAGGAATGGGATGCCTGGCAAGGTGGGGCCAGGTTGGGCTCGTCACCCTGGGCCGCAGACCGGTCCGACCTGCCAGTACGGCATAGTCCACAGTGTGACGCGTCCCGTCCTACTGGTGTGCCCTGCAGGTGGATCACAGTATACCTCATGAATGGCTCATATATCCATTCAGTTTCGATTATGGGAAGTGCTAGGTGGTGCTGAATTGTTTCCCGCGTGACCGGCATTAGGTGGATCCCTTCCAACACGCTGCGACATCGAGCAACGGCTTCGAGACATGGCTCATCATCAACACTGCACGTGATGGTGCCCTTCCTCAATCTTTTTTTCCATTCCACTATCATCCACCACAGTGCAGATTGGCATCGTGCTCTTCCACGACCGTCGAGCGTCGACCTCCTTCTCCTCTGCCGACACCGGTCGGCAGTTTTGCACCAGCGATGCTCCAACGGGGCTCCAGCGATGCCCCAATGATGTGTTTCCATTCTCATCTTCGCCTATGGTCCTTCGAGAATATTTCCATCATAGCGTGAATCTCTTTCTTATTATTTATTAAAATTGGGAAAACCATTCACAAAGAACGCAACGACAAAAAAACAGGATGAGGGTTTGGATCTTGTTTGTTTTCCCCGCTTCCTCCTTGTTAGAATTATAAAAAGTGTGAATAATTATTCATCACATTTCTTTAATATTAATCAACATCCAAACATAAACCCCTTCCAGGATGAGACATCCACTAAAGAAGATCAACCTAACCTCATATGACAGTGTCATCAGTTCATGTTCTTGTGGCGCTGGACAATGCTCCCTGAATCCACTATGTTTCCCCAGGTGATTCTTTGCAGGCATCTTTCCATCTTCATTGAGGAAGAAATCAATCGGTTAAAGGTGTCATGTCACTCCGCGAGAGGTTTCTTCGCTTGAAGAAGCTATTTCGATACTCCACCCTTATAATACCATAAATAGATGGGAGAAAGGGTGAGTGACATGTTGGGTAATTAATAAGGTTCGTTAATGAAAGAAATTGTAAATTACCCAACAGTCCAGTTATAAATGAGGGGGGTAAATCCATTTATTGTCATGAAAATTCACTAGTCCTGCCACCACAACTCATCTTCTAGAGAAATGAAATAAAATAACTTGTTATGTTGTTTTATTAATTTTTTCATTAATGTCCATAATTTAATTTTTTTACCCGACCTACTGCAGTTGATGTTAGGCTTCCGTTTAGAAAATCTCATGGTTTCAGAATCAATGGTGCCCTTATATTTTTTATATGATCACTAGTTCAAAAGGTAAAAAATGTTTCCAATGCGTTTACTGAAGATACATTGACAAATATTCATAAATTCATTCCGAGCACAATAGGACTCAGAATCACGCGCCATCAATTTTCACACTCTTAAAATGATCATATAATTTAAGAAAAATTACATGGAATTTTCAAGTCTTTACATGATATTATAATGGATCGGACCTCTTCGGCCCGTTCCTTTTCCAAAGAGAAGGACACTAAGTGTTCTAGAGGGTAAAATAGACTTTTCCCACACCTTCCAACATTTTGAAACTACACGCCGTGTACCCCCTTTCCGGGTATACCCTGCGTTGAATGTCGTGACCTTGCCGTGTAAAATAAATGGGTGCACTTTGTGTACCCTAAATTACACACCGTGTAGTCTCTCCCTGCGTACGTGTTACCGTGTGTTGACTAGTCAAAGGTCGGGTGCCATGGTGGATTCGTGTCCTTGTCATGTGAAATAAATTTTTACACACCATGTATCCAATACTACACTCCGTGTAGTCCCTCCATGCGTATGTGTTACCATCAATCCGTGTGTTGACTAGTCAACGGTCGCGTTTCGCGTTGAAGGCCGTGTTGGAAGCCGCGTGGTGACCGTGTGAAACGGCCGAGTACACGCCGTGTACCATAAAGTACACACCGTGTACTTTTTCTTTTCTCGCATATAAAAGTAGGGGTCCCCTCCTCCTTTTAAACTCACCCTCTCCTCCCCATTCCTCTGAGAAGAGCTCTCCCATGAGACTCGAAGGCTCCTTTTATTCCATAACTTATTCGTCTGAGCTCCGATTTACGATCAATCAGCGGCCATGGGATCATAACGACGAGGCGGAACTTCCGAGCATGAATCCATTGTCTTTCCTTTGGATTTTCCATTCTGACATCCACCCGAGGAGGTTTTTCTGAGACCCTACAGAAGTGACAGATGCTGATATACTTCTTCTAAAGTTGATCCGGGGGAGTGTTGTGATCAGAACCTATGGAGGTAGGGATCTTACCTTCGTCTCTCTAAATTTTGCATCATGAGGGGTGGGTACCCTCTTGTTTTCATGAGAAAAAAGTTGAACCATTAAATAAAGATAATAAATGGTTAATGAACGAGGATGGGAAAGTTATTATGTTTATCTTTTTTTATCCTATTTTTTTGTTATGAATTGAATAGGATTATGCCTACTAAAAATCATAGTCGTTGGAGGCCTTTTCCTACGCAATTAAATATTTCCCTATCATTCTAGACCGTTTTTGTGAATGAAACTTATATGAAAGTGGTATTTGGTTGATCACGTAAAGTTTGTTGATTAATATCTGGAACCCTTCTGTGATCACCCCCGTTAAAAAAATGGAATAACGAACATGTGGGTGTTGTCTTGGATACGTGGAATGTGATGGGGGTGTTTTGTGGGTTGTTGTGGATCAGGTGAGCAGTGATGCCGTGGTTGACTTGGTTGTGGTTTGGTGTGAATTTTATGATAGTGATGGGCAGCAGGGATTCGATAAATGGTATTAAAGGGATAATGATGTATGAGCTTCGGTGTGGTTGTGGTTATGGTGGTTGGCAGGGGGGCTGTAGGGATGGGCTTGAGGTGAACGAACAATTGGTTGTGAATAATAAATAAAAGTGGAAGAGTTAATGAATGGTGGGGCATGGTCATGGAATGAGAATAATAATTAATGGGACTGGATGGTTAATAATGACTTTGTTGTGCTACTTGTGTTTTCCTAACTTGATTTATGGATATCAGGGATATGTTTTACAAACGTTCGATGTGGTTGGTTGTGGATAGTTTCCTAGTAGTTAAGGAAATAATAAACTAATTCTGCTGAAACGTGAAAACCTAAATGGGGTTGGGGTTGTTTGTTGTATGCATGATTCATGGTAGATGTGCTGAGGCACATGCTCAGTTTCTCTATTTAGAAGCCATAGGTTGGTCTGAGTGTTTGATATAGATATATATTTGTATCTTTATGTTTTATCGCACCCCACCCATGTTGAGAACGTAGTACTGAACACTCCCATTTCATGGGAGAGGGTTTTCCACCTTAGTTACTAGCTCCTTCCCGCTCATTCATCCCGAGGATGTGATGGCTTGATGCGAACATACACCTAAAACCCTTCAGGTAGGTTTTGATTGGGGTGGTTCTAGCCCAAGACTCTAAGGGAAGGTTTTACAGTTTCCCAAGAATCTTTGGGATGAGGACCAAGTGTGTGCAGGTGGGATACTTTGTTGTGAGCCCCAGGTGTGTGCGGGCGGGGAGAGTGTGGCAGCATCCGGGCATTATCCATTAGGAAGAGCATATAACTAAAGGGAAATGGTGCGCGGTACCCAATACTCGTGTTCTTATATACTACTACCAGTTGTGATTTTGTTTTTGGTGAGTGTGGCTGGTGTGGTTGGGTGCATATAATTTCTTACTAGGTTTCTTCTATTGTTCTCACGGGACATTAGGATTCCTCCCCACTTGTTCACAAGAGCATTAGGTTTGCCTACTGAGAATACATGTATGCTCACCCTACGTTTACTTCCATGTTTCCAGGAGTACTACCAGGGTCGTGCGAGACCATACTAGTCGGACAGTTGTAGTTGTTGTTGTTGTTGTACACTTGTTTCTTTTTGGTATTGTACTTTGATATTTCTTGTACATGCACCTTGTTATAAAATTTTTTAAATGTGCATGTGGTCTTGGTTTTGGTTTATTTAAATACACATTTTCTTTTCCATTTTGGTGGTTGATTTTTCCTTTTTCCTGATCATAAAATAGAAAAAAGAGCAATGCCTACCGTATTTGTTAAAACTCATACCCTTGGTGCTAGTCACCAACCCGGGGCCAACTGGAGGTAGGACTAGGGGGTCATTATCTCCCTTTCACCATTTCCAGCTCAGGAGGGGCATCATTGGTGGGAGGGGGTCGTGACAGAATGGTATCAGAGGTGATGGTTGAGAGATAGGATGGGGTCTAGAGTTAGGCACAATGAGGATTGCATGAGATGGTAGGGAGACAATGTTAGTAAATCATGGTGTGTGACATAGTCTAGGGAAGACCGGCTAGGACACAAGATTTTAGGGCCCCCCGTGATCCAATGCAAGGACTCTGAGCCTACCAAACGACCAAGTGAGACTACATTTATTACAAGTTAGAGACCCTAGAGAATGTACATGCATCATCATGATTGTGTTTTACTTGATTTGGGTGTTCTAGGAAAGAAATTGAAATTAAATGATAAAATAAAACCTTGAGTTTTTCCTTACTACATGGGCTTTTGTGAACCTTGTTTCCCATACAGCTATGGCACCTTGACGTCGTCCCCGAGTGGAAAAGACGGCCAAGGCCTATCAGATTCAGGCGGTCGATCAGTTGATGATTGACCAAGAGGAGGAATATATCCAGTGGCGCAAGACTCTTCGTTCTTTCTAGGGGAAGACACTCAAGAACTACGAGGGTAGTACTTCAGATACGGAGATTGAGGGGTGTCTTGAGGAGCTAGGGATCGCTTTTACCTTGATTCGTGCTCAGAGAGAGTACTGGGTTACCCTAGCAGTCAGTCAGCTGAGAGGTGTGGCACGATAGTATTGTACGCTCTACCTTGGAGAAAGTATAGAGGTAGAGTTTCCATGGGTTGTATTGGAGAAGGAATTCCGAGAGGAATTCCTGTCTTCCATGATCAAGGTGGAGAAGAGGAAGGAGTTACTCTCCCTTCAGCAGGGGAGTATGTCAGTACGAGAGTTGGGGATCAAGTTCAAGGATCTCCTGCACTTTTCTCTGGATCTCTTTCCGGATGAGGAGTCTCGGATGAGATGTTTGGAGGAGGAACTTCATCCTTCGCTCCAGTATGTTTTCACACCCTTCACCCTTCCGACGTACATGGCAGTACAGAATAAGGCTTAAGTTGTAGAGAGGATGCACTCACAGGTAGGTGCACAACGTGAGGGGATCCAGCCAGGTTTGTCGAAGGGGAAGGTTGTCAGCAGCAGGTCTCCTACGACAGGACCTTCCAAGTTCCGGTCAGTGGGGAGGAGGCCCCATCAGTTCCAGTTCATATCTTCAGGTCATCTTCCATTCTTCCTGAGCACAATACCAAAGTGTTTTTCTTGTGGAGGTTTCAAGAACATTCAGAGTAGGTGCCCGACCCGAGCTCAGTACGGTGGAGGTGGTCAGGTTCAGCGCCCACCTCAGCAGCACCCGTTGTCGGTGAGGCCCTTCTAGCAGCAGCAGGACCATGCTCCTCTGAGGGCATACATTGCGGGAGGAGGGAGACCTCATGTTTATCCTCAGAGACCTCAACCAAGGCATGGTCGGGGTGGTGGATGACATTAGAGAGGCAGAGGAGTTTGGTGTGGATAGTTGCACGCAGTAGAGTTGACAGCTCCGACAAGACCTGACGTGGTGCGAGGTACGATTTGTTTGTTCAGCACTCTTGTTTCCGCTTTGTTCGATTCGGGATCATCGCACTCCTTTGATTCACCTGGTCTAGCCCATGCTTTGGGACTAGACATAGAGAGACTTTCTGTACCACTAGTGCTGAGTACACCGGTTGGAGGCCAGACCAGCGTATCTTGTGTTTTCCGAGGATGTGGGATGATGTTGGGACCACATCGATCTAGTAAGTATCTTATTTTGTTACAGATGCAGCCATACGATGTCATCCTAGGCATCAAATGGTTTTTTCTGTTAGTGTCATTATAGACTGCTTCCAGAGAAGAGTCATGTTCTTTGATGTGGATGGGCAGCACATATCTTTTGTTGGCGAGAGTAACTATCAGGTGGGAAGCTGGCGTGTGGATATTCTCCTTTTCTTGTTAGGCTGGTTATCAGTGGTTCCAGATGATATAGAGATGATGAATGTTCTAGAGGTTTTTGGGGAGTTTCTCGAAGGTTTTCCTGAGGAGGTTGTGACTGTACCCCCCCCCCTCCCCAAACCCGACATGACGTTAAGTTCGGGATAGACTTACAGCCTGGTGCCCGTCCGATTTCAATGGCCCCTTATCAGATAGAACATTCGGAGTTGCAGGAGTTGCAGATTCAGATTAATGATCTGATAGAGATGTTTTTTGTTCGACCCAGCGTATTGCAATGGGGTGCTCCAGTTTTTTTCATGAAGAAGGCATATGGTGGTATCAGTGTATTCATAGACTACCGAAGGTTTAACCAGGTAACGGTCAACAACCGCTACCCCCTTCCAAGGATAGATGATCTCTTCGACCAACTGAGGGGAGCGGGTTGGTTTTCCAAGATTGATCTATGATCTGGATATCATCATCTAAGGTTAATGGATAGTGACATCTCGAAGATGGCTTTCAGGTGCAGGTATGGGCACTTCGAGTTTGTGGTGATGCCATTTGGAGTTACGAATGCACCAGCTATGTTCATGGGACTTATGAACATTGTCTTCTGAGAGTTTTTGAACCAGTTCATCGTTGTGTTTATCGATGAAATCATGATCTACTAAAGATCAGAGGAGGAGCACGTTGATCATATCAGGGTAGTCTTGGAAGTCCTTCGAAACCACCAGATTTTCTGGAAATTGTGGAAGTGTAAGTTCTTAACACAAGACGTACACTTCCTTGGGCACGTAGTGTCTCATAATGGAGTGTCAGTGGACCCGTCGAAGGTGGAGGCAATTGTTACTTGGAAAGCACCCAAGAGTGGGGAAAAGTAAGTAGTTTCCTGGGGTTAATAGGTTACTATTGGAGGTTTTTTTCAGACTTCTCTCGAGTTGCTTCTCCATTAACATCATTGAATAGGATGAACCAGGTCGTCCTATGGAGCGTGAAATGTCAGAAGGCATTCGACAACCTAAAGGAGAAGTTGGTCAGTGCTCCCGTACTCAGGTTTCTAGAGGAAGGGTTGTTGTATGAGGTGTTTTGTGATGCTTATTTCCTTAGTATGGGGTGTTTGCTGATGCAGAATAAGGGACTGATCTGTTATGGGTCTAGGAAGTTATTCCCTCACGAGCGTAAATATTCCACCCATGACCTAGAGATGGCAGAAGTAGTGTTCGAACTGATGTTGTGGCGATATTACCTCTTTGGGGAGCACTTTGTGGTCTTCTCAGATCACAAGATCCCACGTTATATCTTCTCCCAGCATGACCCGAACATATGTCTGCAGAGATGGGTTGACATTCTCCAAGACTATGACATTGAGATCTGTTACACTGAAGGTAAGGTAAATATTGTGGCTGATGCCCTGATTAGGAAGTCACATAAGGAAGTGGTTCGGGAATCCACTGATGCTTGGAAAGCGATGGGAGAGTTGGCGACGTTTCACATGGATGTCAGGGTAGAAGGTGTTATAGGCTATTTGTTTCAGATAACGGTGCATTACTCCTTGTTTTAGTAGGTGGAAGAGTCTCAGTGGGGGGACACCGAGGCAGAAGTGATGCAGGATTGTGTCGATCTGGGGAACTCTCAAGAAGGATGGTCAGAGGACAGCCGAAATCGGATGCTTTTCCATGGATGTTTGTTTATACCGGAGACAATGCATGAGAGATTTCACCGTGAGTTTCAGAGCTCAGCCTTGGCGGTACATCCATGAGTTTCAAAAATTTACCGAGGACTGAGGGAACAGTTTTGATTGCCCGGGGTGAAACAGGCAGTGGCGGAGTTTGTGGCTAAATTCCTAGTGTGTCAGCAAGTGAAGGTTGAACACCATGTTCCCAGTGGATTGTTACATCCTTTAGATGTCCCTAAGTAGAAGTGGTATGACATCGAAATGGAATTCATCACAGGACTACCTAGAGCCTAGGGTGGTTATGATGTTATCTAGGTAGTGGTGTATCGACTGATGATATCAGATCACTTATTAGAAATTAAGGATTCAGCCCCGGTGAGTACCTTTGAACAGAGGTACGTAGACGAGGTTGTGCGGTTGCATGGAGTCTCGAAGACTATCTTCTCAGATCGGGATACATGGATTACCTCATAAGTCTGGAGGGGGTTATAGCATGCTTTTGGAACCCATCTACGCCTTAGCACTGCTTTCCACCCCCATATTGATGAGAAGATAGAGTGGACTATCCATACGTTGGAGGACATGTTGCGAGCATGCATTGTGGATTTCGGAGGATCATGGGTACGACACATGACTTTAGTAGAGTTCACATACACCAACAGATTCCACTCTACTATTGACATGTCATAGTTTGATGCTTTGCATGGAATACTATGTCATTCACCAATATGCTGGGCAGAGGTTGGTGAGACAGGGGCTCTTGGGCCAAAGGTAGTGCAGAGCACCATCGAGAAAATCCAGCCTGTACGTGAGCGGATGAAAGCGGCTCAGGACCGACAGAAGTCTAATGTTGATCGTCGGAGGATGCATTTGGAGTTCAATGTGGGATACCATGTTTTCTTCAAGGATTCCCCTCGAAGGGGGAATCAAAGGTTCGGGGAGGGGAGTAAACACTCCCCTAGGTTCATCGAACATTTTGAGGTCCTCAGGCTAGTCGGCAAGGTATCATATCAGCTAGCCTTGCCACCTCAGTTGGAGAAGGTTCATGATGTCATCCACGTCTCCCAGCTACGTCGATACTTACACGACGACTCCCACATTATTGACTGGTAGAGTTATATATGGGAGATGACATGACCTTCAAGTAATGACCAGTCAGAATCGAGGACCGTAAAGAGAGGGTTCTTCGTGGATGAACCATTCCCTTGGTTCATGTGTTGTGGAGGAATGGCTGCCTTGAGGGGAGTACTTGGGAGAGGGAGGCCTAGATGCACGCTTAGTACCCGAAGTTGTTTTGACATGTTTTTTCCCTTGTTCTTCTATTCATTGTGTTGATGTTATACTCTGTACCTTTGATATATGGAATGCATGGCTTTTCTGTTATGAGACCTTTTGTTTCCTTGTTATCTATAAGTGTGTAGCATGTTCAGATGTGTGGGGAAAGGGAAAAACCTGACACTTAATCGAGACGCATTAATGAGGATGTGATTGAACATGTTCAGGCGAGTCAGTGCCGCCTAAAGAGGATAATATCTCCACATAAGAAAAGGTATTTTCCCCAAACCACATGTTCGGGCAATGTGTGGGTTGTACGGTGTTGGGTGCAGTGTAAGTTGGAAAATCCTAATATATGAAAGTAGTAAGGCCCAATATTTAGTCAATATGAATTAATGCGGATGCGATTAAACCTGTTCAGGTGAGTCAGTGCCTCCTAAAGCGTATAATATCTTGACATAGGAGAGGGAATTTCTAACACCTGTGATTAAGATTGTTGGTTGAGTTCCTGGTATAACGATAACCCTAAGCGGTATCTTTTCGGGTTCCTCTGGGTTGGATTTTGTATTCTAGGGGATGATAATGTTTTTAGAGGTATCTGATGTAATGGCCCGGACCTCTCCGGCCCCTTCCATTGCCAAAAAAGAAGGCCATGATGTGTTCTGGAGGGTAAAATGGACTTTTCCCACACTTTCCAGAATTTTGAAACTACACGCCGTGTAGTTTGAGTACACGCCATGTACCCCCTTGCCAGGAATACCCTGTTTTGAAGGACATGACATTCCCATGTGAAATAAATTGGTGCACGCGGTGTACCCTAAACTACACGTCGTGTAGTCTCTCCCCGCGTATGCGTTACCTTGTGTTGACCAGTCAACGGTCGTGTTCCGTGATGGAGTCGTGTCCTTGCCGTGTGAAATAAATGGGTACACACCATGTATCCAATACTACACGCCATGCAGTCCCCCCCCCCCCCCCCACATATGCGTTTCCTTCATACCGTGTGTTGACCAGTCAACAACCGCGTTCCGCGTTGAAGGCCGTGTTGGAAGCCGCGTGGTGACTGTGTGAAACGGCCGAGTACATGTCATGTACCATAATGTACACGTCGTGTACTTTTTCTTTTCTGGCCAATAAAAGGAGGGGTCATCTCCTCCTTTTCAACTCACCCCTATCCTCTCCATTTCTCTGGGCAAAGCTCTCCCAAGAGACTTGAAGGCTCTTTTTCTTCCATAACTTCTTTGTCCGATCTCCGATTTACGATCTATCACCGGACACGGGATTGTAACGACGAGGTAGAACTTCCGAGCATAGATCTTCTGTCTTTCCATCAGCTTATTCTTTCTGAATTCCACCCGAGGAGGTTTTTGCGGGACCCGACAGAAGTGACGGACGCCGACAAACATCTTCAAAAGTTGATCTGGGGGAGTGTTGTGATCAGAACCAGTTGAGGAAGGGATCTTACCTTCGTCTCTTTAAATTTTGCATCATGCGGGGTGGGTATCCTCTTGTTTTTATGAGAAATACTGGAACCATTAAATAAATATAATAACTGGTTAAAGAACGGTGATGAGAATGTTTTTATGTTTATCTTTTTTTATCTTATTGTTTTGTTATGAATTGAATAGACTTATGCCTACCGAAAATCACGGTCTTTGGGGGCCTTTTCATTTGCAATTAAATGTTTTCGTATCTTTCTAGATTGTTTTCCTGAATGAAACTTTGTTGAAAGTGGAATTTGGTTGATCACGTAATGTTGGCTGATTAAAATCTAGAACCCTTGTGTGATCACCCCGGTTAAAAAAATTGAATAATGAACATGTGGGTGTTGGCTTGGATACGTGGAATGTGATGGGGGTGTTTTGTGGGTTGTTGTGGATCGGGTGATGTGCGGGGCCGCAGTTTACTTGGTTGTGGGTTGGTGTGAATGTTATCTTAGTGATGGGAAGCAGGGCTGTGATAAATGGTATTAAAGGGATAATGACATACGAGTTTGGGGGTGGTTGTGGTTATGGTGGTTGGAAGAGGGGCTACAAGGATGAGCTTGAGGTGAATGAACAGTGGGTTGTGAATAATAAAAAAAAATTGGAATTGTTAATTAATGGTGGGGTGTGGTAATGAAACGAGAATAATAATTAATGGGGTTGGATGGTTAATAAGAACGACATTGTTGTGCTGCTTGTGTTTTCCTAACATGATTTTTGGATGGCAGGGATATGTTTTACGAATGATCGATGTGGTGGGTTGTGGATAGATTCCCATTATTTAAGGAACTAATAAACTAATTCTGCTGAAATATGAAAAACTAAATGGGGTTGGGGTTGTTTGTTGTATGCATACTTCGTGGTAGCATTGCCGAGGCACATTCTCAGTTTCTCTGTTTAGATGTCATAGGTTGGGATGAGTGTTTGATATATATATATATATATATATATATATATATCTGTATCTTTGTGTTTTATCTCACCCCACCCATGTTGAGCACTTAGTGTCGAACACTCCCATTTCATGGGAGAGGGTGTTTTCCACTTAGTTACTAGCTCCTTCCTACTCCTTCTTGCCTAGGTTATGATGGCTTGAGGTGACCTTACACCTAAGACCATTCATGTAAGTTTCAATTGGGGTGATTCTAGCCCAAGACTCTTTGGGCATGCTTTACTATTTCCCATGAATCTTCGGGATGAGGGCCAGGTGTGTGCGGGTGGGATACGTGGTTGTGAGGCCCAGGTGTGTACAGGAGGGATACGTGGTTCTGAGGCCCATGTGTGTGCGGGCGGGGAGAGTGTGGCAGCTTCAGGATGTTTTCCGTTAGGAAGAGCAGCTAACTAAAGGGAAATGATGTGGGGTACCCAATACTCTTGTTCTTATATACTACTAACTATTGTGATTGTGTTTTTTGTGAGTGTGGCTGGTGAGGTTGGGTGGTTATAATTCCTTGCTAGGTTTCTTCTGTTGTTCTCACAAGACATTAGGATGTCTCCCTAATTGTGCATGAGAGCTTTAGGTTTCCATACTTAGTATACTTGTATGCTCACCCTACGTTTACATTCAGGTTTCTAGGAGGACTACCAGGGCCGTGCGGTACCCTACTAGTCGGACAGTTGGAGTTGTTGCTGTTTCTATACACTTGTTTCTTTTTGGTATTGTACTTTGAAATTTCTTGTACTTTCACCTTGTAATAAAATTGTTTAAACGTGCATGTGTGCTAGGTTTGGGTTTATTTCTATACACTTGTTCTTTTCCTTTTTGGTGGTTGACTTGTCTTATTTCTCGATCTTAAAATAAAAAAAGGGCAATGCCACCCATATTTGTGAAAACTCATACCCTTGGTGTTAGTCACCAACTCGGGGCCTACTGGAGGCGGGACTCGGGGGTCATTATCTCCCTTTCACTATTTCCAGCTCAGGAGGGGCATATTTGGTGGGAGATGGTCATGACAGATATTCTCTCTAATAAATATTTTTTGTGGTGTATGTGCTACCCATGATTTTATTAAATATATATTATACGTAATTTTTTGGGTATTTAAATGTTTTTCGTATGATTCTCCATTCAAGGGTTTATATGTTCTAAAGGTTACTAAATCGGTAAACTATTTTTTATCGAATTGGCTTCATTGAGACTCATGTTTTGTTATGCACCTAAGTACTTTTTCAATGAGTTTTTAAATCCACTATAAATGTTATAGAATAAAACATTTTTAATATATTTTTTAATAAGAATGTAATTATATTTTATTACATGTAGATTATAATCTTATGTTACCATGTGATATGAATTTATTGAAATAATCACTTCCGTTCTCATGATTGTTTATGATAATGTTTCTTTTGATGAAATATTCAGATCAATAACTCAATAAATTCATAAATTTTCTGATCCTATGGTTATTAATTCTATATTCATGTATTGGAATCACATTTCTAAACATTGGTACATAATATAGTTATGAATGAGTTTTTTTTTAATGCTTGACTTTACCCTCTCTTCGATAGGAAAAAAATATTTTCTAAAAAAGGGTCTGAATATATATTATCATTCCAATGTAATCATCTAAATAAATTTAAACCATTTTTATAATTTAATAATGTCCTCAAAGGAAACATATTATCTCATTCTTAACAAATCATGTTTTTATCCATTTTTCAATGAAAAAGGCATGTTCTTTTTAACTCATATGACAAGTATGATTTTACCCTCCATCTTTTATCTGATGATTTTGTTACCTTTTTAAAATAATACAATTTATAAATTTTTTGTAAAATTATGATAATGAACCTTTTCAAAACATTTTAATGATTTTATTAATATATTTATGATTATTTTTAATGTAATGGTTTTAGAAACATTTCTAATAATTCATTCCACATTTTAGTTTTTTTTCAATGTATATTATTCTAAAAATTATTTTAATATTATTTTATAATCAATCAAAAAAATGGTTTTGAAATGACTTCAAGTCTTATTTATATATTTTAATGGTATATTATATGAAACAAATTTTTTTTATTTTCTATACTAACATGTTTTTTTAATGAAGATATAATATTTTCCTCATTAAATGTCTTTGAAATTAATTGGGATAATTATTTTCCATCAACGATTGAATCTGTTGATGCCACTCTTTCCCTTTATGGTAATGATATAATTATTACATGTATTTCTTTCAAATGAATGGTTTATGATTTATTGTATGGTATTTATGAAACTCATTTATCTTTTATATGTATAAAACATTTGAAACCCACATTTTTAATAGGTTAGGTTTATAATGAAATGTGCATGAAACCATTAACTTTTTCCATAGGTTATGATACAATTACATGTTTATGAACCCAATTTAATTTTACAGTTAATGATATTATTGATGAAGATATTGTATTACATGTATATATGATTTCATCAGGATATGGGTGGGACCTATATATCCCTCCAATCCAATGTTAATGATTTATATCTTTTGAGATAGACAAAGATAGTATTGGGATTGAACCTTAACTACTATGATGGCTGTGTGAGTGAACCATGACTTATGAGATGGTTTTTGGAGTGAAATAATGATACTAACATGGCCATGGGTGTCAAAAATGACTACAATGAAAATATAAGTTGTGAATACATATTACTAAGATGGTCTTGATAGAGATACCTTATCTATTATGGAAATCATTATATTCTATGGTTTTCCCGAAATTCAAAATTCAAAATTACATTTGCTATCATATAATTTTTCCTTTATTTAATTATGATTAACTTATTATATACTAACAACATTTACTCCATGATTTATGATGATGATCATTGACATGCAGGGTATAATTGGCTGTTTTCATGATAATGATGTTACAAACTCTGCCCATGTGTTTTCTTACATGTCTCCATTTTTAACCATTACTGAGCATATGAGATCACCCCTTTTTACAATTCATTTTCTAGGCACTGGAGAATGGTTTTTATAATATATACAAAATATGGAAATCATTATGGGGGATATTGATGATCCTTCATAAGGAAATTATTTTGATTCCCTATTTACAATGGAAATAATCTATTACGGTCATTGGGAATGAATTTTTGTAATGTAATCTGAAAAATCATCTAAAATGACGTAATATCATTGTATATTATAATTGAGTCTCATCAGTTGGCATCCTAGAAAGGGTTGATGTATCCATTGCAAAATAGGATTAGAAAAACATAATGAGATCCCTTGGTATATTTCTATGGATAATAGTACCCCATTTGTGCAGAATTATGACACTACAATTAAAATTTTAAATCCAAAGGGGATTCATATTTTGAAAATATAATATTGATAATAAATTATTTATATTTTAAATTTTATTATGAAATGCTGGTGATTTGAGGTATAAAAAATCATTGATATTTAAATTTAACTTTTTTCCAATTCTTCTTGGAAGATTAATTGAAAAAATGTAGATAAATGCATGCATATGTGTTATCAGATGTCGTTGTAGTAGAGACTCAATTATGGATGTTAGGTTGACACAAAGTTTGATCCTTGTAGTAGTTAATTTAGGATTGAAAAATGAAACCATGAATTCATTTTACTATAAGTGATATAAGAAACAAAAAAGGAAAATGGTTACACATGAATATGTGGGTTATTTTTATTAGTTATTTAAATATAAAATTTTAATTACAAATGGAAATAAAAATTTGAAACATAAATTGGAAATAGAATAAATATATGCATTCAAATGATACTTTGAAAGTTCATCAAAAAATATCATTAAATCTGATCATTATTTTCATTAATGATATACTTTATACAGGGAATAATTAATTAGTAGGGATTTTTCTTTTTCGTAGAGTCACAATACATTATACCATTTTCTTTTACCAAATCATCACTATCAAACCCAATCGTAATATTTTTCAATATGAAAAAAAATAATTTAATGGATAAGTAAATGAAAATTCATACAAGTGTAATCCTCAAGCATAAATCACATTTTTACCATTTTCAAACTAAGTGGATCATATGTTGTTTTTTATGGTGGGGGAAAAAGTAAATTAGAAAAAAAATCAGTATTATCTAGATAAATGGTGTTATGAAAATAATAGACAGTGATTATTTAATCCATTTACCTAAATAGAATAAATATTTGTAGCTTTTACAACAAATCTATCAACAGTATTGCAGCTGAATCCTGAAGATCCAACTCTTTGAAGACCCAATAATAGAATTGTAAATTGAATATTATAATAACATGTACTATTAATACTAATAAATATTATTGGAAAATGTGAAAATAATAGTACATGGACATGGTACTTGGTAATACGTATGTGTAATAATTCAATACTATAATGATCCTATATAATAATTTTAAAAGGTATATTGTCATATAGAATTTATATTGATAATAATGCAGGTAATGAAATTGGAATCTCTATATACATGGTTTTCTACTATGATATGATGGAAATATTTGATATAATTATTATTATCAGTGATGAAGATAAATTTTTATGTGTTCTGTTCTAAGAACAATGAGATTTTTGAATGATGTATCTTTTGACATCTAAGGAGAACAATACTATTTTTTATTTTGATATATCAATCTATAATGGAAATCCAATCCAATGATGTTTATAATTTATATATTATAGGCCATGTACATTGAAATAAGGTAAATATTTTTTATCATTAAAAAAATGTTGAATAATTTTACCTTTATGAATGAATCTCTCAATGAAGAATCTATTCTTCTTATAAAATGCATCACCTACTTTTCAAAAATAATTTCTGAAAAAATATTTTTTTATCTGTCACTATAAGTTTCATTCTAAATCTATTGGAAATAATGTTATCATAATTCCTTGATTTATTTCATATTTGATTAATTTAGATACTATCCAAATACTGATGTAAAAATAAATAATGAAGGAGAACATAAAATACTATCTAGGAGTAGCATCGAATGAGAAATATTTTTAATTAAGGAACCAAATGATGTCTTTTGTAGTGTGTACATTAAATATATAACAGAATAATTATTAAAAATAATAGAAATGGTTGATTTGATGTTTTTTGTGTTGTAGCGGTAAGCTCGCATATTTTTGGAAATGATACAATTATTGATATTAAATTATCAATTATTATATAACTTCGCTATGAATTACTGAATTGTACATAACAAAATTATAATTTGAGGATACATTTCTTACCAACAGATAGTTTTCACCATTAAAAATTATTTTTTTGTTATCCTAGAAATGTATAGGAGTAATAGAAGTTCATGAATGTATTGATGGTGGACTCTGAAATAATGATTAAATGATCAACCCAAATCCGGTAAATGAAGAATTCAATGAATTAAAAACAATATTTTAGAGATATTACATTCATGATGTCTGGTTTTTTGAAACATAAAATCTATAGAAGTAATATCTGGGATTATATTACATTTTTTTGAAGAAATGGAAGATTATATTGTCATGGTTGTATAGTATTTTGGATACACTAATTTTAGTTGTGATAATGATTGATACTGAAAAAATTTCAATAATAGTATCATAATTTTATGTGACTAATTTTAGAACATCCTTGCTAATAGTAAGAGGGATGTGGTATTTTGTTTCTATAAATCACACAACTCAATCTCATTTTCAAATCCATTTGAAAGATAAAATGTTTTTGGAATCATTTATTTTTACATGTATTGTTAAATGTTTATGGAAAACTATCCCGATAAGCTACAGATAATTCATAAGACTGTATAAGAATATATAGGAATATCATTTTCAATTATAAATATTCATTAATGTAAGGTTAGAATACAAGTTTTCTAAACTATCATCGTCAATTTGGATCTTATGTTGGGTGGTCACAATAGAATATATCAGATATGAATTGTTAAGATGTCAAACATTTTCTGTAAAATGTATGAATAAATTAAAAATTAATTGAGAATAAAAAAAATTTATAAAGGAATTATTATTTGAAACTAGATATTATATGTTACCAATAAAGACCAAACATAATAGTATGTATTTACAACAGTAATTGTTTAGAATTTATTCTTCAATAACAAGAAGCATTGAATCTATAAATAATAATAACATCCATGAAAATGTAATATTAATTGATACTTTGTGTTATATGTTTTGAATAATGATAAAATGTAATATCATTCCATGATAGCTGTATTTTTGATGAATTTATTCATAATGAAACAATTAGTGATGAAGTGTTAAATAATCATAGCATTTAAGAAAATGTAACGATTATTAAATGTAAAAATTATTTGTTGTTCTTGAACTTCCTCTTAAATTATTTCATCAATAAAAAGATGTGAAAACAAAACACTTGAATTTGGAAATCGGTTAGCTTTACCTACATCATTATTATGAAAATAAATCAAAAAACATGTATTATCCCAATGTATTTTACTTGATTTGGAAAAATTTTGGATTTTTATTATACTATAGAATATGATTTCATGCATGGTTGTTTTGTACATGGGAATTAGTTGGTGGATAGAAATTATAAAATAAACTTCTATCCCCTATAAGAATATTTTTTAAATCAGTTACTAATCCTTTAAAATCAGAGATATCACAAATCGTTTTCATAGAATATTTTCTAGTAATATTGGTACATAATAAAAAAGTTATGGAAACTGTAATTGAAGTTTAACATTATTATATAGTAATCCCACTTTGTCCATCACAATGAATGAGATCAACAAAAACAATTTTGTATGTTGATGATTTGTGGGACCACATATTCTATACACTCACTTGTTTTATTAGTGTTTCATATTTTCCAATGATAATCTCATTCCAGTGAGTAATTGTGAAAAATATATTTGTAATTTTTCTAGTTTTTAGTCAATGTACTGATATAACATTGTATGAAATAATGTAGGTCATGTAATTATCTATATCATAAATGCATAACCACTTTGAAATTTTTTTATTAAAAATTAAAATATACCTAACGACGGTTAGAAATGTTTTCCCTATACATGTTGTTTTGTGTATAATCAGACATTGGGATCTCTCTATCATCAAATTAAATTTTAAATTTCATTTATCACCTGACCCTTGAAATGCAAACATATAGTTTTCCATGAATTAATACATGATTATGAAGATATTAATATATAAAAGATAGTGATTTCCCTTGACCTTATTAATTGTCATTGCATAAAAAAATAATATATGGATATTGTCTTCATGGTAATTTGGAAGGCCATCGATCATTAGAGTCAGTCATATAAACTCATGGAATGAAATCCAGATACCTAGAATGACAACAACACAAATCTATACACTAAGGAAATCCTCACCCACATGTGTAACAATCATATGAGTATCATTACACAATCCCACTGATTATTCTATATTTCCTTAAAACAAAATGGGTGCCTAGATCATCAATGTTATTTTGTGTATAGCGATCCTAGAGACATTGATTCACCTTGAAACATTGGATTTATAAATTCTCTGTGTCCCATCCATATCAAATATTTCATTTGAAATACAATCATAATAGATGAGAAATTTTATTTCTTAACAACTATGAGTTAACATGATGTCATTTATTTCATGAACAATGTCACATTTTTGGTACTAATATAGAACATCAATTATAATAAGAAACATCTCTATACTTATCCTTGAAATTTGGGAATGAAAAATCAATAGATGTGGTTATTGGGGAATGTTCCGTTGTTAGAAGATATCTCGGTTGAATATGAATGATTTTTTTAGTATCATTGACTTCACCAATATGACCATCACCGATATCCAAAGTGAACATAGAAATCTACTGAACATCTTGTAAACCGTAATTGAAATTATTTGAATTAAACCTCATGTTTTTTTTCAATGTTAAAACCTTACAGTATTTTTATATATATGATAGATTAATATATGAAAATCCAATGTCACATATTTGAAAACTAGGGGTACATGATGTATTAGTATAATATCACCACCCAAGAAAAGTGTTAGACCAGTATATGGTTAATATTCAGTATTTAAATATTTTAATTATTATATAACTCTTAATTTATCATCAAGATCATAAAATCATTTTTTATTATTAATTGGTGCATCATAACTGATAATCAATTTCGATGATATTAGAACTTCTGCAATATAAATCCTTTACTAAATATTAATAAAATAATAATCATTAATATATATTGGAATTTGATATTTGGAATGAACTATCACCCCACATTATAGTAATAATGAAGCTATTCTATAGGAATATACTAAAAGAACAGTCTTTCCTTCTGACCATAGTAGTCATGTTATGCCTCTTGATATTAAAGAATTTCTAGTGCCTCCAAATCCATACTAGAAAAAAATCCCCCAATTGTAAAAGATATAACAAACATTATGACACCCATCATTTGTTTCTAGTCAACAGTTATCCTAATTTATATTGATTTTTACTCATCATGAATATTTTCCCATTGTAATTAATCTATTCTCCAATCAACTAATTTTGTTATGTATTATATGACGTTTCTAGAAGTGGTACTATAGGATAAAATTGAAGTGAACTGCACTTAATATATATAATTTTGTTTATTTCATTCAATGAAATCATTTGACCATGATGATATATTTGTGTAAAATCAATTGGAATGGGAATTAATAATAAAAAAATAAAACATTAGATATCATTACCCATCAACATTGGATGACATAATTAAGAAATTTTCATTTACATTATAGAAATAACCAAACTATTATGACATAGATAACAAATTCTTTTAGTATATGGTGAAATAATCTCCTAAAATCAATTATTATTAATATAGAAAAACCATAAAAACATAGTACAATAAATTCGTTTTTTTTAAACATTCTCCGAAGATATAAAAATAATATTTTCACTATTTAATCTGCATTAATGTATTATTATAAATATTATTTGATTCATAACATATAATAATAATAATATATGAAAAAATATCTAAAGATATAATATATGGAAGCGATAATTTTTCTATAAAATTAGATAACAGATAATGTAAATTTTATATACCTTGAATTTGTATCATTTTTTGGGGATATTGAATATCATTAGTTTGGTCATGATAGGTTCCCTTCCATATAATGTTAGGTCATGAAAAGGTATTTAATAATAACATATTAGTAAATGGTTACCATAAGGATTGTTATATTCCCTAAGTCAAAACTATTTTTAGTGCATAAAAAAACTCATGGTAATCCGATAATAGTCCCATAGATGAACATGAATGTCTGAAACTATTATGGGTAATGTTGTTCCCTATTTAATAGAATCAAATGAAGTCAATCCTATATTCATTATAAGCACTATCTTCATGTAAAATAATTTTCTAGTGGTATATGGAACATAATAAAATATTCCAATATTAAACCCCTTCTTTCATGTATATTATTTTTTATCATGACGGTTTGTGACCAGTCTTATTGGGAATTCCTAATATGTTAGACTTATTCACTGTGGGTACATAAAATTTTCTTTAAACCATGATGTAAAAACGGTGTCAAAGATGTTTCTCTTTATCATGATGTCTACAATATTTTCGTTGTCTATGTAGGTTACCATTTTTTATCCTGGTAAAAGGATATTCTACCTCACAACTGGATGATATCTTGAATAGAAATCATGAAAGAAGATACATCATTATTTCTCACATGTTTTTATTTAACGGAAGTGATATTATTTTTTAATCGTGTATACATAGTTCTATGGGATGTTTCTGCAAATTTTGATCAACTTCAATATTTATATGGGATTGATAATTCATTAGTAAATTAAAATTGTATAGAATAAAAAATAAATACCCTAATGCAATTCCATTCATGAATACAGTACTTCTAGAATATTTTATTTTCTATAAAACATATGCATCATCAATGGTTTTTATATGTTAATTTTTTTTGGATAAACCATTAACTTTTTTCCATTTTGCATACAAGGTGATCGATTATTGGAATGGCCACATGGGCCATGGATCACAAAATTTTCATCTTCATCATGTTGTATTACGAAGATAAATTTATTAAGAATGTAAACATAAAAAATTATGTTAATATTTATTAGAGTGATCTATTTGATTCTATGAAATACAAATAATTAAAATCATACCTGTGTCAACCCTGTTTTTTGGAACCCCATAGTTAGAACAACTACATTGATGATAGTATGTAAAATGAATAACAATGAAAAAGGAGAAAATTAAATCATTAATTGTAATCCTATATAATTCTAGTTACCCAAGTTTGTACCTTATCATGACTTTCAAATGAAATATCAATCAAAACAATCATTCATGAGAACTAAGACCTCAATATTTCAATTTTTTGACACTATCTGAGGAAGGAATGTATGCTGAAGTTTTTTTTCTCAAAAAAATCCTTAATTTTCATGCCACATTGGATTATATATAACGGTTAAAAAATCATGACACCCTACCCATTTTCTTAATTAACATAAAATATTCGTAATACGGAATCATATACCTTAGGTCACAAGTAAATGTATAAGAGAAAATGACACGGTTATCACATGAAGACACATCTCGGTCACCTATATAGAATGAATCATGAAACAAATTTTATACTTCATCCCTGAAATTTTCTTGATTAAAGTGAATAAGTTATATTCATTTGGACTCAATCATTGTATATGAAAATATAATAAATTACATCATAAGCCTTTTCGAATAAAATATCGTCGATGCATCATCATAACAGAATTGCAAGACAAAAGAAAAATATTCTATCATTGATACTTTTATATGTTTTCACTTGTAATAGTGTATGTAACACGATGGAGGATGTTATCAATATATTAATCATATCCTACCGGGATGACAAACAGATATTTAAAAGGAATGTACAATGGGTGATGATCATATAACCATTGAAATTCACCACATTTTACTTGAATAATGATATGCCTCTCAGGATTAAGATATTCAGTGTCCCAACATATAGAATTTCAATATACAATTTATTTGGAATGTTATATGTTTTCTCATCCCTTACTCAACATTTATGAAGGTTTAGTTTCAAAATTGAAATTTCGTGACTCTCATAAATTCCCATTCAGTTCTGAACTGGCATGCTAAAACACGAAATTCAAGATTCATTTTTTTGATTTCGTAAAAAAAATAGATAAATAATAAAATTTTTGTCTCAATCATTTATTATATATATGAAAGACATGTTAATACAATGGTAAAATTATATATAAAGTTTTTTACCACTAATTGTAAAAGTTATTAAAAAGCCCATAATTTGTTGTAGGATTGATTTGTAGTGTCGTATACATTTAGTTGTGCATGATTTTGTGGATTTCCATCATCGGGACATAAGCATCCACCTCAATTGTAGATTTTTCCATTTAGTCTAAAAATATTTGGAGACCACTATTTTTAAAATATTTTCCAACATTTCCGCCCACTGATGTGAATGCTAACAGATGGATGAAAATGTGGATGTGGTCTTGGATTGTTATTTATTATGTAGAGGTATGATTTAAAAGAAATATTATAAGATATTGTGGAAATGTAGGCAATACGCCTAATGAAATATTTCCTAGTGTGCTGCATAATGAAAAATATGGTATATAATTATTGCTATACTTTTTATTCCTCTATTGAAATTGTATCATCGTAGGTAAATAAATAAATAATACATTTTTATAATTATTAATATATGTGAATTAAATATTAATTTTACTTTAAATGGGTTTATATTCTATATGGCATACTTGATACACAACAACGAGGTTCTTTGAAATTATATGTTTCACACTAATAATATAATAATTTTATTTTAAATTTTGTTAACGCTTAGTCTATGTATTTGAGAGAGTGAATAGAAATTAATAAAATATGATTATACAGGTTTGTTAAATGTTTTTATATATTTCCATTAAATTTTAGAGGCATAAAATTTGAATTATTCTAATTTTTAGCAAAAATATACTAATATTCTTTAAAAGGTCGATTTACCGCCTTTTCATGAAGAACCCTCTATAAATCTTGTTTTGGTCAAATTTATATATTCTTTTTTAAAAAATAAAATTCGTCATCTGAATCGTGACATCATTATTTTCTTTTGGTTTAATTTTGGTATTTTTCTGATAAAGTTAATTTTTTAATGAATAGTGAAAAATTATGTATTTTAATACAAAACTACCTTTTAATAGAAATTTTTTAAATGGTTTGATCATATTTTTAATTGATTTTAATGTTCAATTAGATTATATTTTTTTCATTTAATCCTATGATGGTCATTGGAATTAATTTCACTATGAAATTGGACCTAAACATGTGTCAATCCTTTGAAAGATAATATTTCCTCAAAACATGATTTTTGTTCTGACAACGAGAACAAATATTTAATTAATTAATCCTAATTCTATGTTTTGAATTTGGTAAAATGAAAACCATTTTTTAATTTGGAAAATCAAATATAACTTAGGTTGTATTTATGGTAGTTTTCTGAAAAACATCAATTTTTGATGAATAATGATAAAACTAAGTAGTAGTTAAAAACTGAATTTTTCATTGAAATGAAATTTTAACGCATAGTTAAATTTAATTTTGAAAATAGAAAATATATGGTTTTCATTTGTAAGTAAAATAATGTTCAATAAGATAAAAATAATATTTTCCGAAAATTAACTTTGGAAATTTATTTACTGTGGTTAAAGGTAAATAGGGTAATTCATGTTAAATAAATATTATAATAATTTAAGATTACATTGAAACTTTCCCTAAGCTTATTTTATGAGTCATGTCCGACCATGGGAATCCTTAGGTATATTTTGGGACACCATGGAGGCACTTTTGAGTGATAATGGCACTTTATTTTAATTAACATGATATAATAACAAAAATGACATATACAAATATATTTTAGTAAATAAATTTTAAGAAGAGGTTATATAAGCTATATATTCAACTATAAATATTCAATGGTAAGATGAAAAATTATCTACATCAGAGTATTTTTGTAATTAATTTTTAGTCATTAAATAAATAAAATTATTTATGGTACAATAATAATGCAGTGTTCACCTCATTAATAAATGATTTAAATAAATAATATTATAAATATTACAATAATATCCAAAACCATTCCAATTATTATTGGATGATTATATATAGAACATGAGTCACATTATCTTATAATTTAATAAAATTTTTACCTTTAGAAACTGAAAACTTAATATATAATAATTTAATATTTTCACACTTTCCTAAAGAGCGCATCCTCCCCTTATAAAAGGACACCAATTATGACCCATTTATCAAACCAATGAAACCCATAGGATCATCCAAACCCTGAATAAATAATCTCTAAATATCCCTATCAATCACCTAAAATCATTAACTTAGGAAGAAAACATATCAATAACTACGTTTGATTTAAACCAAAGGGAGTTTCCTGAATTAAATGCAACGATTTCTCTTAAATTCATTTCTTTTATTTTACTTCACCAACCCTTAAATAAATTTATTATTTTATATTATAAAAAAACAACTTTCCTCAACATAATTGAATGTTATTATGAAAAGGATTCTAACAACAATAACACACACCTCCATCTAATGGTAAAGAACATACTATTTCTGTGGATGGTAAACTAACGCCTCATGAAAAGATGATTGTTCAATTATCTCCTATCAACTCTCATAGTGGAAATTAACATGAAATTAAATTTATATATGATATATATTATGTTTATCTTTTCATTATACTTCTGTATTTTCCATTTATAGCATAAATTTATGGTTTCTATTACGGCTAATCACGATAGTTTTATTTGAGAAAGTGCGGACAAACACCCCCTCAATGTTATATGAATCGTTAATGACACATGTTGGACGTATAAAGGATATATAATATGATATTACATGTGATATAACACTAGAATTATAATTTACATATGTATCATTATGTTTTAATTTTATTAAAATAATAAATATAAATGAAAGTTGCGTTTATGCGTACGTACGGCTTACAGTCTCCATGAATGGTGCATTTCATTTCTTACCTCCAAATATTATGCACTATTATATATACATGTATATGAAAGATATATATAATATAAATGATATCTAAATAATGAATATCATTCTGGATATAATGAACGTTTGACCATGTGAACAGTTTGTAATTATAAGATGTCCATTTTTGACTCAAGTACCAAATATCGACAAAATGACCATTATTATCTTAAATGATTATATAATTTTTATAACATGGAAATAAGTTATATAAAAGTAATAATAAACTTAAAATGGTTATTAAGGAATTATAAATTATCTTTAGTTTATTATATAGGAGATCAAAGAACGAAAGGGTCAAAATGGACACGAGGTAAGGAACCTCATCTCAATATCCTTTCATTAAGGAATATATTTTTTTAATACATGATTTTCTTTTATACGCTGTCTAAACACCTTTTGATTTTCATTTAATTCTAAGGGAATTTTTTAATATAAATAAATTTACTAAAAAACTAATAATAATGATTCTTTTTAGTTTACACAGGGACAATGATGTTTCTGCCTCCACAAGTATTATTTGATGTTTGTATTCCACAACAAAATGTAATGTTTTCAAAAAGAAAATAAATACCATATACCCTTTTATGTATATTGGTATTGAAAATGGTTTTGATAATGTATTTTTTATGTCATTAAATTTAAATGATATATTTTGATTCAAATGTGAAATGTTATCTTTCCATTATTTTGTTTTTTGTGTTACAAATATGTTATGGATCTTGGGAATTGTTACGTATAAGGGTGGTTCCTTGATAAACCTAGGGTGGGTGATCATGATATAGCTCTCTAATGGATTGGGTAATGAGATGGAGGTAAACCTGAATGTTTATCCCATGAGATTTAGGGAATATATTGTGATGGGTATTTGAATTGTAACTCTCTTTGTAGATATGATAACTGCAATATAAGTATGATATGTATGCCTTAAGATTCCTTTATGATTTCTGTTTTAGATTTTTTATTCTTAAATTTTATGATTTCATGAGTTATGTTAAAGATTTTATGTTATGTATGAAATGATGTTCTAATGTTTTCATTCATCATTTTATAACCCTTACTGACCATTTTATGCTCATCCCATGTTTTGAAATATTTTTCATAGGACCTAATGATGAATAAGGCCAAGGATGGGATCAAGGAAAATTCATGATTTTTAAAACATGAGACTAGACATGACTCTTTTTCATGATTGATTAATTGATTAAAAAATCTCTACTGAGTAGAACTGTCTACCTTGTAATTTTTGAGATGTAATGTAATAGTTATGATTTAATTTTCTAAATATCTAAACTGGAAAAGATACTCAATGTTTACTATTCATTTAATTCATGATTATTTAATGTTTTAGGCCAGGTCCTTGTAGTTTGTATCAGAGTTCAGTTTAGAAAAAATTAGGATTTAGGGTATTGTTAAATTAATATCTATAAATTACATTATGTTAATATTGAAATGATATTGCATTTTCATATTACCATATTGCTTCACCTAATATATTTTGCTGTTCAGAATGGTTTTTCATTGAGGAAACAAGGCAGCTATGATGGGAAGACATCAAGAGGAAGACAACCTTCCAAATTAGTATCCTGAGATGGTTAGAATTGGAACTGAATAGTTTGTTTCAGTGATGGATCAGTTTACTCAGGTGATAAATGGTGGTTTTGTTTGTTTATTATATTTTGGGATTATTCTAAAAGAAATGTGGAACATGAATACATTTAAGGGTTGTATTCCAAACCTTAAAAGAAAATAAACTATTTGGTACATTTAGCTGGTGTGAGTTTTGGTTACAAAAAATTTCATTACTCGGTCACATTGATTCAAAAAATGGCATAACTATTGATCCAGTTAAAACAAAAGTTGTTGAAGAATGGCATAGCCCATTAAATATAACCGAGATTTGTAGTTTTCTTGGTATAGAAGGTTATTACCAGAGGTTTTTTTGATAATTTTTCATGGTTATATATTCAAATGACTAAGTTAGAATTAAAAGGTGGTATGCTAATTAGGGAAAATAAATGTGATGATTGTTTTTAGAAAATTAACAGATGATTGTTGAATGGTCCAGTTTTGGAACTACCTTCCCGAAATGTTGAGTTTTTTATTTACAGTTATGCTTTGATGAATGGACTTGGTTGTGTCTTTAGCCATATTGATCAGGTAATTTCTTTTCCTTCATGTCAAATTATGCCTCATTAGTAAAATTACTCTAAACATTATTTCGAATAAACTATTATAGTTATTAGACTTAAAAAATTGGAGGCATCATTTCTATAGATTAAAAGCTGAAATATATAGTGACTACAAAAGATTGAAGTATATATTCACTCAGAACGAATTGAAATTGAGACACAGGAGATGATAGGAATTAATCATGGATTATGAATGCATGATTAATTATCACCTAGGAATCGAAAATAAAGTGGCTGATGATTTGAGTTAAAAAAGTAATGCTTCAATGTACATGCTCTTTTTAGAAAGATATCCTTTGTGTTTTGATTTGATGAAATTATTCATAGAACTTGTTGGTGAAATAATTTCTTTAAATTTTTTTTCAGGTGATAGTAAAATATTCTCTATCAGATAGAATAATGAATTCACATAAAGAAGGTAGTGAGTTGCAAAAAAATGTAGAGTTGTATCATAATGATATGTTTCGTAAATGTAACATTGATAATGATTGTGTTTTTATGATTGTGAAGTGATTATGTGTTCCTTGTGATTCACAGTTGAAAATTGAGTTGTTATGTGAAGATCATCATTCTCCATTTGTATTTTATCCTACCAGTACTATGATTTACAATGATCTTTGGGAGTATTAATGGTGGAATGGAATGGAAAGAGATATTGCTAATTTTACTGTGAAGTGTTTGACATGTTAGTTGGTTAATGCAGAGAGGCAATGACTGAAAGGGATTCTTTAGACTTTACAGGTGACATAGTGGAAATGGTAAAATATATCCCTGGACTTCATTGCGGGATAACAAAATACATCTCGAGGTAATAATGAAATATGGTTTATTGTTGATCAGCTAACTACGTATCATCATTTCTTTCCTATTCGAGATACTTTGTCTCCAGATCAACTTTATCAGTTATATATTAATGACATATTCATGTTGAATGGAGTTCCCCTATACAATGTATCTGATCATGATCTGAAGTTTAATTCTAACTTTTGAAATGACCTTCAAGAGTCATTGGGTACTGAATTAAATATTATTACAAATTTTCATCTGCAATCAGATGGGCAGTCAGAACGAACAATTAAGTCTTTGGAAGATATGTGATGTGTTTTCTCGATGTATTATCAGGGAAGTTGGGTCTAAGAACTTTATTTGGTTGAATTTTCTTATAATAACAGTTTTCATTCCAGTATATAGATGGTTCGATTTGAGGCATTATATTGGAAGAAATGGTAAACTCCATCATTTTGGGATAAATTAGGTGAAAGAAAGTTGATTGGACCAGAATTGATAGACGAGATGGAAGGAAAAGTTTAGTTGATTCAAAAGCACATGATAATAGCATATAGCATGTAGAAAATTTATGTGGATAATTGGAGGAAGGATATTTCCTTTGAGGTAGGTGGTCATGTATTTCTCAATGTATTTTTTCCATGGAAAAGTGTGATGGGTTTTGGTAAGAATGGAAAGTTGATACCGAGGATCATTGGACTCTATGAAATGTAGGAGAAAGTTGGATCAGTTTCTTATAGAGTGGCATTACCTCCATGTTTATCCAATGTACACAATGTTTTTCATTTTTCAATGTTGATGTAGTATATTCCATATCCATATGGTGTTTTAAGTCCAGATGCAGTTCAGTTGGAAGATAATCTATCCTATGAGGAATTTCCAGTCAAAATTCTTGATCGAAGAGAGGAAGCGATACAGAATAAAGTAATTCACATGGTAAAGGTTTTGTGGAAAAAAATATGATTGAAGAGGCAATGCGGATTTCAGAAAATGATATGAGGGATAAATAACCCCATTTATTTGATTAATGATTAAAATTGTGAGGATGAAATTTTCAAAAGTGGGGAAGGATGTAACATCCCAGGTAAATAAAGAAATTATAAATTTTCATAATTATTCATATTTGTGAATTAAATATTAATTTTTCTATAATAGAGTTGATAGACTCGATGGAGTACCTAATACACAACAACAGGTTTCTTTGAAAACATACGTTGCACACTAATATTTTAATTATAATATTTTAAATGTAGTTGTCGCCTAGCCGTTTTATTGGCGGGAATGAATATAACTTTCTACAATATGATTATAATTGTTTGTTAAATGTTTTTACATTAATCCAATAATATTTAGATAATTAAAATTTGAACTAATCTAATTTTTAGCATAATTACTCAAATATTCATTAAATGGTTGATTTACCACCTTTTTATGGATAACCCTCATTAATTATAGTTTGGGTCACATTTATATGTTCTTTTTCAGAAAATAAAATTCTTTTTCAGAATTGGGAGATCAAGATTTACTTAGGGTAAAGTTTTGGTATTTTACGGATAAATTCCATTTATTGATGAATAGTGACAAATAATATATTTTAATTCAAAACTGGATTTTAATATAATTTATTTATATGGATTGATTATCTTTTTAATTGGTTTTAAATTTTAATTAGATTAATTTTTTCCCATTTAATAAAATCTTGTTCATGGGAATTAATTTCACTTTGAAATTGGGCATAAACAAGTGTCAATCTTTTGAAATTTAAAATTTCTAAAAAACAGGTTTTTTTGTATTGAAAATGGGAATTAATTTTAAATTAATTAATCCAAATTCTACATATTTAATTTTTTAGTATAGAAATAATTTTTGAATTTGGAATATCAAATATTTCTTAGGCTGATGTTTTGGTAGTTTTCTGAAAAATGTTAATTTTTAATGAATAGTGTATCCAATATGTTGTAGTAATAACGTGAATTTATCATTTAAACAAATTTTTAATGCTTCTGTAAATTTGAATTAAAAAACCTGACATACATGGTTTCTATTAGTAAGTAAAATTAGGTTCAATAATTTGAACATAATTATTGGTGAATACTATCTTCTGACTTTTATTTACCGTGGTTAAAGGTAAATATAGATATTAATTGTAAAAAGAATATCATAATAATAAAAAATTACATTTAAATTTGTCCTAACATTATTTTATGAGTAATTTCCGACCCGAGGAATCATTTGTTTTATTTTAGGACCCCATGGATCCACTTATGATTCATAATGACACATTATTTTAATTAACTTAATTAAAGACAAAAATGACATAGACAAATATCTTTTAGTAAATTAATTTTTACAAGGGGTTTTAGAAGATATCAATTAAACTATAAATAATAATTTGAAAGATAAAAATATTTCATATGTCACTGTATTTTTTAAAATTATTATAAATCAAATAAATAAAATTATTTTTGACACAAAAATGATGTAGTGTTTACCTCATTAATAAATGATTTAAATAAATAATATTATAAAGATTAAAATAATATCCAAAACCTATTCAATTATAATTGTATGATTTTATTTCTACCATGGGTAATATTATCATCAACTATATAATGTTTTGGACCTTTTTAAACCGAAAATCATTGTATAATAAAATAATATTTTCACGCTTTCCTAAAGAGAGCCTCCTCCCCCTTATAAAAGAAAACCACTTGTAACCCATTCCTCACACCACTCAAGCCCCTTGTATCATCCAACCCCAGCCCAAATAATCTATAAAGATCCCTCTATTCCACCTAGAATCCTTAAAATAGGCTAAAGTCACTTCAAAAGTCATCTTGATTCAAAATAATGTGAGTTACCCGAAATAAAAGTAATAGTTTCTCTTAAATTGATTTATTTTATTTTACATATCCACCAACTAAACTCTATTTTTTTCTTTTATAATTATAAAAGATTCCAAAATATACTATGATGTTGTTATGAGAAGGAATCTATCTACACTTACCCATACCTCCATCTAATGGGTGAAGAACATACTGTTTTTGTGAATGGAAAACTAACGCCTCACGAAATGATGATTGTTCAATTATCTCGTATCGCCCCTCATGGTGGCCATTAAGATGGTACGGTATTTATATATGATATATATTATGTTAATGTTTTATTTAGGCTTCTTTATTTTTTATTTATATCATAACGTTATAGTTTCCATTATGGGTAAACATGATAATTTCATTTTATGAACTGCGGACTTCTGCCCTCTCAAAGTTATATGACTCGTTAATGCCATATGTTGGATGTATAAAGGATGGGATTAATGATATTATTTATGATATTATACTAGAATTATAATATACCTATAAATAATTATTTTTTAATTCCCTTAATATATGAAATTGAAATTAATGTAGCGTTAATGCGTACGTACAGCTTACAGTCTCCACGAATGGTGCATTTCATTTCATACCTCGAAATGTTATGTACTATTATAAATACTTTTATATAAATGATATAAATGATAAATATGATATCTAAATCATGAATATCATTCTGGATATAATGAACCTTTGACCACGTGAACAACTTGTAATTATAAGAAGTCCATTTTTGACTCAAGTATACAATATCAACAATATGACTATTATTAATTTAAATGATTACATAATGTTTATGACATGGTAACAACTGATATAAAAGTAATAATAAACATTAAAATGGTTCTTAATATGGTTGAAAATAAAATTATTTTATTATTCAGGTGATTAATGAACAAACGAGTCCAGCTAGAAATGAGGTAAGTGACGTCGTATCAATCTCTTTTAATAGAAGCATATTTTTTTAATACATGATTTTCTTTTGGAAGTTGTATAATCACCATTTAATTTTCATTTCATTCAAAGGTAATCCTTTTCTAAAAATTGTTTCACTAAACAAATAAAAATTATGTTTCTTTTTATTGAACGTGGTGACAATGACCTTTCCACCGCCGTGAGTATTATTTGAGCTTTGGCTTTCTAAAAAAACTGTAATGTTTTTAAAAGGAACATAAATACCATATACTATTTTACATATTTTTGTATTGAAAATTATTTTGATAAATGATTTGTTTTGTAAATATATTTAACTGAGATATTGTGATTGAAATGTTGAAATGTTGTATTTCTTTTAATTTTTTTTGGTGTGTTACGAAGATATTATTCTTCTAGGACATTGTTACGTATACGGGTGGTTCCAAGATTAACCTAGGGTGGGTGATCCCGATATAGCTCTCCAATGTATTGGGAAATGCGATGGAGGTAAAGAGAATGTTTCTCCTAATAGATTTAGTGAATATATTATGATGAAAATTTGAAATGTAACTCCATACGTAGTGGTGATAGATACAATGTAAGTATGATATGGATGCCACAAGTTTTATTTTATGATTTATTTTTACTATGTGTTATTCATAAATTTTATAATTTAATGAGGTATGTTGAAGAGCTTATGTTATGTATAAATTGATGGACTTATGTTTTCATTAATTGTTTTATAACCCTAACTGATCATTTAATGCACATCAATGTTTTGTTATGTTCTTCATAGGACCTATAGATGAATACGGTCAATGATGGGATCAAGGAAACGTCTTGGTGTCTAAAAAATGGGACAAGACATGAATCATTTTTTCAAGAGTTTTATTTTTTGGATAAAATGAAAATAAGTATAAGTGTCTACCTTTTCAGTATTGAGATGTAATGGTATAGTTATGGCCTAATTATCTAAAACCCTAAACCTAAAAAGATCCTTAATGTGAATTATTCATTTAATTCTAGATTATGTATTGCTTAAGTATAGGTCCATGTAGTTTCTATCAGAGGTCTGTTTAGATAACATTATGAATTAGGTTATTGTTAAATTAATATCCATAAATTACCATATGTTAATATTGAAATGATATAGCATTTACATATTACCATATTTTTTCACCTATGATATTTCAATGTTCATAATGTCTTTCATTAGAGGAAACAAGGAATATATGTTGAGACGACATCAGGATGAAGCCATCCTTCCAAATTAGTATCTTGAGATGGTCAGAAATGGAACTGAATTATTTGTTTTAGTGATGAATCCATTGACAAAGTTGATAAAAGGTGGTTGGGTATATAGAGGATATTTTTTTCTTATTCTAGAATAAAAGGGGAACATAAAAGTCATTTAAGGGTTTTCTTGAAAACCATAAAAGAAACGAAACTATTTGGGAAATTTAACAAGTGTGTGTTTTTAGTACAAACAATTTCATTCCTTGGTCACATTTTTTAAACAAATGGAATAACTGTTGATCCTGCTAATACAATAGTTTTTGAAGAATAGGCAAGGCCCAAAAATATAACTGAGATTCATAGTTTTCTTTGTTTGTCAGTGTAAGAACCTGGTTCTTATTTTTGAGGTATGGGTTTTTTCTTTTTCCTTTTCCTTAAGTGTTTTTGAGAAAATATGGGAAATGGGAAAAGAATGCTAAATTTTGAAACTACACCACGTGTATTTTTCCACACGTCGTGTACTTTTGGCCGTGTTGGGATATGTACAAAGGGAGTGTTGCCTCACCAACGACAGAGGGTGTAGGAACCGACTACACGCCATGTAGAGGTCCTTTACACGTCGTGTAGTCAGTCGACATGGTAAAAAGTAAAGCGGTGGAGTTGCCTCCAGCTAGGAGGTAGTACACGCCGTGTACTTGGGAGTACATGTTGTGTACTCTTCTTGGCAGATGAACAGTGTGGCGGTGCCGCCAAATAAACAGTTAAATGAAAGGAGTACACGCCATGTAATTTGAAGTACATGTCGTGTACTTGGTTTTTTGGGGTTAAAACAGGCAGTTTCCTCCCCATTTGGCAGATGAGGAGTTTGTGCCATTTTGGAGCCAATAGAGGAGGTTGGATCTTTGATGAACCATCGGGCATTCATCTGGAATCTGATTCCATCTCGGACGATCTTGTTGGAACTGTACTGGTAAGGGCTTCCACCTCCTTGGTTGGTTCATGCCAATTCTTCACCTAACGTAAGTTATTTACATTTGAATGGTTTTTGTTCTTGGTCATATCTACATCTTTCTTGGTTGTTTATAGAGTCAGCGTTCGGGTATAGCGTTTGTTGGCATTTGGGGTAGGTGGCTTTGTGTTCATTTTCCAATTTTCGTTTGTTTTGTGTGTTTTCGTGCTGCGAACCCATGATGGCGTGTCCTGTGGCTGAGTCCCTTGCTATATTTAATGACTAGAATTGCATAGGTGATAAAATTTTGATAATAAAATGCTGATTGGGATCGTTGCATGGATCGAGAACCACCCTGGGGGTGTGTTTCTCTGTTTAGCCGTTTGGCCAGGATACCTGAGGGTATGCCTTCAATGTTTTAATTATATGAATTGCCTTGAGAGTAATTGCTTGTTTACTGAATTTTGATATGTTGGGCATGGCCCAGTTACCTATATTAGCCTGAGGGTGTGACTATATTAGCCTGAGGGCGTGACTGTATTAGCCCGATGGCTGTCGTTATTCCTCATGAGGGAAACCTTTCCTGTCTGAGGGCTTGACATATGTGCCTGAGGGAGACACTTCGTATGCCTGAGGGCGAGAATTCTATTACAATTCCTGAGGGCTAGATTTTGTATAGCCTGAGGGTGTGGTTCACTATATTAGCCTGAGGGCGAGATACTGGTTTTCCTGAGGGTGTGGTGCTGTTGAGCAAAGAACGATGCTAAATTAAATAAATTAAATGAATAATAAAATGGAAATTTAAATGTTAAGATAGTTACTTTTGAGTACTTCTTACTTTATTGCATTTTACTATTGCACACTGTTGTTTCATCCTTACATGCAGTTGGGCACGTGCCTTTTGTGGGTTCCTACTGAGATAGATTTCTCACACCCTATTTGGGTCATGCTTTTTGGCCCAAACAGATTACATTTCTGCAGGTTTCGATAGGGTCAAGAGTCCCTATATAGGTACTTGATTGTTGCTATAGAGTAGGAGGGCATGGGACCGAGCCTAGGCTCACGATGCCACTACCAACTGTTTACACAATTTTTTGTACTTTTCTTTTGGTTGTATCACAGTGATGTATAACATGTTCTGTCTATTTTCATAGATTTTGAAACATGTATAATCATCATTCATATACTGTTGGTTATATCCACAACTGCAGTTTATTTCAGTTGTGTGTGTTTACAACTTCCACTGTTTATTGTATGCTTATTTTAGTATTCCGCTGCGCTACATTTTAAAAAATGAGAGCATAGTTTCCCCACTATCAGACATGGGCCCTCGCTGCTAGTCAGCAACCTCTGCCATTTTGGGAAATGCGCCTGAGGTCATGGGGTGAACTAGGATCGGGGAACCCGTTGCGTGGCACCCGGGACCAGGACATTACAAAGTGGTATCATAGGAGTTTCTTTTCTTTGACTTACTATTTGGAGACATAGATAGGGATAAGACGAAAGGTAGTTGGTAATAAGATGTGCTCGGGTGTAGCTAACCCGTGTACAGGGAAAAGCCAGTCTGCCTCGTATTTTGCAATTCTTATGAGTTTTCAATTTTACGGTTGTCATGTTTTCACCATTGGGTGACGCACTTGTATTGTGTTGTTATATTTATTTATGGGCTCTCTTTAGTTGAAACCCGATGAGATGAGCGTATTCCATCACATGAATCATATAGGCACATGTTAGATTACACATGCCATGCATAGTTTTCATGCCATGTATGTGCATTAGAAATTGCATGTTGTTGTGATAGTTGATGTGCTAGAAAGGCATGCTGTAGTGATAGCTGCACTGATAAAAATACATGTTGTTTGATAAGGAAAGTTTTAGGTGAACTGGCTATAGAATGGACGCCAAACTTTGGTTTTTGGGGAGTATGGTCCCCCATTGACCGGCATTTGGTGGATCATTGACTGTTTATTTTTTTATAATAGAGATAAGTTGTCAAACATTGATTCGTGGAGAGTATGGGCCCTCACGGGTCAGAATTTGACACTTAGGTGTTGTTTTTCAGTGTTTTCTGGGTTCCGGGGAAGTTTCCGAGGCATACTGCTCAGAAACCCAGTATACACGCCGTGTAGTATTTTTATACACGTTGTGTACGTTCTTCTGTTTGGGAAGGAAAATGAACTTTTTGAGTACACGCCATGTACCAGGAGTACACGCCGTGTAGCCTCATCCCGTGTCACAAACCGTGTGGAGGCTGACCTGAGGTAGAGAAAGGCTTGGGTAAAACACGTTGTGGCAATAATGAACACTCCGTGTAGAGTGACCTGGGGACTCGGCCGTGTAACTAACAACACGGGCCGGTGTCACCTCTCTCGAAACATGCCGTGTACATTTGGGACACGCCGTGTAGTCTTGTCCGAGGACAGACCGTGTGGAATTAGCTGTGTGACTGTGAAACAGGGTGGTGTACACGCCGTGGGCGGGTGTAACACGTCGTGTAGTGTAAGCCGAGTAGTCGGTCGTGTCACAAATGGAATGGGCAGTTGGAAAATAACACCATACACGCCCTGTAGATTAGGTACACGCCATGTAGTTTTGTTTAACGTGAGCCATGTGGCATAGCCATGTTGAAGGACCCAGGCAGGGGAAGGGAAGTCACGTACACGCCGTGTAGTCATTGTACACGCCGTGTAGGCTTGTTTTGCAAATTTAGAAACACCTTATACCTCTTGTTCCTTTGTTGTTCCTTCGTTTCAGTCTTAATAATCTTGAATATGAGGCGTGCTTTTGACCTTGTAGAGTCATGCCGCCTAGACGACCGCGAGTTGTTCGCCAAGAGAGTGGTGACGATTATACTCCGGAGATGGTGGGCCATGGGCTACCAGTGGAACCACCAGTAGAGCAAGATGCAGAACCAGCTGTTATACCGGACACAGGCGTGGAGGCACAGTTCCGTGAAGGCTTATTGTGGTTCATTCAAACCTTTTAGGGAGCACCGCAGGCTTCCACATCTATGGCTGAGCTGACGCGTATTTTTCAGCAGCATCATCCGCCTAGGATTTCAGGGGATGGAGAACCACAGGCTGCAGAGGCTTGGCTCGGATCGATGCAGACTATTTTCGAGCATCTTGAGATGCCTCCATGGTGGAGGGTCAAGCTCGCGACTTACATGCTGCGTGATTCCACCAAGAGGTGGTGGGATGTTAGCACCCAGTCGGAGAATCACATGGACATGGCGTGGGAGGATTTTCAGACAGTATTCTATGAATTCTTCTTTACCGAGACGCTGAGGGTAGATAGAGCTCGAGAGTTCATGAATATGCAGCAGGGCGCTATGTCGGTGATGGACTATTCTGCTCGTTTTACAGAACTTCATCACTTTGCACCCGTGATGGTGGGTGATGTGACGCTGAGAGCCAGACGTTTTGAGGATGGTCTTCAGTATGATATCAGAGCGCTGATGAATGTTTTGAGGTTTCCTATAGTACACACAATTCTAAATCAGGCATTGGTTATAGATAGGAACCTGTGAGAATATAGTGGTGTGGGACAGGGCAGTTCGGCACAAGTTACTGGTGCTATTTCTACTGGAAAGAGTAAGAGATAGATGGATTTCTCTCAGGGTGGCAGTACCAGCCAGACAGCTTCTTCAAGTGTCCCGATCAGGTGCTGCCAGTGTGTCAGAGAGGGGCACAAGGGGCCTTAGTGTCCACGAGACCCAGTGGAGTGCCGTGATTGCGGCAAGATGGGTAATCTGCAGCGCTTTTTCAGCACGGTTCTACCAGTGTCTAGTGAGTGGGGTTCTGTGCAGACTCCGCATGCGGGAGCAGGACCATTGGCTTCTTACCATTTAGGGAACTGGAATACGTCAGGTCATGCAGGCAGAGATGGTGGTCGTGGTTGTGGTAGCCAGACACCAGGTTCACAGAGGCAGCAGGGCGGGATAGCTCAGGGTAGCCAGGTTGTGCCACAGGGTCGCAGCACTAGGCAGGCATAAGCAGTGCAACAGACCCAGCAGGAGCAGGATCCCAGACCATCGACAGTCAGAGTTACTATTCTAGTGGCTTCTATCTTTTCTTCCGTACTTTTTGATATGGGTGCTACACACAGATTTATATATGTACCCGTGGTGGAGAACCTTGGGATCTATGTTGCTACTTCTTCTGATATCTTGACGCTAGACACTCCGTTGGGGATGAGAACGGATGGTTTGTGTTAGTGAAATGAGTGCCCCCTTGAGGTTGGAGGGTGTCACTTCCTTTGGGACCTCTATGTCCTGGAGATGACGAGTTATGACATCGTTCTCAGGATGGACTGGTTGGTTCCCTATCGAGCCTTTGTAGACTTCTATCTTCGTAGGGTGCTTTTCACGTCACTAGAGGGCGAGGAGTTTCTATACGAGGGAGAGTTGTATGTTTAGGCGATTCGAGCTCGACCAGAGCATCATGGGCGAGGTGGAGTCACAGCCCAGATTTAGAGCTTATATTTGGATGACCAGGGGACTTGTTAGACGGATTTCCCTCTAGTTGTCGATCATTTCATGGATGTCATCCTGGATGACATTTCAGGTCTACCTTCGGTGCGTGAGGTGGATTTCTCTATTGAGCTTGTGCCAGGAGCAACACTAGTGCCCATTCCTCCTTATAGTATGGCCACGCCTTAGTTGCAGGAGCTCAAGAGGCAGTTACAGGAGCTACATGTGAAGGGTTTTATCTGACCCAATACTTCTCCTTGGGGTTCTCTGGTCCTTTATGAGAAGAAGGCAGATGGTACCCATAGGCTTTGTGTGGATTATATAAAGCTGAACCAGTTGACGGTTAAGAACCGATATCCCTTGCAGGGGATTGATAATCTATTTGATCAGCTTCGTGGAGCACAAGTGTTCTCGAAGGTTGAACTGAGATCCAGATATCATCAGCTGCGTGTTAGACCATCTGATATACCTCTCACAGCTTTCAGGAGCAGGTATGGTCTATATGAGTATACGGTTATTCCGTTCGTACTCACAAATGCGCCAGCAGTTTTCATGGCTCCGATGAATCGTGTGTTCCATCCGTATCTTGATTCATTTGTGGTAGTATTCGTGGAAGACATGTTGGTTTACTCTCACACTCGACAAGACCATGCCACCCATCATGAGATCGTATTGAGTACACTGAGAGAGTATTAGTTATATGCTAAGATCTCGAAGTGCAACTTTTGGATGGACCAGATTCATTTCCTGGGACATATCATCTCAGAGGAAGGAGTTGCAGTGGACCCAGAGAAGGTGAGAGCAGTAGTTTCGTGGGATCAGCCTAAGAACGTGTTTGAGATACAAAGATTCTTAGGGCTGGCTGGTTACTATAGGCGCTTCATACAAGACTTCTCCCGCTTAGCAGCACCGTTGACGGGTCTGACTAACAAGGGTGTGAAGTTCATTTGGTCAGAAGCTTGTGAGACAGCTTTTCAGGACCTGAAGGTAAGGCTAACATCAGCACCGATCCTGATACTCCCAAAGTAGGGGAAGAGCTATACAGTTTATTGTGATGCATCAGGGATTGGGATGGGGGCTGTTCTGATGCAAGGTGACCGAGTTGTGGCTCACGTGTCTTGGTAGTTGTGTCCACATGAGAGGAATTACCTAACACATGATATCGAGTTGGCTACAGTTGTGCATGTGTTGTGCTGTTGGAGGCACTATCTATTGGGGGAGTATTTTGTGGTTTTCACCGACCACAAAAGACTCAAGTATATCTTTACTCAGTGTGACCTGAATCTGAGGCAGAGAAGGTGGGTTGAGGACCTGCAGTCCTTCTATTTTGAACATGCTTATACACCTAGTAAAGGTAATGCAGTAGCCGATGCACTGAGCAGGAAGACTCAGATACAGGCAGTGTAGGAGGCCAGTGGTGAGTGACAGCTTATGGCTTTGTTCTCTGAGATGCATCTGGAGGTGCATGACAGTCAGGGGAAGACTTATCTTTCCTCGTTATCTGTGACTTCTACCCTCATGGACAGAGTGAGGATGAGGTAGCTATCGGTTTCAGATGGCCTAGTTATACGAGAGTAGGTGGAAAGTGAGGACCCTCCTCCTAGTTGGGTGATAGGTGACGAAGAGGTTTTGCGTTTCCATGGACGAGTATGGGTTACAAGGGATATACGTGAGGACTTGATGAGGGAGTTTCATACTTTAGCTTGGGCAGTTCATCCCGGGATTTCCAAGATGTACTGAGACTTGAGACATCAGTACTGGTGGCCGTGTATGAAAAGAGAGATAACTGGTTTTGTCACGAGGTGTTCCACCTGTCAGCAGGTGAAGGCAGAGCACCCGACACCAGTTGGGTTGTTATAGCAGCTGCCCATTCCGGAGTGGAAATGGGATAGTGTCGCGATGAATTTCATGACGGGTTTGCCGAGGTCACCTCAAGGCAATGACGCCGTGTGGGTTGTTGTGGACAGACTCACGATGGTAGCTCACTTCTTGCCAATCAAGGAGACCTTCGGTGGGGACGAGCTCGGAAGGCTGTCTATTCGAGAGATCGTACGTCTTCATGTGGTCCCTCGTTCTATCGTTTCAGATAGGGATGCCCGCTACACGTCTCGTTTCTGGAAGAGTTTTCAGAGGGAACTAGGTGTAGAGGTGCTTCTTAGCACAACATACCACCCTCAGACAGATGTCCAGTCAGAGCGGACGATACAGGTGCTAGAGGACATGCTCGCGTATGCTTCCTAGACTATTAGGGCTCTTGGGAGAATCATATACCCTTTATCGAGTTTTCCTATAACAATAGCTTTCAGGTAAATATTGATATGGAACCATACGAGGCTTTATATGGTAGTCCACGCCGATCACCTTTGTGCTGGTTATGGGAAGGTGAGGTAGCTTTACTGGGGCCAAAACTCGTGTAGGAGAAATCTGAGCAGGTCCAGTGGATTCAGAAGCGGATGGCTACCACGCAGTCTCGTCAGAAGTCTTATGTTGATCGCCGCAGATGACCTTTGGAGATCGTGGTCGGGGATCATGTTTTCTTGCATGTTTCGTCAAGGCTGGGACACAAACATATTAGGAGACAAGGTAAGCTTTCACCGAGGTATGTGGGACCATTTTAGATTCTAGAGATATTCGGGCTGGTTTCCATTCAGAACCGTCTCACACCTTTCAGCCAGAGGATGTTCAGCTTCATAATGATGCGTCCTTTGAGGATAATCTGATCTGTATCCTAGGTAGGGGCACGAAGGTTCTCCGAGGCAGGTCAGTTCCTCTCTTACAGGTTCTATGGCAGTATGGCCGAGTGCAAGACAAAACCTGGGAGCAGGAGGCCGACGTACGTGCTCAGTGGCCAAAACTATTCCGAGCATTATCTTTTCCACCCTGGAAAGGGAAATTCGGGGAAGAATTTTCTATAAGGGGGATGTTTGTAAGAACCCGGTTCTTATTTTTGAGGTACGAGTTTCTTCTTTTTCCTTTTCCATAAGTGTTTTTGAGAAAATATGGGAAATGGGAAAAGAATGAAAAATTTTGAAACTACATGTCGTGTTTTTTTCCACACACCATGTACTTTTGGCCGTGTTGGGATAAGTACACAGGGCGTATAGCATCGCCGACGACAGAGGGTGTAGGAACCGACTACATGCCGTGTAGAGGTCCTTTACATTCCGTGTAGTCAGTCGGCTGGGTAAAAATTAAGGCGGTGGAGTTTCCTCCATCATGGCGGCAGTACACGCCGTGTACTTGGGAGTACATGCCTTGTACTCTTGTCGGTAGATGAACAGTGGGGCGGTGCTGCCAAATGAACAGTTAAATGAAAGGATTAAATGTCGTGTACTTTGAAGTACACGCAGTGTACATTGTTTTTCGGGCTTAAAACAGGCAGTAGCCTCCATACATGTAAAAGGAGACGTTTGAACCATTTTGTAGCCAAATGAGGAGGTCGGATCTTTGAAGAACTGTTGGGAATTCATCTGGAATCCGATTCCATCTCGGACGATCCCGTTGGAACCGCACAGGTAAGGGCTTCCACCTCCTTGGTTGGTTATTTCCAATTCGTCACCTAACGTATGTTATTTATGTTTGAATGGTTTTTGTTCTTCGTCAGATCTACATTGTTCGTGGGCGTTTCTGTAGTCGGCGTTCGGGTATAGAGTTTGATGGTGTTTGAGGTAGGTGGCTTTGTGTTCATTTTCCAACTGTCGTGTGTTTTGTGCGTTCTCGTGCCATGACCCATGTTGGGGTGTCGTGTGGCTGAGTCCGTTGCAATATTTAATGCCTAGAATTGCATAAGTGATTAAATTTTTATAATACAATGCAGATTGGGATCGTTGCATGGATTCAGAACCACCCCGGGGGTGTGTTTCTCTGTTTAGCCATTTGGCCAGGATACCCGAGGGTATGCCTTAAATGTAGTAATTGTAAGAATTTCCTTGAGATGATTTTCTTGTTTAATGCATGTTGATATGTTGGGAATGGCCTGGATACGTATATTAGCCTGAGGGCGTGACTATATTAGCCTGAGGGTGTGACTGTATTAGCCCGAGGGCTGTCGTTATTCTTCCTGAGGGAAACCTTTCGTGCCTGAGGGCTTGACTTCTATGCCTGAGGGAAAAAATTCGTATTCCTGAGGGTGATAATTCTGTTACAATGCCTGAGGGCGAGATTCTGTATAGCCTGAGGGCGTGGTTCACTATATTAGCCTGAGGGAGAGAAAGTGGTTGGCCTGAGGGCGTGGTGCTGTTGAGAACAGTACGATACTAAATTAAATAAATTAAATTAATAATAAAATGAAAATTTAAAATTAATGTTAGTTACTTTTCAGTACTGCTTACTTTATTGCATTTTACTATTGCACACTGTTGTTGCATGCTTACACGCATTTGGGAACGGGCCTTTGGTGGGTGCATACTGAGATATATTTCTCACACCCTGTTTGGGTCATGTTTTCCAGCCCAAACAGATTACGTTTCTGCAGGTGTGGATAGTGGAAAGAGTCCCTATACAGGTACTTGACTTTTGATGTGGAGTAGGAGCGCATGGGACCGAGCCTAGGCTCGTGATGCCGCTGCCAGCTGTTTACTCATTTTGTTGTAGTTTTCTTTTGGTTGTATCAGAGTAATGTATAACATGTTCTGGCTGTTTTCTTAGAATTTGAAACTTGTACCATCATCATTCATATACTGTTGGTTATATCCACTGCTGTAGTTTATTTTAGTTGTGTCTGTTTACTACTTCCGCTGTTTGTTGTATTCATATTTTAGTATTCTTCTGCGCTACAGTTTGACAAATGAGGGCATAGATTCCCCACTATCAGACCTGGGCCCTTGCTGCTAGTCGGCAGCTTCTGGCATTTGGGGAAATGCGCTTGAGGTCATGTGGCGAACTGGGCTCGGGGCACCCGTTGTATGGCACCCAGGACCGGGACGTTACAGTCGGGTTATTACTGGAGATTTGTTGAGAATATTTCACAATTATATATTCCAATGACTAAGTTAACTTGAATTGGTGTTATGTTCATTTGTATAAAATAATGTGATGATTGTTTTCAAGAATTGATAATAAAATTGTTGAATGATCCAGTTTGGCATTACCGTCCAGAACTGGTGACTTTTTTATTTACAGTGATGCTTCGTTGAAAGGAATTGGTTTTTTCCTTATGCAGAACGATCAGTTAATTGCATATGATTCACTTTAGTTGAAACCCCATGAGTCAAATTAACCTACACATGATTTGGAATTAGCTGATTATGTTTTGGATTTAAAAATATTAAGTCATCATTTGTATGGAGTAAAATGTGAAATATATAGAGAACAAAAAAGTTTGAAATATATTCACTCAAAAGGAATTGAACATGAAATAGTGGATATGGATGGAATTCATAAAGGATTATTATTTCAGTATTCATTATCACCCAGAAATGGAAAATGAAGTTGTTGATGCTTTGAGTCTAAAAAGTAATTCTTCATTTACAATTATACATTTAGAATGGGATCCTTTGGTTTTTAATTTTATAAATGTTGGCATAGATGTTTTTGGTGTAAGACATTCTTCTATTTTGTTTTACATGTACGTGAAACCATATCTATCAGATAGATTGAAGCATGAGAATATGGAAGATAGTGAGTTGCAGAAAAAGGTAGAGTTGATTTAGAAGGGTTTGTTGCCTGAATTTAACATTGATATTGACTGTGTTTTTAGGTTTTGGAAGGGATTAGTTGTGCCTTTTGATTTGTAGTTGAAGAATGAGTGCTTATGTGAAGCTCATAGATCTATGTTTTCATTTCATCTTGGTAGTACTAAGATGCATTGAGATCTTTGAGATTATTACTAGTGGGATGAAATGAAAAGATATATTGTTGATTTTACTGTGAAGTGTTTGACTTATCAGTAGGTTAAAGAAGAGTGGAAATTACCGAAAGTGATGCTTCATTCTTTACCAGTTCCAGAGGGGAAATGAAAAAATTTATCAATGGACTTCGTTGTGGGATTACCAAAGACATCTCAAGGTAATAATGCAATCTGGGTTATTATTGACCAGTTGACTAAATCTTCATATTTATTCCTATTCGAGATACTTATTTACAAGAACAACTTTCTCGGTTTAATGTTAAAGAGATAGTCCAGTTTCATGGTTTTCCCCTCACCAATGTATCTGATCATGATACCATGATTACATCTAACATTTGGAATGGCCTTCAGAAGTCATTGGGTACAAAATTAAATTTTACTACAACTTTTCATCTACAGTCAGATGGGAAGTGAGAATGAATAATTCTGGCCTTTGAGGATATGTTACATGCTTTCTCGATAGATTACAGGGGTTGTTGAGACCAATATATATTTTTGGTTTAATTTTCTTATAATAACAGTTTCATTCCATTACACAGATTGATACATTTGTGGAATTGTAAGGGAAGTGATGTCGAACTATAGCATTCTGGGATGAAGTATGTGAAAGGATGTTGATGGGACAAATATTGGTAGAAAAGATGGAACAAAATGTTCAATTGATTAATAAGAACATGATAATAGTTCCGAGAAGTAAAAAAATTTATCCAAATAATTGGAGAAGGATGATTTTTTTGAGATAGGTGATCATGTATTTCTCAATGTTACTCCATGTAAAAGTGTGATGGGTTTTTGTAATAAAGGAAAGTTGAGTCCGAGGATCATTGGACCCCATGAAATCTTAGAGAAAGTTGGATCAGTTTCTTACAGAGTCGCATTACCTTCATGTTTTACCTAGGTATACAATTTTTTCCATTTTCAATGTTGAGAAAGTATATGTCAGATCTATCTCATGTTTTAAGTCCATATATAGATCAGTTGGAAGAGAATCCCTCATATGAGGGACAACCAGTGTAGATTTATGACCAAATAGTGAAAGCATTGTAGAATAAGCTAATTAACCATGTAGTGGTTTTGTGGAAAACCATATGTTTGATTAGGAATCATGGGAATTTGAAAATGCTATGAGGGATAAATACCCACATTTATTTGATAAGTGACATAAATTGTGGGGAAAAAGATTCCAAAAGGGAGGATGCATGTAACATCCCAGATAAATAAATAAATAATAAATTTTCATAATTATTCATATTTATGAATTAAATATTAATATTACTTTGAATGGCGGTGATATTCTCGATGGCGTACCTGATAGGCAACAACAGGTTTTTTTTAAATCTTATGTTGCACACAAATATTATAATAATATTATTTTAAATATAGTTAAATCCTAGAAATATTATTTCTGTGAAAGAATAGAACTAAATAAAATATGATTATACATGATTGTTAATTTTTTTTAAATTTTCTAAATAACTATTATATTCCAAAAATGTGAATTAATCTAATTTTAAACATAAATAATCTTATATTTTATAAAGGTTGATATACCACCTTTTGAGGGAGAAACCTATTTCAATATATTTTTGGCCACAATTATATATTATTTTTTACAAAATAATGTTCTCTTTCAGAATTGGGATATCAATATTTTCTTTGGGTAAATATTTTGTATTTTTCGGATAAAATTCATTTTTTATTGAATAGTGAAAAATATTTTATTTTAATTCAAAACGGCATTTTAATCTAATTTATTTATATGAAATTATTATCTTTCTAATTGTGTTTAAAGTGTAATTATATTATATTTTTACCAATTAATCAAATGTTGGTCATTGAAATTAATTTCACTTTGAAATTGGGCATAAAAAGTGTCAATCTTTTTATAGTTAATATTTCATAAAAACACGCTTTGTCGTTCTAACAACAGAAATTATTTTTAAATTATTTAATACAAATTCTATGTTTTTAATTTGGTAAAATAAAAAAAAATTAATTCAAAATTTCAAATATAACGTAGGCTGAATATTTGGTAGTTTTCTAAAAAACATCATTTTCTGATTAATAGTGAAGCCACTAAGTAGTAGTTAAAACATGACTTTTTCACTAAAATGAAATTTTACCACTTATGTAAATTTAATTTAGAAAATATGACATACATGGTTGTCATTAGAAAATAATATGTGGAACAATTAGATGAAATTAATTTTTTTGAATAGTAATTTTTTACTTTTACTTACCGCGGTTAAAGGTAAATAGGGTAATTCAAGTTAAAAAGAATATCAGAATTATACAAAATTACCGTAAAACATATCTTAACCATATTTTATGAGTAATGGACGACCCTAGTCATCCTTGGGTATAATTTGGAATTGCATAAAGCCACATAAGAGTGATAATCACATATTATTTTAATTAACATAAACTAAAGGGAAAAATGACCTAAACAACTATCATTTTGTAAATTAATATTTACAGGGGAAATAAAATTTATATACTATACTATTAATAATAATTGGAAAGCTAAAACGATTTATAAATCATGGTATTTTTTCATTTTTTTAATACATAAAAAAACATATTTATGACACAATAATGATGTAGTGTTTACCACATTAATAAATTATTTAAATAAATAATATTATAATGATTACAATAATAACCAAAACAATTCCAATTATTATTGGATGATTTTATTTCTAACATGATTCAAATTAAATATTAATTTAATAGGTTTTGGATATTTATAAATTCAGAATTAATATATAATAAAATATTATTTTCACACTTTCCAAAAGAGCCCTCACAACTTTATAAGAGGACGCCACTTCAAACTCATTACTCACAACACTAAATCCCATTGTCTCATACAAAACCTTCCCAAATAAGCTCTTAATATCCATATATTCCACCTAAAAGCCTTAACACAGGAAGAAGGAAGTTCAATAAGTCCTTTTGAATCAAACCAAAGGGAGTTACCTGAATTGAAGGCAATGGTTTATCTTAATTTCATTTCTTTTATTTTACCTCTCAAACTAGTAAACTATTTTCATTCTATTAATGTATAAAAACACCTGTATACTCAATATACTATGATGTTTTTATGAAAACTATTCAAACTACACTTACACACACCACCATCCAAAGGGTAAAAAACATACTGTTTCTGTGGATGGAGTACTAACGACTCATGAATCGATGATTGTTCAATTATCTCTTACCGCCAATCACGGTGGCCATTTAGATGGCACAATATGTATATATGAAATATATTATGTTTATGTTTTCATTATGCTTCTATATTTTTCATTTATTACACACCTTTATGGTTTCCATTATGGGTAAACATGATACTTTCATTTGAGGAAGTGCAGACTACCACGTCTTCAATGTGATATGATTCGTTAATTACATATATGTGATGTAAAAAAGGATGGAGTTAATGATATAATAATGGAATTATAATATAAATCTATATCAGTATGTTTTAATTCCATTAAAATCAAAAATAGGAATGAAAGTACCGTTAATGAGTACGTACGGATTACCGTCTCCATGAAAGGGGCATTTCATTTCATACCTCCAAATGTTATATACTATTATAAATACATATATATACTTGATATATATCATATATATGATATATAAATCATGAATATCATTCTGGATATAATGATCTTTTTACCATGTGAAAAACTTTTAATTATAAGATGTCCATTTTAGACTAAAGTACCAAATATCGACAAAACCACAATTAATAACATAAATGGTTACATAATGTTTATAATGTGGTATTATGTGATATATAAAGAATAATAAAATTGAAAAAAAAAAGTTTTAAGAAAGTATAAATTAACATAAGTTTATTATTCAGGAGATTAAATAATGAACGGGTCAAGACGGACACGAGGTAAGAGACTTTGTCGCAATCTCCTTTCATTGTGGTATATTTTGTTTTAATACACGATTTTCTTTTATACACTATATAAAAAATCTAAATTTTAATTTCATTAAAGGAAAATATTTTTCTACGAAGAATGTAACTAAAATAGAAAAAATAATGTTTTTTTAACGTATGGGTGACAACGACATTTCAACCGCCACGAGTATTATTTGATATTTGGATTCCTTAAAAAGTCGTAATGTGTTTAAAATAAAAATAAATACCATATACTCTTTTACATATTTTGGTATTGAAAATGGATTTTATAATGTATATTTCAGGTTAATATATTTAAATGATATAATGTGATTGAAATGTGGAAATGTTATCTTTCCTTTATGTTTGTTTTGTGTGTTACGAATATGTTATGGTTCTTGGGAATTGTTATATTTATGTGTGGATCCATGATAAACCTAGCGCTGGTGGGCCCGAGATTTATCTCCAATTAATTGGGTAATGTGACATGGGTAAACATGAATGTTTCTCCTCGGAGATTTATGGAATATACTGTGATGAGTATTCCAAATGTAACTCCCTACGTAGATGTGATAGCTACAATGTTTGTATGATATGGATGCCACAAGATTCAATTATGATTTATCTTTTCTATTTGTCATTCATAAATCTTATGATTTCATGAGGTATGTTAAAGAGCTTATGTTATGTATGTAATGTTGGAAAAATGTTTTATATCATTGGTTTATAACCCTTACTGAGCTTTTTATGCTCATCCCATGTTTTGAATTTTTTTCACAGGATCTAAAGATGAACATGGTCAATGATGGGATCAAGGAAAAGTCATTCTATCTAAAACATGGGAGTAGACATGAATATTTTATCAAGAGTTTATATTTTATGAAAAAATATGAAACAATGTAGAAGTGTCAACCTTATAATTTCAAAGATGTAATGTAATAGTTATGGAATTCTTCTCAAAATATCTAAACCAGAAAAATCCTCAATGTGAATTATTCATTTAATTCAATATTATGTAATTTTTAAGACTAGGTCCTTATAAAAACCTTAATTTTGAACCAAAATACTCACAAAGTATAAAACGATCTCCAATATATAAATATGTCGAGGGAAAAAAGATTACAATATTTGATGTTTATTAGTAAATTATTAGTACTATTATAAAATAATTTATAGAGTGTAGTAATATAATAGTTCTATAATTGTAAATAACCTGTTTATTCTATAGATTGATGTTACATTGAATTAACAACAATAGTAATTTTGACATTATTATTAATTTTTGAATACATATTTGATGAAATAAAATAGGTTAAAATGTCATTCATTTTTTTATAGTGTTTATGGTGGGAGACATATAAATTGGATTGCATGATATATGTCATAATTTATTGTTATTGTTGTTTGGGTGAATATATCATTCATTTCATTTTGAACCTTTGACAGTTGGGTATAATCCACATGATTACTAGTACGTCACAAGAAATACATCATAATTTACTATTTTATTCATCATTAGAAAGTAAATAGTTATATGTAGATAAAGAGACATGTAAAATGTCATATTATAGTTTTAATTTCTTACATAAAATTATTTGAAAAGGAACTTTAGATTCTAATCATAGTATAAGGTGATTTTTTCATTTAATAATTCAAATACAGAAGAAGTAAAATTGATGTGATAGAGAATAAAATATGAAATGAATTGTTTTGTGCACACATAAATGAGGAGGCAAGGGATGAATCCATAATAGTTTGGTCATTTTTAGTCATACAATATAAAATTAATTAATTAATAATTAATTGTTAAATTAAATTTTATGATGACAACCACAATGTTCATGACACTCCAAAGAAGGCATGATCATAAAATAAAAGGCCATGTTAAAATATGGTATACATTTGTTTCCTTCTCTGGATTGATATAGTAGATAAGGTGTACATATAAGGTCATTCTTGATGTATTTTACAATAGAGAGATAAAAAATATTTCCAATATAGGGTTATAAGTATAAAAATATGAAATCCAATTAATTTTTAAGGTCATTTTCAATGCACCTAACCATTAATAACTATAGCTTATAATGAAATGCATGTTATCCTTATCTTGTTGTTAGTTGGTCTATGTGGTTCAGTAGTAGATCAAATGTCAACAATTATAAAACATGTAATAATGATGTTATAGTAAAAATATATATTTTCAAATATAAAGAGGATAAACTTACAATTTAATAATAATTTGGTTTTCATAATCGAATAATGGGAAAGGTTATGGTCGTTGTAAAATGATGTAACCATTAGTTGTTATAATTCATAACTTCATGTGTGTTTCAATTTTTATGCTTCGTCTAGGTATTAATGGTTCATTTACATTAATATTTTCCGGATATTTAGATCCTGTCAAATTGAATATATATTAATTATATATACTGGTTGAATGATAAATAACGGACGAATTTCAGGTGAAGACAAAACAAATATTACTTCTTGTTTGATGTTGTATCCATTGTAGTCTTTATTTTACCCCTTCCCCTCAAGATATTGACAGGGATTGCATGTATTCATTGTGTATGTTTTTATTTAATTACCAAAAAGTTTATCAAAACCATCTTATGCAATATTTTGACAACATCATATATAGTACATCTTTAATACAAAAGTAATTAGCAAACTACACATATTGTCGCTTATAATTATACAGAATGCAATCAAAAAAGATATTATATTTGTTTCAAATTGTACTATAAACTTTTATAATGAATGTAATCTATTACACATTCCGATTATGCATCAGACTTGGATGTGTTGATTAAAATAGTACAAACCACACTATGGATGATTGTCCCAATAAATAAATTTCGACAAAAATTTAATCATGTTAGAATATTTTAAATTTATAATTTAGGGTTACACAATATTGGAATACAATTTTACAATGTTAATAATAAATATTAATAGTTAAAATAATTAAATTAAAAAATTTTAAAAGATGATATTGCAATACAAGTGGATAACCATTGGGGACACCATTATAAAATTACCTAACTTTAATAAAATATGTTATGGACTGAAAATGTATTATGAAAATGGGGAAATCATGTATATGGACGAACATACATTTTAAATAAGAAAAAAAATTGAATATTGATATCCAAGAATTGAAATTCCGAATAAAAATAAATTGGACAATATAAATCAATGGAATGATTAGAAATTGTTAGTTTACAAATGGTGGGGTTGAATACAAGGGTTTGTTTTCCAAAGAATAAATTTATTACCATATGGTTGTGTTTCTAAATATATCATTGGAATATATATTGTAATCTATATTGTACAAAAAATTATGTCTTGGAGCTCATTATTACTTAAAGGCCATTAGTAGTGGTGCCAATCATTGATGTATTAGTGTCCTTAACCTATATAATTTTTTCATACCAAATTTGATCCTTCTTTATAGAATATTATTCATAATCAAAATAAATTAGGTAATATAGATTTCTTAGAGTGGATATTCAATTCTTATAGAATACTAAAATACTTGAAAGAAAACATGTTCAAACAAATTGTAAATAATATTAAATAAAAATATATTTGATTATGTAAATTAATATGAAAATATAAAAGTTCCTAATAAAAGAAATTAGTTTTCATCATTACGTTCCATTTCTGTACATGTAATTGAAGATGAAAATAATAAATTTTCACAATAGACATTGGATAATTGAAATATTTATTAGAATCAATTACACATACCAATAGTGAATCAATCATTGATGTGTTGAAGAAACAAATACAAACCATAATATGAATTATTCTCTCAGTAAATCTTGTTCAAATGTAAGTGAATAATGATGGATTGATGTTTGAATATTTATATAAAATTAAAATAACATACCTGGTGTAGATATATTGATATGTAAGAGTTAATCATTTCTCATGTTGACACCATGTACTATATTTTTGTTTCACAATGATTCAAATCCTTTCTAAAAATATATTATTGAAAAAATAATTAAATTGAGTAATCTAGATTGTGTTGAGTGGATATTTAATCAATATATGAAACTAAAATACTCTAGAAAAAACATGACCAAACAACACCTGGGTAATATATAATATCTAATATATTTGATATTGTAATTTATAATGAAAATAAATAATTTAAAAATAAAACAAAATTGTTTTATTATTATCTTGTTACACTATAAATGTAACAAATAATGAAAAAATTATGTATGAACAAATGATGATGGTTAAATTGATTGTTTAACAGAATTTTTTATACATTCCAACAATGCTACAAAATATGATGCATTGAGGAAACCAATACCAACCTCACTAAGAATAATTGTCTCAGTAAATCATGTTAAACAACAAATAAATCACAATACGAAAAACTATGAAAAAATTTATGAAACTGGGACAATGGACCTATTGTATTTATTTGGATGTGTATGATCTTTGAATAGTTTATTGGTGATGGAAATGATATTCACGATGATTTAGTCGGAGGTGGTCATTGATGGTTGATAGTGAAGAAAATTTTGGCTGACATGATATAGGTGAACAAAGACAGGGAGGACATAAAGATGAGGAGTAGATTTAGATAACGAGTAGGTTGAGATAGAGAGAAGTCTATGATGTGGAGTAGGCAGAGATGGGAAACACATAAAGACGTGGACAAGGCAAAGACTGGGAGTGGGGAGAGATGGTGATGAGGATCCATGAGTAGGGTGGATGGGTAATCGAAGGGATGGATATGGAGACAGAGTACAAGATGAGGTACCTGAAAATTGAGATTAGGGAATCCTTATTGAAGGATAACTAAAACCGTAGTTCAAGGGAATAAAATGTTTATGGAGATGGGCACCATTACTGGAAGTTAATTGTAGTGGATAGAGGAAATATTCATGGAGGGATGTGTTTTTGATATTTTTACGGCTGTGGTGTTGACATGTCAGCGGGAGGAAATCAAATTTTAGTATATATTTATATGGATAGGTATATATTCAAGGATAATTATAGGGATTAGTTATCTTTTAGTGAAATTTACTAGAATTTTCGTAATGTATAGAGTGATTGATATTAGAGAAATACTTCCCTATATAAATTGTACACATGGATGTGGCTATGGATCAAATGTACCCAGGAGTAAAAACACATAGAAGATTTTTTAGTCCTTACTCAAGGAAATCTAGTGCATGAAAATGGGCTTTGTTGCACACATGGTTTGAACTCCCAGGGGATATGAGTTATGAATTCACAAACTTTTCATGAAACATAAAGAATATTTAAATAAAATATATTTACAAATAACCTAAGATAAACTTGAGAATTAATATTTTAAAAAATTTATCATAATTTAGACTTCACACAAGTTTTTTTCATTATTATGTGATTCCTTTCTATGATAATATTTTCTTAATCAATTCCTCATGGAATTTGAAAATATAGTGAACCAACTGGATCTAGAATAATGTTGAGTGTAAAGGATAATTTTCTAATGGAGAAGATTAGTGGGATGATCAATATAGTGAATGATGTTGTTATCAGGCCATATAATTTTTCACATAAAATGATTTATAATGTGTACTTGAACAAACTCTTGGACTCAAAGAGGATGAAAAACAGATCATTTTATTGGATTTCTGAATTGGAGAACACGGATAATTGAATATTTGTATTCTTTTATATATAAAATGTGTATGTAATCACATATGTGAATGTATTAATGTAAGAATATGTTTTTTAATATATAAAAGTGTGAAAAAATCATGTGATGATGAAGTAAAATTGATTAGTAGAGGTATTGAAATAGATGAGATTATTGACCTCAGTAATTCATCATCGATGTTTTTATGACATAAGAGTAAAATAAATGGTAATTATTCATCTTAGTGTCCCATGAAGAAAGATACTAAAGTGGATCACAAAGGTGTTTTGAGAAATTGTTACGTTGTTGATTATGACAAGAAAACCGATGAAATGTAAAACGTAATTGGTATTATGTAATAGGAAGATGTATTTTCATTAATGGTATAAGTAAGGTGTGGATTAATAAAATTTTTGTGTATTTTGTAAGAAGAATTATGAACATGAATTGTGATATATGAATGGATTGTTTAGTTAATGATTTTTACTACAGATTTACAAGAACCTATTTAATGGTCCCAATGGAATTTAAAAGTGATTAAATGAAAATATTATATCCATGGAAAACACATGATTAACAAAATGATAACACATAATATATTTTTTAAATTATGATAATGTCATTTCTATATTGATATGAAGGATATATATATATATATATTGGATAGTACTAATTACCATATATCTTATTATGGGCTAGATTACAGAGTGGTATATTTCATAATGGTTGAATTTATAATCTTATTATATATAAGGAATATATTCCCAAACCACTCGAATAAGTATGTATTCAAATTTTCCAAAATTATTTATGGTAATTCGATTTATTACCTTATGTCAATAGAATATACAATGAGTTTATTCACATGTTTAGAATATGACAACAATGATATATTTTTTGATATATGGTGTATCATTGTTAATAATATTAAAGAATTTATTTCATAATATTTAGATATATATATTTAAAATGTTTTGTTAGGATAATTAATCATGAAAAGATTATGTTAAACATCATGGGATGTATTTACTTAGAACATTGGTTAAATAGATATTTATTGATTAAATATACATCAAGTATTACCATTATATATATTTTAGGAATTATATTATTTTTTTAGTAAAGGACATCATATTTATTAGGTGGAAACCAATAATGTTTTGAAAGGCCACATGTCTTATACCCATGATCGGGGGACGATAAGGGTTTAATTCCTACCCTTTTCCTACACGATGTATATACAGATCTATAATTATTCTCTTATGATCATTAGTGATGAAATAAAAGAGTTATATTTTATGTTGAAATATTGATGTATTAACCATATTTATTCTTATGGATAGTTACAAATAATGATTTAAACATTTAATTCATTTTGAACCTTATGATATTAAAAGTGTATTTTAGTGCATCTAGAATCAATGTTATTTTATTAAAATCAATTACATATTGTAATGTATGAATTATATATTGATACAATCACAAAAAATAATAATGTTTTATTATATAATATATAATGTATTTAAATTTTATTATATTCTTTTTCTATAAAATAATATATCAAATATAATTAAATGATAAAAAAGTTTCCCGGATACAATTTTTTATTCAGCTGATGGCCTTTTAAATCATCAAAAATATATGAATTTTAGTCCCCCGTCTATCCTTTGATTATTTAGTTGTTCGTAATTGATGACCTCAGTCACATGCTATATATGTTTACACATTTACTACTTGTCCAATCTCCACTCCTTGCCTATGTTCTCTTATGTGGGAAACTATTTATATGTTAATTTGGTTAACTATTATGGTTCCAAAATTAACTTTTTAGGGGAACATATAGTAATAATGATTAAATATGTGTTTCCATAAATAATCTTTCAATTATTAATCCTTTGATATCCCAGAAGAATTTTGAAGGAAGAATTCATTTTATGGGGGGTAGAATGTAACACATTATGACTTTTTGAACCACATATTTTCAATGTAATTTATTGTTTTTGATATTTTTCATTTCACAGAATACTAAATAATGTTAATTTTAATGTAATGCACCATATTGTCATACACTAATTACATAGAAAAATAATTATAGATTAATTTAAATGGAACATTGAGGATCTCATGTGATACAATCGAAAATGGCATTCCAAGATGTCTTGGACAACATGTTTGACCATAATTTAGAGAATAATAATAAAGAATTAAAACATGATTCTTAAATATAATACGATATAAAAAAAGAATTAAAAGAGTTTTTATGAATATTATTAAAAATATTATATAATAAATGGTTTTTAAAAAATATCAAATCAATTAATTAGTGAAACAATATTTTGAAATGAAAATAATAATCAATTAAATATAAAGGGAGTATTTTTTATAAAAAATTATAATTATATGTTTTACTCCAAATAAAGTAATTTAATTTAATTTAGTAAGTGGTATTATTATAATATATATGTTATATATTCTATAAAATATTTTTCATATTCATCAAATCGATTCGATATTCATAAGATAAGAATAAAAAAATTTCCTACAAAAAAATCATTTATTTTTATAAAGTTTTTTTACAGTTTTTAATGGAGAACCAATTTTAAATCACATTTTTGGAAAATTAATAGATATAATTGGATAAAATAAACAATATATTTTTAATAGGACAAAAAAAATTATTTTCTAATAATTTTATGGCATTTTTCTTTATGGTTTCATTTTTTAATGAATAGTTAAAAATAATTAATTTTATTCAAAAAAATATTTTTCGTATAAAAATTGAATAATATTAAATAATATTTTTAATCTATTTCACTGTATTTTGAGATTATATTTTTTCCAATTAATCCAATTTAGGTCATTTTAATCAATACAATTTAATGGTGACTATAAAACATAGTAAACTATAGAATATTTTTACATTAAAAGCTTACATTATCGACCTAGCTACGATATTAAATTTCAATTAAGTTTTAAAACATCTATGTTTGGAATTTATAAATATAGATTAAAAAAATTAATCAAAATAGTTTTTAATTTATAATAAATAAAACTTAGTGTTGGACCAAAAATATTAGTTACTTAGTTAAAATTAATTACAATAATTCATTTTAAAATTAAGCATAATTATTGACTAGCCCATAACATTAAGGCCCAAAAATACCTATACACATGTCCTATAGATAGTATCATTCTATGTTAATATCCAATCATCTCATTTATATATATTCTTTGATTATTTAATAAAATAAAAAAACGTTGGTGGGTTCCATCATATTAAAATAATACAAGATCTTCTTCCCCTTCACAATTATAAAAGACCTCCTTCACATCCACTTCCTCAAACCTCATATTCCCATTAAGTTCATCCAATCTATACACAAATATCCTCTAGGTACCCTAAACTATACCTTTATTAATTCCCTTGTGAATTATTCAATCCATGTAATCCTTTTTGCTCAAACCAAATGAGGTTTCCCGATTAAGAGTTAACACACTCCCTCAATGATCTTTCATTTATATCTTTATCCACTCCATCAAATAAATTTATTTCCTGATTTTATAATACAACTAGTTTTCAAAATAAACTCTGATGATTTTATTTTATGTATTATTCCTAAAATTACAATCACATCCTTCTAATGAAGAACTAACATAATGTTAATTTTTAGGAGGACTCCAACCTCACTAAACCTTAATAGTTAAATTTTTTTGTTCCACCTCCGTATGTGGAAATTATGATAGAAATTTTTTTATTTATTTAATATATATAATAATTTTTTTGTCTGTAATATTAATTAATTATTTTACAACATATATATGTATACAATATGGTTGATGTTAATAAGATAATTTCATTTTAGAAATTGTTGACTACCATCCCCTCTAAACAATGTTGTTCATTGACACACTACATAGAATGTATTATGGATGGTTTTATTGAATATATATAATATATATGATATTATAAAAATTATTTTAATATTATTATTATATATATATATATAAAAATATATATATATTTACTTTATTTATTTTAACACAATAATTTAAATTAAAATAACATTCATCTGTACATACTGCTTGTCGTCTCAATGAATATTGTACTATGTTGGATACATCTATATTATAATAAATATTATAATATTCATATACTGTATATAAATTATAATTAAAATAAGATTTTTATTTGTGATTCATGATATATGTATAAGGACTATCAATGTAATATATTAATACACACCCGCAAAGAAAGTGAATATTATTTGAAGTGAAACCTTAAGATGGGATTGCTAACAAGGGAATAATATAAGGTCATAATAAAACCATATATGGTATTATATTTACAAATATTGATTTTCAAACAATTTAAAATTAAATTATATTTATTATATATGTCATTTCATTCAGTACAATGAGATCCCAATGTCAAGGTAAGTGGGATTTAATCTCACATGATATTTCATTGAGATACATGCCATGTTCGATACTATTTCCACTTGTGTGGTGTATGTACTGATCATGATTGTATTCTATGAATATAATAATATTATTTATGGGTATTAAAATGTAAATTTTATGATCATTATTTCATGGTTTTTTAGGTTTCAAAAGCTTCCAAATCGGTAAATTTGTTTTTCAAAATTTTCTTTCTTTGAGAATCATGTTTTAATATGCACATAAATTAATATTTGAGGTGTGTATACATACATTTTACTTGTTATATAATGAATATATTTTTTATAATTATATTTTATGATTAACATAAATTAGATTTCTTACATGGAGAGTATGATCCCTTATTAGTAAGTGATTAGAGTTTATTGAAACAATCTAATTACTTTTCATGATTGATTATGATTTTTCATCCTTTGATGAAATAATAAAATAAATCTCCCAATAAATTCATAACAATTATTCCCCTCTGTGTACACATATAAAATTTAGGTATTGGTACTATATTTCTAAAAAAAATTACATAATTTTATTATGAAATCATTTCATTAAAATCCATACATTAATATCTCTTTATATTGAAAGCTATGTTTTTTAAAAAGGGATCTAAAAATATTATATAATTATCATGTAATAATTAAAATAAATTTATACCCTTTTTTATTTTAACGATCTATTCAATGTAATATTATTTTCAATTTTCAAACAATAAATTTTTCAGACTATTTAACCATTAATAAAATAATCCTTTTACATTATATGATCTGAATAGATTTACCCACCATAAATTTAATGAAACTTACATTAAATTTATAAATGGTTAAACTTTATGAATATAATTTTTAATAGTAAATTTTTAGGTAATTTTTTTACAAATAATTTCTATAATTATTTAATTGATTACAAATAAATTTAATAGAAATAATTTTGATTTTTTTTAATATTTTGTCAAAATTTTAATGTAAAAATTATTACATAAAATAACTAAGACCTCTATCAATGTTTTCAATGTTTTTTTAATGAAATATTATTAAAATGTTTTAATATTATTTTATATTTTTTCTTGGAAAAATAGTTTCAAATTATTTCATGATTTATTTATAATATTTAATGGTATTATCTAAGAATATAATTTTTAAATGGGTTTATGTATTGTAATGTTTGTTTCAATTAATATTTTATTTCATACACAAAAACATTTTTTAATGAGATTTCAAAATTATATTCCATCTAATATGAAAATTTATGATATTAATCATGACCTTCTAAGAAATAATATAAATATTACATTCATATCATTTATTATAATGGGTTATTATTATTGTCGTGTTCTTTATTAACCATGTTTCACATTAATGGGTAAAACACTTTTGAAACACACTTATTTTTACATGTTATGTTTATAAGGAAATTATTATAAAATATAGATTTTTTCCATAGGTCATGATTTGATTACACGTTTATGACACCTATTTCATTTCCTGTAATATGATGTGATTATTTATGATCATGTAAATTATATTTTTATTCATTCGTTAGGGGATTGGTGAGACCAATATCTCAGACCATTTTAGTTGGAAAATATTTATATGTAATGAGATAGACTAATAAGGTATTGGGAGTGATCCATGACTACTATGATGGCCATGGGAGTGAACCATGAATACCATGATGGTATAAAGAGTGAAATATTACAACTAATATGTAAATGTGAGTGAAACATATCTAAAAATATGGTAAGGTGAGTGAGCTCATACAATAAGTATTGTATTGGATGTGATTCATTAGCTACTATGGAAATAATTATATGATTATATATTTTATGAAATGACTTATTTTATTGATATTTTATTCATTCATGGATTATGTCCTTTATTTCATTATCATTAACTTCTGATAAACATCCAAAAATACTTCTATGATAATTTAATACAATCCTTGACATTCATTTTATTATATAATATTATCATGACTATGTTATTAAACCATTATCTCATGATTATGCTAACATTTCTCCCATGTTCACCATTACTAAGAATTTATGAACACCGCATTTTATGTTTCATTCCCAAGGTAAAGGATAAATGTTTAGGTATAATTATAAAAGGTGAAGAGATTTATGGGGGATGTCAATGATCTTCCATCAGGATAACAAATTTTTTTTGTGATTCAAAATACACTAATGTATTATGGTACATTGGCATGTATTTTTTTATGTACATAATATTAAAAATAGATAAAATATCCATTTATGTTATTTTTGGGTCACTAAAGTTGTTATCAGAAGAAAGGTTAAATTATCATTTTGAAACTAGGATAAAAAAAATTAGTGATATTGCAATGTATTTTTATAATGATAAAACTCAGGATATATACAATTATATGTATAAGGATGAGCGAAAAATTATGAAAATTTCGTATATTTTGGTACAAGATAAAGATAGTGGTTACCAAGAAACACATCAATGTATAGATAATTCTAGTGGAATTGTCTCTACCTCCTATGTAACATGGAATAAAAAATCTAAAAATGATTTCTTGGCCTGACATTTTAAAATATGGTACACAACAACGAGCCTTGTTTACCATCAGGCTTGACACCCCATGGGGAAATGCTTTGGGAATTCACAAACAATTCACGAACAATCATTATTGATTTAAAATGGAGTTGTTTACAAATAAATGATGATAAAAATGAGAATATATATTTTAATAATGGTTTCATAATATAAACATCACATATTTATTTTCATTATTAATTGAATCTTTGAAATAATAGTAGCATTTTACTCAATGAATCGTGTTCCTGACAAAGAAGGTAACCAGAGAGAACTAGATTAACTTTTATTATAAAGGAAAATATGATGATGATGATGCACGTTGGATGATCAGTAGAGTGAATGATGGTGTGATCATGAGTAATCAGTTATCACAAAAAATGATTACAAACATGTAACTTAACCAACTCGTAGACTTACAATGATAGAAAAATAAAAAATTCCATTACTGTTAGGGTAGTGGACACCATGTTTTCAAGATGGTTCATTTTATTTTGGGTTTAAAATATAAAATTTATAACTTAAGTGAATGTTATATAGGAACAATAAGGTGCTTAGACTGCAGAAAAGTTGGGCAAAATTAATGTTACAAGAATTAATTAATGAAGGGATCAGATAATGAAATGGATGAGAATTTTGGAATGGACAAGTCAACATATATGTTTATGTGTCTTTTGTGTAGAATAAATGGTCACTATACAAATCAATGTACCATAAAGAATGGTCCTAATGTGGATTACCAAGGCAGTGATACAAATGGTTACATTATTGATTATGAAAAAAATTATAGATGTAATTTAAAAGGAAGGATGTATTGTGTAATATGGTGAGGTATCCTCATTAATGTCTTCTGTATGAAGTGTATTAATAATTTTTTATTTATTTGTATAGAATAATTATTTTTCATTAATTGTAAAATTTATAACTATTTTTCAATTTATATTTTTCTATATGGATTTACAATAATATATTTAATGGTTATGATGTATTAGAAAAATTATATAATAGAAAAATGATTGCCATGGAAATTTTTTGATGAATAGAAATATAACTCTAAATATGTTCCTTTGGTTATTTAATTTTTTATGGATAAATTTAAGTTGGTTTTGGACAATTAAATTAAATTAAACTAATTACATTGGATGAAAAAATGGTCTATATAATCTCGGATGAAGTTTTATAGATCGTGGATATAATGAATATATCTAGTAACATTTGAAATAAGGAAGAACTAATGTATTACACAATTATTTATGGTATTTGTATTTAATACCAAGTTTCAATAGAATATACAATTATATTATTCCCATGTTTGTAATGTGAAAACCAAGATAGAATATGTGATATATGGGGATCAATGTTAATCTTATTTATCAAAATTCCTTCTAATGATTTTGATTTCCATAGTTTTGAAGGGTTATAAGGTTAACCAATCATGATAATTTTATGTTAAACATCACATGAAGTATATATTGTGAACCTTGTAAAGATGAATATAATGTTATTAACCTTATATCTTAGATGGCCATAATATATATTTTTCAAATAATATTAAAAAAAATTTGAATTGGACATCAAGTATGTTGGGGAGTAATAAATCATGTTCGATAATGATACTAATCATAAAAACACAACAATACGATGATAAGTATTTCACACCTACCACTAGCCTACAAAATGTGTAGGATGATGTGTAATTGTTTATTTTATGATTATTAGAGATGAAATAAGATAATTTATTGTTATTTTGACGGATAAATGTATTAAACATATTTATTTTTATGTATATTTAGAGACATATAGTGAAAATTTTCATACTTTTATGGGACTTATAATTCTCTACAATTATATTTTATTTCATATGGAATCGAAGTTAATTTTTTTTACATTAATTATGTGATGTATTGGATGAATAATAAATTGATAAAACCACAAAAAAGAATGAATTTTTTTATATAATATGTCATGGATATATATTTCCATATATTATTTATAAATAAAATAATTACTCAATTATAGTAAAAATTTCAATATAAATGTTTCAATAAATCTCTATTTTTTATTGGGTTCATGGCCTTTTAAATAATAAAAGATTTATTAGAATGAGGTCCCAATTTTTTTGTTAATTAAATTATTTTTTATTGATGATGTGAATCACATCCTATAAATATTTTCACTTTTCCTCTATGTTTAAACTTCACACCCAAATTATGTTCAAATATATGAAATCAAGTTATAGGTTACTTTTGGAAACTGTTATGTTCCAAAATTCCATTTGTAAGGGATGTTTTAGTTTGAATTTTTATGTTGTGGGTTTTTTGAGGAAATCATTGATGTAAAAAAACATTAGTAACCCAACTTTATTTCGTGGTTGAAATTCATTTAATGGGGGGTATAATGTGACACCCTAATATTTTGTGAATAGTTTTATTGAATTAATTTATTATTTTTGATATTTTCCATTATACACAAAAACAAAAATTCATTTTATCATAAATAAATATGATTGGATTTCATAGATTACATAATAGATAAATTTAAACTTCCTCTACATAGAGCATCGATGTTAGACAGTGTTAACCTCAAGAAGGAATTTCATTGATGTATTTGGCAATACGCATGGGCTAGGTTTAACAAACAATAATATATAATTAAAATAATATTAGTTATTATAATAAGATATATCCAACCTATTAAAATATATTTTACAAATATTATTAACAAAAATATGTAAATATATGGTTTTAAAAAAATATACATGAAATTTATTAGTTAGAAATTATTTTCCAAAGAATATAGGAATCAATTGAACATTAACAGATTATTTTTATTTTAAAATATTATTATATGTTATGATTATAATAAATGAATTTAATTAAAATTAATAAGTTATATTATTTTAATATAATATATATATATATATTCAACAAAATTTATTAATATTCATCCAATAGATTTGATAGGCATGAGATAAAAATAAACCCAATTATATGCTTAAAACACAATATTTTTACAAAAGTAGTTTTACAAACTTTTCATGGATAACCCTTTATAAATACAATTTATGAAATTATAATAGATTGAAAAAGTCATAATACACCTTATATTATAAATTTAAATATAAAAATATGATACAATTGTTTTTTGGTATTTTTCTATAGGGTTTCTTTATTAATGATTATTTAATAATAAAATATTTAAATTTAATAATTAATCTTCATCTAATTTATTTATAAGGATAAATATTATAATTTTAAGGAATAAATTTTTCTATATAATATTTATATAATAAAATCCTATTTAGGTCAATAGAATCATGATCATTTTGAAATTGACTGTAAAAACATTACACACTTTTTAACGTTTTTACATTTGAAATGAACATTTTTGAACCAACTAATTTATTAAATTTTAATTTATTTATACCAATTGGGTTTTTGGAATTTTGAAAAATGAATTCCATATTTCTATTCATTATAATAAATAGTTTATAATAACTGAATCATTATTTTTTTAAAAAAATAAAAAACTAATAAAATTAATTTTAACGAATGAGGTTTAAATTAAGCATAATAATGGACTAAACAAAAAAAATAAGACCCAAATAACCAATACACATGTTTTATTTCCATTTTCCATGATATTTAGATCCTTTAATCTAATAAATTTAATATGAATTGTTATGTATCCACATTCAATAAATAAATTCGGGAGTCATCCTTTACATTAAACTAATATAAGAAAATCAAATCCTCATCCACGTCTTCTAAAATCTCAATACCCATAGGACCATCCAAACATTTCCAAAATATATCCCCAACATCCCTACCTTATTATTTTAATCCTTACCATTGGAAAGACCCATCCAAGGAATCCTTTAGGTTCAAACCAAAAGTAGTTACCCGATTAATTATTATCACCCACACTCAATGTCCATTATTTTATTTCCATTCTTGACTCTTTTAAATTTTTATATTCAGTGATTTTATAATTTCAAACATATAATAAATAAATTTTTTTTATGTGATGTAATCAACCTAAAATTACACACAATTTCATCTAATGTGTAACGAACATATGGTTTATTTATAGGGGGACTACCGCATCCCTACATGATGATTTTTCATTTTTCATTTACTATCTTTCATGTTGACCGTTATGATAGAAACAAATATTATATATGTTATATATAATATATTATTTCATTATGGCTCTTTAATTATACTAGAACACATATATGTATACTTTTCAGTTGGTGTCTGTATGATTATTTCATTTTAGGTATTGTGGATTACTAACGCCTCAAAAAGAAGATATTTATTCACATACTACATGAAATGTATTATGGAAAAGATTAGTGAATATAATTATATATATGACATTATAAATATAATTTATTAATTATATATATATATAATTTACTTTAATTCTTTAAACATGTCATTTTTAATGGAAATAGCGTTTATTCATAAAAACGTCTCACTATCTTGATAAATGGTGTATTGAATTTGATACTTATATATTATAAGGATTGTTATATTATACATATAATTCATATAAAAAATATATATAATGTTTGAAATTATGGAATAACGATATATGTATTAGGACCAACAATTTAATATTTATATTTATATGAGAAAATATATGAATATTAATGGAAGTGACAGCATAAAATTTGATGGTTAACAACTGGGTAACATAAGGTTGTAATGAATCATTTTTCTGAATTATTTAAAATAATTGTTTTCATAATATTAATAATAATAAATTTGTATTTTTTATATTTATGGGTTGAATGAGAACTGGGACAGTCCAGACTCATGGTAGGTTGGATTACATTTCACTATATATTTTTTTGAGATATAATGTATTTTCATCTTTCCTTCCATTGTGTCATGTATGTAATTCCAATTATTTAATTATATTTAAATTATAATTTTATTTATGGGTATTCACATTTTCATTTTATTATACTTCTCTCTTAATGTTTTATGTTTTAGATGTTATGAAATATGTAAATTAATTTTGTCTCAACTTTCCTTCTATGAGATTCATGTTTTTTCATGAACATAAATTAATTTTTGTAGGTTATATACTTATATTTTTAATTTTATATCAAGAATATATTTACTTTCATGATAACTTAACTTCTTTTTATTCTCTTTTATTACATTGGTAGTATGATCCAATGTTACCATGGGATAAAATTTTATTGATAAAATATCATCGTTTTTAAAGATTGTTTATGACATGCATACATTGATGAAATAATATGATCTATATATAAAAAAATTCATGAATTTTTTTAAGATATCGTTATTCATTATATATTCATTTATAGGTTTCATATTTCATCATTTTGGATTGTAATATATTTTTTAAAGTGGTTATTTGAAAGCATGAATTTACCCTCTCTTCGGTCAGAAATCTATGTTTTCTAAAAAGGGTTCAATTAATATTATACAATTCTACTGTTATATTTAAAATAAATTTATTCCTATTTATCATTTAAAAATATTTTCAAAGGATTGTTATTGTCACTTTGGGAACTAACCATGTTTCTACTCTACTTACCGTTAAAATTGATGTCATTTTCTCCTCATATGACATTTATGAATTTTGGAAACATCATTTCATGGAATATTTCGTTAAATTTTAAAATAATAGTCATTATGAAAATGTTCTTAAAATTAGTTTTCATTGAAAAATAGGGCGATTCAAAATGTTATCATGATTATTTTGTGTTTTTTATTTTAAAATTTGAATTAAAAAATTTTCTAGTGTTTATGAGTTTGAAAAAAAAATTCTAGGGAAATATTTTTAAAAATAAACCAACTTTCATTCATATTTTTTAACGGAAAATTATTTTCAAATCCTTTTCAATATTTCTTTAAATGATTTAAAGTTATTATTAATGATAATTTTTTTAAAACATTTCTATGACTTCCTTTATAGTTTTCGAATAGTTTTCAATAAAAATTACTTTTAAAATAATTCGATGATTACTTTTTAGGTTTTCAAGGAAATAGTTTTTCGAATGATTTGACACATTATTTATATGTTTTATTTGTACATTATAAGATAATAATTATATAATGGTTTTATTTAATAATTTTTTTATTCAGTGAAGAGAGAATAGTTTTCTTTAAGAAGTGATTTTTAATGTAATTACAATATTATTTTTGATATATGATGAAATATGTAAATGTTAATCCTTACATTCACGAAATGACCTATATATTAAATTAAAATAATTTATAAGAATTTTTTATGCTTAATTTCATGGTATTTATTAATATATTTTCTCATTCATGGGTTAAATTCTATTGAATTCTATTTCTTTTCACGGGATATGTTTACAATGAAATTATTATGAAATGTTAATATTTCTCCAAATTTTGTGATAAGACTTCATGTTAATGACACCCATTTAATTTCATAGGTAACTATATGATTATTTATAATCTTGTCTAACATATATGAATAATTTCGTAATGTTTTGGGTGGAATTTATATCTCCCTATTATGCATTATTTAAAGATTTATATCTCTTAAAATATATTAAGATGGTCTTGGAAGTTATCCTTGACAAATAATATGGCCATAAGAGTTATCCATGACTACCAGTATAGAATAAGTAGTGAATTCAGTATACTAAGATAGACATGGTAGTGAACCATGACTAGCATGATTGTATGGGTAGTTAACCAATACTAATAAGATAATATTTTAAGTGATTACCTTGTTACTATAGAAATAATTATATGATTATTTGTTTTAAACAATTCCATGTATTATTCCTATGTTATGATTTCATGATAAAGAATTTTCTTTCCTTAATATTCATGTATTATAAACTGCAAATATTTTCTCTATGATTCATTATTTTGATATTTGACATGAAGGATATGATATCTTATTTTCATGATCATGTTATTATACCATGTGCCAATGTTTATGCTCTCATGCCTCTCATGTTTATCCATAATGAGTATATGATCTCACAAATATTTATGTTTCCATCCACATTTTTTGGACAATGGTTATAGGATGATTTAAAAATGATGGAGATCATTATGGGACACGTTTAATACCATTCATAATGATATACGATTTTCCCATGTTTTCAATGTCACTAAACTATTACAATCCTTCGGAATGAATTTTTGTAATGTAATAAATATTTATAAAAAATGATGTAATATCCTTTTATATTAATCTTCGGTCACTAAAAAATGCAGAACCAAGGAATACAAGATGTTAGGGGGTTGATCTAACTGATAGTAATAATATAGAATACAGGATATTTGGGTATGAGTATGAACCATGTGATTATATTTCGGTATTGTAATATAAAAATTTATATCCCGGTCTAATGAACTAGTCCATTGTATGTGTTTGAAAAGTAAAATTTTGATCCCAAGGAGATAATACATTGCATCATGTGTCTGAGGAAATATATTTTAATTGAAGGAGACAATCCTAGAATCCTATTTTGAATAGATAAAATTGAGTCATCGGGGATATAATATTATATTTAATAAAATATTTCATATAACAAATTCTAATTTAGTTATATCCATTAAAAATTTCATCAATTAATCAGGTATAAATCTTCTAAGTTTTCAAGGTCTTCCATTGGTAATCCAATATACGATCACTTTTGGATAATCCATTAAAATAAAAAATTCAATAATAAGAGTAACCTTACATTTAATAATTAAAATTTTTCAATTATGTATATGATTTTGAATTATTAATTGTTCATTTATTCTATTTGTTTTGCATTTTAATTTATATATAACAATGTTCCAAAATATGACAAAATAAATTAATAAAATAATTCAACATTTTAGTCACCCCACATACATGTGATAAATGGGCCATGAATTATGTTATATTCTATTTAGTATTTCATGTAATTCATAAACATCTTGCACTAGAAAGTGTGAAATAATAACAAACAGAAGTGGTATTTTATTATAATGTTTTCATGATGGTTATTGTTATTTAATCAAACCCACAATGAGGGATGGTTTGGGATATGTTCAATAAGCTCCAATTATTTCAAAGGGGCTATGATACATCTTGGTTAATGACTGAAAAAAAATTGTACACTAATAATTTTTTGAGAAACATATTAATAGACATCAATGGGGCTTAATGATTAAAAATAATAAACATCAATAATTTTATTTAAAAATAATTGACCACCAACCATAACATGTTACAATAATTCTTATACAATATTAACCCCAAATTTATGTTCTAATTATATAAATTAGAGAAACCACAAAACAACCTAAAAATAGGGTATATTTGATCCTGTGAAAATAACAAAAAATATAATTATTCTGTCTTATAAAAAATATAGAATATATATTGAAATATAAATAGAGTTCTAACATGATGAACAATTCTGAAATTAGAGTTGGTATTGTGAGGATTCAACAATATCTTCAAAGATAGTTAAAGGAGAGATCCCAATAGATATGATGAAAAAATGGGGCATCAATGAGGAGAACATAGGGTGAAATGATATATGCGGAAAACATTTATTTACATCTTTTAAATGGGAATAAAGATTGGTAGAACAATTTTACAACCCAAGGACCACATGTATGCACCTAAAATTCAATAGGAATTCCATAGCATGACAACACAAACCACTCATGAACCAAGTGTTTGAATGATTCTTTTGACCCATACCACGCATTGTCTAGGGGCCCAATTACACAAACCATGTGAACCCCATGAAAATAATCTCTACACAAAATTGTTATTATTTGATGGCTTTGAATCATGTGTTCCATAAATTGTCTAAACCATACTATTACTCTCTAGGGGTTCGATGTTTATGTGCATGATTATTGACAAAAAAGTTATAACCATGATCTAATAACAGTTTCCCAAAATGTAGTATATTGTCCCCCAAACCAATCCCAAACATTCTTGAAGCCCCCATAAACACTTTATGAACATTCATTTAGATAATAAAACATACTTAAATGTAAAACAAGAACATTAATCCCCATAAATGACCCTATATCTTAAATCCCACCTTATAATGAAAACTCAGCCATGATAATCCCTTATAATGCTGGATGAGCATTATATCCTAATAACATAGTCCATTGAGAATGTATTTGGCTTCTCTATCCTAGGATATGTAATGTACAAAGACATTCATATATAGAAACCACACATAAGGAACTATCCGAACTCAGAGTACCTTTAGGATATGATAAAAAATAAAAAGTAGTTTTTATTCAAAATAAGCATCGTTATCCATCCTGACATCCTTAAGATAAAAATTATGAGACAAGTTTAAATTATATTGGATATTCCATGAAATATGGAAGACGACGTGGGTGGCTAAGTACATCCATGGAAGTGTAATCTGAGATGCTACTTGCTCGATTCTCTATCAGATATCAAATTTTCCAACAAACCTAGTTTTTATCATCATTTGTATATGTATCCATTAATGAAAAAACTAAAAAAATACATGATTGAAAATATTATCCCATACAATGAACTCTAGTGGATAGTCATGGTTATAGAAATTATACTTTTTCAAAGAATTATCTATAGAAATATGATTCCTAACCATTTGTTCCAATATTAATATCTATTAAATGTTATAAGATCACAATAAAACTACCTATCATTCCACTAATTTTCATGGAGGTGAATTAAATGGGATTCCATATAGGACCTTGCAAGTAGATATCATTTGGTCACATAGAAACTTTTATTGTAATCGATCTCAGCAAGAAGTAAATGTTTTTTAATGGAACCTATAAAATATAGTACTAATTATCTGAGAATTTACCCTAATACATATATTGTATAAACGTTTTTACCATTAGTATGAAAGAGATATATTGTATTTATAATTATCCATTAACCAAGATTATATTAATGCCCTTCTATGATTATGAATTGAACCAAGTATCCTTGTTTGATATGATGGAACATGTAACACTTTTAAGGTATATGATCTCCGAGACATATATCCTCCAATGTTCTTCAAAATTCATGTTAAATTGGATAATGAAAATAGTTTACCTTCATTATATTGTAAAATATTACATATAATAAATCACTTTGTTAATTGGGATTTGGTATACATGTCATGAAAACTGCAATAGAATAATCTTGATTCCATTTTGTAATTAGTAGTGTCTATAATGTCATATATGGTTATTCGTGATATTCATTCACCTCATAATAGATTAAACAATATGTAAAAATCATAAAAATTTCATTTTTTATCCCATGGTACCAATATTGACGGTTTATATCATGAAACATATTTTTAAGACTGATATGTTTTGACCATTTGGAAGAATGAGATTTTAGAATCAATTTTAATCACATGTCTGTATGAACATAGACAATACAATATATATATAGGATCACATCCCATCAGTAACCCAAAAATGTAGTGATACATCATGTGTAACACTTTTCCATTAGACTAGAACATTAGGATCTGAAAACTTTCATTATTTATTCTCAATCCAAAATATATGAGGCCAATTTTAAAGCCTTGATAAAAATACTATTTTAACACTCTTTTAATTAAAAATGAATTTATAAAAAAGAACATAAAAATAATATTCCATACTAGATTTATGAACAATGTGATTTTGATTCATTCGACAAGTAGCATAATCAGCTATATTTAACTTACACGGATTATTATAATGATTAAAGTAAATGGAATGCATTTATTTTACCAATATCTCTTAATAATAGTTCATGTATCCTTGATTTAATGTGAATTATATGATTTTATAGTCAATTAATAACATGATTTGATATCCCATAATGTATTCTCTTCAACAACACAAAACATTAACAATTTATTCTAATTAGATTTCATGCGTTGGGTAATTATTTTCATGTAGTTTTGACTAATCATAACTATATGTCATGAATCAATCAACTATCATAAAAATATATCCTACCCAACATCTTATGAATAACAATAAATAGAATAGAATCACACAGTATAAGGTATAATTATAATAAATACAATGTATGAGCTTCCGTTAGACTATTGAATATATTTATCAAAAGCATCAGACAATTCAAACCATACACATTTCATCCATGATCATTTAAGATCTATTGAAATGCATGGAATTTATAGAATAATGTTTTGATCATAAATATATAGTACAATCGAAATTCATACATAAAAAATATTCATGGGTTGTTCCCTCACAGATTCTCTAGATCCAATGATACAACTTATTCAGAAATAATGTTACACTGGAATTGAGTTTTCTCAATTCAGATCAAGAATTTAGTGATCTAAAGAAAGAACATGATATTTATAAGGGTATTCAATATGATTTCAATATGTATTTAATGATCCTGTTAGGTCTAAATATACATAATTATATCATCTAATAACCACTAAATATAGTCCATGAATGTTTTGAAAACATGATTCATCTTTATATGAAAAAGTAGCCGTGTTAATCAGACATGTATACATTACTATGTAAAATAATTATCTCTACATTATAAGGAATTTTATATGTGGTTTATCAATGGTATAAACATTATGTGATAAATATTGACTAAAAATAAAATTTTCTAGAAGAGCCTAAAATGTCAATGCAGATCAAATATATCATCTATACAAGGAACTGGGTAATAGTCCATAACATTAATATGATTCAACCACTAGTATTCCACACACCACTATAGTTTTTCACTATTCTTATTTGAAAAATGTAGATTTTAATATTGTGAAGAAGTATTTGGTCATTTAATCCTTTGTATTCAAGTACCTAATATGACCTATGAAGTTTTAAAATTTCAGTAGCATCCAACCATTATTGGGAAATAAAATATTTTTACACTCATAGAATAAAAAAAGGATAATTACAAACCTATCTATGGTGATATCCCCAAAAATAAATATGGGAATGCATTCCAGATTTCTTCTATCAATAGGGGAAAAATAGTCTATCTTAATTCCCGATAATCTAGAAGAAGACTAGTAATCTTGGTCGACACTCTTCCAAGCCTATGATTCATAGATCTAGATCGACAATCCTAGACCTACCACACTGTTTTATTAACTTACAGAAAACATTAAATTGATATAAATGATACACTTAGTTGATAATAGTAGTTATGGGGGTGAAAATACAATTAAAAGTAACTCACAAGAAATAATTCCTAACCAAACATTACTAGAATGAAATGGCTCCATAGGAATCAGAAATCATTGATATCAAGTGGAGTAAAATATTATTAGAGAATAGATTCTTATAGTACATCCAAAAGAATAAGGTGATCTTTTACACTAAACAATAACTCAATATCGAGTCCAATACTCCCTGTCAAATCTGTGTAATTAAATTATTATAAATATCTAGTGAAATATAAAAAAGTTACTAAAGTCAAAAATATAAAATTCATACCTTTTATTGTAAATGAATAGAAACTATACTCTCATTTTTTACTATATAATGAGTAAATTGACCAAATTCGTGAACCTGAGGAAAAAAATATTCACTTTGAGTAGGTCCAACTCCTTATTAGTAATAGAGCTACCAGTTTCATTATATAATTCAATCCTTCTATAGATCCTATCCCATTAGGAACTGGTAGAATGCTCATTATGAATCTACAAATATTTCCCATATATACATAGTCTCAATAGTCAATTGGGACTATTCAAAAACAGACCATTCATGTGAACCTACTAATAATACTAATTTAATGCCACGTAATTACTTGTGCAAAAATTCAGACACCCGCGACTTTTGATATAATACTCAAAGTGATAATGTCATCCACTAGATGGCGAAGCACCTCTATAAGAAGATGAAAAATTACTCCATGTACCTTTATATCCTCTCATATTATTCATGGAGATAATGTTCTGGGTATCAATATTTTTTACGTTAGTCAATCAGAAGACACTCAATTAGAATTAGATGGACTACCTAAACACATCCTATAAACTTATTTCCCTAGAAAGTCCATCACCAGCAATATTGGTTATCAACCACATAAGCATGACAAAATGATCTAAGTAATTTATCATATAAATATAACCCTACACTAAATGAATGATATACTATTCTTGACTTAATCACACTGTATCTAGAAGGAAGTAACAATAATAACTATTATGTATCTCCCAATAGGAAATATATTGATGTCAATATTTTTCTGTACTAACATCCCAGAATTACTTTGTCGATACATGAAGAATATAAGATATGATATTCACCATACTTTAAATAAAATTTTATAAATTATTAAATATGGAGATTTTAGTGGAAAACAATGATCCATCATCATTGGGGATGGATACTATAACGACATGTGTTTTGAGACAAGGTAAAATTCCAAGGGAAATTGATTATTTTTCATTTAGTGGATGGGTCGTTATTTGATCTAAACCTCATAATATTATTTTGTTAGTTGGAACACTCAAATGTGTGGTTTTTATACTCTATTACTAGGCTAAGATGTATCTTAGGTGGTTGGTTGGGTTTTGGATTGGTCGGGGGCCTAGATGCCCAGAGGATTTTTTCTTGAAAAATTCATGCTAAGGGGCTTTTATATATTTGATGATGTAGACTCCATAGATTAATTATGAAACCATCTTGAGTCCGGAGGTATATGTTTTCAAAAAATATAAGAGGGGGAACATTACCATTAAATTTTATGTATTTTTTTTATGATGTTGTTCATGAGTTGTGCACAATTATTCAAACCACACGACAAAGACTACATGCTTCAGTGCCAATTAGGCAGTCTGTGTACAAATTTTTGTGACATGGTTGGTGCATGTTTGGGAAAATCATGTTTTACCATCATGACAATTGTGGAAATTAATATGTGCTATCCAATCTATTGATCCATATTTAGGATATCCATAAGACCAAATAGTGAAAGGCTATATTCAGGGGTGAATTTTGTATTTTACCTATACATATTTTAAAACCTTATCCCATTTTCTTTTTTTATTATCCATCCACATGAGGCTCCTCCTATATCCAACCATCTGATATATTCCTCTATAACCTAGGGACCATTATATATCATGGATTTGGACTCCAAATAAAAAAATTTCAGTCACGTAATATTCCTATAATTATCTTCAAAAAATTTCTTGCTTCCTATTTCTGTTTATATTCCTATATATTGTCCTATTTTGGTTGGATTTGTTTCAACCATTTATGGTTGATGTATTTCCTTTTATTCCTTAAAAACCCCAATATAGAATAAAAATTATTCCAGTGAAGCTTCTTTGGCCTATGGTCAGTGGTCAATATCTCTTTCAGCAATTTTCTATTGATTTATAAATATAGTAAGTAGGTCATGAATCACACTTCCACACACACCATCCTAAAAATTATTTCATCATTACAAATTGATATAGACACATTTTTATACTCTAAATTATCATTAAATAGTAATTTGAAGATGCTATCCTCAATGACGGACACCCATTGGGTGTTCTAGCTTAAATGGTACCTTTTTAATTTAATGTTTAAATGCCTAAAATTTCCACTAAACACTCTTCTTATATTATAAATAATATTTCCCACCACTAATTAAATTTGAAATTAATACGAAGTGTCTCTGGAGTGATTGGATTGACTTAAATAAGAATTCTTCTCTGTATGTAGTTTCCTAATTGATAACAGATCCTTTTAATTCAACCATTTAACTATGAAATTGATTTAATAGGGTTTGTATCATTATAAATTTATCCCTTTTATTGAATATTATTATGAATATTCAATTTAATTTTTTGGGGGTCTAATTTTTTTTTTAAACAATTGTCATATTTTATAAAAAACCCATCTTTTGAAATACATTGTCTTATCAATGAAAATATTTAGACCAGTGTTTCAAATAATTTTTGGATTTATGGAATTTCTTATTTATATTCCATCACGTCACTTTTGAGATATATAGAATTCTATGTTCATTGACTCTATTTAAAATATAAAATAAATTTAATATGGGATAATACACTGACATGTGACCAATTGATTCAATTACCACCCACATTTTATGTGACTTGATAGGAATTGATTATATAAATCATTTGATGGATAAGATATTTTTATATTATATTAAAAATCATGCTTCAGGAATATTTTCTTTCATAACTGAATTAAATGGATTGATTTATATAATTTATAAAGGGTGTAATGTTCAAAATAATCATTAAATTCATATTTAAATGTTTTTATTAAATTATGATTCCCTAGGTTATATTTGGTTGTAATAAATATAATTGATGAATGGAAATTTATCATGTATGTTGATATAACTATAATTATGCCTTTGACATTGGATATAAACATATTATAGGGGAAATATTGGGAATCATGATTCACACTCCCATACATCGGTTTATGGGCATAAATTCTCACTGCATTGACAATATTTTGATAGGGGGAATGATGAACCACATTCTTTGTTTATCTCTATGCATGAAGACACAACAACCATCACAATTCTGGACAATGATGTCTCACATTCATTATGGTATAGAGAAATTGTACCCACTATATCAGCATTTAATCTCGTTTATTGATTTCATGGATGCCTAAGTTATGCCATAGTATATAAATCACTTAGTATTCATGGTATATTTCAACATAAATCCACACTTACATAGACCACATAATTGGATGAAGAATATAAATATACTACATATTAATATTTTATATATAGTTACATATTAGAATCTAATTTTTGTCTATAAAAAAGCAGGGTGAGTCGGCTAGGTGTCTTATTGGAACCTCTAAGTGATGTTGTTTATAAATTTAGTATTTATTAGTATCATATATACCATAACAATGTTGTACCCTATATTCACTAAAAATATTTAGAAGTCGATGTCATTGGTGGTGGATTAATGATTTAATCTCACAGCCTTCCCTAGGAACCATTGCGTTCGGGTACTCGAGAAGATATCATGTTTTTAGGGATATGGAATTTTAATTTCTTTGACATGCATTTTCCTCACATTTAGGGGAACATTACTGAGATAGAGATAAATATTTTAATTAATATCAACCATGTGATTTTCAAATCATGTAATTATTATTTATTTAATTCTATTGTTGTTCTTGTTGTATGTATAATATTTTATGACTGTGATACACAATCTTGACATGCATGCACTTTGTACAATAGTGTTTTCCATTCTTTATTTTGTTGATATTATTCTTATGATACTATATCTTCCATTTATTAATGTTTCTTATATTATATATTGATTATTTTATAATATAATATAGTACTACTTTGATCATGAGAGTATAGTATTCCCATCATACCCCCATTAAACCCTCATTTCTAGTTGGAAGCCACTTTTGTATAGTGATGCATGCATGAGGCCATGTGGTGACTAGTCTGGAAACTGGTTTCATAGTCATTCAGGGTGGGATGTTACAAATTTCTATCAGAGTGTTATTTTATCCATTTCATCACTGTTTTGGATTGGTATGCAGGAGGCTAGTAATGTGTTAGTGCTTGGTAAATAGTTTTGTCTAGGATGGCAAAACCAATCCATTGTGAAATGTCCTGGTGGACAGGGTTGATATTATTGTTCATCTCGTTCTCTATTAAAATTGATTATTTTTTCACCATGAGTGATATGTGTACCTTATCATGCATATTAATTTATGTAATTTATGGTATTTTTCTATGGCCTTGTATATAAAGGAAGAATAATTATATGAATCATTATGGGAATATGAAAATTCAATCACAACAGATATTCCATTCAATATAGTCTCATATGTAGGTTGCCTATTAATTTTGATTTTGTGACTAGGGTATTATGACATTTTTTTATTTATTAGAATGCCTCCCATATTCCTTGTTATGTATTTTTGTGACATGATTAGTTTTATACCTATGTATATTTATTTCATCATTATAATAGTTCATATTACATGATTACGCAATTGATTTAAACATATAATTTTCTACAATTATTGGGTAATTATTTTTCATTCTACAATATTATATAGAATTTTTTTCCTATGTAATGTGATTCTATACTATTTTGAATGTCCATATGTGTTCGTTACTTATGATTACATTCATAGTTATTATTTAGGATATATAATTGTTTTTGATTAAATGAGATTTTGTTTTAATTTGTAATGTGTATTAGAGACATATAAATTGGGAAAAAGTAACACTTGTATTTGAACAATATTTTGAGCATTGTATATATCTGCATACAATTTTATAATTTTAAAATATGCTAATAGTAACAAGCTAAAGAGAATTAGTTTTTATTAAATAGTAGGTAGTCGGTGATCATCTATAATAATAGATGATTTATAAATTGGAGATGAAATCACATATAATCAATTTTTTTTGAGATCATGATGTATCTTGAAATAATTTTAAATTATAATTTCCAATAATTTTTTTCTGAACATAATATCATGATTACAGACCTCTTTTGCGTATCGACCCTATTATACCAGATATTTTATTTATCCTTATGAGATAAAAAACAGGATGGGTATTTTTATGAATTTAAAATGTTTTTGATTACCTATATAAAGACATAAGAATATATCACATGGTCAGGTTTCTTTATATGATTAATTTCCAAAATGCACAATTGGACCCATATTGGCCAATTACGGCATGTTTCTTAGGATATAACCCATTAAATGTGTTATAAAAACATGATAATTGGACAAATGTCTTTTCTTTTCATTCTTATAAACCCATTATGTCTAAATAAGATCCTTTATGGCCACCTTATCTATTAATACATAGTATTTATTTTGAATTTTCCTTTAAATATTCCCAATTGTACAAAATCATAAGGATAAATAAAATTAATTAAAAGAATTTATTTTATGAATATAATAATTATGAAAGGATATCAATAAATTATTATTATTTAAAAAGTTCTTTTTATGATACATAATTTTTTTTTCATTATGTGTTATTTAAATTACGCACTAAGGGATTTTGAATTATTATTATTACTTGAGTTTAGGAATTAATTCCTCTAAATGATTTCATGTTAAATTTTAATCAATGTGACAATTTACAATGGAACATGAGGTGGTATCCATTGTTTAATACCTCATGTAAGGGTATTTTTAATAAATCTTCAGGTTTCCTTAAAATAGAAATGTGTGGAGTTACTATTTAATTCATCCCTTTAATCAAGGGATTAAATGATAGGCATAAAGAATAGTGAAATATATTTGGTGTGAACTAGTGATCGTTTCAAATTTTACAAATTTATTAGGGTCTAGCCCGTGTTTGGAAGAAATCATAGTGATTAGATTCCATGATATGTGTCATGAGTTTTCTTATATACTGTTTTGTTCTAGAGTCGGTGTCCATTTTGGGACTACTTGAATCTAAATTAAACCCTTCATTATATGGATGGTCAGGGTATCATTAACACTTATTATGTACATGAACATTAATTAATTCTTTGTTTTAGTGGGAGAAACAAATATAAGGAACATGCTTCGGAATAGTAGGTGATGTGACCATCTATTCTTCCTCGGTGATAAAAAATTTGGCATGACGACATCCATTTCAAAGGTCATATGTGGAAATAAGAATCCAGGTAAAATCTATTGTTTTAACCACATGATACATTTATGGATTGGTTGGATAGACTATAGATAATATAAATTATGGGTAGTGTGGTTTCTTAAACCAACCGGTAGTGTATGTTCTTATACATGGCACCCATCGAGTTGAAATAAAATATAACAAAAAGGTAAAGATCATTGGAATCATTCATCCTTGAACAATTGTCTACATTCTCATGTCATCTTTTTACTAGACTCACCTGGGCATTAATGGAATATACATTGTCCCAAATATAGGGATGAAGTTCAATAGGATTTGGTGTATTTGACACACCAATTAGTTTTTTTATTCCAAATATTATGATGTATTTGAATGTGACCTAGAGTAGTATATTGTGTGTGTTTTTGGTGAATAAAAAATGGAATACATATGAGTGGTTGGTCTACCTCCCCATTCAATTACTATGATACAAATGGGGTAGAGAAAATCGCATCAGGTTTCTTCATTATGTGTCCTTTGAGGTTGAAGGGACACAACTGGGGAATACAATTTAAAATTGGTTAGTTTATTTGAATTGTTATGTGGTTTGTGAGTATTTTAATGTTTCTTTTCATTCATGGTATTGTGATGGTGAAATGATAGTTTGTATATGTGAACGTGGAAAATTTCTGTAGTCATGGACAGAGTTCCATTGAGAAGGGGACTAGCTCATTGATATCTAGATTAATACCTCCAATGAATAGAGAATCTCTCAACAGATCCAGCGACACCATCTCCAGAAAAATAAAATAAAACTAGGTCTTTAATGTGTAAAACAAAATCATTCACCACTAGTTGACAATGTTGGACACTCATGATCACTTCCAATTTCATTATCTTCACCTACTAATTAATAAACCTTTAAAAAAATTGAAACTTAATATCTTCCCATGGAATCCCAAATTGAATCGTTGGTGGGGAAAACAACTTCCATTATTCCAAACATGGACCCCCAAGCAGATCCAGAATATCATGAAATATAAAATCATTGGGAGAACCAAACACTCTAACTACATACTCAACATCCTCAACCAAATTAACTAATTCTAATGATACTATATTTTTATAGAATATGGGTTTAAATATAGGATAACTAGAAACATAGAAAGACCCACTAGAAATAGAAGCGACCTATTTGGGCAGTATATTCTCAATAACACAAAAATCATAAAATCAGTTTCAAAATTAATCTAAAACACAACTAAAAGAAACATCTCGGGCCAAAAAAACGTGGTCACAATAAAAATAAATAATACCATTGATGAGGAGCACATATGAGGCTACTGAAAAAAAAGAAAAATTTATCCAAGTCATCAATATTTATAAACATAATTATAATTAATTTTTAATGTCTAGATTTATAAATTCTTTCCATTCTATCTAAATTCATTGATCTGAATTCCTCTTTATGGTTTTTTCAGTCAAAATTCAAGAATAATATTTATACTTAATATTAAATTTAAAATAAATTTTTATTATATTAGGGATAGATATATTGTGTGACCTGATACGAAAATTTCACAGTTTCATTAGAATAAATTTCATAAATTCTATAATTGAAATCTATAAATAAATTAAGAAACCCATATACCAATAAGATAATGTCTCAATGATAACCATATAATATTAAATATTACTTTTCAAAGAAATTCAATTATATTTATATATCAAAATAACTGTTTTTGTACTTTTTTTATTAACCTATATTATTGATTTATCTATATATGAAATTATTATATGAACTCATCAACAATCTATGGTGGTTTTGTATTTAATCAGACACTTCAATTTTAAAAAAATTGGTTGAGATGACATCTTCCATAACATTAAATAAAAACATTATTTATTAAATTATCCCATTAATGTCATATAAATTCTGACAAAACAAATATTTCTTAAAACTCCATGAAAATATGTTTTTAATGCTTGTATTAAAATATCAATTTATGTTGATTATAATGTACATCCTTAATATAATCTGATATATACTTACATACACACATATATAGTTTGAAAAACCAAATAACATATATAATAAGGGGGATTCGTATTTCAGGGTTAGCCCTCAAAACACCCTTCTCGAGGATTACATTTTTTAAAATTCCTGAGAATAATTATCTTATACCTATTAGAATCCAACTCCTGACAGGGAGACATCAAGTTTTCGGATTAAAAAATGAAATCTAGATCACTATATATTTGTATATGAATACTTCCATTACATTTCATGGATGACATTATATTGGGTAACTCATATATCCTTTCAATGTGACATGTATTCTATTGAAATTATAACACTAATGTTACAAAGAAGAACACTCTTAATGTTATTAAATATTTATTAATATTCATGTGATAAAATGTAAAATGTTAGTTAGTTATTATAATCTAAGTAATACTGATCCACATAATTTTACATCAGAGGCGTCCTTAATAAAATATGCTAATAAGTGTTTTAACTAAGTAAATAAATGTCTAAAATGATTTTTATCCATCAACTATTAGTGATTAGAATCTTATATGGAGGGAGACCCTAGAAATTTAATTATTCATTTATAATATATATATCATTGTAGTACACTATAAATTTAAGACTAGAGTGATATTTTTTTAGACCACATTGTTTATCATTTAAAAAGTGTTCAACCATGATGAAATATTATAAAGAGGTGATTTACCTAATATACAGAAATACATTCTTTAAGAATCCAATAGGCTTTATAAAATTTAATTAATTATATATTTTTGAAGGACCCCGGGACACCCTGAGAGGGGAGGGGTGAATCAGGGTGACCACTTTTTCTTCTAATGTGTTGGATATTGTTCCCACGTTGGTAGGAACTTGTTGAACCTGTATGATGATTATGATCAAAATGAAAACATTCACATGCACAGAGAAGACACAACCATTTTTACTTGGTTCACCAGTAAGGGCTACGTCCAAGGAGCATACGCCGACAGGTTTCCGGTCGTACATAAATCCACTATGCTTCACTAGCTGCGGATACAAAAGTTCGGGTACAGACACTCTGTCCCAGGCTCACTGCCTTTACAATTGTTCAGGGATAGCTCACTGCGTCCCTCGGGTCACTCCCGTTGACTCCCCCTGGCTCACTGCCGTTGGCGAAGTCCCACTCAGTTTATAGACGTGAGGGTCTCTACAATAGATTTTCATTGAAGTCTTTGCCTCTGCTCAGCATGAGACTCTGCTTGCATCGAAGACCGAAATAGATGAACTAGAACGCAGAGAACCACTGAACCGGATAACCATAATGTGCAGAAAAACCTTACTAACAATTGCGCGCAACACCAACCCTTTGCGCGCAAAAGCTTCCTATTGCGCGCAAAATTTACTTTTCGCGCGGAAAAAAAATTTCGCGCAAAAATCCCCTTTTTCGCGCAACTCTGAATATATCGCGCAAGCCCCTTTACGCTATCCTTTTTCGCGCATCAGACCTCGGATCTTCTCTAAGTCTTCCACCCACACGAATGAAAGGGGTCACCTCATATTTATAGGCAGCTGAGACCCCTGCGCGCAAAATCCCCTTTGGCGCGGAAAACCTCTCATCCGGCGCGTAATATTTCGCGCAGGTATCGTTTTCCGCGCACCTCTCCAGATATTTCGCGCAATCCATGTCTTTGCCATTTTTCGACGGTGTGATTCCGAAACACTATTTGCGCGAAAAACCTTGATCCACTATTTCGCGCATCCCGCTGTTTTTCGCGCCTAACTTAATTATTTCGCGCAAGCCTCTTATATTTCGCGCACCACTTCCTTTTTGTGAGAACCTCCTTTTGCAGACAATCCATGTCTTCATTTTCTGATTTTGAGGCCCAAAAATTTGGCAAACACTGGGAAACAGCGCCACCTTCAATACTGTTGTCTGCTTGAACTGTATGATCACTTTGCTGGAACACATTCGGAACTTCCACTGAGGATTGACCACAAACACAAACCATACACCAAATCATGCTTTGAAGAACCTGGTTCCAACAATCTCCCCCTTTGGGTTTGTTGGCAATCAGAATAAATTCAATAGATCTCCAACCATGAGCAAATCTAAAATGAAAGAATCAACTCATCCAACACTCTATGTCTACATGAGCAATGCTCGGTGTAGAAAACAATAGAGAAAGCTTGAATTGGGTCTTAGTGTTTTGAAATTCTCCATGACGCCCGATGTTATCCTTATTCAACTTCTCATCACAATCTTACACTTCTCATCAGAGAATAATTTCTTGCCTTGAATTTATTCCATTCTCCCCCATTGACAATAAAACCAAAGACCGAAAAGTTTGTTCAACGCTCAGCTCAAGCCATACTCCCCCTGGATACAATCTCCCCCATAAACCTGCATCACACCCATAAGCAGATAAAAACAGTTAAAACAAACGGGGAGAGGGGACTTCCGGAGCCTCCTTATGCAGTAGGAGGGGGTCGAACACCGAGGTTCAACCGATGCGTCTCGAACACAGCCGCGGACAATGGCTTGGTTAGGATATCAGCCACATGCTCATTAGTTCCAACATGATCCATTTTAATCACTCCTTGTTCAACATTTTCTTTGAAAAAATGATACAGTATTTCAATATGTTTTGTATGATAATGTTGAACCGGATTCTTCGTAAGATCAATTGCACTTTTGTTATCGCAATAAATCTCCATTGGTTGCTGCACCTTATCACCAATATCTGTTAGCTGCTGCTTCATCCAAAGAAGTTTAGTGCATGATTTTGTGGCAGAGATATATTCAGCTTCAGCAGTACTAAGAGAAGTACTTTCTTGATTCTTGCTCAACCAGCCAACACATTTATGCCCAATATAGAAAGCTCCACCACTAGTGGACTTTCTGTCAACTACATCCCCAACCCAGTCAGCATCAGAAAACGCCGATAATTCACTGTCCCTGCCTGTAGCAAAAAATAACCCAATGTTATGTGTGCCTTGAATATACCTCATGGTTCTTTTTACTGCTGACATATGTTCCTCCTTTGGATTACTCTGATAGCGGGCCGCAAGGCATGTTGCAAAGACAATATCTGGCCTTGTCACTGTCAGATACAGTAGGCTTCCAATGATCCTCCTGTACATGGTGGGATCAACAGAGTTCCCATCCTCATGCTTTCCAAGTTTAGTTCCAACAGCAATCGGAGTTGACATTGGTTTGGAGTCTTGCATATTGAACTTCTTCAGCAACTCTCTTGCATATTTTCCTGAGAAATGAAAGAGTATTCCTTCTTTTGAATCACTTGCAACCCCAAGAAATATGTGAGCTCCCCAATCATAGACATTTCAAATTCTGATTTCCTGTGGTTGGCAAATTCATCAACTGATTTCTGCCTGCTGCCACCAAAAATGATATCATCAACGTAGACAAGAACCATGAACTGATCTTTTGGAGAATTCTTCACATATGGATTGTGATCAACTCCTCCTATTTTGAATTACAACTTCTTGAGATATGAATCTAGCCGTGAGTACCATGCCCGTGGTGCCTGCTTCAAACCATATAGAGCTTTCTTTAGCTTGCAGACCTTTGTTTCATCGGTACCCAAGACAAACCCCACAGGTTGTTCAATGTAGACTTCTTCTTCGAGTACACCATTCAAGAATGATGTCTTGACATCCATTTGATATACTTTATATCCTCTTTGGAGTGCCATGGAAAGGAAAATCTTGATTGACTCCAGTCTAGCCACTGGAGCAAAGGTTTCTTCAACATCAATGCCTTTAATCTGAGAGTATCCTTTACATACCAGTCGTGACTTGTTTCTGATGACACTTCCATGCTCATCAAACTTATTTTTGAAGATCCATTTGGTACCAATCACATTGTGTTCTTCGGGTCTCTGGACAAGATCCCATGTCTGATTCTTATCAATCTGATCTAATTCATCATTCATGGCTTTCACCCAAGATTCATCTTTTGCAGCTTCTTCGAATGAGGATGGCTCTAAAACTGATAGAAATGCATATTGTGTGGTATTCCTCATCCTTCTGGTTTGAGTGGGTGCACTCCTATCCCCAATTATGTTGGATGGATCAATATCAGCTCTTCGATTTCTCCTGCGAGGTTCAGTAGTATTCTCTTCAGCCATAGTTTCTTCATCAGATTCTTCTTCTGAGTCATCATCATTATGTGATTGATGAGTTTTTTGAACAGCTTCCTCTATTTCTGCATTTGTAGTTTCTTCATGTCCACATTCTTCATGACTTTCTATCACATCAGCATATGACGTCCGGGAAGCATTTGTGGTTTTCTCTTCAATTATCTTAACATCATTGCATTCCACAATCCTTCCCAAACGATTGTTGAAACATTTTTAGGCTTTGCTGTTCATTGAGTAACCGAGGAAGATTCCTTCATCTACGTTGTCACCATATTTTCCCTGATTTCCTTCTTTGTTCCTGATGAATCACTTACTTCCAAAGACACGAAAGTATTTTAGAGAAGGCTTCCATCCATGCCACAATTCATATGGTGTCTTCGTCTCACCCATATAAAGTCCTGTTCGATTCTGAATGTACATTGCATCTTGAACAGCCTCTTTCCAGTAATGTCGTGGAATACTACTCTCAATCAGCATAGTTCGTGCCATGTTGTTCACCTGTCGATTCCTTCGTTCAACAAATCCATTTTGTTGTGGAGTTCTCACCGCAGCTACCTCATGTTGTATCCCATGCTTCTCCAGATAATTTTCAAATTCAATGGACGTGTATTCTCCTCCATTGTCAGATCGCAACACTTTGATTGTTCGTCCAGTATCATTCTCGGCGATTCGCCGATATGTTTTCATGCAGTCAAGGACCTGTCGTTTCCGGTGAATGACCATCACACATGCCATTCGACTGTAATCATCTATGAAAAGGACAAAGTACCATTCTCCATGAGTTCGGGCAACATTTATTGGACCACAAACATCTGTATGAATCAGATCAAGAAGGTGAGATGCCTTTTTCTTCTTTGGCTGATATGAACTGCAGACTAGCTTCCCACGAATACAAGCATCACAGGATTTTTCACGCTCACGCTTCAAGTTGGGGATGTCCATGACAATTCTCAATTTTGATATTTTCTCCATGTCTTGTTGATTGATGTGTCCCATTCTCCGATGCCACAAATTGTTTTCTTCTTCAACAGTCATGTAACATACATTTTCTTCACTATCAACCTGATACAAGTTACCTTCTGTTCTGCATCCTTTCATAAGTGAATTGTCGGTTTATCCCTTGATGGTGCAGCCTTTCTGATTAAAAGTAACTATAAGTCCTGAGTCACAGAGTTGACTCACGCTAAGGAGATTATGGCATAGGCCATCTACGTAAAGGACTTCAGTCTTCTTTAGTTCTCCATTAGCTAATTGGGTACTTCCACTTCCTTTGATTTTCAGAGCCCCATCATTACCAAATCGTACTGTACCATCAACATTCTTTATGATATTCGTTAGTAGGCCGGCATTACCCGTCATATGAGATGAACAACCGCTATCCAGAATCCAGGTATTGTTGTTCTTTGTAGCTTTGAGGGCTACCTCTGCAAGGTTCGATTTCTCAATCTTCTTCATTTCCTTCCATGAGACATTAGATTGAGTATATAGGACCGATGGCCATTCAACTATCTCTTCTGCATACCCAAGTTCTTCATAGATAAAGTCTTCTGTGAGAGGCGAGAACCTGTTAAAAAGAGAAACACTGTCTTGCTGACGAGACTTGACTTGTCTTGAACTTCGGTATGAGGTGTCTATGTCTCTTCTCTTCCTGCAATTAACGGCATTATGACCAAAGTTAGAAAAACAAAAACAATATCCATAGAAATTATTTCTTCTATGAGAATTAGGATATGAGATTGTTCTCCTTTGTTGAGCATCTATATCTTCTCCATTCATATAGCTTCTTGCCTCTTCACAATAAGACATGGTATGGCCCAGATAGCCACAGAACTGACACTTCATGAGAGGAAATGTCTTCTCACTTGAATTTCTCCTTATACCTTCTTCCATGGGATAATAGTAAGACTGTCTGTCATTTTTGAATGTTTGAGGATAATTTTCAGGTCTCCTTTTAGTTTGGATCGAGGGTTCCTTTTTCAGCACTATAGGTAACATTTCATCATGTTCAACTTTCATCTTGTCTTTCTTTTGGATCTTTTCACTTCCAGCAGTTGATGACTCAGCCTCACAGCCAATTCCACTCTTTCCCATGCAAGCAGGTCTTTGATCACTCAATACTTTTCCAACCCCATCTGAACCACACTTGGCTCTTGAAAGTAATTCTTCATCTGAGAATCATCCGAACTGTATTTTCATCCTCGATTCTTTTGGAACTGATTCTGTCTCCATTTTACTCCTTAGAGTAACTACTTCCTCCTCAAGACCCTCAACAGTCTTGGATTTTTCATCCAGTCTGGATGTGAGGTCATTGATGACCTTTTCCTGCTCTTCAATTCTCAGCTTCGGATCAACTACATCATCATTGCTTTCAATTATTTTAGATTGTACCTTCACAAATTCTTCCAGTCGTTCAATTTCAGCTTCAAGTTGATCAACATATTCAGTTGATTCTTCTACAATTGATATCCACTTATTGCAGCTCTTACATTTAATCTTAAGCTTACTAACTGCATCCTTAAGTTACACATTAGGATCTACACAAGTTCTCAGTTGTTTTTCACCATCAGTATCTTCTGACTTTTCAACAGTGGCCATCAAAGAAGCATGGTTCCCAGTTTTGAATTCTGGTTCTTCTTCATCACAGAATTCATTGTCATCTTCTTCCTCTTCACAGACAAAAATCTTCCTTTGCATTTGCTTACCAGATTTGAAATATCCATTTTTGAAGAACCTTCTTTGAGGATTCTTGATGTTTTCATCTTCACTGTCATCATCATTGATATTTTTCAAGAACTGAGAGGCAATATGCCCAACATTTCCACAACGGAAACATGCGAGAGGTAACTTCCCTTTGAATTTCCCTTTCCCCTTCTGGAACTTCATTGCAATGAGAGAAAGAATTTCTTTCTCTTTTTCATCATCACCGCTACTATCCTTTGAGATTTTCAATTTATCCATGGCCTTGAATGCCATTTCCTTGCTCACCCAAGTCGTAGCATCTTCTGGTTTGACTCTCATTTCATATGCTACCAAACTGCTCAGTAAGTCATCTAGAAAAAGTTTTGGAAAGATCTATTTCCTCAAGAGCTGACACCTTCACATTATACAGAGGTGGAAGTCTTCTTAATATTTTTTTTACAATATCAATGTCTTTGATTTCTTCTCCTAGACCCCGAATTGCTCCAACCACTTCAGTAATTCGATTGAAGAAAGAGTCTGCATTCTCGTCTGGATGCATCTTCAGATCATCAAACCGATTGTGTAGCACTTGTAGTTTCGCCTCCTTCACTTTGCTATCACCTTCATAAATATTCTCAAGTTTATCCCACATAGATTTTGCTGAGGTGCAATTCATCACCTTCAGGTAAATCTGATCAGAAAGGGCTGTAGTGAGAGAATTCTGTGCTTTAGCATCTGCATCAAGATGTTTCCTTTCTGTTTCAGTCATAGCCAGACCTGTTGGATCAGTGACATGTATTCCTTGCACGGTAGAAAAAAGAACTTCCATTCCAAGAGATCTTAGATGAGATCTCATTCTGTTCTTCTAGATCTGGAAATTGCTTCCGTCGAAGTGAGGGACTCCCCTGACATTGACGGCGTTTTCCATGATGAAGAAGGTCAGATTCAACACCAGCAACCTGGCTCTGATACCACTTGAAGGACCCCGGGACACCCTGAGAGGGGAGGGGTGAATCAGGGTGACCACTTTTTCTTCTAATGTGTTGGATCTTGTTCCCACGTTGGTAGGAACTTGTTGAACCTGTATGATGATTATGATAAAAATGAAAACATTCACATGCACAGAGAAGACACAACCATTTTTACATGGTTCACCACTAAGGGCTACGTCCAAGGAGCATACGCCGACAGGTTTCCGGTCGTACCTAAATCCACTATGCTTCACTAGCTGCGGATACAAATGTTCGGGTACAGACACTCTGTCCCAGGCTCACTGCCTTTACAATTTTTTAGGGATAGCTCACTGCGTCCCTCGGGTCACTCCCGTTGACTCCCCCTGGCTCACTACCGTTGGCGAAGTCCCACTCAGTTTATAGACGTGAGGGTCTCTTCAATAGATTTGCATTGAAGTCTTTGCCTCTGCTCAGCATGAGACTCTGCTTGCATCGAAGTCCAAAATAGATGAAGTAGAACGTAGCGAACCACTGAACCGGATAACCAGAACGTGCAGACAAACCTTACTAACAATTGCGCGCAACACCAACCCTTTGCGCGCAAAATCTTCCTATTGCGCGCAAAATTTACTTTTCGCGCGGAAAAATATTTCGCGCAAAAATCCCCTTTTTCGCGCAACTCTGAATATATCGCGCAAGCCCCTTTACTCTATCATTTTTCGCGCATCAGACCTCAGATCTTCTCTAAGTCTTCCACCCACACAAATGAAGGGGGTCACCTCATATTTATAGGCAGCTGAGACCCCTGCGCGCAAAATCCCCTTCGGCGCGGAAAACCTCTAATCTGGCGCGTAATATTTCGCGCAGGTATCGTTCTCCGCGCACCTCTCCAGATATTTCGTGCAATCCATGTCTTTTCCATTTTTCGACGGTGTGATTCCGAAACACTATTTGCGTGAAAAACCTTGATCCACTATTTCGTGCATCCCGCTATTTTTCGCGCCTAACTTAAGTATTTCGCGCAAGCCTCTTATATCCCGCTGTTGTCTGCTGGAACTGTATGATCAATTTTCTGGAACACATTCGGAACTTCCACTGAGGATTGACAACAAACACAAACCATACACTAAATCATGCTTTGAAGAACCTGGTTCCAACAATTTTATTAGTGTAAATTTTGGAAAAATGATTTTATGGAAAGTTGTTACAGTAATAATTTTATAGATATCCATCTATAATGAAATTCAATGATGTAAATAAGGTGTCTTATTCATAGCCATTAAGAAACTCGTCATATTTTTTATGCATAATATTAATGATTAGTCATTGTAATTATTATCGAAATAAATTATTTTTATTGATTATATCACAATAATGTAATTTGGTTGGTCCTCTAGATGAGTCGCGCTGGCATCAGTGAGGAGATGAGATGTGGGGTTCATAACATAACAAAAATTAAAATAATGGAACCCTTAATGATAAAAAAATGACATGAAAAATTATAAAATAAAATACATTGGATTATATTCTGGATTCATCCTATGGATCATATTGGAGCCATGTTGAAAACAGTTGATTTATGTGAGATCATCATAATTATGAAGACTGAAAGAGAGTTAGGGTTTTTTTTAAAATAGATCGTTGATGTTTTTAAAATGTTTTTTTAGATGTTATGATAAATTTCCATTATATCATCATTAAATATATATGAACTGATAAAATATGATCATTTTCTGTGATAAAAAATCACTGATATATCTCGATACTTATCCATTATCGAAAATTGATGATAAAAAAATCTTTTTTAGTTAAATAGAAAATGAGATGAAAAATTATAACCTTTATTAGTGCTAAAATAAATATCTAAAATAGTATACCTTTTAACAGGGATAAATAAAATAACTCATAATTGTCACCCTGTATCAGTTATAATTTTAGCACAAATAAAAATGGAATTTTTCGGTTCATTATTCTAGCCCTTCTATATTTGAACACTGTTATGTACAATTTTTTTAGTATTTTATGTCTTATTATATTTATAGAAATCTGTTGATGGTCAGTTTTTATTTTAATATTATCTTTTTTCTATTAATCAAGGATCGCAAAATCTATAAATTTGATCTCAAATCTATTGATTCCAAATAATACATTGCTTCTCTGAATGAAAAAATGAACCCATTATCAAAAAAAAATACTTGGTTAATTTTTAAAGAACCATAAAATGATAAAATGATCAATATAACTCCATTTTCACAATGAAAGAAGATAATTAATGATATAATAAAATTATTTATAATGCTAGATTCGTATGTAATGTATTAATTCAACAAGAGGGAATTCTAAATGTAATATTTACTCTCTTGTTGTTAAGTAGCCATCCATTTTTTATCTTCTTATATTTCAATATCACCAAATTTATATTGTTCATCATGATGTTATAACTATTTTTCTTATATGAATTCTGATGATATGAGATTTTTGAAGCCAAATAGTGGGTTTGTGAATAAATTCAATCCCATTTTGGTATTCCTATTAAATAAATCATTTTAGTAAATAATGAAATATAGAAACAAATGGTATACAAAATTATATTCATTCAGGTTATATAATCATTTCAACAAAAATAAGGATGATGGAAGTATTTATATAATGATTTATAAACACATTTAGATTATTATATTTTTATATGAATGACATATTATTTAATGTTAAATACATGAAACCCATATATAATTATTAATCCCAATTCAAGGCTAATATTATATTAAGGGTCATATTAATTAAAAATATATTTTTGGAATTGAGATAGTTATTGATAAAAATAATAAATTTTACTTATCTTATCTATATGAATAATTTTTAACAATCTTATATGAATTCTTATTTTTTATCTAAAACCTCTTAGTATTTCTTTTATACAACACTTTAAAATCTCATTATCAATATAATCTTCCGATAATAATGATATTTATTACATGAGTAAAATTTCAAATTATTATATTTTTTAGTTTATATGATTTCAATTTCACATTATCAGATGTTTATAAGTTTATTTTCAACATATGTAGGATCATTGAATATCATGGTAACAACACTATAATTCCCTAATGTAAATTCTTAAATATATTTCGCATTAATTATATTTTTCATCCTTTTATATTATAAATATAAAATTTAAATGAGTTACTGATTAGTTTATTATATTCTAACTATTAAAAAACTATTGGATACTCAAATGTATGGTTTAATATACATTTCAGTTTCATATCAGATCCCACATTCTAAAATGTGAATATATGATCTTTGGTTAAACTCTCATCCACTAAGAATTATTATATTTAACTAATTTTCATTGTTAAAGAATCTATTTTTCCAAATAGGTATCTCTAAAAAAATATATTTTTTAATTTTATAATTATTTTTTATACTGATAGAAAATATACCTTAATTTTGAATATATATCCTATTTCCCCACATATATCCAATCATATAATAATTTTACAACACATAATTGAGGATTTATTAATGTTAATAAGGCATGTATTAATAAGATATACACATATGATAAACTAGCTGATATTTTATCTATGGATGTGAAATTTTCATTATTTAATCATTATTTAAAAAAAATTAACATTAAATAATTCAATAATAATTTTTTCATTAACATCACCAAATTAAATTATATATATATATAGGGATGAGATTTTTTAATTATGATCTCCACATAAAACATATTCTTTATTATCAAACCATATCATATTTTATTATTGGAGAATTGATTCACTTATACTAACGCTTATTAACATTGAATAGTCTCTATATTACCCATATATAAAGACATTGTATTGTGGTTTACCCTATTATAGAATCCCTGATGTCATTTATATGTATTTTTATTAAGTATTGACTATTACTCATGTGACTAGATACACATAAATTGAATATTCCTTGTATTTTGTATTAGGATGTAGTGATTTCTAACATTTATATGAAATCCGCATGAAACTAAAAAGGGTTTTGAATCTTAACCTTGAATCATAACCTCTTTATTCATTCTAAATTTATATAGTATAATATCATTAATTATTTTTTTTCCTTAATCATCATGTAGGGAATTCATTTTTTAGCTTTATATAATGTATTTATTTCATGGGAATATTTTGTTCAATCGATTATTTTCACTCCATAACCTCATCTACACAATCCACACAATTTGTTCTAATCCCTTTTTCCATTATGCTACACCTCAAATATTGCACTAGGAAGGATGAAAATTTCCCCTAAAAGCCATAAATTCAATCATTTGGTGATGTACAAATTAAAAAAACTCCACTGTAACACTTAATAAAGACCCAAGGAAACCCTATAAAATGAAATAAGAGGTACCTAATTTCAAGATACTTGTATTGGAACATTAATATTTGTCATATAACAATATAGTAGATCCAATACTCATGAAATGGTCTGCTGGATAAGGAAGTATAATTTCTATCGAGGGACCTTATATCTTCATATCTATATCTCTAGAATCATTATTAGGTCCACGACAAAGTCCCTAAGAAGGACAAATATTCAATGGAAATAAGATTGTATTAATCATTTTCCTTTAATTTTATTAATGATTTGATATCATTCATCTCATGTGGTTTTGTTACAGAACAACATTTTCTTGATTACATCTCCTGTATATAATTTTATTGACCTTAATGAAATTTTTAGTTGGTTATTCTCATTGCATTCACATAAGACCAAACTTGTGAAAATAGTGTTTCATAATCATGTCCTTTACTAAATTCATTTTATGTTCTATATTTATTCATTAAATTAACTACAAAAAATATCACTTCTTTGGAATCAATTATATTTTCAAAATTTAAATTAAAACTATGCATTTATCTATTTTATCATAGTTTATTACATATAGTGATATCACATAATATTTTCCCCTAAATGGCGCAATTTCAAATATTTCATGAACTCCCAGCACATATGTTTCTACACATCATCACACCATACCATTCTCATCACACCAAATAATGGATGGAATGAAACCTTATAAATCATAGACCATGAAGGGTCAAATGTTATCATTCAATTAAAACCATTCATTATATAACCATAACCACATATCACATATGAGTTAGGTTAAGATATCATGAACATAATGTAAATTAAAGTCATGCCTTCCTCTAACAATATAAAACCTCTATCTAATTTTAAATAAAAATTCTAGCAATTAGAATAATATTATCCTAGATTGAAAATGTGAAATAGGGATACTTTATCCATATTTTCACTCACTGGACAAATTTTTTGGGTAAGACGGTCATCACATATAAATTGTTGGCATGAGTAAGGATATTTTAACATGGAGTGTTGTATGTGAAATCATAATTGAATAAAAAGTATAATTAGGTACAAATAATAAGAAAATACATTGTTCAAATCATGATAACTCTATAAATCCCCAAAAACATAACCAAACAAACCTTTCCTTTCATGAATAAAAATCTCTATTGCAAACTAATCTACTAGTCCAGCTTCCCTCACAAATAACATATATATGATTCCAAAAATCCCCACTGATCAAGCCATTTAACCATTTCTTGATTCACCTTTTTACAATAATTATTATATTAATTATGTTAATGAATTTATTTTATAATTAAAATATATTACAAATATTTACACACGAAGAATCTATCCATTAGATATTCATTTCATTTACTTAATATTATATTACCAAAAGATTGTTGTTTCAATTTCATCCCACACCCTCTTTACCACTTAATAATAAATATCACATTTCATGGATGCTATTAAACTACCCATAAGTAATTATCACAAATAGTAAAAATTATTTTTTATACATAAAACCCCATATTTACCTGTATCTATCTGAGCACCAATCCATATTGAAATGATCATGCCAGCCAGCCACAAACCCAAAAAAACACTTCACATATCAAAATAGATTTTTAAACTAGATTACCAATTCCACATAATTATATAATTATAAAAATAATATAGTATCCAATATCAAAAGAAAAAATATTATAAAGAAGTATATTCATCATATTATATATTTAGATGTTGTATCACATTGATATCATATTTTACATAATTAGTCTAATACCATCTTTACCTAATTTAATTTTTTGAAGGGTAAATTCAAATAATTATGTACAACAACAATAGTATATATATACAAATCTTGTCAATTATTATTATTAGCAAAAACAATGATATTCAACAATTTTTTACAAAATATGATATAAAACACATTAAAAAATTTTAATTTCCCCATCATACCATTTTCTTTAAATATGATCATTTTAATCATTATTATAATCTATATTATCTACCAAATGTATGAAATACCATGAATCCTCTATAATTAAATAACAAATAATGAGGGTTATTAAATATTATAACATGATATAGTTATTCACAAATCCACCACACATTAATATTGAAACATGGATTCAAAAACCACAAAGAATCAATAGATGAAACTCTAGTACAAATTAAAATTGAGCTTCCATCATATTATACTTGAGTAATGACCCAGAAAAAAATAAGGAATGTCACAATAATACTACTATTTGAAAGAGATAAATTTGATTATGTTATGAAGATCAATTACTAAATAATATAAAAAGTGTTTGACCTCAGAAAATAAAAAACATAAAATCCTCTTGAGAAATAAATTTTTAAAAAAATAAGAGGGAACATTGATGGATATGGTTTAATGGGAGAAAATAAAAGTTAAATTGATGGTGTATCAACCCATGATTTTTATATAAAAACTATTATTCCTTAACCATAGTGTAGTTAATTTAACCATGATAATGTCTCCTCCTACAAAATGTGATCTAAGATTCATGTTATTTTAAATGGATATACCCCATTAATAACTTGTCACCTTCCAAATATGTTATAAATAAGTCTTATCAACTCCATTATAATAATAATAGGGTGCTACATGTAATTTAAATCCCTTAATTGCCAAAAATAATTCTCACAAAATATAATAAATAATTCCCAAACTGTTTCATCTTACCAAACCCAAGAATATAGTGTAGTGGGACACTGTTCATCATTTCCCTTCCTCCATGAATACATATACTAATACATGTCTAAAATTCATGTCCATAAAAATAGGGATTTTATTTTTCATTTCCTCCCATAATGAAACTTTTTATGAACTATTACCTCCCTAATGGATTCCCCATTGTTTATGGTACTCCATATGCTAAAAAGATAAATCCAATAGACTCACATCGACACCACCATCTCTATCATGGGCATGGATACATTCACTATTTTATATATTATAATCATATGATTATAATAATCAAAATTTGAATTATTCACCCTACATGATTAGTATGAACCACAATTCCCTTTTTCTATTTATATATCATTAAAAGGGGTACACATTGACTACACCTCCCCCCTCCATCATCTTGTAGTGAACCTCTAGAGGGTAAAAAATTAATTTTCACTAGGTAAAAACTCTATACTCACTCTTTATGCCCTCTAAATGCATTACAATATAAATTTATGGAATTATAAGTTTACCCTCATACATCCGATACATATCAAAAAATGACTAAACCCCGTAATTTATAACAAAAACATCAAGAGAATAAAAATTATATCAAAACAACCACTATAATTGATACATAGAACATAACATTATATATATATATATAATTACAACAGATATACATGTAACATAAAAATGAAAATATCATCTATATTATTAAATATCAAATAATGTCATAAATATAATTTTAACAAAATTAGTCACAAAAGATCATGGGTTATTAACCATGATTCTATGACTAATGTTTTCTTGTACACACCTTTATTCCACACTTCTTCCATAGAACATTATCCAATGGAATGACTGATCAAAATGAAACCTTACCTCATTGATCCTCAATCTCAATAGAACACACCATTAATATTTTTTCATCATTGACATCCAACCCTTTTTTTATTTCTTGGTAATACTCATTAATATTAGATGATGTTATGAAAGAATATATAAATTATGGACCGAGTCAATCATTGGATGAATCACCTATAGATATGACACGACACTAACACATTGTATTACCTAAAAGTTAATTGTAAGTAATGTATAAATCATACACCCTCAGTCAATATCCTATAGTAAAATGGATATAAAATACTAAAGAACTCATATTCTCTAACAATGTAATATAGTGGCCTTGTCCTACAGTCAAAATAAGTCTTCTTCAAGCCTTTATTACACCTCCATTCATTCGGTAATCTACTGAATAATACCCACCATGGGGTAACATCCCATGTAAGTAACGAATAATAGATATTTTTATATATTTCTATTAATTAATTATATAGTGTTTTAGAGGCTTAAAATGCAAATAAATCCAATCTTAAACATGGAATACACTAATATTTTTAAAAGATTGTTTTACTGCCTTTTGATGGAAAACCATTTTTAAATCTATCTTTTGACAATTTTATAAGATAAGTTTGTCAAAATAAACTTATTCTTTATTATTGGTACATCAAAATTTAGTTTTTGTTAATTTTTGGTATTTTTCTGACAATGTTCAATTTTTTATTGAATAGTGAAAAATAGTGCATTTTACATCAAAACTGCTTTTTAATATAATTTATTTATATGATTACATTATCTTTTGAATTGGTTTTAAAGTGAAAGTACAATATATTTTTACCATTTAATCCAATGTTGGTCATTGGAATCAATTTCACTTTGAAATTGGACTTAAACTGGTGTCAATCTTTTGATACTTATTGTTTCATAAAAACACGCTATTTTCATTGACAATGGGAATTAATTATTAAATTAATTAATGTGACTTATATGTCTTTAATTTTGTAAAATAGACTTCATTTTTGAATTCGGAATATCAAATATAGATTAGGGTGAATTTTTGGTAATTTTCTGAAAAACTTCAATTTTTGATGAATAGTGAAACCACTAAGTGGTAATCAAGCAAACTGATTTTTCAGTTAAATGAAAGTTTACCACTAATGTGAATTGAATTTTGAAAATCCGGCATACATGGTTGTCATTAATTTGTAAAATTTGGTTCAATGGGATGAAAATAATTTTCTGGTGAATAGTAACATTTTTTCATTAATCGCGATTAGAGGTAATTAGTGTAATTTAAGGTAAAAATGATATTATAAAAATGTGAAAACACCATGAAACTTGTCCTAACCCTATTGTATGATTCATGGCCGACCAAGACAACCCATGGGTCTATTTAGGGGACCCTACGGAGCCTCTTGTGTGAGATAATGACTTTAATGCCATTTTTTAAAAAATAAAGGTGAAAATGACACTAACATAAATTGTTTTACTAAAACAATTTTTATAAGGGGTTATACTAATCATAATTTTTCCAATAAATACGCTTTGGAAAGATAAATAGATTTCCTACATGCGGATATTTTTGTTATAAATTTTAGACATTAAATAAAATAATTTAATTATGACATCATGATGATGCAACGATGACCTCATTAATGAACAGTTTAAATAAAATGAAACGATAATATAAAATCTAAGACCTAAAGTTGTCCAAAACCAATTTGATGAGTGTATTTAGAAGACATATCACCTTTTCCTCGAATTATAGCATTGTGGGACCTTTTGAATCCGAAACTCTTTTTAAAATAAAGTAACTTATCTTTACATTCCAAGAGTGCCCCTCCTCTCCTCTTATAAAAGGCCCCCACCTCTACCTTTTTAACCACACTCCCAAAGACTTTGGCTCGGCCAAAACCTGACCATTTTTTCTCTACACATCCCTCTCCTCATCCTAGAGGATTCCCTTTGGGAATAATCCTTTCAAAGGTATCCTTTAGGCTCAAATCAAAAGGATTTACACTTTTAAAGGTAATTCATTCTCTCATGTTCATTTGTTTTATTTTGCTTCTACAACCACCTAAACTCTTTTTATATACCTCTTTTGTTACAACAACAGTAACTTCAATATACTAGGATGTTTTTATAAGATTTATTCGAGCTACACTCTCACACAACTACATCAAATGGTTAAAGAACATACGGTTTCCGTGGATGGCGAAATTCTGCCTCCCGAAACGATGATTGTTCAATACACATTTAACACCTTCAAAGGTGGCCATTATGATGTCAATATTTTTATATATGATATATAATATGTTTATTCTTTCCTTAATTTCTGTATTTTTCATTTATGGCTTACCATTATTGTTTCCATTATGGGTAAACATGATATCTTCATCTTAGGATGTGCGGACCACCGCCCCCTGAAAGTGATTTGATTTGTTAATACCATATGTGGGATGTGTAAAGGATAAAGTTAATGATAGTATATATGTTATTATACTGGAATTATTATATACTCTTATATCATTATGATTCCATTCCAGAAAATATGAAATAGAAATGGAAGTAGCGTTCATGCGTACGTACGGCTTACCGTCTCCATGAACGGTGCATTTCATTTCATACCTCTAAATGTGATGTAATATTATAAAGACATGTATATTCTGAATATATATGATATATATGTTATCCAAATCATTAATATCATTCTGGATATAATGAATCATTGGCCAAATTAACAACATGTAAGTGTAAGAAGTCTATTTTTGACTTAAGAACCAAATACCGACAAAATGAACATTATTAACTTAAATGATTACATGATGTTCATAACATGGTATAAAAGGAATAATGAACTTCAAAAAGGTTCTTAATCAAGTAGATATTAACTCAAGTTTATTATTCAGGAGATTAAAGAACATTCGGGTCAAGTTGGATATGAGGTATGGGACTTCGTCTCAATCTCCTTTCATTGAGGCATATTTTGTTTTATACACAACCTTCTTTTATACGGTGTATAAACCCCATTGAATTTTAAGATTATTCAAAAGGAATACTTTTTATAAAAATAATTTACTAAATGACAAAAGGAAATGTTTTTGTCGTACGTATAAGGCGACAACAACTTCTCCGCCGCCGTGACCATTATTTGAGTTTCAGCTTCCTCTATAAGCCATACTTTTTTTTAAAATAAAAATAAATACCATGTTTTACTTTTCATTTACTTTGGTATTGAAAATGGTTTTCATAATGTTTTTATAGCAATGTGTTGTATTGATATATGGTGATTGAAATATTGAAATATTATGTTTATTTTATGCATGTTTTAAGTGATACGATTATGTTGAGGTTCTTGGGCATTATTATGAAGACGGGTGGTTCCGTGATAAACTAAGGGCGGGTGAGCCCGATATAGCTCTCCAATGCATTGGGTAACGCGAAGGAGTGAAACGTTAAGGTTTCTCTGAAGAGATTTTAGGGAATATTCTGTGATAGGTATTCCAAACGTATACAAGAGGGTTACTCCCTACGTAAGAATGTTATTAATGCCTCAAGTTACCTTTATGTCTTATTATTTTTATGATTTATTCATGTTTTGATGAGGTATGTTAAAGTGCATATTTTTTATGGGTAAATTATGATCTCATTCTTATGTATATATGTACCTATGTTTCCTTTCCATATTTTTATATCCCTTACTGAGCTTTTTATGCTCATCCAAAGATTTTTTGAAATGTTTTTCACAGGTCAAGGGAAAGGTACATGATATGATGATAGTGTCAAGGAAGTGTCAAGAAAGAATCCATGTTTTATTTTAAATATGTTTCCATTGATTGGAAGGAAGAATACTATCTTTATGTAACCGCTTTGTTTATATGTGGAATGTAATGAATGTTTTATGATCTAATTCTCTAAAAATCTAAACCCGAAGAGATCCTCAAGGTGTAATCTTGTAATAACTCAAGATTAAGTAAGGTTTAAGGCTGGGGCCTTATAGTTGGTATCAGAGGTCAGTTTAGATAACTTTAAGAGTTATAATTCTATTAAATGAATATCCAAGAATATTTTTTTTGAAATGATATAGCATTTGATGATTACCATGTTGTTTCATCTAAGACATGTTTGTTTAGAATGGTTTTCCGCAGAGGAAACAGGGAAGCAGTGCTAGGAAGGCATACAAAAGGAAATAACCTTCTGAATCAGCATCCTGAGATGGTCAGAATTGGAACTGAACAGTTTGTTGCAGTAATGGCGCAGTTGACTCAGGCTATAAATGTTGGTGGTATCCATGGACGAGATCAGCCAGATCAACCGCAGAGGAACATGTCAGTGGTGGAACATTTTATGAGGCAACATACCCCATCATTCAGAGGATCATCTGACCCTGTGCTAGCCGAAGGGTGGACTAAAGCACTGGAAAAGATTTTTGATGTCATGGGGTGTTCAGACAATCAAAAGGTTAGTCTTTCTATTTACCGTTTGGAGGGTGAAGCATATCAGTGGTGGTCGATGGTTAAAAATATCAGGGACGCTGATGAGATTGATGCTCTCGACTGGGATGAATTCAATGGTATGTTTCTTGAAAAGTATTTTCCTAAGGCTGTTCGACTTAGGATGGAGAAACAATTCTTGGAATTGAGGCATGAGGAAGAATCAGTGGCTACCTATGAAGAAAGGTCCACTCGATTAGCAAGGTATGCTCCAAATTTTATCCGAGACCTTGATAGTAAAATATATCATTTTTACTCAGGATTAAAGCCAAAATATCGAAGGGCATTAGCTTCTCATGAGTTTAAAAGTTATGAAAAGCTTGTTTGATGTGCTGAGAAGGTGGAAATGGAGTTTTCTGATGATCAAGTGTTCTATAACAACCAACAGAAGAAGAGACCGAGGTGGCAGGAGAAAGGTAAGAATTCTTCCAAAAAGTCTGATGGTAAGAAAGCTAAGTTTCCAGTTTGTGATAAATGTGGCAAAAGGCATGCTGGGGAATGTATTCTAAATTCTAGAAAGTGCTACCGATGTGGTAATATGGGACATAAGGCTCGTGATTTCACTGAAAAAGATCAAGGTGAAGGTAAGACCAAATTTGATTTACAGTTAGTGAAATGTTTTAAGTGAAATGAAATGGGTCACTATGCAAATGAGTGTCCGACAAAGAGCTTGAGTGATGTGAAGCAGTTAGACTACAAGCATAAAGGGGTGGTGAAATCCTTTGTAGCTACTTCAGCAGATATCGGGCCATCAAATGAAGTTGTATCAGGAACTTTGTTTGTTTTTTCAGATTATGTCAGTGTGTTGTTTGATTCGGGGTCTACACATTCTTTCATCTCTAAAATCTTTTCTAGTAAAATGGGAATACCATCTCAAGAAATGATTCCTGAACTTTTGGTAAAAACACCTGGGGGGAATGTTGAGGAAAAAAGAATTTATAAGAATCCTCCTATCCTGGTCTGTGGAAAGAACCTACTTGCAAACCTTATTATTCAACCTCTAGTAGAGTTTGATGTTATCCTAGGTATGTATTGGATCTCTATTTACCAGGATATGATTTACTGTAGAGATAAAGAAGTTTCATTTTAGAAAGAATTTCAGTTTGTGTACAAGAATAAACCCTTACTGTTGATAACTTATCAAGAGGCCGAGAAACCTGTAAAATATGGAAATGAATGTTACCTTGCACACATCGATGAAAATAAAGGAACTATTCAGATTAATTATGTGCCAGTGGTAAATGAGTATCCTGATGTTTTTCCTAATGAGTTTCCTGGAATAACACCATATCGGGAAGTTGAGTTTACTGTTGACTTAGTTCCTGATGCTAAGCCAATTTCAAAACCCCCTTACCGAATGGCTCAAATTGAACTTTTAGAGTTGAAGGAGAAATTGCAAGATTTATTAGAGAAAGGTTTCATTCGACCTAGCACATCACCATGGGGTGCTCCTGTCTTGTTTGTTAAAAATAAAGATGGTTCTATGAGACTTTTCATTGATTATATGGCCTTGAATAACATCACTGTTATGAACAAATATCCATTGACTCATATTGATGATTTGTTTGATCAGCTCCAGGATGCTCAGTATTTTTCAAGATTGACTTGAGATCGGGGTACCATCAGCTGAAGGTAAAGGAAGAAGATGTTCTGAAGGCCGCGTTCCGTATGATATATGGCCATTATGAATTTTTAGTAATGCCTTTTGGTATAAACAATGCACCTGCTTTATTCATGGACTTAATGAATAGAATTTTCCATGAGTTTTTGGATAAGATTGTGGTTGTTTTCATTGATGATATTTTGGTGTTTTCAAAAAGTAAAGAGGAGCATGAAAGACATTTAAGGGTTATCTTGCAGACCTTAAAAGAAAAGAAAATGTATGGAAAATTCAGCATGTGTGAGTTTTGGTTGCAACAAATTTCCTTCCTTGGTCACATTGATTCTAAAGATGGGATAACTGTTGATCCTGCAAAAACAAAACTTGTGGAAGACTGGCCAAGAACCAAAAATGTAATGGAGATTCGTAGTTTCCTTGGTTTGGTAGGCTATTACCAAATTTTTGTTAGATATTTTTCACAGTTATCTGGTCCAATGACTAAGCTAACTCGAAAGGGTGTTATGTTTATCTGGACAAAAGAATTTGATGATCGTTTTCAGGAATTGAAAAGAAGATTGGTGAATGCTCCTGTTTTGGCACTACCTTCCAGGAATGGTGAGTTTGTTTTCTATAGTGATGCTTCATTGAAAGGAATTGGTTGTGTCCTAATGCAGAATGATCAGGTAATTACTTATGCTTCACGACAGTTGAAAACTCATGAGGTAAATTACCATACACAAGATTTGGAATTAGCTGCTGCTGTTTTTGCTTTAAAAATTTGGAGGCCTGATTTGTATGCAGTAAAGTGTGAAACATATACCGATCACAAAAGTTTAAAGTATATATTCACTCAGAAAGAATTGAACATGAGAAAAACGAGATGGCTATAATTAATCAAGGATTATGATTATATAATTCATTACCATCCGGGAAAAGAAAATAAAGTGGCTGATGCTTTGAGTCGAAAAAGTAATTCTTCATTAGCAATGTTGCGTTTGGAACGTGATCCTTTGGTTAAGGATTTGATGAACATTGGAATAGAAGTTGTTGGTGCAGGAGGTTCTTCTGTTTTGTTTCAGGTATTACTGAGATCATCTCTATCAGATAGAATCAAGCAAGCACAGAAGCAAGACAATGAGTTGCAGAAAAAGGTAGAGCTGGTTCAGAAAGGTAAGTTGCCTGAATTTAACATTGATAATGATTGCGTTTTGAGATTTGGGAAGAGATTTTCTGTGCCTTGTGATTCATAGTAGAAGAGAGAGTAGTTATGTGAAGCTGATAGTTATCCCTTTCTAGTTCATCCTAGCAGTACTAAGATGTATAGAGATCTGCGGGAGTATTACTGGTGGGATGGAATGAAAAGAGATATTGCTGATTTTACTGTGAAGTGTTTGACTTGTCAGAAGGTTAAAGCAGAGTGGCAGTTACTGAAAGAGATGCTTCTGCCTTTACCAGTGCCAGAGTGGAAATGAGAGAATATATCCATGGACTTTGTTGTGTGATTACCGAAGACATATCGAGGTAATAATGCAATCTGGGTTATTATTGATCGCTTGACTAAATCTGCTCATTTCCTTACCATACGAGATACTTTTTCCCTAGATCAACTTTCCCGTTTGTATCTTAAAGAGATAATCAGGTTACATGGAGTTCCCCTCTCCATTGTATCTGATCGTGATCCCAGGTTCACTTCTAACTTTTGGAAAGGCCTTCAGAAGTCGTTGGGTACTGAATTAAATTTTAGTACAACTTTTCATCCTCAATCAGATGGGCAGTCCAAACGAACAATTCAGACCTTGGAGGATATGCTACGAGCTTGTTCTATGGATTATTAGGGAAGTTAGGACCAACATATTTCTTTGGTTGAATTTTCATATAATAACAGTTTTCATTCCGGTATACAGATGGCACCATTTCAGGCACTATATGGGAAGCGGTGTCGAACTCCAACTTTCTAGGATGAAGTGGGTGAAAGGAAGTTGATGGGACCATAACTGGTAGAAGAGATGGCAGAAAAAGTTCAGCTGATTCAGAAACACATGAGAACAGCTCAGAGCAGGTAGAAGAGTTATGCAGTAAATAGGAGGAAGGATCTCTCTTTTGAGGTAGGTGATAATGTTTTTCTCAAAGTATCACCATGGAAAAGTGTGATGTGATTTGGTAAGAAAGTAAAGCTGAGTCCAAGTTTCATTGGACCATATGAAATTCTGGAGAGAGTTGGATCAGTTGCATATCAGGTGGCTTTACCTCCGAGTTTATCTTAGGTACACAATGTTTTTCACGTTTCGATGTTGAGTAAGTATATTCCAGATCCATCTCATGTTTTGAGTCCAGAGGTAGTTCAGCTGGAAGAGAACCTATCTTTAATAGGAACAACCGGTCCAGATTCTTGACCACATGGAGAACTTGTTACGGAATAAGGTGATTAAGCAGGTAAAGGTTTTGTGGAAAAACCACATTATGGAAGAGGCAACATGGGAATCTGAAAATGCTATGAGGGATAAGTACCCTCATTTATTCGATAAGTAAATAAATTGTGGGGACGTAATTTTCTAAAGGGGGGAAGGATGTAATATCCCAAGTAAGTAATGAATAATAAATATTTTTATATATGTCTATTAATGAATTATATAGTGTTTTATAGGCTTAAAATGCAAATAAATCCAATCTTAAGCATGGAATACACTAATATTTTTAAAAGATTGTTTTACTGCCTTTTGATGGAAAACCATTTTTAAATCAATATTTTGACATTTTTATAAGCTATGTTTGTCAAAATAAACTTATTCTTTATGATTGGTACATCAAAATTTACTTTTGTGAATTTGTGGTATTTTTCTGACAATGTTCATTTTTTTAATGAATAGTGAAAAATACTACATTTTACATCAGAACTGCTTTTTAATCTAATTTATTTAAATGATTAGATTATCTTTTGAATAGGTTTTAAAGTTAAAGTAGAATATATTTTTACTATTTAATCCAATGGTGGTCATTGGAATCAATTTCACTTTGAAATTGGACTTAAACTGGTGTCAATCTTTTGATACTTATTGTTTCATAAAAACACGCTATTTGCTCTGACAGCGGGAATTAATTATTAATTTAATTAATTTGACTTATATCTCTTGAATTTTTTAAAATAGACCTCATTTTTGAATTCGGAATATCAAATATAGCTTAGGGTGAATTTTTGGTAATTTTCTGAAAAACTTCAATTTTTGATGAATAGTGAAACCACTAAGTGGTAATCAAGAAAACTGATTTTTATGTTAAATGAAAGTTTACCACTAATGTGTATTGAATTTTGAAAATCTGACATACATGGTTGTCATTAGTATGTAAAATGTGGTTCAATGGGATGAAAATAATTTTTTGGTGAATAGTAAATTTTTTTCATTAATCGCGATTAGAGGTAACTAGTGTAATTTAAGGTAAAAATTATATTATAAAAATGTGAAAACACCATGACACTTGTCCTACCCCAAATTCATGAGTCATGTCCGACCACGACAACCCATGGGTCGATTTAGGGGACCTTATGGAGCCTCTTGGGTGAGATAATGACTTCAATGCCTTTTTTTAAATAAAGGTGAAAATGACACTAACATAAATTGTTTTACTAAAACAATTTATAGAAGGGGTTATACTAATCATAATTTTGTCTATAAATTCTCTTTGGAAGATTAAGATATTTCCTACATCAGGATATTTTTTTATAATTTTTTGACATTAAATAAATTAATTTAATTATGACATCATGATGATGCAACAATGACTTCATTAATGAACAATTTAAATAAAATGAAATGATAATATAAAATCTAAGACCTACACTTGTCCAAAACAAATTGGATGAGTGGATTTCGAAGCCTTATCACCTTATCCTCTAATTATAGCAATGTGGGACCTTTTGAATCCTAAAATATTTTTAAAATAAAGTAACTTATCTTTACTTTCCAAGAGTTCCCCTCCTCTCCTCTTATAAAAGGCCCCAACCTCTACCTCCTTACCCACACTCCCAAAGACTTTGGCTCGGCTAACCCCTTCCCATTTTGTCTCTCCACATCCCTGTCCTCATCTTAGAGGATTCCCTTTGGGAATAATCCTTTTAATGGGAGCCTTTAGTCTCAAATAAAAAGGAGTTACACTTTTAAAGGTAATTCATTCTCTCATGTTCATTTTTTTTATTTTGCTTCTGCAACCCCCTAAACTCTTTTTATTTACATCTTTTGTAACAACACCAGTATCTTAAATATACTAGGATGTTGTTATAAGATATATCCGAGCTAAGCTATCACAAAAATACATCAAATGGTTAAAGAACATACGGTTTCCGTGGATGGCGAAATTCTGCCTCCTGAAACGATGATTGTTCAATACTCATTTAACACCTTCAATGGTGGCCATTATGATTTCACTATTTGTATATATGATATATAATATGTTTATTCTTTTCTTAATATTTTGTATTTTTCATTTATGGCATACCATTATTGTTTCCATTATAGGTAAACACGATATCTTCATTTTAGGATGTGCAGACTACCGCCCCTTGAAAGTGATTTGATTCGTTAATACCATATGTGGGATGTGTAAAGGATAAATTTAATGATATTATATATGTTATTATACTGTAATTATAATATACTCTTATATCATTATGATTCCATTCCAGAAAATACGAAATAGAAATGGAAGTAGCGTTAATGCGTACGTACGGCTTACCGTCTCCATGAACGGTGCATTTCATTTCTTACCTCTAAATGTGATGTAATATTATAAATAAATGTATATGATGAATATATATGATATATATTTTTTACAAATAATTAATATCATTTTGGATATAACGATCCTTTGACCAAATTAACAACATGTAAGTGTAAGAAGTCTATTTTTGACGTAAGTACCAAATACCGAAAAAATTAACATTTTTAACTTCAATGATTACATGATGTTCATAACATGGTATAAAAGGAATAATGAACTTGAAAAAGTTTCTTAAGCAAGTAGAAATTAACTCAAGTTTATTATTCAAGAGATTAAAAAACGGTCGGGTCAAGTCGGATACGAGGTATGGGACTTCGTCTCAATCTCCTTTCATTGAGGCATATTTTGTTTTATAGACAACGTTCTTTTATACGGTGTATAAAACCCTTTGACTTTTACGTTTATTCAAAAGGAATCCTTTTTAATACGAAGTTTTTACTAAACGACAAAAGGGAATGTTTTTGGCGTACGTATGCGGCGACAACGAATTCTCCGCCGCCGTGACCATTATTTGAGTTTCGGCTTCCTCTACAAGGCATAATTATTTTTAATAGAAAAATAAATACCATGTTTTACTTTTCTTTTATTTTGGTATTGAAAATTATTTTCATAATGTTTTTATATCAATGTGTTGTATTGATATCTGGTGATTGAAAGGTAGAAATATTATGTTTCCTTTATGCATGTTTTAAGTGATACGATTATGTTGAGGTTCTTGGGCATTATTATAAAGATGGGTGGTTCCTAGATAAACTAAGGGTGGGTGAGCCCGATATAGCTCTCCAATGCATTGGGTAACGCGAAGGAGTGAAACGTTAAGGTTTCTCCGAAGAGATTTTAGGGAATATACTGTGATGGGTATTCCAAACGTAACCAAGAGGGTTACTCCCTACGTAAGAATGTTATGAATGCCTCAAGTTACCTTCATGTCTTATGATTTCTATGATTTATTCATGTTTTGATGAGGTATGTTAAAGTGCTTATTTTGTATGGGTATAGTATGATCTCATTCTTATGTATATATGTACCTATGTTTCCTTTCCATATTTTTATATCCCTTACTGAGATTTTTATGCTCATCCCAAGTTTTTTTTAAATGTTTTTCACAGGTCATGGGAAAGGTACATGATATGATGATAGTGTCAAGGAAGTGTCAAGAAAGAATCCATGTTTTATTTTAAATATATTTCCATTGATGTGAAGGAAGAATACTATCTTTATATAACCACTTTGTTTATATGTGGAATGTAATGCAAGTTTTATGATCTAATTCTCTAAAACTCTAAAATCGAAAAGATCATCATGCTGTAATCTTGTAATAATTCAAGATTTAATTAAGGTTTAAGGCTGGGGCCTTATACATGGTGTGCAGTATAAAGAGTCGTCGGACAGAATACTCCCCAACACCAGCCTTCAATAATAATGATCTGAAACAATTACTATATAATTAACTAAATTTGGATATATCATTAGATTAGTGGTACATATTTTTAATAAAAAAATCATCAAATGTTAGGTGGTTCACTAATGATATAAAATAATACAAGAAAAAACCCCGTAAAAAATATTTTTCATCAATAGAATTTTCTACTGCATTGACCCATAAAATTTTGGCACATAATGTTATAAAATGTCTCAAATGAAGAACCAAAATAATAACGGTTAACTCTCAAAATCAATTGGAGAAATGAGTGTCCCATGAATTGATTATAGTCCACAAAATTTCTTCAATCCAGAACACCTCGTATATATAATAATTTACCAAGGCCTCCATTGATCAAAACTCCATGATTTACAATATTTTATTCACCTCCATTCAAATATATATTCACAAATTAAAATAATATTCTCATTTTAATATGGTAATAATATGTAACAAATCCATTTACATGTCCTGTCATTAATATTCTTGGATATCCAATTATTCTAACAACCACATCGAACAACATTCACTGTGTTCAAATTTTAATAGAACAATCGTCATGTATGAACACTTATAATGGCCACATCATTTTAATCAACCATAGTTAACTCCAAAAATCATGATAAAATGTTGATATTGGTTGATAGTATTCCAATTATAGTGTTTCAAACTATTAGACAACATCATCCAGCAGGAAAATGGAATTAAAAGTTCTAGTTAAAAAATACCAATATCATATCATCCTTTATCCATTACAGAATGTAATAACCATGTATGACATTGTCCCTCATGAACAAGGTGTTTCCCTATTGATAATACTCCACTAGCTACATTAATGATAATTTAACAATTTTATTGAAATGGATTCCAATAGTAGAGGCATCCACTATATAAAGATGTGTTTTTGTATTCTCCTCCATTACTATATAATAATATTTTAAATCTAGGAAAAAATATAATCTCAACATTCTACAGATTTAGTAAACAACAACATAATCCTCCCCAATTTTGTAGGAGACATCACACTAATATCCATATAAGACCAAAATCTGAAACTCATGACATATACACATATCTTATTAAGAGAAAACATGACTCGTGATTCTATTATCTATAGATACAACAATGTTATATATATTGAGGTCATGTAACCAAAAAATCAATAATACAGTCACTTTGAAATCACTATCATGTGGGAAGAGTTCTCATCATGGGTATGCAACTACTAACACCCATATTAACTCACATTACATTAAATAATATAGATATATGTAATTCTATAGAGAGAATCATCCCATAAAACATTAAACATAACTCCATTTGTGGGTAAGATATGATGATATTATTGGTCAGATTCCAACATTAGTAAGTAAAATGTTTCCCCCAATACTTATTCCCAAAGAATTATAGGACCATCCATGTCAATGATAGAAATTGGGATGTAATCTAAATATTTCATACATAGAGCTATGGTATTATCCAACAATCCAATGGAATATATGGACCACTATCACAATTATTAGTGCAAAATATGAACCAAATTACTTGATCATCCATGTATTGAATGGAACTACCTTTTGGGACACCGCGTGTGGTAAAAAATTTCACTTCATGAGTGGAAAAAAATTAAAATTATACCATATATCTAGTGGTGCAACAGAATAGACTAGAAAACCCAGTGATATGTGATTTTCTACTCATATATCATTGATTTTATGTTTATTTTATTTTTAAAACCCCCAAAAATAGTCCATCATCTCAAAAAATGAAAATATAGTGAGTCCTATGAAAAAACACTAGATTGTATGACCCCAATAAATGTTACAACAAACACAATGTGACAGTAGAAATTATTGAACACATTACTATAGATATTTTTCTCTTTCACATTCAACTGATGATACTTATAAAATAGAATAATCTATTAACATTGTATTTCTATATCAATATGATCATATAAATAACTAATCCTCATGAGTGGGTAAATTTTCATATCAGTTTCATACTTCGGTACTAATGGAATAATATTAAATTAATAAAATATTCATTATTTTAGAACAACAACTGTGAAACCGAAAAAAATTACACTAGGTTAGATAAATGTATTCCTCATTAAATATAAAAATATAAATTCAAATCCTGCATCCCAAAATTTACAATAAGATAAGTACTCATAAACCTTAGTGTGACAATGATATATAACTCTATCCTTGACATGATGTCACATTAAGGGGCTAGGGTCAAATCCTTTTAGGAAAAATGATTAGAGAACTCCTCAGTGAGTCTAATGAAATACACCACTTATGAATCCATTGAATTAAAAGAGAACAATTATAGTATAGATAATAATAGATCAAAAAATATAGTACCCATATGTTGATATTTATCACCATCAATGGCTATATATTGTACCAAGTTTTCATAATATAAGAATATCCACTATGAATAACCCTTAATTATTTGTACACAATACAACCCGTCGACTAAATTAAATACTTCTTGGTATTGTATCACGAAAAATAATAAATCCACAAGATGATGATGCTTCATTAACATTATATCATAATAACTAATAAATTTACGAACACCCATATAACCTCCAACAAGAAAAATATACAAAATAGTCACAAACAACCTCACTACCTCGAGTCCTAATGAATAGACCATAAGAAGATTAAATAAAGGATTTTGTGGTTCTAGAATAAAATAAATAATAATCTAGAGTAGATAGTAAATATATCATAAATAAAATAATCTTTAGTCCCTCTAGTGTTGGAACATCATGTTCTTGAATATATTTTTTTAAGCTCCCTTTCATCAATATTTTCAAGTATCCTATAACCACACAAATAACAAGGTCCATGAGTATTTGGAAAATTTTACGGTTGACCTTTAACTCCACTATTTCCTATATTAACAAATTATTACTATTCTTATTGATGATATGGACTCTAAGGTATCTATTATTGCTAGAAATGACAAATAATCTGGCTCAAATACCATGTTAATCTCCATGGGATCATTGATTTTTTTTCATGTCCATGAATAATTATGGAAAAACCCCTTAAACAAAACTCATAGTTTATTCCTGGGAACTATTAGACATAAATGAATTAGAGGAAAAATAGTATGTACCTTCGACCGATTATCATAACCTTGATGATCTACTAACCTAGTATCCTATAATAATTTCTTTAGTCCTTATAAAGATTTAATTAGTCCTTTATTAGGTTGATCGTGACATTTCCATGAATCCTCTAAGTCACATCAACCTTCTATGTCACCTCTAAAAACATAGATAACTAAAATTGGGGTGATTTCATGTCAAATAATTTGGTGTATCACCTATTCAAAATGATTTTATGTAGAATCAGCATCCAGAAATAGATAATTAGTGATATAATAATGGTCCATAATGATGATCCCAAGAATATGTACATTCTTTCTTTCCAACTAAAGGTAGATAAGTACAAGCCACTTCATTTCCCTAACTTCTAATAAAAGAAAATATATGTAGAAATACCTCTAGAAATTATACAATGAAATATCTTTCATAATACAATCAGCAAGATAAGGATTCCTATACTAACATTCCAACATATTAATTTTACTACATACCAATACAAATAAATATTATTCCGTACAATTAATCAAACTTAATACAATACCAGGATCCTCTAGAAAGAACAATATATTTGTATTAGAAATTATTCACTCATACATAGAGAATATTTGAGGTATTAACTCACTAATTGTCATCCTATAAAACTAGTCCCAGTCTATCAGATGAATCCTCAATGGGAAAACTAATTATTTTTATGGACCATTCGAGTATAAACCACAAATAGATGATAAAAACTTGTTATATTTATGAAATATAAATAAAATATTATATCTTTCACAATGTAAATAATTTATCATGTATTTTATTAGATTGAAAATAATTTCACTATTGTCACATCCATTTCGATCTATGAGAAAAATTGATTTATTAACCATTAATCAGTTTGTACACAACTATAGGAATCATGTCACCTATGGTTTTACTAAGATTATGGTCTTTACATTGAATCATAGGGTTGGGGAGTGCTAGTTTTCAATATACTATCTATTCTCCCATTATATATTCAATACTAAGTTGGACTAATGTTGTTTCGCAACAATTCACATACAATTATCACCTTTGAATTACTCTATATTTAATCATAACAGTTGACCGAAATCATTCATACCACTCTTAAAAATATACCCCCACTATGAATCCCTATTCGGACAACAATTAATATGAGATTAACCCCCATGACCTACCTTTAATTTTCCATAGTATGGTGACTACCATTTATGAAAAAAATGTAAGATATGATGAATAGACCTCATATATCCTAGACAAAATAAAAAAACACAAAAAATGGGAATAATGTATCATAAATACAAGATCCCAAAAAAAGAACAAATATATAATATGTCATATAGATAAAAATCATGAAGATGATAAATACTAATGGTATGATCAATGGTGCTAACATCAACAACAACCCTATATTATATCGGTTTAAAAAGCTACCCAGAGGTGCCCCGTACCCGATTAGTCACATGGCATCATTCACATTTCCAAAAACACTATAGGTTGCTGACTAGCAGCGGGGGCCTTAAGAGTGAAAATTAATAAACTATTCCTTCATTGGAAGAGTAACGTATAAGAAAAAACATATGTACAATAGAGGAAGCTGTAAAATCATGCAATATGTAATAAGAGGAAAACTGTAGAAATAAACAACTGGAGCACATATATATAATTATGGATGATGCAAATGTCTAGAAAAGAAGCCATGCATGTCACAATGTGTGATTACAGTAGTAAACCAATTTACAAAAGAAAATAGATAAACTCTTGTAGTTTCAAGATCCTTAACTTGGTCCCATTTTCTACAGCTTCATAGAAATCATGTACATGATGTAGAAGGGCTCTTTACCTTATCTATACCTATAAAAATATAATATATATGGGCCCAAAATAATGACCCAAATAGGGTGTGAAACAAATCCTAGTATTAATCGACCAAAATATCTATGCCTAATAGTCAGTGAAAATATATTGTAGGCCAAATGAAATACAAGTAATAAACATTTATATACTCACAAGTAAACAATCCTACAAATTCAATTACAATAAATTTAAATTTATCAATTTAGCCAACCAATTAAATATACAAGAAACCCTCTGAGAAATTTCTCACAACCTATCTCATATGGTTCATCTAAAATTATTATGCCACCCTCTAGGAAGTTCTTACAGCCTAACCCCTCTGGTTCAATTTACAACAACAATATTACGAATACTCTCTAAGGAAGCACTCACCATCAATTCCCCCTATAGTCATGTATAATGAATGAAACTACAAGGAAGAACACTCCATCAATTCCCCCTATTGTATTTTAACTATAAACTATAGAAACTATGAGTAAGCACTCAATGTCAATTCCTCATGGGGTTTTGTAACATATCTATATACACTCTGAGGGAGAACTCAACGTCAATACCCCCTATGGTCTCGCAGTGTGAAAATTATAATAGACACTTTGGGAAACCCCTCAATTCCAATTTTACATGTTGTCCCACTAAACTAGGTTTCCATAGCCCTGTGTGAAGAAATCATACACAGATAATAATGCCAGCCAAAGAAACCCACAAATCACTACATAGAAAAAAAAATCTACAAGGAATGGAACAACATATCGGATAAAATCAGTCCATCCTAACACTACTAGACATGGAAACAAAAAATAAAAATAGGAAAGTAAGACCAAATGATAATTAATAAGAAAACATGGGAAAAACATCCATATCATGGCAAGGTTATCCCTATTCACAACAATTGACCTCTACCCAAACAAACAAGTTCGATCCATCAGTAATATGTTTAAAAACCATAAACATGCAATACCCTGAACATGGGTATGGAAGTTTTGCATATATAACTCAATGAATATCTACGGAAAGTTACAAAAGACATACCTTGGTGTCGTGAGATCAATATACATGATCCTCAAGCCTTTAATCTCTCTATAATATTGTAGATATATGAAGACACTTATGATGTTCAACTGAGGATATCGTGCGGAAGAGGAGAAATCAGGAGATGATGCTCAAAAGAAGGGAGACCACACTGTGTCGATTACATTTTTATCAACGTAGGTTGATTTGGAGAATGGATAGTGATTCAGGGGCTCAAAAAATATCCTCAGTTTTATAAATTCTCCTGGATGAAATTGGTTGAGAATAAGTGTGTTTTTTGACATATGTGACCCCAGTCGGATTAATGAAGAAAAAAAAGTACACGACATGTTCCTTAAATGTAAAAGGTATATAAATTCCTTTTCCACCCACCAATTTAGTTGGTTTCTAGGTCACCACACAAGGCCATGTGGCCATACTTTACACGGCCTACACATGGTCACCCCCGACAACAAGGTACATGGTGTGTACATAAAGTTTACAGTGAGTACTATTTAAATTTCTAGATACTACTATTTTTCTCAAAAAAACTAAAAAAACATACCGGAAAAAAACTGGGTTCTTAAAAACATTCCCCCTTAATAAAATTTGTCTCTGAATTTTCCTTACCTAGCTACATAGAATAAGAATCCTTGAACATCTATGGCCACTATGATCATGTATCAGCCTGTATCTCACACGTCTCATCCTGTAAATGCTCGTTCATCCATAGCACTTGTACTAGAGGAACATACCATCCACGTAGTACCCTCTCACATTGATCAATAATCTAGATAGGATTCTCTTTGAAATATGCGTCCACCTCTAACTGAACCTCATCAGGTTGAGAATCATGAGGCATGTCGGAGAAGTAAGGTTGATGCTGAGAAACATGAAAGATGTGTTGCATAGCCTGACACCTCTGAGGAAACTGCAACTGATATTCAACCGTTCGGGCTCTTTCCAAAACCATGAATGGTCTAACATACCCCAAAGATGTCTTTTCCTATCTTTTAATTCTAATTAGTCCCAACCTTGTTGTGAAATGTTGGAAAACCTCAACTCTGACCACAGACATTAGAGGTCATCTTGGTCGATCTGTATAAGATGTCAATATTGACTCTGTAGTATCCATCCTATTTTGAATAAAATCTGTCTAATATGTGGTCTCCTAGGCAAGTAGAGATCCCATTACAAATGCATCTCCTACCTTCAACTAGAATAATGGTGTTCGACATGGTCTACCATACAAGGCCTCTTAAAGTATAATATGAATAGTTTTATAAAAACTATTATTGTAGTAATAATCAATAAGAGATTTGGGCTTCTCCCAAGAACCTAAAAATTCTAGTATGCAGGCTCAAAGCATGTCCTATTTCACCTGAATCATATGCTTGGAAATGACATCATTCTAGGGATAATATGTTATACTCATAAGTACCTATGTAACCAAAGCTCTCTGATGTCCCTACCAGACATGAGAAGTAAAAAATCATCTCTATCTACAACATTGGAGTGTGGAAACCCATATAGATGTAAAATCCCAAGGATGTACAACTTTCTTAGTTCATTCAAACTAATGGTCTCATGTATCAGCAATAAGTGAGCATCCTTTTTGAGTCTATCATTGATAAACCAAACTTCATAATTCCCTCAAGGAGACCTCGACAAAGCTATCATGAAATCCATCACAGAATCATTCGATTTCCAATTGAGAATGGGTAACTGTTACAGAAGCCATACTGGTCACAGATGCTCTAACTTCACCTTATGATAGGTGGAACACATAATGAAAAAAACATCATCTCTCTTCATACCAGACCACTAATTCTAACATTTCAGATCTTCATACATCTTGGTGACACCACGACGATGTACCCAAATCGATAAATGAAATTCTGGCATCAACTTCTCGCGTATGTCTGTTGGCACCCACATGCATAGATGAAAATAAAAGATCTCATCCTCGAATATGGCCATTCTAGGAAGAGGGTCCTTTCCGGAAACACTCTCCCATAAGACTAGGCCATCAAAATATGATAGATGCCCCTTTCGCACTCGATCAACTAGTGTAGAGGTAAGAGCCATAGAAGAATGAAACGTCTTCCCCTAACTGTTGGGAACCTCCAAATGCATCTCCACGACCAGAGAAATATGCTACTACTCACTTATGTATTCCAGAACATCTTTTATCTGAGTCCACATACTCAACACATCAACCACATTGTTGCCTTTCCCAGGAGTGTCTGCAAGCTCAATGTCAATAGACATAAGGTACTCTACCCACCGTCACTGTCTCAAATTTAGGTCGGGCTGAGTTAATATATATATGAGAACATTGTGGTAAGTGAAAACCAAAAAAATTATCTCCAAGAAGATAATTTCTCTAACAATGTAAAGCATTAACCACTATAGCAAGCTCGAGATCGTACGTTGTTTAGTTCCTCTCATGTGGTACCAATATGCGAGAACCATACGCAATGAATCCTTCTCTATGCAAAAGCACTTATCCCGTCCTGATACCTGATGCATCACATTATATAATATAAATCATTACCAGATCTGGAAATACTTGTACCAGTTATGAATTCAACCTTCCTTATGGCTTCTGAAAGGCTGACTCAGATGAATCTGACCACAAGTACGACACACCATTCTTAGTTAGGCACCTCAGTGGTGCTGCTAAGTGGGAAAGTCTTGTATAAAACGAATGCAGTAAATAACCATCGATAGATTACTTCGTACCTCATGGTCATTACTTGGATGCTCCAAGGAAACTAATTCTCTCACTTTCCATGGGTCTTCTAATACTTCGGTCTCTGAGATAACATGACCCAAGAAGTGAATCTGGTCCACGAAATGGTGGAATTTTTAGAGCATAACATATAATTGATGCTCTCTCGGTGTACTCAACATGAGCTCATGATGTGTGACATGGTCATGTCGATTGGGAGAGTACACCAAGATATCAAACATGACGACCACCACGAAATAATCGAAATAAGGATGGAACACTCAGTTCATTAGTGCCATGAAAACTACATGAATTATTGTGAGACCAAATGACATAACAAAATACTCTTATAGACCATACCTACTTTGAAAGGCTATAATAGGTATATATGATTGTCTAACGTACAACTGATGATATCCATATTTCAAGTTAATCTATGAGAACACCAAATCACCTCAATGATAGTAAAAATATCATCACCCCTCAACATGGGATATCGATTCTTTATTGTCAACAGGTTAAACTAGGGATAATACACAATAATTCTGAGGGTACCATCTACCTTTTTCACAAACAAGAAATGCAATCCCCAAGGAGAAGTACTGGGTCATATGAAACCCTTTTATTGCAAATCCTAAAACTATTTCTTGAGTTCCTGCAACTCTGGTTTAGCCGTCCTATAAAGAGTAATGGACACCGGTGCTCCTCCAAAAAAAAGGTCAATAAAAAATCCCACCTCTCGCTTCTGAGGAAAACTTGAAAAGTCCTTTGAAAAAATGTCACTGTTATGATCCACTACTAGAGAAATGTATATTCGTGAAGTCCCCATATCATCAAGATATATAATAACAATCAGGGCAGTAAATCTTTCCAACCCATGATGCTCGGGTCCCACTATTCTATCATAGAAATCCCACTCACCCTTACGAAGAAATAATCTTACCTATAGTGATGTGAAACTAACCCTATGGAGATAGTAATGGAAAAGTGCCTAGAAGTTAACTAACCAATCCATTATGAGAATGTAACCATATCCTATAACCGTTAGGACACATTGGTCCCAAACCTAGTGACACCCACCAACCCATATTGGTAACTACTTGCATTATCTTATAATAGCGGTTCTTGTCCCTAGATGTGTCTATATCATCAAGATTTCATCATAAGAAAAGATATAGAGCCGAAGGATATCTTCATTAGAAACTGATATAAAGTTATTGTAAGACACCATATCAAATAATGCAGAAGGTAAAACTAAGACAACTATGATCATACCTCGAACTATAGAGGGTCTGGGATCTGGAACATGCTAGGTCTGCTCCATTGTAAAATTCTTACAGGAACTTCAACACTTTGAACCTACCTGACCACCCTATGCTAATCCACAATGTTGTCGCTGAATGATTGGTTACTGGAAACAATGACCGCGACCTCCACCTAGGCATGAACACCCCAATGAACTCCAGTTCACAAACTGGTGATAAAATGGTGGTGTCGCCCCAGAACGAGGAGTCTTAGAATAACACATGTCATCGTTTTTTGGTGATACGATATGAAAAGAGTGTTGAATATGTCCCATCATGCCCAAAGATTGTCAATCCACTAGGTCTCTTGAGCAATGTGTCATGAAATTCATGACCTTACCACACTGGTAGAAAACCACCTGGACACCTAATGGTGCATCCCGCCAACATGGATCTCCCCATGTAGACTCCTTTCGACGCGTCCTGATATCAATTAGAGAAGCACTAACTCTTGATATAGAACCCCCTAGCTCACAACTCCAAATCCATCAGGTTTCCCTCTATGAGTAGTGCCTGGTTGATAGTGGTAGATATAGAGGACAAACAAATGTTTTTCACCTGATCCCAAATATCCTACCTGAGGCCATCCTCAAACATTAGTGCAAGGAATAACTCTTCCCCCCCTAGGAAGGGGGTATAGTGTTCCAGCTCTATGAAGCGAGAAGAATATTCCATGATTTAATGAGCACCCAACTTCAAACTCATCATCGATCGGGCTTGATCTACCCTGAAGGTCTCCAGGTAGAAGTAGTTGTAGAATGTACACTGAAACTCTTCCCATGCCATAACCTGCTGGCGTCCCGCCTATGAGATCACATCCCACCATCTCTTGGTGGAATACCAATGCATATATGCAGCGATTTTGACCCATATATTTGGAGGCATCTCTAGATGATCGAGGATTGTTATCATGGATTATAACCATGACTATGTAGCCTCATGTCCTCTATGCCATGAGAATTTTGGAGGATGATGCTGGTGAAAGACCTGAATCAATTCTTCCATCGATGGGTAGGGATACAGTGCACTCTAAAAGTTCTTCATAATCCTCAGAATCCATCTTGGAACATTTCCATGACACCTGTATTTGAAATGATGGATGGTGACAATACTGGAACAATTGGAGGATTCACTGGTAGTCCCTGATCTGAAATATCTGGTTTCTGAACACTGCTATGTAACTGGCGGACAACCAGATAGCATCTCGGTGGCATAACTCTACACGGTCAAACACACACCTTAGATCAAAATTAATAAGGACTAAAAAATATAATAATACTAAGTGAAAAAAGAAAGATCAAATTCATGTTTTTCAAAACAAGGATACATGGAGTGTATAATGCCTAAATGGTGTGTTCCGTAAAGACTTCACATGGGTGTGTAATTCTGCGAACCCAGGCCGGGTAACACCCCATACAAATATCGTGTTGTCCTAACAGACATCATGTACTTGAATATTCTTTCCCTACCCATGTTATTCAATAGGGTTAACTCACACAATTCCCCTAGAAGAAGACTACATAGAGTGTTAGTGCCAGATATGGTGTGTAATATATGAACTTCCTCGACCAGTGTTGTTTGTTACACCGCCGGTTACTTGGATCACTCTACACGGTGTGTTCCATATGGAAACGACATGTACTAGAATTATTTCAGTGCCCTGTGTTTTTTGATACAAAACTGAATACAAGGGTCACACTACACGGCTGGTTCAATCTTGATATGTCATGTATAAACTATGTTTTATCCATATTTTCCATTATTCACTAATTTTGACACATAGTCAACCCAACACGACATGTAAAACCGATACATGGCGTGTTCTCCCAAATATTTCCTATCGTTGTTTCACTACCCACATAGCCAGTGACATTATTAGATACTACAAGGCATGTACATACAATACATGGCATGTACAGAAGAAAAACAATTCATTCCCGAACAGAATGACACATGGCATTTATTCATCATTACACGTGACGTATTCTGGGTTCTTATGGACATTAAGCATTAGAAACTACTCTGGAACATAGATATCACTGAAATGAATATAATGGTGCCATATTATGATCTGTGAGGGCCCATACTCCCCAAAAATCCATGTTAGGCATATTATACATGTCATTTTCAAGCATAACAGTGTAACGATCCACCAAATTATGATCCATGAGGGCCCATAACAACTCAAGAACCAATTTTTGGCATTCATTCAAAAGATACCATTCAAAATTAAATACCATATCAAAATAAGGTATTATATCATGTTATCTATCACAAAAACATGCATATCTAGCACAAAAACTATCACCACAACATTCAATCACTAATGCACCCAAAATTCCATGCTAGTAAACCATGACATGTAATTTCTATCAAGTTCCTATATGATGCATGAGATGGAATAACCTCATCTCATTAGGTTTCAATAGATATAGAACCTTAATAATATCAATGATAACAGCCCAAATCATGTGAATCACCCAAGAGTGAAATCAAATCTACGGTAAAATTGGAAAACCATAAAAAATGAAATAATTCGGCAGATTGGATTTTCCCTGTACACGGGATTTCTACTCCCAGGCACAACATATTACCATGTAAATATTATTTCATATACCAAGATATAGGATCCAAAAAAAATTGGAGAAGAAAAGAATCTATCTGATAACACTTTGTAATGTCCCAGTTTCAGAATCTGCCCGGAGGTGCCCCGTACCCATTATGTCACATGGCCTCAAGCACATTTCCCCGAATGTCAGAGGCTTCCATCTAACATCGAGGCCCTTTGTGTGATAGTGGGGAAACTATTCCACAATGGGTAGAGTAACAATGTTGAAATAATAGATATACAATAATGGAAGTAGTAAAATAATGAAATAAGTAACCATCAGAATACTGAGGAAATAATCAACTAGAGAACATATATATATTAATATATGAGACATATTTCTGTGGAATAATCCAAACAATACACTATGATAGAATAAATTTCTAACCCAATGTAAAAAAAGAAATCATATAAACTCTAGCAGCATGTCAAGCTACATCATGGTCCCATGCTCACCATCTCCACATCAATCAAGAAACTAAAGTAGAAGGGTGAATTGTGTTATCTATACCGGAAATAATATAATCTGTTTGGCCCAAATGAATGACCCAAATAGGGTGGGATAACATTCCTAATAGGAAACCACCCAATGATATTTGCCTATTAGTCATTAAAAATATATGCGAGGAAATATGAAAAAGATTTAATAAACATGGAAGTATCGAAAGGTACACAATTTTACAATTTCAATTAATATAAATTTACATTTAACAATTTAGCCACCATTTTAAAAATTCAATAAACCCTCTTGGAAATTTCCCACAACATATACCCTCTGGTTCAACTAATAAACTTTATTGACCCTCTGGGTAGTTCTCACAACCTAACTCCTCTGGTTCAATTTACAAAAAGATATAATAAAGAATCACTGATGAAGAAATCACCATCAATTACCTCTATAGTCATTTATAATCCAAGACTCTCCGAGGAAGCACTCGCCATCAATTCACCCTATAGTCATTTAATGTTAATCTTCAGACACTCTGAAAAATAACTCAATATCAATTCCCCATGTGGTCACGTAACGTAACTATAGACACTCTAATATAGCAGTCAATGTCAATCCCCCCTATGGTCCCATAGCGTGATAATTTTAACAGACACTCTGGGAAAACAATCAATGTGAATTTCCTCTATGGTCTCACTACATCATGTTTCTATAGCCTCGTGTAAAGAAATCATATACAAATTTTAGTAAGCAGCCAAAAAAACTTCAATGTACTACATAGCTAAAACGCAATAAGTCATGTCACGTCATATCAGATAAAGTCACTCCAACCTAAAAGCACTATGCATGGAAACAATGTAACCTAACATGAATGCAAAACCAAGTGGTCAATAACAAGAAAACATGGGGAAAACTTCCATATCATGGAATGTCTAACCCTATTAACAACAATTAATATCCGTCCTTATAAAAAAACTACATATTTTTATAATCATGTAAAAAGACCATAGTTCCACTACAGAACACATCCCATATCAAACCATCCAGAAATATTACCTACCCAAGAACATATAATCACAGAGTTCAAAAAAAAATATAAAAAGATATAAAAAATAATTATATATCTCATAAACAAGAGCTTCCTTCATCCTTTATTTTCAAAAGAAACATCATATAGATATCATATTTCACAATACTAGTTCATTAAACAAATTAGACAATTTATCCTCTTTTGAAGGGGTAATTAAACCTCCCAACTAAATAAACTACATATATATATATATATCACAAATAATTATTTTCATCGACATCATTATAAATTAAAAATAGTGATTGAAACAGGTCAAGTAAAAGTGAAATTTGGGGTTACAAACCATAAACCAACTAATTTTAAAATCCCCAAATCCTAAACCCAACCCCATTTATTTTTTTAATTAACTACCCAAACCATACAATATAATATTTCTAAATACAAATTTATTTAACCGAACACCTGTAATTACCCATTTTGGAATTATAATATTTAATATTTATATATAAATTCGGAATTAAAATGATAATAACCGATATAGATACATACTTTAAAAAGTAAATTCATCATTAAGATATTGATAAAATATTCAAATATAAAAAATAATTATAAATATATTTTTAAATGAACACAAAAAAATATTAATCTTTAGAGGTTTAAATTTTTTTATATTTTATTAATGATTATTTATTAATAATTTGCACAATTGTGTTAAGAAATATCGTACCCTTTTATTAATAATTTAACCCTTGATGTTTATTACTAATGTTTTAAATTATATACCACAACCATTTTAAATAATAATTAAAATTTTTTATCCTTATTTAATATAGTTGGGTAGTGTCAGGTACCCAATTAATGGGTACAAATTTTCCTCACTAATCCACAGTCATATGATCAATATATTATAAAACACACATATACACACAGATCACCCATACCTATAAATTTACATAAATGTAATTCATTATGATTATTGAGATAATATATAATATCCACCTAAATAAATACATATAATGTAACATTCACAATTTAATGATAATTAAAGAGTAATCTTGAATAACATACCTCGATAAGAATTTTTATGAAAATATAACATATGAATAGTGATATGATGAATCTTCCAAAACAAAACTCGATGGAAACCACCCCATAACCTATTCAAATAAAGACTTTATCAATATATTCATGAATACCATACGAATGTAGAGAAATAGTAGTATAAAAATTCAATATAATGAATGCTAAAATATGAGGATATGAGGAGTTGTGAGTAAATGAGATCAAGAGAGTTCTATAAAGATGATCCCAGATGAATAAAACCAAAATTAAAATTAACTAAAAAAACTAAGAGAGATTATTATTGGATATTATTTGACGAGTTTAAATAGATGCTATATTACCGGATCCATGACCCTCCATTTATAGAGAAATCATGTTAGGACTCTACCATGACATTGTGACTTCAACCACGATCATGGATCCCCTTGTCTTATGCGAACCAATTTTTCCATAATATGAAATTCCCATTTCCACCCATAAAATAGGGAAAATTTTAGAAATTATATTTTAAAATGGTTTTATTGGAATCATTCTATCCATAATAACATTATAGACATTGGTTTTCTACCCATATGATCTTTATAGATTCTTACCATGATTAAGAGGCAATTTACTCAATGTTTTAACTCACCAAACTCCATTCAAATTGTTTGGTTAGACCCTTTACATTATTTACCATCATTTTCACCAATTCATACCTAAAATCCCACACCACTAAGCCCATCAAAATGGAATTTCATTTGTTTACATTATATACAATGTAAAATTTGACATTACACACCCACCATAATAGCTACACCATGGTCCATATTAATAAAAAAACAAAAGGGTAATACCATAAGACTCCATGGGACCTCATAACCTATACCATGGTAGTGATCAAATTACCTATTTTATATTGGGTAATTCTCTAACAATAATTATAGTTACCAAGGGTTATTAACTACAAAATTTTCCCATATCCTATAATTCCAAACAACCATATCCATTTCATTAAAATGAGATTCATAATAACAACCACCATTACATTAATATTGTCCAGATAAACATATAGAGATTAAAAACACAACTATTATGCCAAAAAACTATTTCAGACTCCCTATCGATGCCCAAAAAATGTAGGATTTCTTAGAGAGAATGATTTAGAAAAAAATCAATTACCTTATCTTCCATAAGGAAAAAACATGAACCTTAAACATACAATGGGAATAATAACTTTAAAAAATAAGAAATTTAATGAATCTAAATTCAAAACCATGGCCCAATATTTGTATATGGTTCATGAAATATTGATCAAGAATTAAAAATATGAAGAAATATTTGAAGATGAATTAAATTTTAGATTCATTAACATTGAAGTTGAAATTAACAATTAAATCCAAATAGAATGGAGGAGGAATGTGCATAGTATATAGATAGGTGTGGGATGTTTTTTGATGTGTTATAATTTTTGGGTAATGTTCCACATTAAAATAAATATAATTTAAAAAAATGTTTTTAATGAATTGAAATATCAACTTTAATGGTCTAATCAGAACATCATTTGAACATTATAACAAAACTACCCCTAACTCATTGAAAAATCACATTTTATGGTCCCCATGACAATGTGATGACCCTGTATATCGTACTTTCCTCCCCTAATATAATTCACTATGATGAAAGGGTCCCCGAGTTTGTAAACTCAAACCATGGATCCTAGAAAAATTAAAAAGTTTATATGTTGGGCTCTTAAATCAAAAATAAAATTAAATATAAATATACACTAAAATACATGATAAAAAAATAAATCATGTATTATATATATATACCCAATAACATTTAATTTTTAATAAAATTATATATTAGAAATTAAATAAATTTGGTATAACAATAATTCACAACCTAGTGAGAATAAATATTTTGAATGAACCACAAAAATTAAAACAAATTGATAAAATTTCTCTATCAGAATAATCAAAAAATGTAAATAATAGATAAATTATAATTAAAAAATAATCATACTAAATAATTTCATCTTAGATGGAAAATAGTTTTGACAAAACACTTGAAATGAATTTATAAGGAAAATATCTTTTCTTCATAAAAATAATTTCCTTTTCACAAAATGCCATGAAATTTTAAAAGAAAAATATTCTGTTGAAAATAATCATGAAATATTGTAGAGGATGATTCATGAAAATTATGTGTTATGAAACTGTAAAAATTTGTTCCTGTTGTATACGTTAAAAATACAATCTCCTCGTTCTTTTGCCAGAAAATTCAAAAAGTTCCTTGTGTGGTAACCAAAAGAATGATTCCTTCCATAACACAATGTAAAAGTTAGAGAGAAGTAAAAATGAATTTAAAAATACATGGAATAATTTTAATAACCTTATGAAAAATATTTTTATGGACATGGATGAAAAATATAACTCTAGTAAATACTTACGTATAAGCAATGTCAGATAAAAATGAGATTGTAAAATTATCCCTTACCATAGGTCTGATATGATTCGTATGTATCCGAACCTCCAGTATAATGATTTAAATAATTTCATTGATTTTTTATAGAATAATATTCATTGTTATGCTATCATATAGGGTTCACTTATGACTTTATATTACCTGTGCTTTTGTAAATTCCATGTTAAAGCAGCGTTTTGGGTAAAAAAATTCATTTATCGTACATTATTCGAATTTTTGTTCCTGATATTATTAATTATGTGCAGATGTACATAATTCCAAAATATAAAACATTATTTATATATAATATAGATTCATAATATTAAAATACATGATGGATCGATAAATGGAATGAAATACGCCGTTCATGGAGACGGTAGGCCATACATTCTCAAGAACGCTGTTTTCGTTTCATTATTTAATTGAATGGAATTATGTAAATGAACATATAAGTAAATAAATCCAGTATAATTATTATTTAATATCATTCATGATTATTTATTATATATACATTATAATCATACTATAATGGTTAATCATGGAAAATGAATCTCATCGCGTTCGTGGAGACGGTAGTCCGTATGTACGCACGGGCGATGATATCGTTCTTTTGATATTAATATCATATATAATTGGATGCTATATCATATATAAATAATCCCAATAATGTTATATTTAATATTTATATCATATATATTCATTATTATTCCCATCCAGTTGATGAAATGTTTGAATAAGAATCAACACCACGACGTGGAGATGGTAAGTCGTACGTACAAATGTGTGGTGACTTTTTCATTCATAGGATGGATAAAATAACTACTTTGGTTGTACCATTATTATAACAACATAATAGTTTATAGAATATAATGGAGTTATTATTTTATAATGGAAAAAATAAAGAATAAGGAAGTGGAAGAAGAAAGGAACTTGAAATAAGTGGTGAGATATTTACCTCTTCTTCGGTTCTTCCATTTTATTTGATCAAAAGGTCTCCTTAGGATGGATTTATGACTAAATAATGGCCTATAGGATGAATAGAGGAGAGTTTAGTGGGTATTTGGGTCGGGGATGGATGAGAAAAATGGCTTTGGAGGTCTGAATTAGAGAGAAGGGGGAGTTCCCTTTTATAAGAGGGATGAGGGGCATCTTAGGAAAAACATAAAGTATTATTTTATAATAAATTCATGTTCAGTTTATAATGGCCCAAAAGTGACTTATTTAGATGATATGGTGAGAATTTGTTTAAATAATCTCAACCTATAGGTTTTAGACAAGTTAGGATACCATTGTAACCTTATCATTTAGATTTAACTCTACGTTAAATAATTTAACTTTTACAGTGTCTTCTTGTATTTTTCCACCATATGGTTAATAAACGTACTATAAACTACCAATCAGACCTAAATTGGTTCATTAATGTCATATATATTATTATATCATTCCTTTGGTCAAATATTAGTTTTTTAGTACCATTATATCAATTAATTATATAATATTTGTTTTAAAAACTATTTTATGTCAATTTTGACCCGATTTGGTATTTTGTTTTCACTAAATTCATAACAGAATAATTACTTTGAAAAAAATTCATCTAACCAACCCTAATATGATATATTAACCTCTAAAATTAATTTAATTCATATAATGTCTCAAATTACATTTATTTGGGTATTTATAACATCAATTCTATTAATATTTCACTTATAAGGTAATTACTGCATCATCATTGTGTCATAAATAAATTAAATAATTTAAGGTATAAAAAATATAAAGAAAATATAATTATTTATTAAATATTAATTTATTTCTAATTAATATTTATAGTCTACTTTATCTTATTTATATCCCTATATTAAATATGTTTTTGTTATTAATCATTGATTTTAACTACTTTAACTCTTCTTTAAATAAAAGAATAGTAAGTGTTCTAATCTAATCCAAGTGGAGAAAAATGGTTAATATTTTATTCCTAAGGTTGTTTTTGGTCTAATTATACTTATATAATAGAATTAAGAAATGTTTTAGGGTAATAATAATATCATTTTTACCCTTAATTACCCTATTTACTTTTAACCGTGGTAAATAATAGTAAAAAGTTACAATTCATCAAAAAAATTTATCTTATTGAATCGAATTTTACATAATTATATTAATCATGTCTCTCAAATTTTTGAAATTCCACTCACAGAAGTGGTGAAATTATGTTTTAGGTAAATTTTCAAATTCTTCTAGGAGATGTGTAAAAGATGATAAAAAGTTCAATAAAATTTTTATATTTCAAAAATTATTATAAAATGAATCCAATGAATTAAATTGAACATATATAATTAATATGTATATATTTTGAACAAAAATAAATTTAAATAAAATAAATGATTATTTAAATAAAACCACAGTTTTAAACAATAACTCAGTGATTTCACTATTAATCAAAAATTGAATGTTTTTAGAAAAATACCAAAAATTGACCCTAGGATAATTTTGATATTCCAAATCCTACAATGACATCTATTTTTAATGATAAAATTTATAAAATTTCAAAAAGTGGGTATTACTATTCATAACGGCCAGTTTATATAATATTTTCATAACATATCATTTTCTAGTGAAACCCATTATTGCGTACTACACACACTATGAAGGAAGGCCGCGATTGCATGTAATGCAAGCCAAGTCAGGGCTGCATGTAGTGAAATCTCCCTTTGGTGTTGCGTATAAAATAATCAAAACTTATTTCATTTATAAAATAAAAATAAATATGTACTTAATGTTGCGTAGAATAGTTTCCACAAAAAAAACATGAAATTGTGTGTAACACGAGCCTTGAATAGTGTTGTGTATACTGCAAGCTAATACGGTGTTGCATATAGTACAAGATAATATTGGATAGTGATCAATAGAAGACATAAATGAAATTAAAAGGAATATATCTCATAAAATCTCGAGGTGTTACATTCTACCCCCTGAAAATGAAATTCGCCCTCGAAATTATTCGGGGTTATAAATAGTTTACAACTTGATAGTTTCATTCATATAAATCCACGTCGTAAAAAGGAATACTAAAACATAATTTTAAAAACTGATGTTTGAAACATAATGGTTACGGAAATTAAAAAATCAATGGGTTTCCACATAGGAGAACATAGGTGAAGATATGGATATGGAAGAGAAATATAACCATAAAGTTATTATAGAGAGTGGTAAAGAACATGGCTATGAAAAATCCAACAATCACAAAGCCATAAATTTGAGACGATCTGAGGTACCATCTGATTCATCGAATATAACGGTACGAGGACAACGTTTTTGGTTTTCAAGATGATTTCCCTATGGTTGATAATTTTTTTCACAAGGAGAAATACTTACTTGATTTCTGTGTAATATCATTGTTGTTCATTCCATGAAAAATTTACACTTCATATCTTATTTTAAGAAATGATGATGAATTTTTCCTTCTTGAAATGTTAGTAGATCATGTGATAGAATGATAGGTCATTCCATATGTCTGAAACAAAAGGTTAGAAAAAGATATTTAATATACATCAGTCCATCTATGGTGAGGTTTATTGTATATGATTCCAAAAATTTACTCAGACTCCAGCTAGCATACCTTTCAATAAAATAAAACTAATTTCTACTAGCCAGGTACATCCTGTAGGCCGGTGGTCGGCAATAAAAGCATGTCGCACTATAGATGTGGGTTCGATTCCCGCATCCTTATCCAACATGATGGGTTGTCACCCATTTTGAAGGTTGTACCTTTTCTTAAACTACACAATTATAACATTCCAAAAATAATATCAAAAACATTTCTAGCCTTAAAGAATACTATCTGATGTTCAACTCTATCAATGCCAACCGTTATGCTTATCGGAAATACTTCTATCCAATCTCATAGTATACAGAAAATGACAACTAGAAAGGTCATCTTCCAAGAATGCGAATACCATCATTTATCCCCCATATATCATAAGATATATCTTGTTGGTAATATTCCAAAAAATTTAATTCCTTAATCATGTATTCTCTTGAATCATGAGTTAACATAGAACCTTAGTGAAGACCTGAATGCTGTCAAAAGTTAAATCTTTCCACATACCAAAATCCCAATATTTCTATATACTAAAACAATGATGTCACATTTTGCTTATATCAGTCATGAGCTCATTAATAATATCTTACATATTATTTTCTCATTATCCATTCATTATGCACATATCATCTCCTTTCCAAATAAAAATTCCCATCACTTTTCCTGGTTACCGGTACCAGTCAACATATACTTTCAAATACTCAAGGAAAAACAATAGTATAAAAATCCTTAGATGTTTCTTTATTGTATAGTACCCTACATTATTCTTAATAAACACGAAATCATTACACTTCTTTCTTAACCCATTGATTGAGCTTCATAATTTTATTCCTCAACACTTCTTTAAACTCATATATCATTTATAGTCTCTTCATCATCATCAACATAAATACTACCCATACGACCATGCTGATTCTGTTCATGAGATTTTTCATTATGGAATTGGTTTTCATAATGCCCGTAAATTCAACATTTAAAACATTTATCCGTTGTTTATCTCATAGAAATCCCATTATCCTTGTCCATGGTGTCAACTAAACCATTTCCATTGCAATTTCTGGCTTTGTTTCCTTCTTTTCCACACCCAAGTCGTCTTCCTATTCCATTGAAACATTCTCTATGATGTCTCTTACCACATGATTTAAATGAGGAAAATATAACATTCTTTCCTCTATGTTCATCGTGAAACTCTATCATTATCTTATTAGCTGAGTCAGGAAACTTACCAAAGTTGAGATTATTGATAATATTATGACATTACATAGTAAGCATATTAATGATGTTTGGACTTCCAAATCCAGTTTTATTTGGTTGCTCATTCAATTTTCCATCATATTCTCCATTAACATGTATCCTCCTATTTCCGACCATTTCCTAAAACCCAAAAATAATAGTCTGAGAAGAAAACCTCATACTAGGAAATACATAATAAAGGGGGATAAAATTCAATCTCAAACATCTTAGGTTTAATCCTAGTTTTTTTAACAGTAGTTATCATAATTCTAGGATTGTAACCTACACTAATACTTAACCTTAGGACAACTCTAGACATACCTTAGAAATATCTCTAGGTATCTCACTAATTTTTTCAAATCCTAGTTTCCAATGGTTAACTAAACCGTCGCTCTGACACCAACTGTAGAGACCCGAAGTAGTATGTACATGGAAATTACATTTCTTTTGTGGAATACATAATACATAACAAAAACAGATGCCCAAAGTCCATATTAGTTTAGTGTCTTCGGAAACTCATAGCATAATCTCTTAATCCTGGTGAATGATCTTAAACATCTCCCATAAAGATCGTCCAATTTTTTTTATACCTAAAACCATTCTTTATATCTTGGGGAAAAGAAAAAATAATAGGGGTGATCTCAAATCCTCAGTAAGGATAAACATGGAGAACAAAAAAAAATAGTCCATAAACATTTGAACATAAAAACATGAACATAAATCATCCAAAATATTGAGCATTGACATAAATCATGGTAGTACATAAGGCATAGATCATAAAAAATCATTATCCATGATATAATAGAATGGGAATAAAACATTTAATTATGGCAAACAATTAAGTACATGATATGATTTTCATAGTATCCAAGGCATTGCTGCCAAGACCATCATAGTGGACAAAGTCCATTATTGAATCGGGATTACTTGTCGTTCCAACCCTGTATTACTGAACCAGATTCACTTTTAATTCCAACCATGTATATCTCATGAGATATAAATATTTACCCAATGAATTTTAATGAGATATTGGTCCCAACCATCTCATAATGAAATCAGTCTTACCTGTGCCACAAAATAAACATAAATCATTCATCATAATCCAATGAATAAAATTATTTTCATAAACATCATCACATCATAACATAATCCCTATATAAAAAATGAATAACATTTCATCACAAGAAAAATAAAACCTTTTAAGTAATAGATACATTATACTTGAAACCGTAAAAATCCATTCATGCCGTATAAGTTAAAAAAACGTTTTTCTCGTAGTTTTTCTGGAAAACTCAAAAAGTTCCTCGTATGTTAAACAAAAGAATGATTCCTTAAATAACATAATGTAAAAGTCAAAGAGGGGTAAAAATGAATTTAACCAGACTTGGAAGAATAATAAACACTATATGAAAAATATTTTTATGGACATGGATGAAAAATATAACCCCTGTAAATACTTATGTATAAGAAATCTCAGATAAAAATGATATTGAAAACTAATCCCTTACCTTAGGTATGATATGCTTCATAATTATCTAAACCTCATGTATTATGATTTAAATAATGTCACTAACTTATTAGAGATTAATATTCATTGTTATGATATCTTATATGGTTCACTTAGGAATTTATATTACCAGTTCTTTTGTAAATTCCATGTTAAATGTGTGTTTTGGGTTAAATCGTTTCATTTATCGTACGTATTTCATCTTTTTGTTATTGATATTATTAATTATACCATTATTTACATAATTCCATAATTTTAAACATTATTTATCTATGATATATTTTTATTATATAAATATATATGATAGATCAATAAATGGAATGATATACACCGGTCATGGAGACGGTAGGCTATACGTTCGCATGAACGTTGTTTTCCTTTTCTTATTGAATTTAATGGAATTATGTAAATCAAAAATATATGTACATAAATAAAGTATCACTATAATATAATATAATTCAATTTTATTTATTATATACACTTTATAATCATAAATTAAAGGTTAATCATGGAAAATGAATCTAATCTCGTTCGTGGAGACGATAGTCCGTAAGTATGCATGTGCGATGATATCATTATTTTGATATTAAAATCATATATACAGAATCATAATAATATTATAATTATTATTTATAACATTTATACTCATTATTATACCCATCCAAGTGACGAAATGTTTGAATAACAAACTACATCCCAACGTGGAGATGGTAAGCTGTACGTACGCACATGTGGTGACTTTCTCATTCACAGGATGGATAAAATAAATAATTTTTTTGTACCATTTTATAAAAAAATCAGATTATATAGAGGATACTATAGTTATTTTTTTTATAATTGAAACAACAATGAATGTGGAAGTGGAAGAAGAATGGAACTTGAAATAGGTTGTGAGATATTTACCTCTTCTTTGGGTTCTTCAATTTGATTTGATCAAAATGGATTTGTAGGTTGGATTTCTGACTAAAGGAAGTCCTTTAGGAAGAAGTCAGGACAGTTGAAAAGGTTATTTGGCTAGGGGTTGGCTGAGCCAAATGGCTTTGGAGGTGTGAATTAGATAGAAGGTGGAGTTCCCTTTTATAAGAGGGTGAGGGGCACCATAGGAAAAACATAAATTATTATATTATAATAAATTAATATTCTTTTTATATTGGATAAAAAATTACTTATATCAGGTATAGGGTGGGTATGGGTCGAAATACATTATACCAATAGTTTTTAGACAAGTTTCGGTTACCATTTAATCCTTATCATTTTGATTTATCTATATGTTAAATAATTTAACTTTTACAGTGTCTTCTTGTATTCTTAAACTATATGGTTAATAAACTTAATATAAACTACCCATAAAACCCCAATTGGTTCATTAATGTTATATATATTATCATATAAGTCTTTTTTCTGATCCTTAGATTTTTAAGACAATTATATCAATTAATAATATAATATTTGTTTTAAAAACTCTTTTATGTAAATTATTACACTATTTGGTGTTTTTTTCACTAAATTTATATCAGCATTATTACATAGAAGAAAATTCATCTAACCAACCCTAATATATTATAGTAACCTTGAAAATTAAATTAATTCATAAAAAGTAACAAATTAAATTTATTATGTGATTATAATATGTATTATTTAAATATTTCATTAATATGGTAATTACTACATCATCATTGTGTCATAAATAAATTAAACTATTTAACGTCTAAAAAAATATGAATAAAATACCATCATGTAATAAGTCTCATTATATTTCTAATGAATATTTAGAGTAGAATTTATCATTTGTATACCCCTATATAAAAAATGTTTTAGTTTTTAAACATTGATTTTTTCTATTTTAACTCTTCTTTAAATAAAATAATAATAAGTGTTCTAATCTAATACATGTGTACCAAATAGGTTCATATATTATTAATAAGGTTGTTTTTGGTCGAATTATACTTATCCAATAGAATTAGGACATGTGTTAGCGTAATAATATTATAATTTTTACCCTTAATTACATTATTTTCTTTTAACCATGGTAAAAAAAATAAAATGATATTATTCACCAAAAATTATTTTCATCTTATTGAACCAAATTTTACTTACTGATATCAACCATGTCTTTCAGATTTTTGTAATTCCACTCACAGAAGTGGTAATTTTATGTTTTATATAAATTTTCAAATTCTCTTAGGAGGTTGGTAAAATACAGTAAAAAGTTCAATAAAATTATTATATATCTAAAATTATTATAAAATGACTCCAATGAATTATAATGAACATATATAGGTATTATGTATCTATATTGACATAAAATAATTTTAAATCAAATAAATGATTATTTAAATAAAATGTCAGTTTTAATCACTAATTCTGTGATTTCAATATTCATAAAAAAATGAAAGTTCTCAGAAAAATACAAAAAAATCGCCCTAGGAAAATTTTGATATTCCAAATCCAAAAATGAAGTCCTTTTTGAATGATAAAATTTATAAAATTTAAAAAATTTGGTATTTCTATTCATAACAGAGAGTTTATATATTATTTTAACAACATTTGGTTGTTTAGTGAAACTTTGTATTGCGTACTACACACGCTATCGAGGAAGGTCGTGATTGCATGTAATGCAAGCCAAGTCAGGGCTACGTGTAGTGTAAGCTCCATTTTGTGTTGCATATAACATAATAAAAACATATATTATTAATTAATTAAAAAAATATAAACAAAATGTTTTGTAGAATAATTTCCACAAAACGAACTTGAAATTGTGTTTAACACGAGCCAAGAATAGTGTTGTATATACTGCAAGCTAATATGGTGTTGCATACAGTACAAGTTAATCTTGCTGTAGTGTACAATAGAAGATATCAAAGAAATTTAAAAGGAAAATATCTCATAATATCTTGGGGTGTTACAAACATGATATCAAGTTATCAAAATTGATTCATAACAATACTTTTTTATATTATTCAATTTCATTATTTCAGTTAATTCTTGCATTTATTCTACTCTATTTATAAAAGATGTCTAAAAATATTTCTAGAGGCGATGGACACAAAAATTACAAGGATTAATTTTTATGATTATTTTATTATTGTGAAATTAAAATTTATTAATATATATATTGTAACATTAATATATATTAGTTTCCATTCATTATATAATTTTTCATAAATAACATACTTATAGAAAACAATCCACTTTTTATGTAAGAACATTAAATTTATTTGATATAATTTTAATGAAATGATTTATCAATTTACAATTATATGTGTCAATTCATATGTGTATTTTTTTTAAAAACTATTATCTCTTAATGAATGTGAGAAAATTCTTATGTTTCCATTAATATTAATATTTATTTTAATTTTATTTATATTCACGGAATGACATTCAAAATATATATTTTTATACATTTTATAATAGTGATTGAATTTATTTATTTATATATTTTGGTGCCATTAATTTTCTTCTACTATTCATTTAATTGAATCTATGATCAAAAAAATAGAATACTAATCCTAATAAAAGGATTCCTCTTATAATGAGTCATGAATATTTTAACTGTTATAGAGATTTTATCATAGTTATTAAGTAGTGTGTGACTATTTTATAAATGAAATTGATGAATTTTTTTAACATATAAGCTGTATTTTGATGTGTTAATTCCATATAGAGGTGATTAAGCATATTTTTATTTATTTCATTAAGAATAGTATTCATAAAAATATTTGCCTCACTAAATATTTATAAATATATCCCAATATATATATCATATAGTATATAATTCATGTGAGATATCACTTTCAAAATCAATTATATTTCTCTCTCATTTCTATTAGGGTTCCAAATTAATACGAAAATATAAAAATGAATTTATTTTCCTCATGATATCTAAATTATTTCCAACATTCCAATAGTTTTATTATTCCAAAAATTTTAATTCATTTTAAATTCTCAAGTTGATATTTATTATGATTCTGTATAATATCTGTCTATATAGGAATAAATTTCATAATATATACTATAAATTTTTATCTTTGTAGATTTCTTGAAATTTAATTAATGAATCTTATACATATCTATATAGAATTACAATGACTTTCTCCCATATTTGTCTTTCATATTCACACTCTCACACTCTCCATAATACATAAACTGAACCCCAATCCCATAATTTAGTAATGATACATATTATTATCATACTATGATAATGATAATTTGTATTAATATAACCATTATCAATAATGATATATCTAAATATGTGACTAGTTTTATTTATATCGATCGATTATTTTATTCAATTTTAATATTTCGATATATTTTATTTCTGGGTGTATAGTTATTATTCTATTCTAAATTATTTCTTTAACAAACATATTGGTGAAATCACCCATTTATGTTGTTGAAATGACATAGTCCATTTTCCATTTATCAAGAAATAAGTGTCCAATCCTTCTTTTATGAGAAAGAAAAACATAGTGACACATAGACCCATCATTTTTTGAATAGTTACTTTAAATTCATTAATATATTAATACATTCCCCATTGTGGTAATTTTGTATCATATCATAAAAAAATTAGTATTCTTTTTAATTATGTTTCCTCAGTCTCCCAATCCCTCCCCAATTATCCCATTGATGATGTATATTTCTTAATCATTGTATTTGGCCATTATTTATTTATATTACTTTAAATTTTTTATTATTTTTTCTCTAATGGATTTATATATTATTAACAAACATTATGAATAATGATTTTTATGGCCTTGGGATTATTAATATATATATATATATGGAATAATACCCTGGATATATTTTCTTAATTTTATCCAATGGTTATATTTAATATGTGGTAATATTTAATCTAAAAACATTATATTATACATTCATATGTTCAGTGTTACTCAAAATAACTTGTTTACATAAAATAATTTTTAGGGTGATGTAATAATATGTTATCATTAATAAAATGACTATTGAACTATTATTTTTAGAATTATATTTAGTTTATTCATTGTATAATGTTTGAAAAATGAAGTGCCTAGTGTACCTTATAGACACACAGATATTAGAAGGGTGAATAATTGTAGACTAATTATAATTAATTTTTTTAAATTAATATTTTACAACGTTTATTCATCAAAAATAATTTATATTTTAGGATTAATGGATATATTACAATCACAATAACATTGACACCAAATTCAATATATGAAATAAATATTGTAGATCACATGATATTTCTAAAAGGCTCAATCCCAATAAGTATATATAGTCCATTATATTTTTTTACTCCAATACACAATTATCAACTATATTCCATTAAAATATATAATATGATATTTCATAAAAAATATTTCTAATATCTTGAAAATCTTTTTATATTTTATATTTTATTATTACAATGATATCATTGAATCTCTCAATTGAAAAATATATTTATTCTTCTCTGTATGATTATTCATCATATTATGAAGATATTATTCTAAAATCAGGGCCATTCATATCCAAAAGATAATAATTTTATGTTGTATGAACCATTTCCTCTTCTTGTTACTTGGCCTCAAAAACATAATCATGATTTTTATTGCTTGGATAACATAACAATTTTCATGAATATATGTTTTTATAAAATTAACCCCACCAGGGACTCAAAAAATCAAAAACTATATAAGTTTCCAAGGAATATACATATTTCTTAACTATACATAATTTATTAAATTCTGGAATCCCCTAGACGATGATTTAAAATGACAATTTCTCAATCATTAAAAATGTTTTGGAAATTATCATTATGATTTATAAGTTAGTTTCTCACAAAATGAATAATAATTATTTTAATCATTTGTATAATGATATTAATGAAATTTCAATTTATATATACAACAATGTACTAATAAATTATGTCTTCAAGAATTATATATTCCATTATAATTAAATTTTTGTCAACCACCTTTGTTTCCACTCAAGATATCGATGTTTAATTATATTTATCCATCATTAAAACATTAAGTAAAAAACCATCCACGCTTCTAAAAATCCTAGTTACAATCATGAATTCAACATAATTTTTTTTATCCTTGACATGTATCCAAATATATCATTATTACTCTGATTTCACATAGATGTTCTAAGTAATCAATTTTATCATCATCTTGTTTTTTAACATAAACGAGCATCAATTTTAATTTTCTCTTATTTATTACATTAGCTGATAACTAAAAAACATTAAACCTTTAGATATTTAAAAAACCTTAATTTCATATATATCATTCAATGTTATTCCAAATTTCCACCCATAAAATGATCTAAATTTCATGTAAAATAATATTTTTTTACAATGCATTCTTCTTATCTTTTTCTTATTATATTCCTATCAAAAATAAAAAAACCTCCCATACCACCCTCTTTATTTATATTGAAATTTATTATTTTGACCCACCTTCCATGATTAATCATAAATGTATTCTTCAATGACTTTGTAATTCAATGATGCAGTCTTTATAATAAGGACATATTTCATGCTTTAATTTTCCTCATGATCATTTTTAGTAACCAAATTAGAATAGCATACATTTCATTACTATGATTTGTATGGATTAAATTCAAATATAATTAATGAGATAAATTTATTTATAGTTTGATCATCTAGGATTTTATGATTATCATATAATTTATTATTCACAAGGCCTTTGGCTAAAAATACCTATGATCTTATGCCATATTCTCTACTCTTGACCATATCATGATTGGTAATTCATTTATTTTTCATTTATAATTGATCGTTTTAATATATTAATTAATTATTGATATAATTACTTTTATTATCAAATATTTATGATATTAATTAATCCATTATAAAAGTATAGAATCATCTAACATTACATTCAGAGTATCTTCTTAAAATATTCTGGCTTCTCATACATAATTAAAAGTTGCACTCATTACTTTATACTCAATTAACATTTATTCAATATATTATAATTCAATCAAATTTTATTATGTTTCAAAATACCCTATATAATGTACATGCAAAAACACATTTTTTAAAATTGTAATCTTTTTTATTAAAAAGGGACATTTCCATTACAACATTTCTTTTATACAACATAAAACGACTCGTAAATTTTCTATTTGATTTTTTTTAATTTTTTAATATTCATATAATATATATTTCGAATAAAATATAAAAGATGTTAAAATGCAATATTCCTTCATTTTACTATTTAAACAAACAACTCAAACTATATTCAAGTCATCTAGATTTATGATTCATTTAAATTATTTTTACCTTTCAATAATTCTAACAAGTCTATTATCTTATAGATGTTAATACACCTTTATAATCCATATTTTCCTCGTGTCTAACCTCAATAAATATGTATTAATATATATCTTATTAAAATTGTACTTCAAAAATTCATCACCCATATATTGTAACATCCACACTTCTTTTTTTTTTGTATGTTTCAAACAGTGTAACTTATAGATGTTTAATCCTCCATCATAACTCCTTCACCCTCATTCTGAAATATTTCCACTTTCAATATCAAATTCTCATGATCTGTAATAACATGGATTGATTCATTCATTTATCTATATGTGCATGCAATAGATAATCAATATTATAATGATTCACTATTCATATATTTATATTAATGTTCAACTCAATAATTAACAAAATATGTTATTCCTACATTTTATGCCATCAGTGAGAAATAAAAATATATAAAGTAAATTATTTTTCCTAAAAAATATGGATTAATGAATTAGAATAACATTCTTCTATTTTTTATCCTGGTAAGGTAGATCTATACATTACTTATCTTAAAGTGTGGTGCCAATAATTTTAAAATAGTTATTAAACTATAAGGTTAATCGATATTAATCTATCATCACTCATTAAATTAACAAATAGTTAACAATTTTTTAATCACATTAGGTTAATTAGTTTTTGATACCAAATATAAAACTAATCTTAATATATTATGTTAAAAAACTTATGAGAACACATAAAAAAACTCATTATCACCCAATTAGTTCTTCAACCCCCCTTCTTTAGATTTATTTCATTACCAAATATGAAAAAATGAAAATGATATTTCAAAATGATTCTTTTTAAAAAATTCCATATATTATACCACATATTATTCAAATGTTTATTTCACTCCATTATTGATAATAAATTATTATGTTCATGGGTAAGGGAAGTACAAACTCTTGTCATTATTCATATAAAAAAATTATTTCATCTTATTCACTTAACAAAAATTATAGTAAAAATTGTCATACAAGATAGAAATATGAAATAATTTTTCCTAAATAAATGACCCATATATTAATCATCTCTGTATATATGTGATAAATTAAATATGTAGATAACATGTCTGAATAATTCGTTTTTAATATTATCAACAATTGATACTTACTTGAAAATATTCATTCAATTGTTTGTTCAAAATATTTTCATTTATCTTATATCTAATATATATCTAAAAAAAATTATTAATTTATTCAAATAAAAAATGGTTTCCCTTTTGAAGTTCCCATTTTTTTAATAATGAATCAGTATCTCCCTATTAGTTTACAATTAATTTTGAACATGAGGATAGGAGAATATAATTAACTTATATCATCTAAAATAGAATATTATATTTCTAGAATATCAGTTCTAGAGACTTAATCATCACAAAGAACCACAACATCTATAATTAAAACAACTAAAATGATAATATGCAATTTCTGAGAAATTTGGTTGCTTGGAATTCGAGCTCTATAAATTCCAAGTATTAATTTTTAAGAAACAAAAATTATTACGTAAATAAAACTTTTAGATCTTCATAATATTTTGATTTTTGAATATTGTACAAATAAAATACCTTTAATGGGGAAAACACTACGCATATTAATTATCACAGTTGATATAAATTTATTTTTTTTAATGAATAATCTTGTGATATATATCATATCGAAAAATGATGGACTCTTATTATTGATATATTAATCGTTTTTTATTTTGAATTATTTCATCCATTAATTTCAACACATTAATGTACATGACCAATGAAAATAATAAAAAAATCGGAACAAATTAGTTACTCAATATATTCTCATTTATGAATTAATGGTGTCAGTTATTTTTCAACATATAAACTCCTTTTAGTTAAATTCAACTTCATGAAAACCCATCTTTCTACATTTCCTATTTATTGTCCAAAAAATGAAATTTTGAGGACAACATGGAATTCATGTTACCATTAAAATTCTCTTTTCTTGGAACATATTTTTTTTATTATATATAAACACCCAAAAATTATTCTTTTAGAAAATTTTACATACTACTTCAAATTGGGCAAGACAAACAGTCTGGTATACTTTATAAAAATGTTTAAATGTTTCCCCATCAATTATTATTTATTCATCCTAGAAAAGTTTAAAATATATAGATTCTTTGGTATATAATTATATTTAAAAAAAATATCATATCCTAATAGAAAATAATTAATTATTTAGGTGTCTTAATATCCTATTATTATCCCTTACACATTTCCATCAACCATTTGATATATAATTTAAGAAAATTACAGTAAATATTATGATCTTCGCTGAGGATGTCTTACCCAAAACTAATCATTCTACTTTATTCATAAATTAATTGTGTTAATTGTTTTCATTTTATTTAATTTACTTTACTATTCATGGAATAGTTATATATACCCTTGATGTTCTATTCCCTCCATAATATAGTCCCCTTTTCTTTGGTGAAACATTTTCCCTTCTTTTGGGGGGGGGGGGGTCTTTTTAATATTTTTCCATTTTTTTGTAATAAAAAATACTAACCACGTTATTAATATTTGATGGTATAAAAAGCATAAATAAATAAAATAAAAATATTTATACCATCATTTACATAAAATAAAAATATATTAAAATTTATATTATGTTATATAACACACTATATTTTGTGTAAATTTCATTTGCCATTATTAGGATTTTTCAAAAAATATACTTTGATCCCCATTAATTTGGAGCTTCTCTATAATTTAATAATATAACTTATAAACTTAAATTAAATGGATGTGTGTCTAAATATTTCATAGGACCAACAGTTATTGAAAACACTAATTTTATTCCTTTTTGAAACATCCAATGTATTAAAAGTACATTTTTATATAAAATTATAAATTCATTTCATTTCATCACCACATGGTTAAAAAAGATTCTTTAATAACATAAAATTTTGATTTTTTATGAAATGGTGTGTTTATCAAAATATTTCATATCCCACATACATTTTAATATATATTGTCCAAATAATATTCAGACAATAGAAACGAGTAGATACATAAATTCTTAGAAATAGGGTTACCCTTATATTCTAATAAATTTAATAACATATGTTTACATGATTGAGTCTATTAAAATGTAAGAATACTTTTATAATAAAGTATATAAATAATATAATCATCATTTTAGAAGGATTAGGTATATAATTTTAAAAAAATTATTTAGACAACATGGAAAAATATTTTTTTATAACTGTAGTTTCATCCACCCCAATTGAACATATCATCTCTTAAAATTCATTACTAACATTCTTATAATGATATTAATGAAACTAACTCTTCTATAGTATGGATTTTTCATTCTCATTTACTCATTTCTATATTAAAACCAACTAAATATTCCTGAAATCAATGATAAATTTATGATATTTTTCATATATTTTTATTTTTTAGGTGATAAATATTTTGATAAAATAAATAAATGAAACAATTTTTTTCATTTAAAAATGAAATATTTTCATATAAATTTAACATATTTTGTAATCTGGATTCAATATATTTGTTATAATGTTTCACATGTGAAATTTTATTCCAAATAAATTCACCATTTAATTTGATTATTAATACAACTTTGTTTCATTATTATTAAATTCATTTTACAAATGAAAAAAATTATTTCACCACCTTTATAGAAAATTAATTAAATATTTATTGTGTTATTAGAAGAGTTATTAAAATAATTCAAATAATATAGACACATTATAGCTTGAATAAGATTATTCAACAAGATAATTATCATCAATTTATTAGAATAATAACTACACTGGACACATTCAAGTAGAGGAGGATCCTATTTCTAATAATACCTTCGTATCCACATCAATAAGATCAAATAAATAATTATTTTCAATTTTATGAGTTTTTTTATAAATCTTTGTTGTAATTATCATGAATAATGTTAAAATTTCAAAGTCTAAATATACTAAAAAACATATGAAAACTAACACTTCATGTTAAATATTAATTAATAATCAACTACAGATTTATATATCCAATAGGAGGATAATTCTATACACTGATACCACATCAATAGGAAAGTGGATATTGTGGTCAAACTTATAGTGGGAATATTTGAATCCTTATAAAACAATTTTAATAAATTGAATTTTATTTAAATTTTTCCCCTTTTCAGTATTCGAACTTCTATAATATATTATGATGAATAAATCTTTTATGTTCACAGCCAAGATCCAATCACATGAATGATTTAAATTAAATAAAAATGTAATTTAGTTATTTAGAAAGGTTATATGTCAATGTGGGTATTCACTCCTTATTGTGTTTAGTTTTAGTCCAATACATATATAATCACATTTTTACTTGTGAATATAATTTTTTATCACTTGAATTAACTTTATATTCATATAACACGATCATTATAATAGAACCCATTAATTTACAATTGTTACATCCAAAAATAAAAGTGAAAAATATCTTCCATCTATACTATATTACGCCACATCATAATACCAAGGTCTTCATTCTCAGTTAGATTCTTAATTACCCAACAGACAATCAACATTATTTTCATGCACATCAGTCTATTGAAGTAACTAGACCTATAATACTTTCTCACAACCCGTCCCCCGGGGCCCGTGTCGTAACTACCCCAAGTCCGCCTTCTATAGGCCAGGGGCTGGTGACTAGCACCAAAGGCGTAAATCCCTATAACTAGGAAGGTGTTGCCTTTATAAACGTAAACAAAAACACAACCAGAGTACAAAACACTAAGTAACACAATAAAAAAAGTGATGAATGTAAAAAGGGGACGAAAATACAAGCCCGACAGGTAGGTAGAACTACAACTGAAAGAAAAGTACAACAGTAAAGACAAGGAGGTGGAAGATGACATGCCGCTCCTAGTTCATCCACCACGGATCCTACCTGAAGGGTGGGTACAGATGTCCTCCTCAGCACTCCACGTCTGATCGTCCATCCGTCTTTCTCCTCCAGGTATCGACTCATCGTGAGATCCACCTCCGGGTACCGTCTAGTCCTCGAACGCTCGGCCTCCATCAGCACCATCTGTCATCTACATCCAACACAACGAGGTGCGGGCATAGCCCGTGCATGGGTGAGTATAAAGATACTCAGTAGTGCCCCCGAGACCCTCAAGGTCTCTCTAAATCCAACAAGGATAATCAGAAAGAATACTCTCAATAGATAACACTTACATAGATATAAGACCATACTTATACGTAAGTTATCAAGTAAGCATCTCTATCATAAGGAAAAAAAGAGGTTATGAATTCAACGGATAACCACTACCTAGGTATATGTCCATACATATACCTAAATTATCAAGTGACCCATCTCAATCATGAGGTAAACACAAAGGTCATAGACTCAGCTTAAACAAGGATTTTCATTATCGAAACCATAACTGCTGAAGAGCCCCGTCTCTGACGAGTACAGTGATCCTATCACAGTTTCGAGGTACAGATCACTAACCTTAGACTGCTGAGGTACTCCTCCTGTCGAGTACTGCGGGTCTGCTGCCAACTACCGGACGCTCCGTCCGCTGAGGTTCTGTGCCAAATACCGGGCGCTCTCTCTAATAGCCTATAAATGTACTCCTCCTGTCGAGTATCGCAAGTCTGTGGCCAACTACCGGGTGCTCCATCCACCTTGGGTCTGTCTCCAAAAATCGGGCGCTCCGTCCACTGGGCTAGTCGACTCACTCCAAGTCAAGCCGGTCAAGTAGTCGTGAGGTCTCAGCCGGCTACACGTTCTCCATACTATGTACGCTCATCTCCGGGAGGGTCTTCTCCACGAGCTATAGGTCAATACTCTATGTATCAAAATGTTCAACAAAGAAGTATCTTAGAGGACAGCCTCATCATAGGGGTCTCAACGCAACGGATGGCGCGTCAATCAGTCGCTCGGTCTATGAGTTATTAGCCTTTTTCGTCCCAGGGGACCGGTTGGTTTTGTGAGAAAACCAACCCGGACATATCTCAACAGTACCCCGAACTCTCATATGGTATACTCATAGGGACATTTTCTCAACGTGATCACCAATGCCATTGACGGTTTGTCAATAGGACGTCTGGTCTGATAGTTATCAGCTTTTCCGTTCTAGGGGCTTGGTTGGATTTCGGGTTAAATCCAACCCGGGCACTATCCAACTGCATCCAAACATCAGGTGAAATATGCCAAAAGTTTTGTCTTATCAACAGGAGTCCAAAAATTTTGATGGCACGTCAATCGGATGTCCGGAGCTCACGTTATAAGCATTTCCGCTCCGAGGGCCCGGTTGGTTTCGAGATCGAACCAACCCGGTCATACCCCATGTTCTCCGAAACCTTGAGTGAAATATACCGAAACGACTGCCTCGATCCAAGGATCACATCTTAACAGACAGTGCGTCGATCGGAGGTCCGTAGCTCATGATATGGGCAAATGACTGGAAGTGATCCGAAAATTGGGGGGTCTGGGCCCTGTCCGACCTGGCCCAACCCCACCTGGTCGGCCCGAACCGGCTGAGCGCGGCCCGACCCGATCCATGTGACCTGCCCTGGCCCGTCTGGGGGGGGGGGATGCGCTGGCTCGGCCAACGGCTGAGTAGGGGGGAACTGTTCCCCCTTTCTTTCCCCACGGACGTGGCGTGCCTGCCACGTCCTCCTCTTCCGGATTCCGCATGACGGCGGGATATGGCCGCCTACCGTCGCAGCTTCAGACGGGGTTGTTCCCACTGGCGGCGCGTTGGGCACCGCCGAATCCTTGCTGCCGGCCGGTTCCGGCCGTCGCCTCCGGCCGCCGGCGCGGCACGCTGGCAGGGTCTTTCGCGGACCACCGGACGCGCTCTGGGGATCCATTTTGCCTACCGTCTTCCCTAGCGGTTCTCCCGGGACCTTCTCTTCACTGAGAATTCTTCAAAATTCCTATTCGGCCAGTTTCATCATTGCCGGTCAAGCTGCATACGAATAAAAAAACTGCAGAGTCTTCAAATTGCCTCTACGGCCCCGACTCCGGCCGCGGTTTCGTTCTGCCTCAACGGCGCGAGATGACGGCACCACACTTCATTGTCGTGTTCCTCCTTGATTCCGTGCAGTGCTGTTTCACCGCACCACCTTTGTTCTAGCCGTAACGAAATCAACAACAAAAGGGGGTGGAGGTTCGACCGTTTTTGTGCGGTCTGACCCCCTCTCATTAATCCGATACCAAGCGGCTAAAGGAATTGACGTTGGACGGAAAAGAATAAACATGAACACAAAATCAATCCCCTGCCTCGAAATTGACGTCGCAGGTCGTCGAGTCGCTGATGTCGAACGTCACGGTAGTCGGGTGTAGTGGAACAACGGTATTGATTCCATCGACGTTGGTTGTAGAAGAAGAACATTGTTGTTGGAATCGGTCTCCGCGTTCGGCATCTCGTTCATCTTCGAGGAATGGTGTCGTTCTTCGATAAGGAAGCGTCGTTCTTCGACGAGGAGGAATTATCTTCTCTTCCTTCTTTTATTCTTCTTCTTCTCTCAAAGTCTCTCCCACTTAGCAATCCCAACCCCCAAATAAAATAAGACTTACTCTTATTTTATTACAACATGCCAAGCATTTCAAACATAAAATTAAAACTCTTTAGTTAAATATATTGAATTGGTTTAGTCAATTAATTTAACATGAGTTGGAATGAAATAAAGAGGGATAGAGGGAGAGATAGAGTTCCCCAAAAATTAAGAGGGAGTTAGGAAGGTGAGAAGTTATACAATTAAACACAAGGGGAGTTAATGAGAATTAAGGGAAGTTGGCACAGTAAGTGCAAGGGAGTTTAAGGGGGGTTATAAGAAGTTCAAGGGGTTATGGTCTCGTGTGGGCCTCACCACAGTAAATACTCCCATGGGAGGTTAGGTGGGTGTGGGCCCCACCTACCACATATTCACACATGGGATGTTAGGAGGTTTTGGACCCCACCAATAACTTCTCTTGGTAGATTTTAACTTCCTTGAATAACAAAAATAAAATTGTACACAATTTTATTTATTTCTTCCTTAAACACCAAAATTTAACTTCTTTCCCCGAAAAAACGCACCTATGGTAAAAGACCACATAAGCAAATACCAGTGCTACGAGTTCATCGGTGCCCTCAGATTTTGATTCCGAGCACATGATTAAAAGTTTGAAAAACCCTCTCGTTCATTCACTGAACGTACCCGAGCCTATCTTCGGAAATTTATTCCGGGCACACCGGGCCTCGGAATCAGGCGCCGTCAAAAACTACGTACTCATAAATTCCAATGAAATTTAGAATAAAATTTCCATGAAATTTCCAGGTCTTTACATTTCTCCCACATTAAGGCTTTACGTCCCCATAAAGCTTCAACAAAAACTAGCGATACGAAAGTGGTACTGAGCACGCATCTGAGTCTTCCGCTCCCATGTGCTCTCTTGGATGTTCACGTGCATCCAACGAAAGCACACAAGAGGAATCGACCGTCCTTGTAGGATCTGATCCTATCGATCCTCAACCTCTACTGGATCCCCGCAAAAGTCACCCCATCTCCAAAGTCCAGCTCCCCATGTTGGATGATATGTGAAGGGTCATGCTCATATCTCCTCAGCTAAGATACGTGGAAGTCGTCATGCACCTGGTGCAACTGATGTAGATGGTTCAAGCGGTAACCCACCTCGCCTACCCTACTGAGGACCATTAAGGGTCCAATGAAGCATGGAGACTACTTTATGCCTCATCCAAATCTCTGTAATTCCACGTCGAGGTGAGACCCATAAGGAAAGGCGGTCACCATCCTCTAACTCTTGTGGTCTCTGTCTACTGCCATAATAAGACTTCTATCGGATCTGAACTGTCCTCATCCACTCCTGGATGACCTGGACCTTCTTTGTTGTGTCCTGGACCATCTCTGGTCCCACAAGAGCTTCTAAGATTTCTTCTTTTCTGATAAAAGAAACCTGGTCTCATTCACTGGATGAACCACTTTCTTTGCCTAAAACAGTACATCCGGACACGAATGATGTATTCATGCCATGGATGACTTCGTAAGGCCTCAACGTTACTACCAAGAGATCCAACCATCAATATCGCCTCTAAGGGCTGAGTCACACTATCAGCAACAGCGCGAGGTCACTGGTTCTCCTCTAGTAGGAATCTCGAATGTGAGGGTCAAATCAACATTTTAAACCGGAACCTAATAGTACACAAAAAAGGAAGCAAATGTCACAAGGAAAAATGTATTTTATTACTGTAGCTCGACGTACAAAGACACACAAATATGAAAACAAGGAAACTAGAAGCACCAAGATCAAAATTCCCATGCCTGGGTCTAGTCCCACTCTTGTCCGCCAGCATCCGGAGCTCCGTAGATGTATGCTTCTACTGCATGAAGCTTATCTCTCCCATGTACACCTATTCCATGTGGACGGGGTGGACCTCATGGTGGTGGTGGTGGCAACACCTCGAAGCGTCATCCACCTCTAGTTGCATGGCCAACTCCCCTGCCTCGGTTTTCGGCTCCGTGCGGTCCACCCTAATTGAGCCTCTACCTCTGTCTAAGTGGTTCTTCATCTATCTGTTGATCATCTGTACAACGGGTTGGACAGTCATGTGACATGTGACCAAGACCTCAATAGGAGTAACACTTCCCACTCTTGGCAAAACTGGATCTGACTCCACCTCGGTATCCCCGCACAACTGAACCGGATTCGTGCAGTCGTCCACCGGTAGGACTGCTCCACTTGGACCTCTACGTCATCTGTCTACTTCCCGCTGTAGAAGACTCTGCCACATGCCGGCTAGTGGTGGGTCCTGCTGCTGGAGACTGCTCATCATTGAAAATCTCCACTAAGAGGGCTATCTCCAGCACCCCTGTATGCGCCGGGATGCTGTGAGAAACAACAGAAGCTCTAATATCTCGCCTGATCCCCTGCTCGAAGGTTCGGGCCCTGATGAACGGGTCTCGTACCATATTTGTGGAGTAGCATGAGAGGTCTATGAACCTCGCTGAGTACTACGCCACCGTCATGCTACCCTGCTGTAGATGCAGTAGCTCCTATATACGCACTGCTCGAAGGTTGGCTGGTAAAAAAAATTTCCCGAAGCAGGCTATCAAAGTCTGCCCACAGATGTGTCGCCTCGTCATGCAACTGGAGCATCAAGTTCCACCATCTTCCTGCTGCTGCCTGAAGGATGCTGGCAACAAGGATCACCATGAAGTCTACTAGAGTCCCTACTCACCTGACGATTCTCACCACAACCTCCATCCAATCCTCAGCCGCCTGTGGGCCCGTCTCTTCCAGGAACCTCGGTGGCCACTGGCACTGGAACTCGTGGAGTGCACTCAAGAGACGTGCACTCTCTACAGCTAGGGCTGGTGGCATCGGTGGCCCAATGGGTGGTAGTACCGCTGGTGCCTCCGTTGGTGGCTCAACTGGGATAGGGTCCTGTACTGAGGCCACGTCGCTCGGCTGGATGTCAGTACGTACAACCCTCGGAGCTCTAGTTGGTCGTCCGCGTGGAGGAATCCTGAAAGAAAAAAACGTGACACAGTTAAATGATTTACCTGGTGAGCTGACCTGGTTTGAGCTGTTTTAAAATAAAATTTTTAAAACACACACGCAATTAGTGTTTTCGTGCACTGAGTCGGAAATAAGATGTCGGGGTCCTGGTGTATGGATATGTCGGCTGCCCGCACCAACACTGGACTTCCTGAACTGAAAACCACTCTTAGTACACTTAACACTATTGCTTCACAGAAAGGAAAATATTAGAGTCCTATGATCTGCGGTAGAACCGACTCCTATGGTACCAATTTATCACGACCCGTCCCTCGGGGCCCGTGTCGTAACTACCCCTATCCCACCTTCTATAGGAAAGGGGATGGTGACTAGTACCAATGTCGTAAATCCCTGTAACTGGGAAGGCATTTCCATTAAAAACGTAAAAAAAACACAAACAGAGTACAAGAGGAAGAATACACTATGTACAACAGTAAAAAATGTGCTAAAATTACAAAGGGGCCAGAAATACAAGCCCAACAGATAGGTACAACTACAACTGCAAAGTAAAGTACAACATAAACGACAAGCAGCTGGAAGATGACACGCAGCTCATGATTCGTCCACCACGGATCCTACCTTAACGGTAGGTACAGATGTCTCCCTCAGCACTCCACGTCCGATAATCCATTCGTTTATCTCCTCCAAGTACCGACTCGTTGTGAGATCAACCTCCGGGTACCGCCCAGTCCTCTAACGCTCAGCCTCCGTCAGCGCTGTCTGTCGTCTGCATCCAACACAACGAGGTGCGGGCATAGCCCATGAAGGGTTGAGTATAATGATACTCAGTAGGGACCTCGAGACCCTCATGGTCTCCCTAAATCAAACAAGGATAACCATAAAGAAGAATCATAACAGATAACTCTTACTTAGGTATAAGCCCATACGTATACCTATGTTATCTCGTAACCATCTCAATCATAATGAAACACAAAGGTTATGAATTCAACGGATAACCACTACCTAGGTATATGCCCATACATATACCTAAGTTACCATGTGACCCATATCAATCATGAGGTAATCAAAAAGGTCATAGACTCAGCTCAAACCAGGATTTTCATTCTCGAAACCGTAACTGCTGAAGAGCTCCGTATCTGACGAGTATAGTGATCATGTCACGACCCTGAGGTACTGCTCAATAACATTTGACTGCTGAAGTACTCCTCCTTTCGAGTACCGCAGGTCTGCTGCCAACTACCGGGTGCTCTGTCTGCTGAGGGTCTGCCGCTAAATACCGGGCGCTCTACCCAATAGCCTACAGAGGTAATCCTCCTGTCGAGTACCGCGGGTCTGCGGCCATATACCGGACACTCTTTGCGCCATGGGTCTATCTCCAAATACCGGGCGCTCCGTCCACTAGGCTAGATGACTCACTCCAAGTCGAGTCAGTCAAGCAGTCGTCAGGTCTCAGCCGGCTACACAATCTCCATACTCCGTACGCTTGTCTCTGTGAGGGTCCGTTCCACAAGATTCATGTCGATACTCCAATTATCGAAATGTTCCACGAAAATGTATCTCAAATGACTGCCTCGTCATAGGGGTCTCAACACAATAGACGACGCTTCAATCGGACGCCCTGTCTATGAGTTATTAGAATTTTTTTCCTAGGGGCCTGGTTGGTTTTGTGTGTGAACCAAACCAACCATATCTCAAATATACCCCAAACTCTAATAGGATATACTCATTGGGACCATTTCTTAACGTGATCACCAACACCGCTGACGGTTCATCAAACAGATGTCTGGTCTGAAAGTTATCAACTTTTCCGTTCAAGGGGCCCGGTTGGATTTTGGGTTAAATCCAGCCCTGAAACTATCCAACTGCGTCCAAAAGACATGTGAAGTATTCCAAAAGTTTTGTCTTATCAACAGTAGTCCAAAAAATTCAATGGAAGATCAATCGGACATCTGGAGATCAGGTTATAAGCGTTTCCGCTCCAAGGGCCCGATTGGATTTGGGTTCGAATCAACCCGGCCATAACCCATGTTGTCTGAAACCTTAAGTGTAATATAGGGAAGCGTCCGTATCGATCCAAGGATCACATCGCAACTGACCGTGCATCGATCGGAGATCTGTATCCCATGATATGGGAAAAAGACTGTAACTGATCCGAAAATGGGGGGTATGGGCACGGTCCCACCCAGCCCCACCCCCACCTGGGTTTGCCAGATCAGGGTCCAACCCAGCTGGGCGTGGTCGGGGGGGTCGGGGGGTGTTCTGGCTCATCCAGCGGCTGAGTAGGGAGGAACCGTTCCCCCCTTTCTCGCCACACGGACGCGGCGCGCCTGCTGTGTCCTCCCCCTCCGGATCCCGCGCGGCTGTGGGATCCGGCCGCCTGGCGCAGTGGCTTCAGTCACGACAGTTCCTCCTGGAGGTGTGCCAGGTGCAGCCGCTACATGGGGGCCGGACGGCACCGGCCGCCATCTCTGGCAGCCAGGGCCGCCGTGCCGGCGGGGTGCACCAGTAGGGTCTTCCACGGACCAACGAATGTGCTCCGATAGTCCGTTTTGACTTTCGTCTTCACTAGTGGTCCTCTCGGGACCTTCTCTTCACTAAAAAGTCTTCAAAACGACTCTTCATCCCATTTCATCATCTCTTGTGTATCCGCACACCAATAAAGAAACTGTGGAGTCTTCTAATCACCTTTGCGGCCCCGACTCCGGCCGCGGTTTCGTTCGGCCTCAACGGCGCGACATGACATCGTCGCGCTTCTTTTCCGTGTTCCTCCTTATTTTCACACGGTTCTGTTTCACCGCGCTGCCTTCGTTCAAGCCGGAAAGAAATCAACAACAAAAGGGGGAGGAGGGTCGGCCGTGTTCATGCGGTCCGACCACATCCCATTAATCTAATACCATGCACCTAATGGCATTGATGCTGGATGGCAATGAATAAAAACGAACACAAAACCAAACCCCTACCTCGAAATTGACGTTGCACGTCGTCATTCGGTGGATGTCGAACGTCGCGGTAGTCGGGTGTCGTGGAAGAACGGTATTGATTCTGTCGACGCCGGAAGAAGAATAATAACATTGTTGTTGGCATCCGTCTACCTGGTCAGCGTCTCGTTATTCATCGAGGAAGGGTTCTGTTCTTCGATAAAGAAGCGTCATTCTTCGATGAGGAGGAATCATATTCTCTTCCTTATTATTATTCTTCTTCTCACAAAGGCTCTCCCACCCAACAATCCCAACCCCCATATAAAATAATACTTACTCTTATATTATTACAATATACCAAGCATTTCAAACTTAAAATTTAATCTGTTTAGGTAAATTAATTTAATGGGTTTAGTCAATTAATTTAACATGAGTTGGCATGAAATAAAGAGGTAGAGATGGAGAGGAGTTCCCCAAAAATTATGAGGGAGTTTGTAAGGTGAGAAGTTATACAATTAAACAAAAGGTGTGTTAATGAGAATTAAGGGAAGTTGGCACATTCAGTGCAAGAGAGTTTAAGGGGGGTTATAAGATGTTCAAGGGGTTATGGTCTCATGTGGGCCCCACCACACTAAACTCTCCCATGGGTGGTTAGGTGGGTGTTGTCCCCACCTTCCACATATTCACACATTGGAAGTTGGGTGGTTGTTTACCCCACCAACAAATTCCCAGGGTAGATTTTAACATCCATGAATAACAAAAATAATATTGTACATAATTTTCTTTATTTCTTCCTTAAACCCCAAAATTTAACTTCTTTCTCCAAACAAACGCACCTACGGTAAAATTTCACATAAGAAAATATTGGCGTTGCGCGTTCATCAGTGCCCTCAGATTTCAATTCCGAGCACCAGATTAAAAGTTAGAAAAACTCGCTCGTTCATTCACTAAATGTACCCAAGCCTAAATTCGAAAATTGATTCTGGGCACACTGTGCCTCGGAATCAGGTGCCATCAGAAACTGTGTACTAGTAAAATTCCAAAGAAATTAAGAAACAAATTTCCTTGAAATTTTCGAGTCTTTACATCCTTATTCAATAATTTAATAAAAACCTAATAGAACAACATTCATAAAATATTTTTGTATATAATTATATCTGATATGACATATAACTTATTGATCGTATGCTGGACTCAAATGAACATCATATTTTTTTAATGAATTTTGTTTTCCTAACTTTTATAAACATCTAACTAATGCTTTAGATCATCACATTTAGGATTCTCAAAATCATCAAAATATGGATCATTAAAACATGGATGTCTTCTACTTCAAATCATATATAAAATTATGTAATAAAATATCCAAAATAATTAATTTAACATGATATTTATATAACAAGAGATGAACAATTAAATCAAGTCACTCAGTTCTATATCATAAGGCCACCTAAAAATTCAATACATTGTCTATAATGAAAATGATGATATTAGAGTGTGGATTAATGAAGGACTCAATGATACTCAATATAGACTACCTTCTTGGATTTATTAATCATATACTATAATCATAAATTCATATTTGATAATTGGTTATATTTTACAATGATGTACCTATTTTATAGATGATATTATTTAAATTTTAAATTATCAATTTCAATTTTCATTGATATTTTATTCCCAAATACATTGATATATTAAATAATTTATGTATAATTTTAATTTCAATAATTTTTTTTGAAAAAAAAATCCATGATAAATTTTTATAAGAATTTTTATTAGAGTAATTAATGTTTATTATTATAATGTAGTTGACTATTTGATTTTTATCATGAAGGATAAAAAATTGGGCCAACATGGTTTAACCCAAAAGATAGTAGGGAGCACACACTTACAACCTATTAGTATGAAAGATAAAATTATAGACCAGTTTGTTATCTAGAAATACGTTTCAATCATGATCAAAGGTTGAGCATGTGTGTGTGGCAGACATTGGATAGGCATGTGTAGCATATGGGAGGATAATCTTGCTTTGAAATTTCGTTCTTTATAGACATAGAAATCAATTTAACCCATATAAATCATCAATGATCTTATATTACATGAGATTTATTTTTGAGTAGTGGAATATATACCCTAGATATATTGTTGGATAATGAATTAATCCTACATAATTCATCATTTTATAAATAGACAACATTTCAAGCTAAAAATTGTGTATCCTAGTCCTAAAACATCCTTATGTATCCTTAAAAAATATTTCTCAACATAAATCCAGAAAAATTGAAATTATTTTTCAATTTTTTATAATAAATTAGTTTATAATTGAGAAAAAATCCACTTAATAATGAAAATATCTCCCCATGAAAGCATTGGAAGCTCATATGATCCTCTCGATGAAGTGGAATGATGAAGATAAAAGAACATTATAATTTATGTTTGAAATGGATTATGCAACACAATATAATATTATACCATGGAACAGTAGAAATTATAAAAAATCAATCCTCTAATTAAATGATTATTTAGTGCTACTTCTTGTATTATAAGGATCCTCAATACCAAAATTATTTTTGATAATGGATTCGATCCATGTTAGTAATATAAAAAAATATTAATTGGTCATAATTTTTTATGTTATTGTGTACAATGTCTTGGATAATGGTTGAATAAATAATATGAAAAATCACTAAATTATATTCTTTGATTTTAGTGGTTGAGCACTACAAAAATGATGAATGAAGCATTAGAGGGAAACGAGGTCAACAACACTGGTAGGCAGGGATCTCGTGCTTGAAAATATTGAATAATGTAGTTGGGTAAATTATACAATCATCAAAATGGGATGGATAATCATAGATTCATTCTTTGTCAGTATTCTATCTAATGTGATTAAAAATGAAGTGAAAAAATACATATGGACTTGTGCTATAGTGTGGTGGTGGGAAAATCTGAAAATATTTTATCCCTCATTCCATTTCTAAGGGTTAAATTCATATTAGGAGACTTATATCTCATGTGATAAGTCACTCTAAATTATAATTATGATAAAATAAATAATTTATATATTTATAGAAAAGATTATGGATGCACATAATGATATTTTTTTTGAATTATAACCCTTGTATATTAACAACTCATTATAAGTTCCAGGTTTGACTGTTGTACAAAATAATCATTACGATACTCTCAAGATCATGATGCTACACATGAATCAAATTATTTGTTGTAATAACCTATATGGATTTTATTTAATTAATTATATTGTAATTTTTAACATGATCGGGTAACTTTTATGTAATCAATGTGATGTAATATAAAATGTTTGTTTTTGTTTCATTTTTATTATGTTTTCATCGTTTTTGGGTTATGTGTCTTGTACTCTAATTATTATATTCTTTTTTATTATTTCATGGCCGTAAAAATTCATGTTAAGAATAAATTTATTTATAAAAATGTATAATCTTAAATCCATTAACAACCATTTTATGTGTACTATTTATTTTGTTTAAACATGTTATTATATTTCCCAATATAATGATATCCTTGTGTAGGTTACTTTTTAATTTTTGGTAGTTGTCAAATTTAAGATAGATTACGAAGACCAAGGAACCAATTTATTTTTACTCTAAAAGAAACATTCCGATAATTATAATTACAATAATAAATCAAATTGAAATTATAGTCATTAGTACGTCATATTCGATTTATTTATAAATTTTATCTTTTGTATTTTGAATAATTCATTTGATTTTTTATGAAATTAACAAACGTCCATATGGGTTTGACACTCATACATTCAAATTAATATGTTAATATAGTTGGTTATTATACCAAATACATGATACTATGTGAAGGAAAATTTATTACAACCACAGTAATTATTGAAATCCTTTAGGGATATAAATATGTACTGTCAATTTTGAATATAGATGATAAAAACCCATAAGATAGATTTAATTTTTCATCTATTTTACATTACTCCTATTCATTTTATTTTCATAGCTACGAAATTAAGGAACTTGCATTAAATTATCGATAAATTTATGGAAGAGTAAATACTAAACGATGTTCTTGAGATAAATATGACTATTTGTAGTGATAATAAAATTAAATAGTGAATGTATAGAGTATAAAAACAATAAAGGGGTTGACCAAGTGATCCAAATAAGAAATATAGAGCAATAAAAACCCATGGACAATTGGAGGCCAGAAGTAATTGGGTTTAAAAATAGCATTCATTCACCACCAATGGAATCCAATAACCATTAAATATATCTCTCTATCAAACATAATATATAATTTTTAGTCTAATTATTCATGTTGTTGTATGAATATCAAAATATACATCTATGAAGCATCATTTAATATTAAGATATTTTATAGTTTCACAGTGTTTTATGTGATGAGAACATGATATATTTTAAAATTATCCAAGACATATAACATGATAATGAATTCAAATACATCCATCTATTTACATTTCATCATTGGAAGATTTGGAAGGAAAATTATTTAAATGAATCTTACATCCTAACAATTTAATGAGTATCCATGTTGATATTCTTAATTTATTTCAAATATATGATGGATAACTATATATAATTTTGAAGATGATTAAGGTATTAAATAGGAAATTTTTACATCATTTCATTGAAATGTGTATACTAATCAAAAATTTCTATAATGTAATTTTTAAATGGAAATCAATCAAATGTTTATGTGGCCCTAGGAGGATAGTTGATGATGAAGTTACCATAATAATTACACAACAAATCACATAATATAATGTGATAAAAAAATCAAATTTAATAATAACGTTTGAAAAGGAATTGGATAACACGTTGTTGACCATGAAGGATGTATAGTCGATAAAATTCATGAAATTAAGAAAAAAATGGATATAATGGTGGCTCTCTAAACCACAAAGTTTTTTTAATAATGATGTTAATTTTTATAATGTTAATATATAAAATTTTTCTCTATTAAAAAGGACACAACAAAAATTATATAATGTATATCTCCTCTATGTATAAGGCTTCCAACCATAAAAATAAGAGAATGGAGAAACTCAAAGACCCTCACTCACCGGTCATGTCCCGCCATTATATTGGACACAGGCCAATTTCATGACCACAATTGAAGTTTCTATCTGAGAGTTTATATCATATTATAATGATCAAGGGATTAAAATAAAAGATATTAAAAAATAAGTTAAAGAAAAAAAATTCCATGCTGAATCTCTAATCAAATGTTGGCCAATTAAGTAATCTATGTTTTGGGGAGGCCAAGAGGAGAACTACCTTGATTACCATAGGTTATCCTGGTGGAAAATATATGTCATTAATATTAAATAGTGTAATAATAGTGAAATAAGGAAAATAAGAGAGAATGAGACAAAATGAAAATGAAGATTAGTAGGATATAAAATATGTTTAAATAAAATATTATAAATATGAGAAATAAGTATGATAAGAAACACCACCAATAAAAAATTGAATTTAATTTTTCAAAAGAGAGTAAGCAATGGGAAATTGAAAAAAAAGGTATGTTTCATGACATATTATTGAATTTACAAAATAAAAATAACATCACCAAATCTTTTTAGAATATTAATTATTATTATATGTTCATTAAATATTATGTATCCAATTAGAAAAATATTGATGAATTATTCAAAATTCCAATATTTGGGATATTATCACCTGTGGTGTTGATGAAACTAACTGATGGAGAAACAATGATGTAGAATCATGATTCATATTAATGTTTTTTATCATTGAATTTTGTGGGGGTCACTGAAATTTAATTAAAATAATTACATATTTTCATAGAAAAAATACAAAATAATGATATTATAAGAGATGAATCTAGAACATATTGTCATTGTTCCTGAGGATTAAACAGTTAGTCATCTAAGAGGATAAATTGATGTTTTCATTTACAAAGTAGAAAAGGAAAATTTTCTGATTGATTTACTTATGATTGAAATTGACTAGGAGAAGACATCAATAATAAGGGGTATAACATAACTATATACTGTAAGGAAATTTATATATGTTTAATGTTGGTAATTATTATTAATAGTTGGCGGAGAAGAATTGATATTAAATATAAAACAAGACATGATAAATCAAGATGAAAAGGATGTTGATTTTGGATTATAAATTAAAAAAATTAAGGGTGTATCTTTTTTGAAAAAAAGAGGATGAATTGTATGAAAAAAATAATATAAATATAAATGAAAAGTAATAGTGACGTGTTAAAAAAATTTGATAGATGAGGGATTCTTATCCCTTAAATTTTTAAGGATGGTGAATATGGTCTAGTTTTTTAGGAGAATTTTTTGAATTATTTAAAAAAATAATAATATAATGGATAAAGGGATATGAATAATAACTTAATAATGGGATGAGATAATATATTTTTAATAGATAGAATGGAACAATTTATATTGATGAGTCACAACTATGATCATTCATCTATTTAGACTGGGTATCTAAATTATTAATTTAAATCACAAGAAAATGAGATCTAATGTATATCATAATGACCAAAACCAAAGATATTTTGGGGGGAATCCCAAATTTTTATTCATTCAAGAATATTAGGATTTTATTTATTATTTATTAAAATTAGGATCTTGTTTAGGGTATAATTTCGTTATCTTCTTAAACATTTATGAAAGTGGGCCTACCCATTCACTATATCACCCTTCCTTTCATAACCATAATTATTTTTGGAATACGTAATGACTGTATAAAACAATATTTAACAAATTGGAAAAAAGTAATTTCAATGTTTTGTATTATAGTAAAAAATTTAATTCCATTACACTCAACTATTTCTAAATCTGTTCTTGGAAAAATGAACAAATATCATACTGAAAACAAATATATTTCAACCTAATGATTTGAATTTCTTATGAACTATATGATTCATTATTTTTATTTTTTATGTTGATGGAATTAAACAAGTAAATTTTTAAAATTATACATTTCTAATTATATATATGAATTTGGGTTTAATTAATCATGATTTTTATCATAATTCACAAGTAGATATAATCTTCCATTTCATTTTTATTTCATATAATTCTATTATTCTATTTTTATTAGTTTATTTTTATTTTTATTTTATTAATTTATTTACTTGTAAAATATGAATAAAATTTCTTAAGAGACTTATTATCTTATATATCCAATTAGTTTGAAGATTTTTTTGTGTGAACTTGTGTTGTGTTACCTATATAGAAATAAAGTGTATCTTTAACATGATTAGATTATATAATATCACATCTATTATGATTGCTATTATTATTTCAATAACTTTTCATTGAAGTCATACCTTTAAAATATTCTTACTTATAACCCTTTAGAGTCTATGAATAACCTTTGATATGAATGACCAAATATAAAAACCAATTTAATTCAATAATTCCCCACGCATTATTCTATCCTCATATAAAAAATTTACAGTATTATTGAGAAGATATTTATAGTGTAAGAGTAATTGATTATGTATGTATTCAGTTTTTCTTCCTATAAGTGACTTTGGGGGAGATAAAAATTTCACTTTAATTTACATATTATTGTTACCCCCTTCTAAAAAATTGGGTGAGTTTTTATGTGTAGAAAATCACAATCTATTTTAATGTTTCTTTTTATTATTCGGGATTTGGTTATGGAAATCATACATTACACGGGAATAACATTATTGAAAATTAAGAAAATTAAATGGAAAACAACAATTTGGGAGCATTCAATGATTGATGATTCATTAAATTATAGATATACATTTATTTAGGGAGAAGTCTTTTTCCTTATTTTATAGAGTGGATTGTAGTTTCCTTGCTTTATATTTTTAACTTCTAAATAATATTTGTGGAATATGATTTCTAAATAACTATAATCCATTCTAGAACTATACTGGATTGGTTTCCATAAAAATATTTTTATATAAACAAATGGTCCATAAATGATATTCAATATCACCTTAATAGACATTATCACATTGTACACTTCAAAGGAATACCCTTCCTAAATCCTATCATTATAACATAGTGAATTAAAAAATAATAATGGGTGATAAATAATTCTATGTAAACGTAAACTTGGAGATATCAATAAATTATCATCAGTGTCCAAAAGATAATCATAAGGGTATGATAAAATGCTCTTAACATTAGAAAATTATACAAAAATATCATATATTTTTATCACCAGTCAAAGTAAAAGTTATATATATTTATTTTTATAATACATAATAGATAAGAACCATATATAACCATTCATTTTCCATGAGAAAATATCACATGAATAAGGAATTTATTTTTTATATTCAGAAAAAATAGATAATAAATTTTTTCATAATGAATTAATATCAAGACTATCATTTTCAATTGTGTTTTTTAAAAGGTTGAGTCTGATGCCCCAATATATTATTAATGAAAAGATGTCATTTTTCAGTATGGGTGAGGGAGACCCATTACATAGCCAAAATGACCAAGGCCGTGTGGTATTAATACATGGCTTAAAATCCTGTATTTTTTTCTCAATGGAAACTTTAGTGACTATTACTCCTACAATACCTGGGATGCTACATTTGCGTCTCTGCTACAGTTCCGGCTATAGTGCATCTACAAATACAATTTCACAGCTACTATAATATCACCGCTTCACCTATCCTTCTATAGAGCTCATTCATTTCCCTACTATTGTACTATTATATTACCCGAAAATTTTTCATTTTCCAAATTTGTTCCTGGTTTTTTTAGATGCCAAGAAAGATCATGTACCACTCCTATACAGGCTCATTGAAATAATATTAAATTAATAATTAAAATTTATATTCTATTATATTCATTCCAAAATTATCTTTGAATAAAATCTCATAAATATAACTATGTTATCGATAATGATTTTAATAACTCCATAATATATTATTATTTTAAAAACTACCTAATATTTTTAAATATCCCCAACTCTGTCATCATTACCCAATTAATTGGTGGGGTATATAGGAGCAAAAAATAATTTGGTTATAACACATAAACTAATAATGGTTTATAATATAACCACCCATCATAGATTTACAAAGGAACAAGACATCACTGCTTAATTATAGAACAAACCATCCTTGGTTTATAATTGAACTACCCATCTCGAAGTCATAATATATTCATATATATTCTTATTGATTGGGAATTTGTTTATCAATATAACTATTAATAAACAATAAAATAAAATATGAGATTAATAAATATTCTAGTATAATAATAAACCAAAATGATAGATAAAAAATATAGTAATAATCTATCATATCCCTTATGAATAATAAAAAATATCATGAGATGTTTTTATAGATGAAAATATGTTTAGAGGATCACTAAATAATTTCTTAGGTCATATAACCACTTAATTTTTATATTAAATATTTCATATCATAAAATTTCTAATATATTACATAAAATATATCCATAAAATATTAATATGAAAATCTATTATGTAATACTTAACAAAATATGAATACAAGATGTCAGTAGAATCCTCTGTGGTGGTTTACATAAAACAATTTTTCCATTAACACGTTAATATATAAATTAAAACACTTGTAAATTAAATAATATTTCAGATAGATATACCATATAATTTCATCATTCTAAATCGATAAAAAATAGAATTGGAAAATGAGATTATTACATAAAAAACATACAATGTTGTTATCTTTTTATTTATACCCCCAAGAATAAAATAAAATAATATGCATCACTAAATACCCTAAAAATAATTATATTTATGATAAAATATATCAACTATTTAGTACATACACATCAGAAAATAATATAGGTGAATAAAATTACAATAATCTATACGGAGACAATTTAACATTGTAAAACCTTTAAAATTTTGTGGAATTTGAATAAAATCCCTATTGATGAAATTACATGAATTTTAATATTTAATAAAATTAATTAATATGTTTATATAATATAACTTGTAGTAGGAACAATACATAGACCTCATAGACATAAATATGTGGATAATATCAAATGTGTCTCAACTAATGAAAATTGACACAGATAGCCCTTAAGGGTTTAGTAATTTATAATAAAAAGTAATTTGGAGATTGAAAATAATATATTTATATAATTATATTTAATTAAATTATTTATTATTTGAAATTAAAATAGTTGGTATTATTTAAACTATCGAAATAATAATTTGGTGCAAAAATACAAAACCATGTCTCCAAAAAGTGAAAGTGAAATGAATCTATTCCCTAATATCTAACACGACTCATACCTTTTCTAACCATAATTATAAAATATTTATATTTATTATAATTATATAAAATTAATACATTCTTATTTAAAATATAATATATGATTAAATTATATAATTTCATAAAAAATTATTTATTCTCTTTTATAGTAGTCATTTGGGAAGTTAACTACTTGATTTTTTATTCCTACTTTAGATCAATTGTTAAGTTCTTTCTGCATTGATCATCATGAAATTATTTCAAAATGTTAATGATAATATAAATATTTTATGTTATATATACATATATACCTAATACTTCCTTTCAAGTTGTGCTGAAAAATGAATTACATCACATCATGGATATGGAAATAATTATGTTTAAATGTGTGACATTTCAAAAATGTAGACAGGAGAAAGAAACAAAATGAAAGGATAATTAAAATTTTGAGATTAATTATTATTTAATATATTTAATATATTTTGATTATATATGTCTGTATTACCTCTAAATTAAATAGTAATTGATAAATAATCACATAACTTATTAGTTTTTTTAATCCACACAAACACAAGAGTGACCTTATTTTTTACCAATGAATTAATAGATAATTGGGTAGATACTATATTATTATGATAGAAGAATAAATTTTATATAAATATCATATTTAAAAATAAAAATCCATCTTTATAAACAACCATTAAATAAGATTATAGAAAATGATTTATATTACTACGTATAACAGGTAGTACACACGTACGCACGAGCGATGCTATTATTTTTCATTTGATGGATAATGGATGGATAATTTTCATTACATCATAATAATAAAATTTCATTATATTTATCATTTTTGATTAATCAATTTTTATTAATATTTAATATTTACAAATATTTTAATTATAAATAAATTAAAAGAGATTGGTTAACATTTATACCACGAATATAAGTGACTGATTTTTTCATACATCTTAAACTTTGAAAGAATTTTATTTGGATAATACATCAGAATAAGGTATTAATATAAGGATTATATGTTTATTTTTTAATAAAATGTTATGATTTTAATTTCTCAATCTAGTAAATAAGGTAGGAGGATTTCTTCCCTTTAATAAACGTGGGCTTGGACATGGAATGATTTTCAAAATAAGTTTCAATTATATAAGGTGAAACTCATGGGAATATTTTTCCAAATTTAAATGATTTCAAATATGCATAATTTTATTATCACTCAAACCATATATAATTAATCATGTTTTGTTACAATCATACCCTTATCAAATTATTTAAATCAACTAGAAAATAAGTTTTCACAATTAAATTTTCTTTTAATTTTTTTCCTTTTTTTTATTTCAAACATCAAAATATTATGTATGAAATGTTAAATTATATTAATTATTATCATTATAAATATGAAACCGATTTCATTATATTAATATAATATTTTTGGAAGAATTTATATTTAATTATTCTAAAAAAAGAAAATTAGAAATACATTTTAGAGAAATCAATTTTTAAGTATAATAAATAATTTACCCATATCAAATTACATATTATACCAATAAAATTGATGGTAAAATATTTGAATTAATATAAAATTAAAAATATTTATTAAAAAAGTTAAATATATATCAATTTTATATATTTTAATAAATCAAAATTCAAGTGAATAAAAACAATTGTTGGTAGAAATATGTTCAATGAACAAGATAACCATGTTAAAATTCTAACTATATAGATGATTACAATTTAAATAATTATATTAATTATGAAAAAATATAATTACAATAGGATAGTATTAAAATCAAATCATATTGGGACTTCCACTTTAATGGTACTGATTGTTTTAAAAAAATACTATTTTTTATTTTTCAATAAAAAATATATTATTTTAGAAAAATTATAAAAATTCACTATATGATAATATTAAAATTGAATTTTTAAAAAATATATTCATTTTCTAAAATAAAATTTCAAAATATGATATAAAAAATTATAACATCGTTTACAAATTTTAAATAAAAACACATTTTAAAAAAACAATAATTTTAAAGACTCAAATGACATCACTAAAAATTAATAAATTCTCAATTATAAATCTATCAATACAATAGAATAATATAAAACAATTAATTTTTTTTAAAATTTGTTTATTTCTATTCATTCATCAAATTTAACAGAATAGTTAGAATGTATCATGGTACATATTAATCATAGTGTTGAATATCAATAAACTAGAAATCACATACAACTTCTTTGAAGAAAAAATATATTCTACTATAAATGAGAGTTACATACGCCACAGAAAAATATATTTCATCTTCACAAATATTAAAATTGTAAGAAAATTTCAATATTTTTGACCACCATTGAGGAAAACCAATATCACATAAAGGGTTAATTGAACATTTTTTGGAAAATGATGTAGGTAAACAATTTCTTGAAATAACATATAATCAGGTTCCTAGTTATGTAGAACATTAGTGGGATGTGAAAAAATATATGTGGAGGATTAATATAGTGTTTAATTTATAATAGATTGTGATAGAGAAAATTTTAATAAAAAATTTAATGACCAAAAATCCATAAATCATGGATGGGTGAATATGAAAATTAATTCCTAAAAATTAAAATAAAAACTAAAATATTTTCATTTTCATTGTCATTTTTTATTTTAGTGATGAATTGTTTTACATAATCATAGATAAAATTTAAAATATATTTACATCATTGATATTCATTTATAATTAATTATATCTTCCTTTGGTTGTTATTGGATAAATTATAACATAAATCTCATTTCATACTATATTTAATGAATATTCAAGATAAAATATTCTTGAATGAAGTAAAAATAGAAAATATTAATGGTACAAAATATACAACATTGAATGAATAGTCATTATTTATGATAGTATGTATTTACCTAAAAAATATTTTATGAAGTTTATCTAAAATAGATAAGTAATCACATAGAAAATATATTGTTAATCTATAAACACTATACAATTACAGACAATTATTATCATAAAAAATTCTATTAATAGATATCCACTGGACTCCTCCAAATATGTGTTTGACCATAATCGAGAAATATTGGAATAATTCACAACATTTATAAAAATATATTAAAAATTATCCCCAAATAATTTAAATTATATATTAATGTCACATTATAGACATATTCTTATAGTGATCATATAATCTCTTACTACATAATAATAATTTTAAAAAATAACCTAAATCTTCAAAATAACCTCAATGAAAACAAATATGATTAAAAAAATTAATTATATCCTTATTCCCCAAATAAAATCTTAGATTATGATTATATAATACAAATAAAAATATTCAAAAAACATCATAACAAAATATAAATAAATTAAGAAAAAAAATAACTAATATAATATATGTTCCAAAAATTTCCAATATATCTTATCAATATAAATACTATAATTAATCCAATTAATCATTATTATCTAGTTATTAAGAGTATATTAATGGTTATCTTCCCTAAATCATGCGTTGTATAACAAATCACCGTGCCACCAAAAAAACCATTTTATGGTTATAAATATCATTCAAAAATTTAATTTAAAATATTTAATTTAAAGATAATTTAAAAGAATACTTAGATGCTTAATGTTTTTTATAATAAAAATATAATTAGTAAAACCATTAAAAAACATAATTTTTGAATCCCAATACATTCAGAATTTTTTCATTCAACAACCTTCTTAAATAATTTGTCCAACGACTAATTATTAATTTTCACAATTACTTTTTATTATACGAAATATATATAATTTCCTATGATTTATCAATAATAATTTTTTAATATTTCAAAAATTTCACATGAAAATACATATAAAATAATTTATAACATTGATATATAACTCATATTCTCTTTATCATCAACAGTAAAATTATTCCTTATACTACCTTGTGGATATTTTTTTCATGTTCTATCCCAGGGACATTAGATATCATCATTCCCATATTTCAATTTGCAAATATTCAATTATAGATGATAAATTATAGAATGAATTATTACCCCTCATATAATTAACCAAAAATTTCGTTTTTCCTTTAGAATTTACATCCTTAGGCCCATGATTTACTTTAATAAGTCATTTTCGTATTTCATTAAATCACTCCACTATGTGAAATGTTTCACATAATGTTCATATAGTAAATTTATTCTTCATTAGAATAAGTTATTTAACCATTAATCATTCATAAATTTATATTCCTATATTATTTATTGTCCCAGAAAACCAATCTTGTTTCATTTTATAAATAATATATCAAGATAGATTGTTAAGAATTATTAGATGATTTCCAATTCCACCTCTCATTTAATTTGGTTGACCAAGATGTAAATTATTTCATAATTTATCACAGGCAGTATTATCACAAATCCTTCTCATTCCATCTGTTGAACAATCCCAATGTTTCGAGCTTGGTAATGAATAATTATACAGATTAATCGTGTTAGACAGAAAAATTACCAATAATATTCCTATATCATGATTTAATATTATCAAACTATGAATCATTTTTTTAACATATGTCATCCATGGTTATTATATATTCAAATACTACACACTGTTTTATAATGAAAATGTGAATTATTTCAATAATATACCCTATGACTGTCAACCTAGGTTTTAGACCTTATTCGAACCCATTATGGAATGATGATGATCATGTTAATGCCCAATATTCCCCTTGTGTAGTAGTTACCATTGTGAAAGTATATTCAAAATAAAAATCTACAAGAAATTATATGTAGATGGATTTATTTTCTAGGATACACACAAAGATTTATTTACCATAACAGATGATGTTATCTTTTAAAAAGGATTATCCAAATGGGTTCCACAAAAGTTTTATCATCTTATTTTCTAAATGGAGCAGTCTTTTTAAACTACGTAAAATATTATAGTGCAACATTTACATATTTTGAAAATATATATTTTTAGAGGAATATTAATAAAAAAATTTATAATCTATTCCAGAACTATTGAGATATAGTTTATTTTTAATAATGATTATTTAAACTATATATAGATAAATTATTTCAATATTTTCCACAAATATCTTCTCATAGAGTACAATACATACAAATAGCCTACATAAGACCATCATAAAAAAATAGTTGAAAAAATAATAATTGATTATATTAAATCCATACTATTGGAAATTATAGGAGATATCAATTAATGACCATAAATGTGAAAAAATAATAATATGTGTATGAGAACATGATATTAATATTATAAATTAATACAGGAAAATTCATAGATGGTAATCATAAATTACGTGATAATTATTTTTCCGTTAATAAAATTACATATAATAGTGTAGAACCAAAAATTAACATTCCAAGTCTATGATAACATATTATAAGTATAACACATATTTTTATAATTAACATACGAATATAAAATGACTATTTTTGTCAAGAATCACACCAAATACTCGTATTGTGGATAAATTCACATAATGTAAATCCCTACACTCTAATTTAATAAATTATCTTAAGAGTTACGTAAATATTTTTTACTCCATTACATTATAGGATAATATTAACTCGGATATCTCTTAAGAGGTTACTAACACCGATATAAGTTAGGGGTTTCTCAAAACATTTATCAATGTACGATTCATTAGTGAATTATAATAAACCCACTTTTGATTGGTTTATAATGTTACCACCCTTACATAATTTATGACATGACTATTCATCATGGTATCCTAAATGAAATACCCAACCTTTATTGATAATAGAATAATCCATACATTGTGTATAACAAAACGAACTGTCACATAATCATATTACATTTACATTAATGATAACTTATCTACTAAAAATTAATTGTGAATAATTTCATAGAATGTGGAATAGAAAATGGGATTCATCAATATTTTAACATCATAACCCAAAACATCTTGAGAATGATACTAGATAGTAACATTAGGTCTTATCCTCAGTAAATCATAATAAACATGATTGGATATTAATATAAATGAAAATACCTTAAAAATGACCATCGAGTCATTTCAAAAAAAATCACCATTTCATTTTGACGTCATTTCTTATAAATCCATAATTTTTAAAAATATTATAAAACCATTTATTTAAAAATAACCATTGAAAGCATGGAAGGATTATTTGAAAATAGGGAAGACCTGACAGTGGTAAAATCTACACCAATGATCTTCATAAAAAATATTTCATTAAAATATTTTACAATATTTTACATGATTTAAAAATTAAATTTAAAAAAATAATTATTATTGTAATGAAAATTAATTAAAATGTATATTTGGATGAAACATTCTATCTGACGGGAGAAAGAATAATGTAAATTTTACATGTAACAGTTTTATAGATCTTATAAGTTCTAAAATGATGTAAATTGAAATAAATATATATAATGAAAATAAATAAATAATGGAGAAGAAAATATATAAAATTTTACAAAGACATATCATATTTTTTCATCATCACGAATTAATCACAACCAACCCTGATGAGAAATGACAATGTAAAAAAACCCTTATAACTTTAGTAACTATTTATTCATATACCCCATGAAAGAGAAAACATCAAATGAATAAATAAATATAATAAATATAATAATATTCAGTATTCAATATATCAAAGGGGATGTATATTTATGTGTTAAAATAATATAGGCTTATAACATAACAGATGTCCTAAAATGGAAATTTGAAATGGTAGACTGTTTTCAATTTAGAATCTTTTGAAACAAATAAAAACGGTTTAAATTACATTAACTATAACATTAAATATCATTAATTTATAAGGTTATGTGATTTAAAATGTAAAAAATCAATTATATTTTCATCGTATACAAAAATTGTTGCAGAACTAGAAATATTTATCAACGAAACAAAATTGAGGTAATAAACCTTGAAATCATTAGTAATTTTTGAATCCAAAGTAATTTAGAGATTGAATATTATATGGAAATTTAAATAAATTCAATTAAATAATTTATTTTTTAGAATATACATTTCATTTATGTTTGTAAACCATATAAATAATTAATTTTTTCATATAATTATGATTATTTCACAAGGGATAAGAATTTTTATAAAAACCTTAATCTATTTCTAACAATTTTAATAAACCCTCTAACCACATTTTTAATAAATTTTGATTTATTATAACTATATAACAATAGATTACTAAATCATATAATTTTATATATGATCAACATATTGTATTTTAATTTTTTTTGATAGTCTTCAATTAATGTTTTTGTTTTTGGTGTCAAATTTTTTATTGTTTATGTATGTTTTTTTCGATGATTATGGTCCTTTCACTTTTTTCATGGTTAATACTTATTTATAATGATCATAATGAATTAAATATTATATATACTCATTATATACATGTTTATAAAAATTTATATTATATTATTAAAAAATATGACTTAAATTACATCATAGAGATGATAATTCCTACATACAATGAAATGATTTTTTAAATATTCAATGAATAGAATGAATGATAGGTAAATGACAATTGAACATTCAAGAATAATTTTCATAAAATAAATATCATATATTTTAATTAATTATATACATAATATTATTCATGTATAGAACAAATGATTAGAAATTGAAAACATTCCATGGAGATGTTAGTCGACACATAAACATGATAAATGTTGTCATTTAACAATGGATAGAATGTTAAGATGGTAGATAATATATTATAAATAAATAATAATAAATATTTTATTAATTTAATATATAAAATTTAAATATATCATTATAAATACCCATTAAAATTTAGTTATGTACAATTAATCATATAAGAACATGTAGGTGGCAGTCCACACATACATTAGAGAAAATCATTTTTTTTCATTTCATTGAGATGTGTGTAAAATTGGATTGTCATCGACATAATAATATATTAGAATATTTTTGATACTATATTCTTCATATATTTTTGATGTAGCTTATTTAGATAAGGATAATCATGAAATAAAATTGATTGAATTTGGTTAAATAATTTTACCACTTATTTGAGAGACCTCAATTGGCATACACATAAATACTTGAAAGAGGAGTCATAAGAGAAGAGTAGAATCAATATGATGATGGGAATGCTTATTGAAATTTTTTAAATTTTATTGGATGGTATATATTTAATGACCTATGTATTTATAAAATAATTTGTTTCCAGTCTGAAATGAAATTATTAAATTCATTATAAATGTATAAATAAATATGTAGTATTTATAGAAATTAATAAATTTCTAAAAATATAATTTTAACCTCAAATATGATATTACAAAATTAATCCATGTATATTATATGTGAAAATATTATGTGTTCATATCATAAAATTAGTAACTAATTATTTTAAAAAATATAAATTACGTGTTGGATTTTTTGTGAAAATTATTATTTTGGAAAAATAAAAATAAATAATATAATTATTTACATGAAAACATATTTTATAAAAATATATTAATTAATCATAACTTTTTTCATATGATTTTATGAAAATTTTATTATTATTTAAAAATGTTTTCAAAGTGTCGCCAAATCAATTATAATATTGAAATCAATAATTTTTTTAATAAATGATTGTTTTAATAAAAATTTAATTTTTTTTTATTTTGAAAATTATTTTCCTAAATTAAATCTCAATTTTGAATTCTCTACATCAATATATTTTTATGTTTATTTTGTGATCCTTATAAAATAAAGGAATTTGATTGAATATATAAATATACAATACATTATGAAATGAGCTAAATACATGATTTTTTTATTCATATATGAGTATGTATGATGTATTCTCGTGACCTAGACCTATATTTTATTATTTTAATATTATTATGGATAATTATAAAAAAGCCTTGATACAAAATAATAATCTAATGAATAAAATAATCACAATACCATACTCTCCTCCACTATAAATACAAGTCATTCACCACCTCCTCTCTCCACAACTAAATGACACGTAAACTGTTAAAATTATTCATACTTCTATTATTAAAGATCTTCTGTCTGTCTAGTACTAGATGATCACTCTAAATTCCTAATATCATTATCTTTAACGATTTTCTCAAGGAGAATAATTCAGGATGTAAAATCAACTTTCTTTTTTATTTTATTTTACATTAATTTTATTTTCATATTCTTTCTTCACAACCTATTATCAAAGATACATTAAAATTGTAGTACCTAATATATAATTCATTTTAATCAATTTTAATAATAAATATAAAATCAAATTTTTTATCATGTGCCTTTTATTCTTGAATATTAGAATATCCTTAGCGATGTGTAAATTTACCGTCAGTGTGGACGATACACTTCCGCTTTCCATTAATGCCTTCAATGATGGTCATAAAAATATAATTATGTAAATATCATATTGTAATATACATAATAAATTTTATATATAGTTCTAGAAAAAATATATGAAAATTAACTTACATAAAAGGATGTACGTTCAGGATTGTCATAAAAACCACTAATATAAAATAAATATTTTTCATTATTGTTTTATTTAATGATTCATTCTCAACTAAAAAAATCTGTAAAGTATCATGTATTATTAAGGAATCATATTAAAACCATATCATAAAATTTATGTTGTTTTCTTAATTTCAATAATGAAATATACAACAAACCAACCATATAAACAATGGAAATAACACACATGAAATAATATATATGAGAAAATATTATTAATAAATTGTTGAACTTTTATTATAATATGGTTAAAAATGTCATATAAACATTTTTATATATCACAACTAAATTAAAAAACTATTAAAACCTTTGTACATGATTTTTGAACATGTTTGCTATTAGATGAACACTAGGTGAGTTTATTTTCTAAAAAATACTTTTTAAAATTTATATATTTAGAAAATATAAAAGGAATAATTTTATGATAAATGTATTCATGTTTTAGGAATAATTATTGGTTATTTTAAATTTTTATGATTAAGGGTGGTACCTATATCGCCATCTTTTTCATCGGTTATCTATGTGTTTGAGGTATAACTTAATGGTTACTCTATGTGTAATTTTGGGGTTACACCATATGGTATCTGCGGGGGTAACATCATAAGGTATTCGTGAGGTTTACATTATAAAATAAATATGAGGCTTTCAAATCATATGTTGTTTAGTAGGGTCATAATCCTAGGTTTTTATTTCCCCATGTAACATGTGGTTTTAAAAATATGTTATCTATGTTTTATATAAGTCTATTATTTTCCCAATGTATATGATATATTATGGGTAAGAAGATTGTATTTGGGAAAAAGATTTATTATGATAATAAGTATTCATGGGCTACTGGTTTGTCGTTATTTTATGTACCATATTGATATTTATGTTAATCCCATGTTTTAAATGGTTTTCATGGGGATTAAATAATGGATATAAGAAATAATAATCCAAGATGAATGTTGTGGAAAAATATTATGAAATTATTTCATGATTTATAAAAAAAATTGTACCATATATTAATTTGATAATATTTTATTAGTAAAAATTTAATATACTTGTGGGTTACGTGTATTTTTTGTGACCTATTTCATAAAATATGTAAATATAATAGATCATTGGGAATGTAGAAATGTTATTTCTAGATGAATTAACTATATTATATAATGTTAAGAGGATAGTACTTTATAGATCATATCAGATCATGGTTTAGATAACCAGAGGGGTGAGGATTATGTTAATAGAATACCATAAATTAGTTTTAATTTATTTATATGTAGAAATTTTATATAATTAAATGATTACCATGGTTCTCTGATACAAATATGTCTGTTCATAATGGTTTTCCAAATATGAAGTAGTTTAAAAGAAGTTGGATGGCATTGAGATGATGATATATTTTTTTATGTACCCTATCCTGCTTGGAATGCTAAGGATTGAAATAGAGTAGTTTGTAACCATTTTGGGTAAGTTAACACATTCTGTAAATGGTTGTGTCATAACACAGTATTTCAACATGATTATACAAAAATCAACATGATTATTATTGAATTTTTTTATGAGGCAACACCATCCTTCTTTTAAGGTATATTATATCAATGGTGAGAATAAAGGGTGTATTAAATCACTAATATTGATATTTAATCTCATTGTGTGTTCATATAATAAAAAGTTTAGTCTTTCTATATATCACATTGAATGTAAATATCGCCAGTGTTAGTCAATGGTTTATAATATCATGGATTTAATAGATATTGATGCAATGGAATTGAATGAATTTATGAATATATTCATTTAATTTGTTTCCTAAAGTGGATTAACATGGGATATAAAATATATTACTTGGATAGAAAAATATAGAAAAAATTTTAGTTTCCATTTATGAAAATGACTCACTATATTAGAAAGATATTCTCCAAATCATATTCAGGATCATGATTTTAAAAGAAATGGTTTTTTCTCAGCATTGATGACAACATACCAAAGATATTTACCCATTTTTGAATTGAATTGTTTTGATATACATGTTCGGTATGTTGAGAGGATGGAAATTGAGTTTGAATATGTTTAAGTGAAGTATGGATACATGAAATAGAAATGGTACATATGACTTGTTATGAATAATTGTCAATCCAATAAATATTGTTGTAAGATAATTCAATTTCCAACTATTGGAATGTGTGGAAAAACACCATGGGGAACATCTAAAAAAATCCATGAAATGATTATGATGTTGTATGATTTTTCATATGCTCCGAGATGACAATGAAAAATATCATATTGATTATATATTTAATTATGATAAGAAAAAATAATGTCATTTAAATGGGGTGAGATAGTTCATTATAAAAATAAATATTTAGCAAATTATTTGAATGATGGGAAACAATCACCCTATAAGAATAATGGTGTAGTGAATTTCATTGTGACTACATTGACCAATATTGGTCGATCCAATGAAGTGTTATTTGGTAATTTTTTATTTAATAAAATTTTTTAATGGATGTGTTTGATTTGGAGTTATTAAATTCATTATTTAGGAATAAATTTCTGGTTAATTTGATATATCACCTCATGAAATAAAAATAAACACAAATTGTATTATATTATGGGAAATATTACGAGAAAAAAATATGGTAATATTATTATTTTTCATTATGGAAATACATTACCATCAAATCTTTTGATTTACCCATAATATCATCTGATTTTATTCTGGGTAAATATTTGTTATCTTTTTACCCTGATAATATTTATTGTATTTCCAATTTTTTTTTTTCACAATATTTTTTAGTTTTTATATAAAATGAACCCATATAATTAATATCATATCATAATGTTGAAAATTTATATTATATGAATATGAAATTAATCATGTACATATATTTTTTTAAATTAGTGAGGTGTTCAGATTAATGATGTTCCAGTGGTAAATGAGTTCCTATATTTTTTTCAAATATTATTCTTGATGATATACATAATCATGAAGTTTAAATAACAATTGAATTTGTTCTTGAGGATTATATAATCTCAAAAACCCCATTTCTAATGATTCAGTGGAATGTGTATAAAATAAAATGTTATTTCATGACTATCATAATAATGGTTTCATTCATCGTAGCACATTATCTTGTGGTGCTACTATTTAATTTTCATAAAAAATGATGGTTTAATGAGAATATTCATTGATTATAGATCGTGGAATAACATTACTATTTATTATTATTATTAGTTTCTAATATTGATGTATTCATTGATGATATTTAGGAAGCTCATTATTATTCATAGATTTACTTGAGATATGCCTACCATTAGATAATAGTGGAGGAGGATGGAATATTGAAAACAACATTCCATAACATATATGGTAATTATGAGTTTTTTGTTATTTCATTTCTTTTGAAAAATTACCATACAATATTTATATATCATAAAACAGAATATCCCATTATTGTTTGTATAATTTCTATTTTCTTATTTATTATATAATAGTGTTTTAAAATGTCAGAAAATTATTTATATTATATAAGGATTTTATTGAAAACTCTCAAATGAAAAACGTTATTTTTTAAAATTTAGGAAATGAGAGTTTTTTGGATCGAAATTTATTTTTTTGTAAATATTGTTTATAAGTATGTTATAATTATTGATCCCACAAAAAAAAGAGGTTGATTAATGGAAAAGAGCATAAATTATTTCATTAATTTTTAGTTTCTTGGATTTTCATGAAATTTATGATAGTTCCATTAAAACTATTAATTGATAACTATCCCACTATCTATGTTGACTCTGATAGTGGTAACATTTATTTGGATATAAGAATGTGAGTTTTTTTAAAAACAGAATAGGATAATGGTGAATTCTATAATTTTGGTCATATCTTCTTGATATGGGAATTTTTTCATCCAAATTGAAGAATTATTAACTGGAGTTGGATGTGTTATAATACAAAATGATTATTTAATTTCTTATTCTTCATGATAATTAAAACATGATGTGTTAAATTATACCATACATAGTATGGATTTAGATGATGTTATTTTTTAATATAAAATTTTGTAGCATCATTTATAAGGATGGAAATTTTAAATATATATTGATCATAAAATATTGAATTATATATTAATTTAGAAGAAAATAATAATGATTCATATAAGCTAGATGGATATTGTTAAAGGATTATGATTTCTCAATCAATTAACCGTTTGGAAAAGTGATCAAAACGATACATGTCATGAGTCAAATACATGAAAATATACTAATAATTATTTGTATGGAATAGTTCCACTTGGTAAATGAAATGATTAATTATAAGTATATAGTTGATAGTGCATGAAATTCCACTTTTTATTTAGGTTTTAGTGTAGTCATATCTTTGAGACATAATTAACCAATCAAATAAATAGGACTAAGAGTTACGCAAAAAGGATGAAGAAGTTATGAAGGGTATGTCTCTAAATTTTATTTTTGATAAATATTATGTATTGTGGTTTATGAAGACATTATGTTATCCATTTCATTCACTTATAAAAACTGAATAGTTTAGTGTAGCTTATAGTTTTCTATTTTCATTTTATTAAGGAAGCAATAATATGTATAAAGTGATTTGGGTGTATTACTGGTGGGATTTAATAAAAAGATATATATTTTATTTTAAATTGAAAATATTTATATGTTATTAGGTAAAAGAAATTTGAAAACTACCAAACAATATAGTTCAACCATTTCTAGTTCTAGGATATAAATGGGGAAATATATTAGTGGAATATGTTAGGGGACTATCAAGGATATTAAATATTGAAATATGATTTGGGATATTATTGATCGACTGAATAAATCATCACATTTAATTCTTATTTAATATACAATGTCTTTAAATCATATTTCATGAATATACCATAGATATATTTTTAGGTTAAATGGAGTTCCTCAATCTATTGTATGTAACTATTATAATAGGATTAAATATAACTTCTATAAATTACTTCAAATTTCATTATTAGTTGAATAATATTTTGGCACAAAATTTCATACTCAATTTGATGGACATGAACATAAAAAATTTCCTAACATGGAATTTATTATTTAATATAGTAAATTGGACTAAAATGGACGATTTTATTAGCATATTTCATTAGGTTATATTTCTTATACTAATAGTATTCATTCATATATACCTATGTAACCTTTTGAGAAGTTATATGGGTCTTGGAGTCGAACTATAGAACATTTGAATGAATATAGGAAAAAGATGATGATGAGACTAGAATTTGTAGGGGAATACTCTTAGAGTGTTTTTATTATCCAGATACACATTATGAAAGCTTAGATAAGGACGATATGTAATGAAAATAAAAGGAATAAAGACCATTCATTCAGGGTAGGTTATCATTTTTTAATTAAAATGTATCCCTGTAATTTTTTCCCTTCAATTTTTTAATAATGGAATGCTATGTCCAATGGTTCTTGGAACTTCTGAAATCCTGTAGAATTTTTAACTACTTTCCCACCATGTAGATTTAACCAATTTTTATCTTAGGTACACATTGTATTTAATTTTTCGATGTTGAGAAAAAATGTGGTAGATTCATCTCATATTTCGATCCTAGATGTAGTTCATCTAGATGAGAATATTCATTATGAATAATTTTATATTCATATTCTTGAAAATTGAAATAATGTATTATGGAACAAGTTCATTATAATGATTAAGGTTTTATGGATAAAATACATGGTGTAAGAAGATACATTAGAATATGAAAATTAATGGAGTTAAATGTATTGTCTCCTTTCTAAAAAATAAATAAAAACTTTCAAGGATGTATTTTACATAAGGGGGTAGAATGTGACATACAAGGTATTTATAACATAATTTCTCTTCATTTGTCAATTAAACAATTAAATTCATTATAAATGATTAATTAAATGTGTATAATTTAATGAAATTAATAAATTTATATATATAGAATAGGTACTTCCCTTAAGAATTTATAAATAAAATTTATTTATCTCAAAAGATAAAATTTATCATTTTAATATCCTAGAAGAGGTAAATAATTCAATTGAAAATAATTAATTAAGTGTTTGTATTTTGGAGAAAGATAATTTCTTTCCAATTTTGTAAATAATATAAATAATAAAATATATATTTATATTCATAAAATCAATTAATAAATCGTTAATTTTTAGTATAATTATTTTAAAATAATTTAATTAATATTTAATTAGTTTTCATATGTGAAATAAAATAAGATAAATCATTAAAATTTGTACTTGTTAAATAAAGGATAAATCTAATTAAATATTAAATTTATCATATTTTAAAAAAATATATTAATAAAATAGTTATTATATTTTAATTCTATATGTCATGACATAATTATGGTCAATTTTTTGTATTTTTATAATATACTTAAATATTTTTTTGAGATTAAAATATAATTATATATGAAATAATATATATACATTATTTATTTAGTAATATATTATGAATGAATGTTTTAAGCTCCTAATAAAAAACCATACAACATTATTTTAATTTATATAGGGATGATTCTCAAAACAATTCTTCTTTCTCAACCAAAATACAAAAAAAAATAAGTTAAATAATAAAAAAACACTCATCTCCTCAACGAAAAATACCACCCCACCACCTATTCTAATCAAAACTCATATCTTTATCTGTTGTTTAATTTCAACCCTATTACCTTATAAATTTTCTTTCACACATCAATGACCTAATAGTTTCACCAAAATTTCAATACCATGTGCCCTAAATATGATATCAAGGAGTGGAAATAAAGAGGCCAAATCATCTCTATTTTTTCAATTAATTTCCTTTGTTTTTAATTTTATTAATCTCCATTCATATCTATTTATCAATATGGAATGAAAAATAAAAGATATTATATATACGATAATTATATATTATTGAAGGAGTAATTCCTCAGCAATCTCAATCTCCACACCCATTTATTAAAAAAATGAGATCATTATCCATTTTGTGATGATTTATTTGTGTCATGGATAATACACTATCATTTTACATTACCACATTTAAGTGTAGTCATAAAAAAATTATTACTGTAAAATAATATTGTATTATACATATAATATGTTATATAATATTCTACTATAATTATATAAACATGATATTAAATAAAACAATTTTTGATCACAATCATCATTAGAGATGACATAATAAATTAAAACATTTTCATTAATGTTTTATCTATTAATTTATAATCTTATAAGAAAAAATTATATTTACTATCATTTATAAATATAGAAACATATTAATACAATGTACATCCAAATATGATCTGTTATTCAAATTGGCGAGGAATTCTATAACAAACAGTCCATCATAACTGTGAAAATAACACATCCAAAATATGGATGTAAAAAATTAATTTTAATAAATGGGTGGAAATTTTTAATATTATTTTTATATTAAGAAGTAAAAAAACATCAGAATTATTCATTGATAATTAAATTTCACACTTTACACAATTGTACAGTATGATTGAAATCATTTTATAAAATAAAAATATGTGGTAAATGACTTTTAATTAAAAATTCTCTTTAATATTAATATTTTTTAAAAAATCAAAAGGAATGTTTATATAATGAAAGTATTCACTTTTTTTATTATGATGTACATATTTTTAAATATTTATTATTAATGGAGTGACCTAAATATCTATCCAATTCATTGGGAAATTATATGATTGTGGTCAACAGAAATGGTTACTCCAAGTGTAATTGCGAAAGTTATAATATAATGTAGCCATAAGGGTTATGTAATAAGGTATACCTGAGGGTTTTGTAATAATTAATCCTTGGGGTTACAATTCATATTGTCACTATGCGGGTTATAATCACAAGTATGTAATTCCCTATTTATCCTATATGTATTTTTAAATATTAATTTATGGGTGAGAAGTATTCCTTTGTGAACATGATTTCATGTGTATATAACTATTCATATAGCAATGTTCTTCTTTTTTATGTCCCTTATTAAGATTTTCTGCTCAATTGATGTTTGAAAATGTTTTCATTATGATTAATGATGTCTTCGAGAAAGAATGTAACAAAGATGAAGATTGTGAATAATTTTCAACAAAACATATATTGTTTAATTTAAAAAGTTATGTAATAAATGGTTTCTATTTTATTATTATGCACATTTTATGATTATGTGTTTTCATATATGTTTTATTAGCCAATTAAATAAAAATATAAACAAAAAATATATTTGATAATGAAAAAAAGTGAATTATAATTGAATTAAATAGATTATGTAATGCTATAAGTGTGGTCCCATATAATAATAGTCTTAAATGGTGTAAATAATGTATGAGGTTAGGTTCCTATTAAATGATTTGGGATGGGAATAGAGGAAATTGTTAAAAATATTTCAAATATATAAGCTCAATTTATAGGAAAAATTTACTCAAATGGAAAATGATTAATTTTTCAAATATGATACAACTGAAATATATTTAACCAATAGACATATTTCAAGTTTTGTTTTTAATCCTACCATAATCTCTTGCATTAACCCCTGTAATTCCATTTTTAACATAAATCGTCGTTAATTCTTTTTTATTTTATTATTCACTAATAAGAAAAATTAATAGGATACTGGTAAATTATATAAATTATGGAGATTAAAAATATAGATTTCAATTTATATATTTCTATTATATAATTTAATAATTTATTTTTAATTAACCATGAAAAACAGGAATAAAATCTAAATTTAGACAAATTCTATTTTATGCATTAAACACAATCTATATCAATTAATTTCATTTTATTTTCCCAAAAATTAATTTTTATAATTTATAATTTAATATATAATATATAAATTACCATAAAACCATTAATAAATAGATATTATATTAACTTATCATTAAAAAATCACATATTTTGTATTAAACCATTTTTAAAAAAGTGTTTTAAAGGATAAAATGGACTGAAACCAAAATCATTTATAATGGAAATTCATATATAAAATTTTATATAATATATAATTCTAAGATAATTATGTTACATTAAGAGGTACATATATACATAATGGTACTTTTTCATGAAAATAAAATATAGTTTTACAGAAAACCAGCATTTTCACTATTCACATAAAATAAATATTTTATAAATACAAATCCAAAAAAATCACAAGTCAGTTATATAAATATGATTATTTCAAATATTTAATTCATTTAATAAAATAATATTCATAATATATTTATAAATGAATTATATATTCTGTAAAAAAATTCATCGAAACTATTATTGATGAAACCATTTTTTAGCATGAAATGTCTTCAATGACAAATTAATTGTTATATATTATTCATTAATTAATGGATTATATATATATATTACCATTTCACAAATTTTTCCTAATGTGGATAATTTAATTGATACCTCTAATTTAAAAATAGCTACATCTTATATTGAGGTTTGTTTTATGCTTTTCGTTGTCTGTCCAGAAGGTTATCAAACACTTAAAATTCATTTAAAAAAATATATAATATAATATTTTGGTGAAAAAAAGAGACATTAGTTTTTGTTTAATTATTAATATCATTTATTTAATTTCCTAATTAAACATCTACATGATCCTTAAATTTTTTTATAATAAATCATTCATTACATAAGATTTGAAACAATTTAATACCAACAAAAAATATCTCATGATTATTTGTGATATTTTCCCTTAAAAACAGGATAATTTCAGTTCCATTCTAGTCAAGAAGATGGGTACATTAACATAGGGTATGAGAAAAATTATATGTTAAATATTCACTTTTAATGATGGAAGAAAAAATAATTAATGTGTGTTAAATCACAAAATAGTATACTTAGTAATAAAAATTTAAGAGTCTTTAATTGATGGAAGGGGAAGCTCAATTATTTTATATAGGGAAATGGAGAATACATTATTTACTATTGAGGTCTTGATGAATGATTATTTTCTCAAACATGTAAATTAAGTCTTCTATAGTGATAATTAATTGGATTCATTGATATTTGGAATTTAAATATTGATATCATGGATGTTGTTGGTTTTTCAAAGATAATAAATTATTCTATGGAATTCCTGATTTTAATTATGGGGGGATTTTATGTTCTTATTTGTGAAATTAAATATAAATGAAATTTAAATAATAAATTTCATTTATATTTAATTTTTTATTCTCAAATTAAATAATTTATTATTTTATTTATGATTAATTGTACATTGAATAATATATAGTGAAATAAAAAATAGAAGGATGTTTGTACAAGAATTCTTTTTCAATGAAATTAATTATATTTTTATTGAGATTTCGACTAATTGATTTTTATTTTCTAGAAGTGAAAATTTGGGTTACCATGGACCACCCATTAACCAAGATAGAAATACAAATTGCTAACCCATGTCGATGAGCACACGTCCATGAATTTTATAGGAGACCCAATGACATGTATTAGGCTCTATCATTCTTGAAGTAGGTTCTTGTGGTGTATATGGGTCATGTCCTTATATCACATGGAATGACACTCACAGTTCGAGGGGATGTATGTACCGCACTATGGTAATGGTACATCAACTTATTTTTGAAATAAATGATATTCTTAGTCTTATGATCTAGAATTTGTTAAAAGAATAACTTTACACAATATAACGTGGGATAGTGAATTCATGCACAACTCTTCATCATTAAAATAATTAGCATCAGATCACCCCTAAAATAATGTTCCCCAGCTCATACACACCACATCACTACCTATTACACATTTATTTACTAGATAAGGATTTAAATTTACCAAATAACTCCATTTTTACATCAAGAGAATTTGATCATTAGATATAGTCCATGAAAACAGTTTCGGATCACTACATGGATTCATTGGAATAATAGATGATTCCCTCTATGATGATGACTGATTAAGATAAATTACATTAATTATTAATGTTTGAAACACCGTTTTCAATTCCATATGATTGTATAACATTGTTTATAGGGATATCTCAAAAATGAAAATTCCACTAAAAATAAATGGAGAGCCTCTCCATGACTAACAGGGATCCACCATATTCAAAATGGATTCTGAAATGGGATGTGGTTCATATTATATGTCATATTAATAATATAATGAAATTAATAATATTCTTATCATTTAGTACATTAAGAAATTTATAATTGGTGTATAAAGATTATAAAACTATTATCACTTCATTCTGATAGTTTAAACTGTCATTCACTGAATAAATTATGAATAATACATGAAAGATAAATGGATTTAGATACATGCATGGTTGGGGATCCTATGGTCGATAAAGAGACAAGTAGAAGTTATTTAAATGAAATAGTCACTAAAAAGGTATGTTTATGAATGGATTTATCAACATTCAATATTAACACTAATGAGATTAGAAAATGGAATAAAAATGGTTTTTTGATTTGGGCTATAATGTGGGATTTTTTAAAATGATATTTTTTTAACCATCAAAATTTTTTGAATGTCTAAAAACATATTGTGGAAATTTTATAATGTAATAATTATTTCTAAATTTGATTAAATACTAAAAATTTAAAATATTTATTTATTTAGATGATCATAGAAATTAAAAAATATATATATTTTTAGGGTACCAATCCATATGAATTAAATTGTTAATATAAATTCATTGAATGGATAATGTAAAAAATTCATTAAATCCTATCAAAACTCTTTTGTATCATAATTTTCATATTGTTGATTCCATCTTCACTAGGTTACTTTTATATATGTTTCAATCCTATCACACATTTCATGAGAATTTTAATTACTAGTGTTTGAAGTTATGTAATGTAAAGATAATTTTTTAGTTGATTCATTCTATTTTTTGTTCATGTTTCAGTGGAAATTCTCAAACTAAATTTGATTTCATCTTTGTTCTCAGGTTCTTATTATCTCAATTCATGTAACAAACTATTTTTAAAATTAAAAACTATTAACTTAGATCAAGTTATATACATTTATGGGAAGAATTTATTATGTTTAATCATGGTACTAAATTACTATATTTAATGAAGAACATGACTAGTTGACCATGAGAATGGGTTTTTTGACAAATTTGAGAGAGAAAACATATAACAATGATCTTATTTGATTTTAAATTTACAAAAACATGACTAGTTGAACATAATTATAATTGAACAGGTACACAAATATATAATCTCTAATTTTGGGACATCGTCATCAAATGATTTCTTTATTTTATATTTTTTTAATAATAATTTTTTTGTAAGATTCATTTGATAATCATAATGTTTTTGACACTTGATATTTTTAATTTCTATGTTTATATATAATTTTAGACTTAGCCAGTATGAGTTTTTGTAAGTTTTAAAATATCAAAGACCCAAAATAATTAACAACACCAACTAGGTCTACCAGATATGTAACTAAATATCAACATATATACATTGATTGTACAAAAATGTTATATATATTCCCTTTTACATCATTTAATTATTTATTACCCATGTTATTAAATATGTATTTTCTTACAATTTTACACTTTCTAATATACTCAATCCCATTGAAAATATATCATTAATATTAATCAAAAATTCTTTAGTACATTCCAATATTATTATTTCATTACTCAATAACATTATTCAAACTATGCAATTTAGAATTCCATTTTTTCATCTTTTGTTCTACCCAAACTATACATAATATATTCTAATGCCATACTTTTTATTACATATATACATAATGACATATTTTCTTCTTGTTTTTAGAAATTTCTCATTTGGATGAAACTCATAGAATAAATACAAAAAATGTATTCCTTAAATACGAATTTTTAAGAGTTATTAATCTATATAAGTTAAACATCCAGCCTCTACTTCTCCTAATGATGTATTTTAGTAATCAAAATAATCAATTTCAGATTTCATCACAATGGAGAATGTATATTTATATCATGCTATGTTATCATCATTAATGAATGCTTCAACTACTGGTCTCATCATCCAAGATAATATGATTTTCCTCGGTTTACCTTCATGATATTATTCATATCAATCCTTCCACTAATGTAATAATCATACCTACTATAATTCAAAAAAATTGAATTTCAATCACTCAACTCATTTTCATTTTTTAATACAACATTAATATTTTCTATTAATCTCAGTAATAATTAATTTTTATTCTCATTTCATTATTTTTATAATAAATTTAAATAAATGTTTTGTATTATCAGATGATCCATTCTGATAATCATCTAGAAACTCTCTAATTTCATGAATTTGGTAAACTAGTAGGATCATGAATTATATCTTGATTATTTTTACATAATAATATGTAATTACTATACCTCAAATTAAGTCCCTAAAAACATTTCAATATTTATAAAAAACAATTCCACTCTAATATTTTCTAACTTGTATATTACATATTGTTTTTAATATTGAAACATTTCTAATATCAAGAATTGAAATACCATTATGAATTGGATAATATTTTCCATTTTTAAAATTATTATAATATGTAACTTATAAATGGTTAATATCATCTATACAAATTTATTATTATTTTTATGATTTTTCACAAAATAATTCCAAACATCTTTATATTATATAGATTATTAGGAGTGACCTAAATATCTATCCAATTCATTGGGAAATTATATGATTGTGGTCAACAGAAATGGTTAATCCAAGTGTAATTGCGAAAGTTATAATATAATGTATCCATAAGGGTTATGTAATAAGGTATACCTGAGGGTTTTGTAATAATTAATCCTTGCGGTTACAATTCATATTGTCACTATGCAGGTTATAATCACAAGTATGTAATTCCCTATTTATCCTATATGTATTTTTAAATGTTAATTTATGGGTGAGAAGTATTCCTTTTTGAACATGATTTCATGTGTATATAACTATTCATATAGCAATGTTTTTCTTTTTTATGTCCCTTATTAATATTTTCTGCTCAATTGATGTTTGAAAATGTTTTCTTTATGATTAATGATGTCTTCGAGAAAGAATGTAACAAAGATGAAGATTGTGAATAATTTTCAACAAAACATATATTGTTTAATTAAAAAATTTATGTAATAAATGGTTTCTATTTTATTATTATGCACATTGTATGATTATGTATTTTCATATATGTTTTATTAGCAAATTAAATAAAAATATAAACAAAAAATATATTTGATAATGCAAAAAAGTGAATTATAATTGAATTAAATAGATTATGTAATGCTATAAGTTTGGTCCAATATAATAATATTCTTAAATGGTGTAAATAATGTATGAGGTTAGGTTCCTATTAAATGATTTGGGATGAGAATAGAGGAAATTGTTTAAAATATTTGGAATATATAAGCTCAATTTATAGGAAAAATTTACTCAAATGGAAAATGATTAATTTTTCAAATATGATACAACTGAAATATATTTAACCAATAGACATATTTCAAGTTTTGGTTTTAATCCTACCATAATATCTTGCATTAACCCCTGTAATGCCATTTTTAATATTAATCGTCGTTAATTCTTTTTTATTTTATTATTCACTAATAAGAAAAATTAATAGGATACTGGTAAATTATATAAATTATGGAGATTAAAAATAAAGATTTCAATTTATATATTTCTATTATATAATTTTAGTAATTTATTATTAATTAACCATGAAAACAGGAATAAAATCTAAATTTAGACAAATTCTATTTTATGCATTAAACACAATCTATATCAATTAATTTCATTTTATTTTCCCAAAAATTAATTTTTATAATTTATAATTTAATATATAATATATAAATTACCATAAAACCGTTAATAAATAGATATTATATTAACTTATCATTAAAAAATCACATATTTTGTATTAAACCATTTTTAAAAAAGCGTTTTAAAGGATAAAATGGACTGAAACCAAAATCATTTATAATGGAAATTCATATATAAAATTTTATATAATATATAATTCTAGGATAATTATGTTACATTAAGCGGTACATATATACATAATGGTACTTTTTCATGAAAATAAAATATAGTTTTACAGAAAACCAGCATTTTCACTATTCACATAAAATAAATATTTTATAAATACAAATCCAAAAAAATCACAAGTCAGTTATATGAATATGATTATTTCAAATATTTAATTCATTTAATAAAATAATATTCATAATATATTTATAAATGAATTATATATTATGTAAAAAAATTAATCGAAACTATTATTGATGAAACCATTTTTTAGCATGAAATGTCTTCAATGAAAAATTAATTGTTATATATTATTCATTAATTAATGGATTATATATATATATATATATTACCATTTCACAAATTTTTCCTAATGTGGATAATTTAATTGATACCTCTAATTTAAAAATAGCTACATCTTATATTTAGGTTTGTTTTATGCTTGTTGTTGTCTGTCCAGAAGGTTATCAAACACTTAAAATTCATTTAAAAAAAATATATAATATAAAATTTTGGTGATAAAAAGAGACATTAGTTTTTGTTTAATTATTAATATCATTTATTTAATTTTATAATTAAACATCTACATGATCCTTAATTGTTTTTATAATAAATCATTCATTACATAAGATTTGAAACAATTTAATACCAACAAAAAATATCTCATGATTATTTGTGATATTTTTCCTTAAAAACAGGATAATTTCAGTTCCATTCTAGTCAAGAAGATTGGTACATTAAAATAGGGTATGAGAAAAATTAAATGTTAAATATTCACTTTTAATGATGGAAGAAAAAATAAATAATGAGTGTTAAATCACAAAATAGTATACTTAGTAATAAAAATATAAGAGTCTTTAATTGATGGAAGGGGAAGCTCAATTATTTTATATAGGGAAATGGAGAATACATTATTTACTATTGAGGTCTTGATGAATGATTATTTTCTCAAACATGGAAATTAAGTATTCTATAGTGATAATTAATTGGATTCATTGATATTTGGAATTTAAATATTGATATCATGGATGTTGTTGGTTTTTCAAATATAATAAATTATTCTATGGAATTACTTATTTTAATTATGGGGGGATTTTATGTTCTTATTTTTGAAATTAAATTTTTTGAAATTTAAATAATAAATTTCATTTATATTTAATTTTTTATTCTCAAATTAAATAATTTATTATTTTATTTATGATTAATTGTACATTGAATAATATATAGTGAAATAAAAAATAGAAGGATGTTTGTACAAGAATTATTTTTCAATGAAATTAATTATATTTTTATTGAGATTTCGACTAATTGATTTTTATTTTCTAGAAGTGAAAATTTGGGTTACCATGGACCACCCATTATCCAAGATAGAAATACAAATTGCAAACCCATGTTGACGAGCACACGTCCATAAATTTTATAGGAGACCCAATGACATGTATTAGGCTCTATCATTCTTGAAGTAGGTTCTTGTGGTGTATATGGGTCATGTCCTTATATCACATGGAATGACACTCACAGTTCGAGGGGATGTATGTCCCGCACTATGGTAATGGTACATCAACATATTTTTGAAATAAATTATATTCTTAGTCTTATGATCTAGAATTTGTAAAAAGAATAACTTTACACAATATAACATGGGATAGTGAATTCAAGCACAACTCTTCATCATTAAAATAATTAGCATCAGATCACCCCTAAAATAATGTTCCCCAGCTCATACACACCCCATCACTACCTATTACACATTTATTTACTAGATAAGGATTTAAATTTACCAAATAACTCCATTTTTACATCAAGAGAATTTGATCATTAGATATAGTCCATGAAAATAGTTTGGGATCACTACATGGATTCATTGGAATAATAGATGATTCCCTCTATGATGATGACTGATTAAGATAAATTACATTAATTATTAATGTTTGAAACACCGTTTTCAATTCCATATGATTGTATGACATTGTTTATAGGGATATCTCAAAAATGAAAATTCCACTAAAAATAAATGGAGAGCCTCTCCATGACTATCATGGATCCACCATATTCAAAATGGATTCCGAAATGGGATGTGGTTCATATTATATGTCATATTAATAATACAATGAAATTAATAATATTCTTATCATTTAGTACATTAAAAAATTTATAATTGGTGTATAAAGATTATAAAACTCTTATCACTTCATTCTGATAGTTTTAACTGTCATTCACTGAATAAATTATGAATAATACATGAAAGATAAATGGATTTAGATACAACCATGGTTGGGGATCCGATGGTCGATAAAGATACAAGTAGAAGTTATTTAAATGAAATAGTCACTAAAAAGGTATGTTTATGAATGGATTTATCAACATTCAATATTAACACTAATGAGATTAAAAAATGGAATAAAAATGGTTTTTTGATTTGGGCTATAATGTGGGATTTTTTAAAATGATATTTTTTTAACCATCAAAATTTTTTGAAAGTCTAAAAACATATTGTGGAAATTTTATAATGTAATAATTATTTCTAAATTTGATTAAATACTAAAATTTTTAAATATATATTGATTTAGATGATCATAGAAGTTAAAATATATATATATTTTTGGGGTACCAATCCATATGAATTACATTGTTAATATAAATTCATTGAATGGATAATGTAAAAAATTCATTAAATCCTATCAAAACTGTTTTGTATCATAATTTTCATATTGTTGATTCCTTCTTCACTAGGTTACTTTTATATATGTTTCAATCCTGTCACACATTTCATGAGAATTTTAATTACTAGTGTCTGAAGTGATGTAATTTAAAGATAATTTTTTAGTTGATTCATTCTATTTTTTGTTCATGTTTCAGTGGAAATTCTCAAACTAAATTTTATTTCATCTTTGTTATCAGGTTCTTATTATCTCAATTCATGTAACAAACTATTTTTAAAATTCAAAACTAGTAACTTAGATCAATTTATATACAATTATGGGAAGAATTTATTATGTTTAATCATGATACTAAATTACTATATTTAATGAAGAACATGACTAGTTGACCATGAGAATGGGTTTTTTGACTAATTTGAGAGAGAAAACATATAACAATGATTCTATTTGATTTTAAATTTACAAAAACATGACTAGTTGAACATAATTATAATTGAACAGGTACACAAATATATAATCTCTAATTTTGGGACATCGTCATCAATTGATTTCTTTATTTTATATTTTTTTAATAATAATATTTTTGTAAGATTCATTTGATAATCATAATGTTTTTGACACTTGATATTTTTAATTTCTTTGTTTATATATAATTTTAGACGTAGCCAGTATGAGTTTTTGTATGTTTTAAAATATCAGAGACCCAAAAGAATTAACAACACCAACTAGGTCTACCAGATATGTAACTAAATATCAACATATATACATTGATTGTACAAAAATGTTATATATATTCCCTTTTACATCATTTAATTATTTATTACCCATGTTATTATATATGTATTTTCTTACAATTTTACACTTTCTAAAATACTCAATCCCATTGAAAATATATCATTAATATTAATAAAAAATTCTTTAGTACATTCCAATATTATTATTTCATTACTCAATAACATTATTCAAGCTATGCAATTTAGAATTCCATTTTTTCATCTTTTGTTCAACCCAAACTATACATAATATATTCTAATGCCATACTTTTTATTACATATATACATAATGACATATTTTCTTCTTGTTTTTAGAAATATCTCATTTGGATGAAACTCATTGAATAAATACAAAAAATGTATTCCTTAAATACGAATTTTTAAGAGTTATTAATCTATATAAGTTAAACATCCAGCATCTACTTCTCCTAATGATGTATTTTAGTAATCAAAATAATCAATTTCAGATTTCATCACAATGGAGAAAGTATATTTATATCATGCTAAGTTATCATAATTAATGAATGCTTCAACTACTGGTCTCATCATCCAAGATAATATGATTTTCCTCAGTTTACCTTCATAATATTATTCATATCAATCCTTCCACTAATGTAATAATCATACCTACTGTAATTCAAAAAAATTGAATTTCAATCACTCAACTCATTTTCATTTTTTAATACAACATTAATATTTTCTATTAATCTCAGTAATAATTAATTTTTATTCTTATTTCATTATTTTTATAATAAATTCAAATAAATGTTTTGTATTATCAGATGATCCATTCTGATAATCATCTACAAACTCTCTAATTTCATGAATTTGGTAAACCAGTAGGATCATGAATTATATCTTGATTATTTTTACATAATAATATGTAATTACTATACCTAAAATTAAGTCCCTAAAAACATTTCAATATTTATAAAAAACAATTCCACTCTAATATTTTCTTACTTGTATATTACATATTGTTTTTAATATTGAATCATTTCTAATATCAAAAATTGAAATACCATTATGAATTGGATAATATTTTCCATTTTTAAAATTATTATAATATGTAACTTATAAATGGTTAATATCATATATTCAAATTTATTATTATTTTTATGATTATTCACAAAATAATTCCAAACATCTTTATATTATATAGATTATTAGGAAATCCAAAAAATTAGTAACTCTGGGTAATATAATTTTTTAATGAACTCTAGATGTTCATATACCTTAAAAACTCATATTTTGGGTGACAATTGAGTTTATTTCACCAAATTTCTTTGTATCATCTTGAAATTTATATTCTATATATATCTCAAAAACATGTTTGTATCCTCAGTTTTTCATTCATATGTAACATTTGGATATTGTGACCAATAGATGATTTTTCTTCCAATATAATTCATTTAATATCACATATGCTTACTATTTCCAAAATAGGATTATATAATTTCTTATAAAAAATATATATTTAATTATTCATCTAAAAAAATAAGTAGTTTACGGTTGTTTATCCACTATCATCAAATTTACCATATTTATAGTTATTATTATCTATAAAAATAAATAGATATTATGTTTTTAAATATATACATATTTATTCCATTGAACCAATATTTATAAAAAATTACCCATTTCAACATGATTAATTTTCTAAACTCACATTTTCAATAATTGTTATCCATGATAAGAGGATATAAACTGTATTCATATTTTAGAGTGGTAACTTCATTCATGTAAAATTTGTGAAATCCTAAATTATTTAATATATATATATATTTCCTCACCCATTGAAATTACAATTTATTTATCACTTATAATAAACCACTTATTTATTCCAATATGGATAAAAAATACAAAAATCATCTTCATCAATTATATTATCAGAATATAGAACACATTGGTTAATTTAAAGCCTATAAAATATAATTTATCTCCTATCAATTAAATTTATCCAGAGCCTATGAATTCTAAATGTAATTAAATGAATGAAACAATTTGGTAATATTTGTGAATAATAGATTATTGAATATCAAGGTATATAAAAATATATTCAATTTTCTATTTACATTAATTGTTTTTTATTTTACCTAGAATATTTTGTTTATATGGATAATGATATTTATATGATTGTGGTCAACAGAAATGGTTACTCCAAGTGTAATTGCGAAAGTTATAATATAATGTAGCCATAAGGGTTATGTAATAAGGTATACCTGAGGGTTTTGTAATAATTAATTCGTGGGGTTACAATTCATATTGTCACTATGCGGGTTATAATCACAAGTATGTAATTCCCTATTTATCCTATATGTATTTTAAAATGTTAATTTATGGGTGAGAAGTATTCCTTTGTGAACATGATTTCATGTGTATATAACTATTCATATAGCAATGTTTTTCTTTTTTATGTCCCTTATTAAGATTTTCTGCTCAATTGATGTTAGAAAATGTTTTCATTATGATTAATGATGTCTTCGAGAAAGAATGTAACAAAGATTAAGATTGAGAATAATTTTCAACAAAACATGTATTGTTTAATTAAAAATGTTATGTAATAAATGGTTTCTATTTTATTATTATGCACATTGTATGATTATATGTTTTCATATATGTTTTATTAGCCAATTAAATAAAAATATAAACAAAAAATATATTTGATAATGCAAAAAAGTGAATTATAATTGAATTAAATAGATTATGTAATGTTATAAGTGTGGTCCCATATAAAAATAGTCTTAAATGGTGTAAATAATGTATGAGGATAGGTTCCTATTAAATGATTTGGGATGGGAATAGAGGAAATTGTTTAAAATATTTCAAATATATAAGCTCAATTTATAGGAAAAATTTACTCAAATGGAAAATGATTAATTTTTCAAATATGATACAGCTGAAATATATTTAACCAATAGACATATTTCAAGATTTGGTTTTAATAATACCATAATATCTTGCATTAACCCCTGTAATGCCATTTTTAACATTAATCGTCGTTAATTCTTTTTTATTTTATTATTCACTAATAAGAAAAATTAATAGGATACTGGTAAATTATATAAATTATGGAGATTAAAAATATAGATTTCAATTTATATATTTCAATTATATAATTTTAGTAATTTATTTTTAATTAACCATGAAAACCGGAATAAAATCTAAATTTAGACAAATTCTATTTTATGCATTAAACACAATCTATATCAATTAATTTCATTTTTTTCCCAAAAATTAATTTTTATAATTTATAATTTAATATATAATATATAAATTACCATAAAACCATTAATAAATAGATATTATATTAACTTATCATTAAAAAATCACATATTTTGTATTAAACCATTTTTAAAAAAGTGTTTTAAAGGATAAAATGGACTGAAACCAAAATCATTTATAATGGAAATTCATATATAAAATTTTATATAATATATAATTCTAGGATAATTATGATACATTAAGAGGTACATATAAACATAATGGTACTTTTTCATGAAAATAAAATATAGTTTTACAGAAAACCAGCATTTTCACTATTCACATAAAATAAATATTTTATAAATACAAATCCAAAAAAATTACAAGTCAGTTATATGAATATGATTATTTCAAATATTTAATTCATTTAATAAAATAATATTCATAATATATTTATAAATGAATTATATATTCTGTAAAAAAATTCATCGAAACTATTATTGATGAAACCATTTTTTAGCATGAAATGTCTTCAATGAAAAATTAATTGTTATATATTATTCATTAATTAATGGATTATATATATATATATTACCATTTCACAAATTTTTCCTAATGTGGATAATTTAATTGATACCTCTAATTTAAAAATAGCTACATCTTATATTGAGGTTTGTTTTATGCTTGTTGTTTTCTGTCCAGAAGGTTATCAAACACTTAAAATTAATTTAAAAAATATATATAATATAATATTTTGGTGATAAAAAGAGACATTAGTTTTTGTTTAATTATTAATATCATTTATTTAATTTTCTAATTAAAAATCTACATGGTCCTTAAATTTTTTTTATAATAAATAATTCATTACATAAGATTTGAAACAATTTAATACCAACAAAAAATATCTCATGATTATTTGTGATATTTTTCCTTAAAAGCAGGATAATTTCAGTTCCATTCTAGTCAAGAAGATGGGTACATTAACATAGGGTATGAGAAAAATTATATGTTAAATATTCACTTTTAATGATGGAAGAAAAAATAAATAATGCGTTTTAAATCACAAAATAGTATACTTAGTAATAAAAATTTAAGAGTCTTTAATTGATGGAAGGGGATGCTCAATTATTTTATATAGGGAAATGGCGAATACATTATTTACTATTGAGGTCATGATGAATGATTATTTTCTCAAACATGGAAATTAAGTCTTCTATAGTGATAATTAAGTGGATTCATTGATATTTGGAATTTAAATATTGATATCATGGATGTTGTTGGTTTTTCAAAGATAATAAATTATTCTATGGAATTCCTGATTTTAATTATGGGGGGATTTTATGTTCTTATTTGTGAAATTAAATTTATTGAAATATAAATAATAAATTTCATTTATATTTAATTTTTTATTCTCAAATTAAATAATTTATTATTTTATTTATGATTAATTGAATATTGAATAATATATAGTGAAATAAAAAATAGAAGGATGTTTGTACAATAATTCTTTTTCAATGAAATTAATTATATTTTTATTGAGATTTCGACTAATTGATTTTTATTTTCTAGAAGTGAAAATTTGGGTTACCATGGACCACCCATTAACCAATATAGAAATACAAATTGCTAACCCATGTCGACGAGCACACGTCCATGAATTTTATAGGAGACCCAATGACATGTATTAGGCTCTATCATTCTTGAAGTAGGTTCTTGTGGTGTATATGGGTCATGTCCTTATATCACATGGAATGACACTCACAGTTCGAGGGGATGTATGTCCCGCGCTATGGTAATGGTACATCAACATATTTTTGAAATAAATGATATTCTTAGTCTTATGATCTAGAATTTGTAAAAAGAATAACATTACACAATATAATGTGGGATAGGGAATTCATGCACAACTCTTCATCATTAAAATAATTAGCATCAAATCACCCCAAAAATAATGTTCCCCAGCTCATACACACTCCATCACTACCTATTACACATTTATTTACTAGATAAGGATTTAAATTTTCCAAATAACTCCATTTTTACATAAAGAGAATTTGATCATTAGATATAGTCCATGAAAACAGTTTGGGATCACTACATGGATTCATTGGAATAATAGATGATTCCCTCTATGATGATGACTGATTAAGATAAATTACATTAATTATTAATGTTTGAAACACCGTTTTCAATTCCATATGATTGTATAACATTGTTTATAGGGATATCTCAATAATGAATATTCCGCTAAAAATAAATGGAGAGCCTCTCCATGACTATCATGGATCCACCATATTCAAAATGGATTCTGAAATGGGATGTGGTTCATATTATATGTCATATTAATAATACAATGAAATTAATAATATTCTTATCATTTAGTACATTAAGAAATTTATAATTGGTGTATAAAGATTATAAAACTCTTATCACTTCATTCTGATAGTTTTAACTGTCATTCACTGAATAAATTATGAATAATACATGAAAGATAAATGGATTTATATACAACCATGGTTGGGGATCCGATGGTCGATAAAGAGACAAGTAGAAGTTATTTAAATGAAATAGTCACTAAAAATGTATGTTTATAAATGGATTTATCAACATTCAATATTAACACTAATGAGATTAGAAAATGGAATAAAAATGGTTTTTTGATTTGGGCTATAATGTGGGATTTTTTAAAATGATATTTTTTTAACCATCAAAATTTTTTGAATGTCTAAAAACATATTGTGGAAAATTTATAATGTAATAATTATTTCTAAATTTGATTAAATACTAAAAATTTAAAATATTTATTTATTTAGATGATCATAGAAATTAAAAAATATATATATTTTTGGGGTACCAATCCATATGAATTACATTTTTAATATAAATTCATTGAATGGATAATGTAAAAAATTCATTAAATCTTATCAAAACTGTTTTGTATCATAATTTTCATATTGTTGATTCCATCTTAACTAGGTTACTTTTATATATGTTTCGATCCTATCACACATTTCATGAGAATATTAATTACTAGTGTCTGAAGTGATGTAATGTAAAGATAATTTTTTAGTTGATTCATTCTATTTTTTGTTCATGTTTCAGTGGAAATTCTCAAACTAAATTTGATTTCATCTTTGTTCTCAGGTTCTTATTATCTCAATTCATGTAACAAACTATTTTTAAAATTCAAAACTAGTAACTTAGATCAATTTATATACATTTATGGGAAGAAGTTATTATGTTTAATCATGGTACTAAATTACTATATTTAATGAAGAACATGACTAGTTGACCATGAGAATGGGTTTGTTGACAAATTTGAGAGAGAAAAAATATAACAATGATCTTATTTGATTTTAAATTTACAAAAACATGACTAGTTGAACATAATTTTAATTGAACAGGTACACAAATATATAATCTCTAATTTTGGGACATCGTCATCAATTGATTTCTTTATTTTATATTTTTTAATAATAATTTTTTTGTAAGATTAATTTGATAATCATAATGTTTTTGACACTTGATATTTTTAATTTCTATGTTTATATATAATTTTAGACTTAGCCAGTATGAGTTTTTGTAAGTTTTAAAATATCAGAGACCCAAAATAATTAGCAACACCAACTAGGTCTACCAGATATGTAACTAAATATCAACATATATACATTGATTGTACAAAAATGTTATATATATTACCTTTTACATCATTTAATTATTTATTACCCATGTTATTAAATATGTATTTTCTTACAATTTTACACTTTCTAAAATACTCAATCCCATTGAAAATATATCATTAATATTAATCAAAAATTCTTTAGTACATTCCAATATTATTATTTCATTACTCAATAACATTATTCAAACTATGCAATTTAGAATTCCATTTTTTCATCTTTTGTTCAACCCAAACTATACATAATATATTCTAATGCCATACTATTTATTACATATATACATAATGACATATTTTCTTCTTGTTTTTAGAAATTTCTCATTTGGATGAAACTCATAGAATAAATACAAAAAATGTATTCCTTAAATATGAATTTTTAAGAGTTATTAATCTATATAAGTTAAACATCCAGCCTCTACTTCTCCTAATGATGTATTTTAGTAATCAAAATAATCAATTTCAGATTTCATCAAAATGGAGAAAGTATATTTATATCATGCTATGTTATCATAATTAATGAATGCTTTAACTACTGGTCTCATCATCCAAGATAATATGATTTTCCTCGGTTTACCTTCATAATATTATTCATATCAATCCTTCCACTAATGTAATAATCATACCTACTGTAATTCAAAAAAATTGAATTTCAATCACTCAACTCATTTTTATTTTTTAATACAACATTAATATTTTCTATTAATCTCAGTAATAATTAATTTTTATTCTCATTTCATTATTTTTATAATAAATTTAAATAAATGTTTTGTATTATCAGATGATCCATTCTGATAATCATCTAGAAACTCTCTAATTTCATGAATTTTGTAAACCAGTAGGATCATGAAATATATCTTGATTATTTTTACATAATAATATGTAATTAATATACATAAAATTAAGTCCCTAAAAACGTTTCAATATTTATAAAAAACAATTCCACTCTAATATTTTCTTACTTGTATATTACATATTGTTTTTAATATTGAAACATTTCTAATATAAAAAATTGAAATACCATTATGAATTGGATAATATTTTCCATTTTTAAAATTATTATAATATGTAACTTATAAATGGTTAATATCATCTATACAAATTTATTATTATTTTTATGATTTTTCACAAAATAATTCCAATCATCTTTATATTATATAGATTATTAGGAAATCCAAAAAAATTAGTAACTCTGGGTAATAAATTTTTTTAATGAACTCTAGATGTTCATATACCTTAAAAACTCATATTTTGGGTGACAATTGAGTTTATTTCACCAAATTTCTTTGTATCATCTTGAAATTTATTTTCTATATATATCTCATAAACATGTTTGTATCCTCAGTTTTTCATTCATATGTAACATTTGGATATTGTGACCAATAGATGATTTTTCTTCCAATATAATTCATTTAATATCACATATGCTTACTATTTCCAAAATATGATTATATAATTTCTTATAAAAAATATATATTTAATTATTCATCTAAAAAAATAAGTACGTTACGGTTGTTTATCCACTATCATCAAATTTACAATATTTATAGTTATTATTATCTATAAAAATAAATAGATATTATGTTTTTAAATATATACATATTTATTCCATTGAACCAATATTTATAAAAAATTACCCATTTCAACATGATTAATTTTCTAAACTCACATTTTCAATAATTGTTATCCATGATAAAAGGATATAAACTGTATTCATATTTTAGAGTGGTAACTTCATTCATGTAAAATTTGTGAAATCCTAAATTATTTAATATATATATATATTTTCTCACTCATTGAAATTACAATTTATTTATCACTTATAATAAACCACTTATTTATTCCAATAAGGATAAAAAATACAAAAATCATCTTCATCAATTATATTATCAGAATATAGAACACATTGGTTAATTTAAAGCCTATAAAAAATAATTTATCTCCTATCAATTAAATTTATCCAGAGCCTATGAATTCTAAATGTAATTAAATTAATGAAACAATTTGGTAATATTTGTGAATAATAGATTATTGAATATCAAGGTATATAAAAATATATTCAATTTTCTATTTACATTAATTGTTTTTTATTTTACCTAGAATATTTGGTTTATATGGATAATGATATTTACTATATATGGTGAGATTAGGTGGATTGTTTGGACCATAGAGTATATCAAATATTCAATTTATTACAATTTAATTCCATAAACATGTTTTTTTGTAGGTTATTGAGTGGTTATCTATTTCTATTCACTCATTTTCCCATTTTCTATTAATAGTAACAATGTCCCTTTTATTTTATTATATTTTATACATCATATGATTTTGTGCTTGAATGTGGATTTTGATTTTATAATTTACGTGGATTTTTTTTTCTTCAATAAGATTTTAGATTATTACATTACATACTTTCCCTTAGATTGTTCTCTTTTTGAGCCTTTAATATGTTTTAATAGATGGAATCATTGAAATCACTATATAATAATGTTTTTTTCTAAATATAAAAGAGAATTAATATGATGAACAACATAATCACTCATAACTGTCATTATCGTCCGATATAATTATATAAAAATATCAATATAAAACAATAAAAATAAAAGGAGTAAATGGTTAAAACACTGATAATAAAGGGAAAAATAATATATGGTGACAGTGTGTGATCTCTCGTATACCTCACCTCTTAATTTATCTTTAGGAGGTCCTTGGTGTAGGTGTGGGGGATTTTGTGGCCATATATCTAAAAATTCTCTATCTTCAAATAATAGATGTGACTTCGTTGGAGTTCATGATGATTTTGATGTAGTTTTCCTACCAATATGATGGTTAGATGGATCTACCGTCGAGTCTTGGTATGTAACACCTCGGCCAAGATGCCAATAATCTAGTTCACTAAGGCAGTGTTCCACGAATCATTAGGCGAGAATCCCATTATTTGAGAGTTTATGGACAATAAGTTAGGTTATAATGAGGTATGTGCGCAAACTATAATATGTTAGATATGGTATGAAAAAATTGATAAAATTGAAAACTAATAAACATATATTAATGATAAATAACCATTCATCTCATATTAAATTCATTAATGAATGTAAATTTATAAAATATTATAGAGACACATTTCATATCATGATTATATGATGTTCCATATGAAACCAATAATATGCTTAGAATAATATCATCCAAAATGGGTAATGACATCAATTCGGTTTCCCTTATCCATTCCATTTCACAAATACCACATCATATATATAACATTGGTCAAATTCAGATAATCATAATTCTTATAATATATACTACCAGGGTATCCAACATCAGATCATGTTGGGATTGAGTAAAACTAAGTAATCGACCACCAATGGATTTTTTAATAAATTATCATGCCTAGTAAAAGTGTATGGGGAATAAATTAATCAAAACAAAAAAATATTACCTAAAATATATTTAATTATTTAATCATATTTATTTAAGAACATCTTTTTTTCATGTGATATTGGTGTTCATTAAAACATCGTACACCCATGCCATCCATATAAACCACAATCCATATGGGTGAAACGATGATATAAATGAAGTTTCTTCCAACGTTTCCAAACAAGAATCAAATGTAATTTTTTACCATCACAATCATAATATGTAATCGATTTTTAAACAATTATATTATGTCGAATAAATATATCCTCCAAAAATATAAAACATCGATACACCTGAACCCTTATCATTGTCTACTGAAGGCCGAGGAGCTTCATCCCAGCATATAATCAAAATATTATTCAAATTTAAAAATTTCAAAATTAGTTAGATATTATCAGATAATAACATCAATGTTGAACCATTACATTTTATATCATTTCCATGATTCGTAATGATAAAAATGGTCTCAATTCACATTGATATACTATTTCAAAATATAAACAAATTCCAACCATTATTCATCAATTTTAATAAATATAACCACATCAACAGACTTCCTTAGACCTTTACCACATATTACCTTTTATAATATGTAAATAAGGAAGATTAGTCATGATATTCCACGCACCAATTTTTAATTTGTTAACATGATATCCCCCTTTTAAATTTATTTAATTTCTCAGACCATTATGTTGAACATTTTACAACTCAATTTCGAGGTTTAATGGAGTAGTGCAATCCATGGGTGGCCTTGAGCCTAGTACACTCTCTCGTCAATGGATCCAATATAGTTCATGAATGGTAAAACAAATCATTTTGAAAACAAATTTTTATTTCACTTCAAACAATTTAATTTACATCACAAATACACCAAACAAAAAAACCACACACCTAAGAATGAGCATCAAAACTATGGGATAAATGTAACAACCCAGCTTTAAAAAATGAAATAAAATTATGATTTAATTTTATATTATGTAATATAGTTAAAAAAACACATGCACTTCTTTAGTTTTATTGAATCCAATTATATTGAGAAAATAATTAATAATATTTACCATTTGTAATGTAAATATTAATCATTGATCACATGATTATTCTAAATACAGTTCTTTAATGAATCCAATTAACATAGAAAAAGAAGTGATGGAATCATACTTAGGTTTATAACCTATAAAGCCCATTTATCTGAGAGTTAGAGGGATATCACATCATTGTGATTTGACCTTGACAAAGCCCAATATGTGATCGAATAAATTGATCATGTGTGAAATAGTTTATAAGATAAATTCAAGATTATCGAGATCGTGAACCAAACAACGATCACCGAACAGCCCCATGAATGTCCCACTCTAACACACCTTACTCATAGAACATTCTCCAATGTAATTAATTGATATTTATCAATACCAAAATATTATTAATATTAATATTTTATTATATAGAGTCCAAAACCATTGTTTTTTAGATATTAATGAATTTCTCAATCATCTCTGATATAAACCCAACTAATATCCCTCTTTTTTTTAATTAGATAACCATAAATAATGTAATTTCTCTTACATACAGACTCTATAATCATCTCAAGGGGGCCCAAGATCTCTTAAAGCCCCATTTTCATAATTTGGAACCACATGATCATGTAATGATTATTTCCTTTCCCATCTCGATCAAAGATTCTTTATCTATTTCTGATCATTTATTTTCAATTACTAATGATATGGTCTTTTCTAAACCCCCACCATACTACCATTATTATGTATAATCTATGTTATTCATCTATATATATCATTAATTAGCCCCATTTACATCCTTTACAATGCCAACATTTCGTATGCCTCATTCCTTTTCACATTAGTTTGAAGATAATTTATTAGTTTATTCCTTATATTTATAATTCTACATGTGTGGAAATGTCCTTCAATGTCCCTATTACTGTCCAATTCATGTCAAAATTATAAGATTCAAATTTCTCTCTTGTAACCCAATTTTATTAATTTCTATGTGACACCATTGTGCATCCTATCTTCAATGTAATTTTTCATGAAAAATACTATTTTAGAATGAATATGATACACATTCTATCCATGGGTGTTGTAACACCCCAAGCTTCTACGGTACACTTCTCTTTGAATAATTTGATAGCGTGTGTTGTACGCAACACCAAGTTTTAACACACCATAACTAATCAAACTAGCTGTTATGAATAGTAATACCTACTTTTTGAAATTATATATATTTTATATTTGAAAAAGCACTTCATTTTTGGATTCGGAATATCGAATTTAGCCTAAGGTGAAATTTTGGTACATTTCGGATAACTTTCATATTTTGATGAATAGTGAAAATAACTATGTTTTAATTAAAAACAAATTTTTTAATCAAAATAATTAATAGTGATAAATTATGAATTTTAGTGGTTTTAAATTATATTTAGAATATATTTTTACCATTTAATATAATGTTGGTCATTGGACATAATTTTACAATTAAACCGAACATAAACGAGTGTCAATCTTTTGATAGTTATTATCTCTTAAAAACACGCTTTTTGTTTTGACAGCGGGAATTAATTTTAAATTAATTTCTGCCACTTCTGTGTTTTGAATTTAGGAAAATGGATTCCATATTTGGAATCAGGATGTTCAAATTGTGTAAATGGGTAACTTTTATTTTTAGACAGTTTGAATAATTACTGCGGTAAATATTTTATTTACCATGGTTAAGGGTAAATCCGGTAAATAAGGGTTAAAAAATAATATTATAATAATACTAAATTACCCTAAAACGTGTCTTAACCCTATTGGTTGATACATGGTCGACCATGGGAATCTTTGGGTCTATTTTGGGACCCCATGGATCCACTTGTAAGTGATAATGACACTTTATTTTAATTAAGTTAAAATAAATACAAAAATGACACAAGCATATATCTTTTATTAAAACAATTGTTACATAGGGTTATATATGTTGTATTTTAAATTATAAATATTCATTAGAAAGCTAAAAAGATTTCCTACATAATTATAGTTTATTTATAATTTTTAGACATTATATAAGTTATTTTATTTATGACACAATGATGATGCAGTAATTACTATAATAGTGAAAAATTAAAATAATTGATATTATAAATACCCAAATAAATATAATATGAAACTTTTAATGAATTAAACTAATTTTCTAGGATAATATGATATATTAGGATTGATTTAATTGACTTTTTTTTGAAGTAATCAATCTTTTATGAGTTTCACAAAAATCAACTATTGAATAGTGTCAAAATTGACATAAAAGAGTTCTTAAAAGAAATATTATATTATTAATTGATATTAAATTCCTAAAAATATAAGGTTCGTCCAAGAAACTTATATCATGATAGTTTCATCATTAATGTACCACTTGGGGGTCTCTTGGATGTATATAGTATGTTTATTAACCATATTATATAAAAATACAAAGAGACATTGTAAAAGTGAAACTAATTAACTTAGAGTTAATACTTAAAGATAAGGTTAATATAAGTACCCAAACCTGTCTAAATTCTATTTTTTGAGTGGTTTTAGACCTATCCCCACCTTAAACTTTGAATAATAAGCTTTGGATCCATTAGAAACCGAATATTAATTTATTATAAATTAATATTTCTAGCTTTTCCAAAGGTGCCCCTCACCCCTCTTATAAAAGGGCACTCCTCCTTATCATTTCATCACACCTTCAAAGACTTTTGTTTCGGCCAAACTCTGCCCAAATACTCTCCCAACATCCCTCACTACAACCTATAGGCCTTAGTTTGATCAGAAAGCCAACCTAAGGATCCCTTTTGATCAAATCAAAAAGAAGAACCCGAAGAAGAGGTAATGATTTCACCACCCTTCTCCGAGTTCATTTCTTCTTCCACTTCTTCTTCATATGTTCTTACCATTCTAAAATTATAACTCCAGTATCTAACATATACTGTGATGTTATTATAAATATAGTACAACCATATTCAGTATTCTATCCACCCTTTGAATAACATGTCACCATACGTGCGTACGTACGGACTACCGTCTCCACGTCGTGGTGTAATTGTTATTCAATATAATATTATTTGGATGGGTATAATAATGATGTGTAACTCATGTAAATAATAAATATAACATGTTAATGATTCTGTATATATGATATACCATACATTAATATATTATTTTAATATCAAAAGAATGATATTGTCGCTCGTGCGTACGTACGGACTACCGTCTCCACGAACGCGATGAGATTCATTCTCCATCATATCCATTCAAGTATAATTATCATTTGATGATTTAAAAATGATGTTTAAGGAATAGATATCATTCTGGATATGAATAAGATACAACAACCATGGCTTATGTAACAAAACATATAAAAGAAAATGAGTAAGTTAACTCCCGAAACGACGATAATTCTAAGATATTATTAACAAATCAATGTTAAAAGATCATATATGATATCATATTATTATATATGATTCTTGTATAATTTAATAACAACTATTTCACTATTATACAGGAGTTTAACCTACCCCAACCAAGTAAAAGTATAAGGTAAGGGTTTACTTTACAATCTCTTCATTATCCGAGGTTGTTTATACGTAATAATCTACTGGGATCTCTTTATCATCCACATCCATGTTTCTTAAAAATATATTTCAAAACATTTTTACTATTTACTAGAATATGAGTTAAAGTCATTTATACCCTTTTTGACTTTTATAAGTGGTTTATAAAGGAATCTTTTGATCATTTTCAAAACAAGGTCCTTTTTAACCTTTTCGACAGAATTAAGGTAAGAATGTTTTTTTTTAACTTATACGGCAGGTGCAGCTATTTTCCGCCGTTATAAAATCTTCAAAGCTTCCCTTACAAGATTATAAGAATATTTTCAAAGAAAATGTTTTATTTTATATGGATCTTAAATTATTTCAAAATAAAAGGAGATATTTCTTTTAAAAGATTTTTGATTTCATCTATGTCAACATCCTTTGATGGATTTTAAGATTATTTGAAGTTGATTTATTATGATACAAAACTTCTATATTGTATTGAAGGTTTTGTGATATGTTTGACTGTGGATGTGCTATTTTTATACCATTCATAGTTTATGGTGAAAGTATTGACATTTCGTATGCTAGTTTTAATACGAATGTTTATGTTATGTTTAAACCTTTTCATATGGGAATGCATTGGACTTAATATTTGACGGGTGGAGCCCGCTATAGCTCCTCGATGTATCGGTAGGTCTCATGAGACAAACTAGTGTCTTGGCACAAGGCCTTGACAAAATCTTATTTGTAGTCTTGGCACGAGGCCTTGGCTATGTGGTTATGATAGTCTGGCATTATGCATTCCAACATTATGAAAGAGGTTATTGATTTTTTCATGTGATTATTCGATTAGTAGAATATCCATGTGAATAAGTAAATGGAATTATTTCATTTTATTTATGCCATACCATGTTGAAAGTTCATATTTAAAAGGCTTTTGTTTTAGTTATACATTGCCTTAAATGTTTATTCTTATTTATGAAAGTTTCCGCTATATTGTTATCCTTACTGGGCATTTGAGCTCACCCCTTTTCTATGTTTTATTTTTCCCAGGATGTGAAGAAGTAAGTTATGAATGACTTGCAGGGATTTTATGAGGGGTTAATAGTGTGGATTGTGGAAACATTATGTTGTTGTAGTAGTTTTTCATTTTATGATGTAATGTAAAACTTATGAATATATCTAGTGTTTCCAAGGTTACTAAACCAATCGGTCTTTCGAGATTTGGTCTTTCTTGTGATCATGCCAATGTTATGTAATAATGCACCGACTCTGGGTAACTGGGGTCGGGGCGTTACAGTTGGTATCAGAGGAAGTTTAGTACAAACCTTGGAAGCTAGATTTAGATAAACTCTGATTAGAGCACGTAGAACTAAGATGAACTTTGAGGATTAGTATAGAAGAACTTCCTAGAATTTTGGTATTGTAGAGATTTTGTGAGTTTTCCAAGAAATACATCCCTGTCTGGATACGAGCAGGTAGAGGCGGCTCTGGCACAGATGTATCTAGGGGTAAAACCCGAAAACACCGCTTTGAGCTAGACTCGAACGGGAACTGGTGCACAACAATGGGCCTTACTGCACTCTTGGTTACGACACTCCCGGGGGATATGCTTAGGATAACTCTCATTTTCTTTACAAATCATTTTGAAGGGATTATGAGTATATACTTCCTCAAAGAAAACATTATTATGATTATGGATTATATCCATAAATAGTTCAATTTATGTTAAGTGTTTTATAAGTATGGGATTATGTATTTTGATTCATAAACTGATCTAGGTTATGCCATTGTTTAGAAATGGCGCCTAGTGGAAGAAATGGAAACCGTATCAATGCACGCACTCCATGTAGGGATTTCCCTCCTGCTCAAGATAATTATAGTGGGGCTGGTGATGCAGCTGGTGCTGATCAGCTAATCACCATACTGGGACAACTTACTCAGGTTATGAATAATAACCTTACCCGTATGGAGCACCCTGATCCGCAGCGTGGAGGATCAATGTTAGATCGATTCATGAGGCAACAACCACCAACGTTCAATGGGAATACAAATCCCTTAGTAGCTGAACAATGGATATTTTCCCTAGAGAAAATATTTCAGGCTTTGGGGAGCAGTGAAAGGGAAAAAGTTATCATGGCAGTTTACCGCCTCACTGGAGATGCTGATCAATGGTGGTCATTGATTCAGAACATGAAGGAAGATGATGAAGTATCAAATATGGAATGGAGGGAGTTAAAAGATCTGTTTTTAGAAAAATACTTCCCTCGTGACCATCGAGCAGATATGGAAAGGCAATTTCTGAGTCTGAGATAGAAGGAGGATGAGAATGTCACAAAGTATGAGGCTAACTTTACAAGGTTAGCGAGGTATGCTGGAGATTATATTCTCAACCCAAGAAGTATGATTGATCATTTCTTTGATGGGTTAAAACCATTTCTCCGTCGAGCGTTAGTCTCACAATCCTTTTCATCGTACGAAGACATTGTCTCATGTGCTATCAAGACCGAAAAGGAATTCTCTAAGTCTTATGACTTTAAAGCAAAGCAAGAGAAGAAGAGACCTGCTGATCAATCTGGGAATGGAAATAAGGGGAAGAAGGGAAAGGTTGAATATCCATCTTGTGGTAAATGCGGGAAAAAACATCCTGGTACTTGCTTGAAGGGAATGGGAGTCTGTTACAAGTGTGGTGAAAAGGCCACCAAGCTCATGATTGCAAGGGGAAGAAGGAAGCTACCAACGTTCAGGGCTACAATTGCAGGGAGATGGGGCATTATGCAAATGCATGTCCTAAGAGTCAGGAGAACTTACCTCAGAAAAGTCCAAGGGATCAAGGCCAGGCTTATGCTATCACTACTGCAGAGGTAGAAGCTCCGAAAGACGTGGTGGCAGGTAATTTAATGGTTTCCTCAAGTTTAGCAAATGCATTATTTGATTCTGGATCATCGCATTGTTTCATATCTTCCCAGTTTGCTAAGAAAATTAGATATTTCCAATTTGATTTAATAAGGGAGTTGTCAGTTAAAACTCCTAAGGGAAGTATCGTTGCAACAAAGTTTTGTGAATCAGTCCCCATTAGAGCACATAAATTTTCTTTATCTGCTGATTTCATCGTCATACCTATGATTGAGTTTGATATAATCCTCGGTATGGACTGGCTTTCGGACTATGATGCGAAGATTTATTGTAAGAAGAAAGAGGTTACGATTCTTGATGATAATGATAAGGAGCACCTTATTTTTAGAGCAGAATCGTCACCACCTAATTCTTATTTAGATCCACCCCCAGTAGCTCAACTTAATTCAATTATTAGGGAGGAAGAGAATGAAATAACTGTCGGTGAGGAAAGGAATGTTCAAATAGACGATGTACCTGTTGTGAAAGAATTTGTAGATGTATTTCCGGAAGATTTACCTGGACATCCTCCAGAACGAGAAGTTGAGTTTTCTATTGATTTGATTCCTGGATCAAGGCCTATATCGAAGACCCCTTATAGAATGGCCACTGTAGAGTTAGTCAAACTAAAGAAACAACTAGAGGAATTGAGTAATAAGGGATTTGTTCGCCCTAGTGTTTCTCCATGTGGAGCCCCTGTTCTTTTTGTTAAAAAGAAAGATGGATCTATGATGTTATGTATCGACTACAGGGAGATCAATGCTATAACGATAAAGAAAAAGTATCCCCTTCATCATATTGATGATTTATTTGACCAACTTCATGGAGCTCAATACTTTTCAAAGATTGACCTTCGATCTGGATACCATCAGTTGTGTGTGAAGAAGGAAGACATTCCGAAAACAGCATTTCGAACCAGGTACTAGCATTACGAGTTTACTGTAATGCCGTTTGGATTGACTAATGCACCCTCTGTATTCATGGATCTGATGAATAGAGTTTTCAAGGAGTATCTCGATGAATTTGTGGTCGTATTTATTGATGATATTCTGGTATACTCCAAAACCTACGAAGATCATGAAAATCACTTGCGCATTATCTTGAAGACTCTGAGGAGACATGAATTATATGGGAAGTTTAGCAAGTTTGAATTCTGGCTTCAGGAGATTTCTTTTCATGGCCATATTGTCTCTAAAGATGGAATCTCTGTTGATCCTTCTAAGACCAAGGAAATCCAAGAATGGCCATCACCTACGAGTATAACTGAGGTACGTAGTTTTATTGTTTTGGCAGGTTATTATCGACGTTTCGTCCAGAATTTTGCCCGATTGGCTAACCAATTAACGAAGCTCACACGTAAAGGGGTTAAATTTGTTTGGACAAAAGAGTGTGAAGAATGTTTCGAAGAACTGAAGAGAAGATTATCCAATGCTCCTATATTGACTCTACCATCGGGGAATGATGGGTTCGTTATTTATAGTGATGCATCGAAGAAAGGACTTGGCTGTGTCCTTATGCAGAATGATAGAGTTATTGCCTATGCATCACGACAGTTGAAAATTCATGAACAAAACTATCCTACTCATGATCTCGAGTTAGCAGCAGTGATCTTTGCTTTGAAGATATGGAGGCACTACCTCTATGGTGAAAAATGTGAGATTTATACTGATCACAAGAGTTTGAAGTATATTTTCTCACAAAAAGAACTCAACATGAGGCAAAGGAGATGGCTTGAATTACTCAAGGATTATGATTGTACGATACACTACCACCCAGGGAAGGCAAACAAGGTGGAAGATGCTTTGAGTAGAAAAGACCATGGAGTTTTGAACAATATGAGAATTGAAAGAGATCCAATATTCATGGATCTAGTGAAGATGGACATGGGAATAACCAGGGAAGGTGAAACATCAATGATTTTTCAAATGGTTTCCAAACCATCTTTACTAGAAAGGATTAAGAGTTCTCAGACCGATGATGAAGAATTCCAAAAGAAGATTAAAGCTGTGAATGATGGGAGATTGAGAGACTTTGTGTATGAATATGTAATTTTGAAAATCGGGAAGAGACTTTGTGTTCCCAATATACCTGATCTAAAAAGGGAATTGCGGGATGATGCTCATAGTTTCAATTTCTCTATACACCCTGGGAGCACCAAAATGTATAGAGATTTGAAGGAACATTTTTGGTGGGACAACATGAAGAGGGAGATTACTGATTTTGTGTCAAGATGTATGGTTTGTCAACAAGTGAAAGCTGGAAGGAAACAGCCTGGAGGAGTCATGCAACCTCTTCACATACCGGAGTGGAAATGGGACAATGTTACGATGGACTTTGTCATGGGGCTACCAAAGACTCCTAGAAGGAACGATGCAATATGGGTTATTGTTGATCATCTTACCAAGACATCACATTTTCTTGCTATAATATAAGATCTACCCCTGGAACGTCTAGCAAGACTATATATTAATGAAGTTGTGAGACTTCATGGAGTACCCCTATCGATTGTTTCTGATCGTGATCCCCGTTTTACTTCAAGATTCTGGAAAAGTCTTCAGAAATCCCTGGATATTGAACTTCATTTGAGCACTGCTTACCACCCTCAGACAGACGGACTATCAGAACGGACTATTCAAACCTTATAAGACATGTTTAGAACTTGCTCACTTGACTTTCAGGGTATGTGGGATCAATATTTACCTTTGGTAGAATTTTCCTATAACAATAGCTTCCATTCGAGTATTCAGATGGCACCATATGAAGTTTTATACGGAAAGAGATGTCGTACACCAACCTGTTGGGATGACGTTGGTGAAAGAAAACTTGTAGGCCCAGAACTGGTGGAGGAAATGGTGGAAAAGGTGAAAGTAATCCAAAATCACATCAAAGCAGCTCAAAGTAGGCAGAAGAGCTATGCCGATAATCGAAGGAAGGATTTGGAATTTCAAGTCGGTGATCATGTTTTTCTGAAGGTATCTCCGTGTAAGGGAGTCATACGTTTTGGTAAGAAAGGTAAATTGAGTCCCAGGTACATCGGACCTTTCGAAATTCTAGAACGAATTCGGGTTGTAGCTTACCGATTGGCAATGCCTCCAAGTCTCTCCAAAGTTCACGATGTGTTCCACGTATCTCTATTGAGGAAATACATGCCTGATCCGACGCATGTACTCACCTGTGAGGAATTAGAACTTGAACCCGATCTGTCTTTGCGAAGAGCCCGTCAAGATTCTTGATACGAGAGAACAAGTGTTGAGAAACCGGACGACGCGTCTGGTAAAAGTTTTGTGGAGAAACCATAAGATGGAAGAGGCAACGTGGGAACCCGAGGAACTTATGATGAAGAACCACCCGAGTATTTTTATGCTGTAATACCCTAGAAATTTCGAGGACGCAATAATTTTAAGGAGGGGAGAATGTAACACCCCAATCTTCTACGGTACGCTTCACTTTGAATAATGTGATAGCGTGTGTTGTACGCAACACCAAGTTCTAACACACCATAACTAATCAAACTAGCCGTTATGAATAGTAATACCTACTTTTTGAAATTATATATATTTTATATTTGAAAATGGACTTCATTTTTGGATTCGGAATATCGAATTTAGCCTAAGGTGAAATTTTGGTACATTTCGGATAACTTTCATATTTTGATGAATAGTGAAAATTACTAAGTTTTAATTAAAAACAACTTTTTTAATCAAAATAATTAATAGTGATAAATAATGAATTTGGGTGGTTTTAAAGTATATTTAGAATAGATTTTTACCATTTAATATAATGTTGGTCATTGGACATAATTTTACAATTAAACCGAACATAAACGAGTGTCAATCTTTTGATAGTTATTATCTCTTAAAAACACGCTTTTTGTTTTGACAGCGGGAATTAATTTTAAATGAATTTCTGCCACTTCTGTGTTTTGAATTTAGGAAAATGAATTCCATATTTGGAATAAGGATGTTCAAATTGTGTAAATAGGTAACTTTTATTTTTAGACAGTTTGAATAATTATTGCGGTAAATATTTTATTTACCATGGTTAAGGGTAAATCCGGTATATAAGGGTTAAAAAATAATATTATAATAATACTAAATTACCCTAAAATGTGTCTTAACCCTATTGGTTGAAACATGGTCGACCATGGGAATCTTTGGGTCTATTTTGGGACCCCATGGATCCACTTGTAAGTGATAATGACACTTTATTTTAATTAAGTTAAAATGAATACAAAAATGACACAAGCATATATCTTTTAGTAAACCAATTGTTACATAGGGTTATATATGTTGGATATTAGATTATATTTATTCATTAGAAAGATAAAAAGATTTCCTACATAATGATATTTTATTTATAATTTTTAGACGTTAAATAATTTATTTTATTTATGACACAATGATGATGCAGTAATTACTATAATAGTGAAAAATTAAAATAATTTATATTATAAATACCCAAATAAATATAATATGAAACTTTTAATGAATTAAACTAATTTTCTAGGATAATATGATATATTTGGATTGATTTAATTGACTTTTATCGAAGAAATCAATCTGTTATGAGTTTCACAAAAATCAACTATTGAATAGTGTCAAAATTGACATAAAAGAGTTCTTAAAACAAATATTATATTATTAATTGATATTAAATTCCTAAAAATATAAGGTTCGGGCAAGAGACTTATATCATGATAGGTTCATCATTAATGTACCACTTGGGGGTCTCTTGGATGTATATAGTAAGTTTATTAACAATATTATATAAAAATACAAAGAGACATTGTAAAAGTGAAACTAATTAACTTAGAGTTAATACTTAAAGATAAGGTTAATATAAGTACCCAAACCTGTCTAAATTCTATTGGTTGAGTGGTTTTCGACCTATCCCCACCTTAACCTTTGAATAATAAGCTTTGGAGCCATTAGAAACCGAATATGACTTTATTATAAATTAATATTTCTAGCTTTTCCAAAGGTGCCCCTCACCCCTCTTATAAAAGGGCACTCCTCCTTATCATTTCTTCACACCTTCAAAGACTTTTTTTTCGGCCAAACTATGCCCAAATACTCTCCCAACATCCCTCACTACAACCTAGAGGCCTTAGTTTGATCAGAAAGCCAACCTAAGGAGCCCTTTTGATCAAATCAAAAGGAAGAACCCGAAGAAGAGGTAATGATTTCACCACCCTTCTCCGAGTTCATTTCTTCTTCCACTTCTTCTTCCTTTGTTATTACCATTATAAAATAATAACTCCAGTATGTCACATATACTGTGATGTTATTATAAATATGGTACAACCATATTCAGTATTCTATCCACCCTTTGAATAACATGTCACCATATGTGCGTACGTACGGACTACCGTCTCCACGTCGTGGTGTAATTGTTATTCAATATAATATAATTTGGATGGGTATAATAATGATGTGTAACTCATGTAAATAATAAATATAACATGTTAATGATTCTGTATATTTGATATACCATCCATTTATATATTATTTTAATATCAAAAGAATGATATTGTCGCTCGTGCGTACGTACGGACTACCGTCTCCACGAACGCGATGAGATTCATTCTCCATCGTATCCATTCAAGTATAATTATCATTTGATGATTTAAAAATGATGTTTAAGGACTAGATATCATTATGGATATGAATAAGATACAACAACCATGGCGTATGTAACAAATCATATAAAAGAAAATGAGTAAGTTAACTCCCGAAACGATGATAATTCTAAGATATTATTAACAAATCAATGTTAAAAGATCATATATGATATCATATTATTATATATGATTCTTGTATAATTTAATAACAACTATTTCACCATTATACAGGAGGTTAACCTACCCCAACCAAGGAAAAGTGCAAGGTAAGGGTTTACTTTACAATCTCTTCATTATCCGAGGTTGTTTATACGTAATAATCTACTGGGATCTCTTTATCATCCACATCCATGTTTCTTAAAAATGTATTTCAAAACATTTTTACTATTTACTAGAATATGATTTAATGTCATTTATACCCTTTTTGACTTTTATAAGTGGTTTATAAAGGAATCTTTTGATCGTTTTCAAAACAAGGTCCTTTTTAACCTTTTCGACAGAATTAAGGTAAGAATGTTTTTTTAAACTTATACGGCGGGTGCAGCTATTTTCCGCCATTATAAAATCTTCAAAGCTTCCCTTACAAGCTTATAAGAATATTTTCAAAGAAAATGTTTTATTTTATATGTATCTTAAATGATTTCAAAATAAAATGAGATATTTCTTTTAAAAGATTTTTGATTTCATCTATGTCAACATCCTTTGATGGATTTTAAGATTATTTGAAGTTGATTTATTATGATACAAAACTTCTATATTGTATTGAAGGTTTTGTGATATGTATGACTGTGGATGTGCTATTTTTATACCATTCATAGTTTATGGTGAAACTATTGACATTTTGTATGCTAGTTTTAATAAGAATGTTTATGTTATGTTTAAACCTTTTCATATGGGAATGCATTGGACTTAATATGTGACGGGTGGAGCCCGCTATAGCTCCTCGATGCATCGGTAGGTCTCATGAGACAAACTAGTGTCTTGGCACAAGGCCTTGACAAAATATTATTTGTAGTCTTGGCACGAGGCATTGGCTATGTGGTTATGATAGTCTGGCATTATGCATTCCAACATTATGAAAGTGGTTATTGATTTTTGCATGTGATTATTCGATTAGTAGAATATCCATGTAAATAAGTAAATGGCATTATTTCATTTTATTTATGCCATACCATGTTGAAAGTTCATATTTAAAAGGCTTTTGTTTTAGTTATACATTGGCTTAAATGTTTATTCTTATTTATGAAAGTTTCCGCTATATTGTTATCCTTACTGGGCATTTGAGCTCACCCCTTTTCTATGTTTTATTTTTCCCAGGATGTGAAGAAGTAAGTTATGAATGACCTGCATGGATTTTATGAGGGGTTAATAGTGTGGATTGTGGAAACATTATGTTGTTGTAGTAGTTTTTCATTTCATGATGTAATATAAAACATATGAATATATCTAGTGTTTCCAAGGCTACTAAACCAATCGGTCTTTCGAGATTTGATCTTTCTTGTGATCATGCCAATGTTATGTAATAATTCACCGACTCTGGGTAACTGGGGTCGGGGCGTTACAGGTGTCCACATTTTTTCAGAAATACATTTTTAAAGGGGAAATTAATGTATGCATTACACATTCATAGATTATTTAATAAATAAGTATCTTTAGTAAATATCTGTTTTATTATCTATGATTCACACATATGCATGGGAATGTAGAGAAAATTATGGGTGATCTCATAATTATATATTTCACCAATGAATTGGCTAATATTTAGTATATTAATATATCATTTTTGGGGAGGGGTGTACCTTATTCCTTTATAGTACATTTTCCACCATTATGTCCATTTGTATTTTCATTGACCTATGTTAATGATGAATAATTTTTGTTGTTTCCATGTTTTTGATGTTATGATTATCATGCTATATCAAGGCTTGTCATTCATATTTCTCTATGAATCGTTATGTTTCCTTCAATAAAATGTATTATTATATTCATAATATTCCATGTGTATTCCTATAATTTGATTTATGTATTACCATTTTCATTTGTATTTATATAGTTTATCAAATGAAATTGTATTCTGAAGCATGTTAAATATGTTTCCAGTAATTACATTGTGATTATTTTTAAATTTTTTAATGCAATTTACCTAAGTCACAAAAAACATGACAATTTGATATATCCTGTTATCTAAATTGTAAATGTAAATAATTAAATCATTTTTTATTGTTTAATATTTATAAGGGCTATTATAGTTGATATAAGAAGATAGGTTTCGATATATCTTGGAATAAGATTGTAAAATTAATGGAATCTCTATAGAGATAATACAAAGTATAAGAACATGTACTATGTTTTTTGTTAGTATAAAATATGTGTTTTATCAAGGAAATATATCCTTGTCTAGATACAATAATTGTATTTGGTTTTATCATAGATGTGCCTATGAGTAGTAACTATATCATGGTTTCCTGGTCCTAACTCGGTGTAACCTTGTACACGACAGTGGCATTTACATCACATGTGGTTTGACACACCCAAGGGGCTTACATTGTTAATTCATAATATCAATATGCGTCATTATGAATGGAGTAAAAAAAATTCCCCTAAGATTATTTTTTATGAAATAAATAATAGATAAAATATATTTAAGAATATATATTCATAAGTTAATGAAAAAAAAGTATGCTATAAGTTATACTCTTAATGTCAATAAATTACAATTTTTTGGTTTCAAAGATAAATGCACTTGTCCTTCCATTTCCTGATCATATAGCCAGTGGCCAAATATATGATGAATTGGGATTAAAATTAATGATAATGGGAATGTGATTACTATCCTATGTAGATTCCTATCATGATTGGATAATTAATTACAAGCATTTTTATGATACACTCTTAGTTGAATTAGTTTTTTAATAGAAAAATAGTTCAAGAGCTATGTCTAACATCCAACCCATCCCCCTCCCAAGAGAGAACAATTTGTAATTTAGATCTTCATGAATCAAGGGCTCCTACATTCAATGGGCCCTCTTATACATTAATCGAGGAACAGTGGATCAACTCCATTGAATATATTTTCTCCATTATTCAACCTTATGATAAGAGATATTGTTTTGGGGTGTTTATCATATGTATGGTGAAGTAGGTCAGTAGCAGTCTTAAATCAAAAATATAAATTTTGAGGAACATTTCTAATAAATGGCATTGAAATATTTTTTGAAAATTATTTTTGATAAATATATTCCTGCCACTATAAATAATATAATTTAAAAGGGATTTCCATTCCATCAAGAAAAAAAGATGAAAAATATATCATGATATATGAGGAAAAAATCTAAATGATTTCATTATATGCCTCATGTTTGGTCATAACCCATACTGAATGGTTGACAACTGCTTTTGTGGTCGATAAATCTCATGGTTATAATGGTTATAAGAAGAGTAATGATGATTTCAATTTTGTAATTCTTAAAGAGAGATATAATGGTGCCAAGAAAAATCATCATCCAACTTGCTAATTGTGATGAAAAACCCACCCTATAAATTTCCAGAAGTGGATAAAGAAATGGTTTGGCTGGGAGAAGGAAGGGAACCCATCCGGTGATAACCTATAAGAGAAACGTACTACTATAATGGATGATTTTAATTTTATGGTCATCCTTTAGTGTATTTTTCATTGCAAAAAATACATTAAACCATGGAATATATCCACCCAATTTTCTATGGTATGTGTTTTTGGATACAACCAACATCCTCATAAACAACCAGGTTACTCTTTTTCTATCACAACCACCTATGTGAATCTAGAAAAAAAAGTAGTGATAGGTATTCTAGTTATTAATTATATAATATATAACACAATTTTTTTGAACATTCTTTCATATAATAAATTTTTAGTAGTACAATACAAACATCACCAAAAATCAAGAATGTAGAGTTATCAGTGAGACATGGAAAATAACGATATTATTACCACGCAAGTATATAACATCTCCCTTAAAATATTTTTAGATGAAAATTCCCAGATAACCTTTTAATTACCCATTTGGTGTAATGTGATATATTTTTGGCCATGGATTGTCTTTCCCTATATATAGACAACATAAATAGACGTGATAAACAAATCACTCTCTATATATTGAATTGAGCACCGATTCTGTACAAGTGAATGGAGGAAGATGAATCTTATTTTGAACAATAATATCAATAATGCATATTTTTAAACAATGAGAAATAATATATTAATCAAATTAGTGAGTATATGGAAACAATAATTCTTTAAGACATGTCCATTTTGAGGGAATACGCTGATGTATTTTCAAAGGAATTTCTAGGCCATCCTCCCAGATGGGATGTAGAACTTCTAATCGATCATATATATGGGGTATTACATTATCCAAGACACATTATAGAATATATGTTGTGAATCATGAGGAAATGAGGAAGCAACTATATGAGAATCTGTATAATGGTTTCATATGCCCAAGTGATTTACTGTGGGGTACATAATCCTATTTGTTAAGAAAAAAAATGGGTCAAATAGCCTTTTCATCGACTATAATAAGCTTAAAAACATCATGATAAAAAATTATTATTGTCTCCTTATATTTATGAAGTGTTTAATTAACTACATGGATCACAATAATTATCCAAGATGGATCTATGCAGGGGATATTTTCATGTTTGGGTGAAGAAGGAGGATACCTACACGACTACTTTTCAAACAAGGTATGGGCACTATGACTTCATAGTGATTCGTTTCAGACTCACTAAATCTCTAGAAATATTAATTGACCTGGTTGATAGTGTATTTATGGATTACATTGAAAAAATTATAGATGTATTTATAGATGATATTAAAATATACCCCAAAAGAAAGGAGGATCATCAGGAGCATTAGAACACTATGATAAATACATTAAAAATGATATGTTTTAATCAATGGAAAACAAGTTTGATTTATAGTTTAATGATGTATCATGCTTCATGAAAATCATCATAATAATTGGGATATCTATAGACCATTATATTATATAATAAATTTAATTATTGTAGATGCCAACATATGTGACATATTTATATAGATTCCTTGAGATTGGTGAGCATTTTTTCCAATTTGTGAGAAATTTCAATGTATTTTAAAACACTCATACCAAGGTAATATTGGAATTTGTTAATTTTTCATGGAATAAATAATGTTAAGTGATCATAAAAGGGTTTACAATGATTATATCATGATGAATATGCTCAAACTACCGAAAATATATATAATATTACGATATTAATTGATTCTTCAAAAAAGGGCATGGTCTACGTATTGATGAAAAATGAAAAAGTCATTATCTATGATTCAATGTGGTTAACTGTCCATTAGAATTACTATGCAACTCATTATTGGGAGAAGGATATAGTTCATTTTTCTTTATAAATTTAGTGGTATTATCTCTATGGTGATAAGGGTTAAATATATTTGGATCACAAAATTCTCCAGTTTATATTCACACAAAAAGAGTTAAATCTGTTCCAATGAAGATGGTTAGATATGTTAAAGAATATGTCATCTTAGTCCAATAAAATCATTAAAAAGTGGATAATGTGTAATATTCTAAAAATTTAGATATTTTTTCATTTATAAAAATTGGGATGGATAGAATCTTATTATAAATGGAATGGATGGACTTTTTGATTTTAAATAAAGTAACATCATCAATCAGTTCAAATATGTTTACTCAACATTCTATTTTGGATATGTTAAAAGATGGTCAAAGTGTCTATGTAGTAATTTAAGAAGAAATTTTATTCTATAAAGAAATGAAAATCCATTGTTTTTAAATTAAATGATGAAGTTGTCATGATAATTTCGTGAGGACTTTGTAAGTCATCAAATATTTAGTTAATGACTGAGATGTTGGATTATTCACATAAATCAAACATCTCCATAATACAAGGAAGCATAAATATGTATTGAGGTATCAATTAACACTATTGGTTAGATAGTATAATGAATAACATTAGAGAATAACCAAAATGTCCTTAATGTTATCAAGTGAAAGTAGAAAAGAAGTCTACGTGGTTGATACATCCAATACTATGACTACATAGATATGGGAAAACATAACAATATAATTTTTTCACTAATATTAAAATGGAATAAAAAGGCAATGATTCTATATGTATTGTTGTGAATAATCATCCAAATACTTGAAAATAATTGATATATGATAGGATTCTCACTGGATCCACTTGCAATGATATACATCACGGATGTGGTTAGGCATCATGGTGTTCCACTTTCAATTATACCAAATCAAGATAAAAGATTTACCACTATGTTCTGAAAGAGTATGTAGAAAACTCAAATTAATGGTTGAACATAATCATGTGATATCACCCTCAAACATAGGGACAATATTAGATAAGTACCTAGGAACTTGTGGGCATGTTAAGCGCATTATAATTAGACATGAAAATAATATCGGGTCATCATTTTCATCGGCACGAGTTAAATTAAATCAATAGTTTCTAATCGTGAATCCAGATGAATACCAATTATTCCTTACTTTATAAGAGGATTAGAACATCCATGTGTTTGAATAATGTTGGGTAATTAAAAATTCATGTTGTTGAAAAGGTCAACTAAATGTTGGAAAAGGTCAAGACCATTCAGTAGCACATAAAGGCTGCTCAGAATCGACAAAATAGGTATGATGAAATCATTCGTGAGACATTGAGTATTATGTATGAGGCATGATACTTCTCTACACATCCCCACAGAAGTATGTGATGATATTTTTGAAGATAAGAATGCATATTACAATAAACATCAGCCTCTTTGTGATCCTTGATCGCATCAAAGTGGTTTCTAATCATCTTACACTCTCACCAAACCAATATAATTTTCATGATATATTCCATATATCACTATTTATATAGTAAATACCTAAACAATCACATGTAATAAATTCAACATTTGTTCCATTAGGGAATGATCATTCTTATGAGGAGAAGACTATGAGTATCTTACTTCATAGATAAATGGTTATAAATAATAATACAATTCACATAGTGAAATTGTTATAGAAAAAACACTTATTTTAATAATGGAAATGGGAACCAGAGTAAGTGATGAGACTAAATTACCCTAATTTATTATAATGGGTTTAAATTAAAAGTTCTAGGGTGATATTTCACAATGTAGTAAGATATTAATGACCAAAACTATTATAAATAATATTGTCTTATGATTTAATTTTTTATTATGTAATATAGTTATAGAAAAAATATCTATGTGTATTGTTTTATTGTATCCAATTTTATTTGAGATCCAATTAAGAACCATTACCATTGATAATATACTTTTAAAACAGTGGTCACATGATTACCCTAAATATATGGCCATAACGATTCAAATTGGCACAGACAAAAGAAGTGATGACATCATCCAATGGAATTGTACCCTATAAAGCACATTTATGAGAGATTCAGATGGATATAGAATCAATGAAAATTTTAGTTAATGATACCCAATATGATATCTAACAACTTATCATGAGGGAATCCATTTACAAAAAAAATTCAATCTCAATGAGAACACAACCCAAAAAATGTTTACCGAACAGACCAATGATACTATTATCATCATGCACCTTACTATTATAGAATATGACATTGTAATATTGTGATAACTATCAAGACCCTAATATTATGAATATATATATTTAATTGGATAATGAATATATTATAATGTTTTATTTTTTTTATTAATTAATGATTTTATTTTGAATTAATTAGTCAATAAATGTATTTTTGTGTGATATTAACATTCAATTAATGGAATTATATTCAAAAAATTATGGATTATTTAAATAAAATATTAGTTTAAAAAAACTTATTACTAAATAAGTTTTTTAAATTATAAATAGCCATATAATTTTAATGATGTGAAATGTACATTTTGTAAGGGTCAAAATTTATTATAATCAAAAAACATATAAATTGTTAATAAATATCAAATATTATATTAAAAGATAAAATTAAAATATTTAGTGAATTATTTAGATAAAATAGATATTATATTTGGAATCAAAACGTTCAAAATATATAGTGGTTATTTTTTCATAATTATTCAAGACCATCAATTTTTGGGACAAAAAATTAATATTTTAAAAATATATGGTGTGTTTTTTAAAATAATAATTACCCGAATTGAAGTAATAAATAATATAATGGGGATAGAAATCCAAATATATGTTAATCCCTTAAAATAAAATAATTTTTTCGAATTTTTTTTTATTTTATAATTTCATTATGAATCCTCCAATGTATCTGAAATATATTATGATTTTAAATTTATTTCATTAAAATATTCGGTCTATTATACATTATAATTGGTAATATTGTAATATGTTAGTCCCATTTAAAAATAAAAATTATTAAAACCTACCCACATTTGATAAATCATGTTGTGGGTTTTGGTTTTTAATATTTTACTATAATGAGTATAAAACCTATGTTTGTGAATTTCTAATAAATTACACCTCATTTCCTATGTAATCCCACAAAATCAAGAACTTCGCTTTAATAAAAATATTTAGATCACAACCTTACTATAACCTCCACCCGAGAGAATCCACCATACTGCCCCCAGATAGCATGAATTCTTATTTCCGGCTTTTGGATCCACACACACATGTAAGGGTTATTTCCTTTTTCATCTTTATCCCAGTTCTTTTATCTTGTTCTGCCATATTATTTTATATATATAATTATAGGGTATGTTTTCTCACCTCCCCATTCAAACCATATTTTTTTTGAAAATAATTATTTACAATATTCTCTCTCATTAAGGCCTCCCATGTACACCCATTACAATGATGAAATTTCTTATGCATAATTTATATGCATTATTTTTTTCATGCTTATTTATAATCATATGCCTTATTTTTTTAATTATTTATTTTTGTAATTTTTTTTACCGGTACCTATTACACTTCATATCATTTAAAAAAGGTTAACAGTAACATTTCACCTTGATCACCAAATTTTATTATTTTCTTAGTGATGTTGTTATGCTGCAGAATTTACACAAAATATTTTCATGCCATTCCAATTGTGTAATAAATATGATACCCATTATATATCAATGGTTTTCAATTTTATGCAGGCAAAAAAATTTATTATGGACTGACATGAATTTCTTCCACAACCCAGTATCGTTGAAGAAATTATGACAACTAATGAATCCACATTTTATTATCTATGTGGCACACATAAGGTTTGGAAAAAGATGAATGTGACGTGTTTGCCCAGAAATATATAGTTGTCCAATGCGGTGGTTAATGTTTGGTATCATGATATATCATTTTGGGATAGTGTATCCCAAATTCCATTTTAGTTGTTTTTCCACTATAATGTCTTGTTGGTTTATCCATTACTTCTGTTTGTGATGTTGTGTCCTTAGTTTTTTCCAAATTTCCCAAGTTATAGTTTTCATGATAAATAATTCCTTATTATTCATGTTTCTCTATATCTCATTTATTTTCCTTGTATAACACTTATTATTATCCTCATGTTAATTCTAATATTTGGATTTATGACTCACCCCTTTCTATTGTTTTCCCATGTTTTCCAATGCATGATTATGCTCAATATTGATAAAGGGGTTTTCAATATTGATGTACAATTCATGTTTAATTTTTTAATTAATTATATATAGTTCCCAATGATACAATAAATATCATTAATTAGGGTTATATTAAATAAAAATTTATTAAAATTAATCATGTATTATTGTTTAATATTGATACAGTTTTTCATAATAATACTCATTGAGGACAAAAATCATGTTCGAAGAAAAAAGGTAATCAACAATGAAACTTGATTCATTCCAAATAAACATAATTAAAAATATAAGAAAATCTTCGAAAAATGGTTTAGTGAATGGGAATGTGAGAAAATATCTCACCAATGTTCTTCCAAAAAATTACCAAAAGATGATTTATAGAGTCACCTTAAACATTGATTAAGAAAAAAGGACTCCTCAAATAACCATGAATAAACAAAAAACCATATATGGACAAAATAAGACATCTAGGTTTATAATATAGGAAAATGGATAACTAATGGGGATATTAATTTAGTAATAACCCTTAATACCTAAGGGAAAAATTTGAATGTATTACATTTTAATAATTGGTACCATTTGGATGTACAGTTCTGAACACCATGCTTTCACCACTTTTTATAGAGGGGAACAGGTCGCATGGTTTTCTAGGGAGAACTCATATTTTCAAAAACCATTTGGAAGCCATGTGTTTTTATCTATCATAGTATTTATTGTTTCAAATACCCCATTTCAATGGGTTTTTAACTTTTCACCATACCTATATATGTTGCATGGTTAAGGGGAATAGTTAGAACTTATCATGAACCATCCATGTTCTTCATTAATGTGTGGATTCTTTTTAAAAGTCATTATTATATGAAATAAATAATAACTCCTGATATATGTTATAAACTAGGGAAAACATCAATTAATAATATTAATTTTAAAAAAAATCAACATATAACCAGGGAGGAACCTCCACAAACCCTGAGCTTCATAAAATCTCCCCACCATTTAATATCTCATCCACGCACATTATATTGATGAACCACTAATATTCCTATGTAAACAGATCAGTCCAACAAGATGACAAATCCACCTCCTTCTCCCATGTTTCGGCCTGAAAGTTAGCAAGATACCTTGAAACTATATAATGGAATCATCTTAACCCACAAATCATTATCAGTATGATTTATAAGATGAAAAGATGATCGTCAAATAATTAATTATCATCAAGCATGACCTGAAAAAAAATTATCATGTAAATTTATTTGGTTTGACACATCTGAATTAATTAAACATTAAAAAACAATCCATACCAATATATAAAAATGAAAATGAAATCAATATTCGACTGTTTTAATCCTCATTACAAACTCAAATGACCCAACATTCCACATTACCAACATGCCATGTCACGAATTCCTATGATGAAACAATCTCAATGGAATATATGAAACACATGGTCAGAAACTATAATATAAAGTAGCCACTGACTCCAGTTAGTTTACAATTTTTTCTAATCTTGTATTTAAATATATGCTTCCAAATAAACTGAACGTGATTCGATGTATCATTCCCATGAATCAATCATAAAAACATTGATTCATCGAGGTTGACCCAATATATGGGTGATCTACATGGCTCTCTATATAGCCCCTCATATAGGTCAATATGAATAATAACACAATCACTGTATTCCTAGGATAACTAAAAAGTTGCAATTAATTATCACACATATCACCAAATACTTGAAAGCATTCCCTCAACATGTCCTCTTACACTTGAAAAGTAAATTCGTATTTTCCATCGATCACTTTTTGTGGGTGAAAATTTATTCTATGAATCACCTTAGTGCTAAGAACCTTCAAAAACCCTTTAATGAAGAAAGAATAAAAACATCGATCTTGATATAATAATATATTATATGTCACCCTATATAAATTCATTATCTCTTTAAAAATAATGTCACCCAAATGGTAGAATGTAAAGGTCAACCAAGTTAGTAATTAATATGTAACCATTGATAACTGATACAAAATTAACAATATTTCACCAATATTCCATTTAATAATTAGGTTAAATACAATGCAATTAATTTTACAACCATCTATCATTCATTTTATAATTGGAATATTATGTAATGGTACAATGGTTCATTAAATTTTGTAATTTACCTATTTACAGGTGTAACATCATATTATAAAACCTACAATATCAATTTTTATTCTCAATAAACAAATATGTATTTAACATTGAAAGTATATATTAATAAAACTAGGGTTTCCCCCCTTATTTTGGGATGAAAATTATGCATCGTCTCTTTCTATATATAATTATCCATGAAAACATTCCCACAAATAGGAATAGCTTCATCCTCATCAATAGTCCAATTGGATGATGTATCTCACCTTAAAAAATGATTGTATACATTACAATTCATGAATAATAATATTAAATCCAATTAACACGGGTCAAAATAGAGGCCACAATAAAAAAAATTAGTTTTATCTAATCAAGCTCATCTTGTAAGGATATATTAATTTCCACTTACCTATCCATCATATTAAATATTGAATAAGAATCCTTTGCAACTTCGGTCTGAATATTCTATCATAATATATCTATAACATTGTTTCCCCTCCTCAACATATATTCCAGATCAATTTCAATATAATTAATGTACTCGTCTTATATAAATATATAATTATTAAAATCATGTTGTTAAAAGATATAATTAACATTATTATGATCATTATAAACAACATATTATCACCAAGAAGATAACACTGCCAACATTTAGTGTCTTGAATCACTGCATAGAAGTATAGATCATTCATAGGATATATCATTTCATGTGGACTCAACTACAATCATTCATGTAAAAAAATCGATACACATACATCAACACTACCCCATTCCAAATCTTATATACATCACAAAATAAGATATTCATCATAACAGAATTTGGTAAGATCGAGATTGGTATATTTTTCAATAACTTCATTAACACTTCGAATGCATTCTATCAAGACTCATACTATTATAAAATTTTCCCTCATTATTCATGATTGAGATCACCACTTCTATGTGAATAAGTAATTTGATGAACATTTGGTAGAAGCATGTTGAACCCAAACATCTTATAATATCAAATATATTTATGGGAGTGTCCCATGAAACATATTATGGGACCTTAATTAGGTCCAGTAAAATTCCTTCTTACAATATTATGTGACACGGGAAATTTCCACGATCAATTGATAATGGAAAAATAAATATATTTTTGTGATGATAATGCTTTCTTATTTCACACATAATGATTTCATGGTGTTAGGCTTAATCATCGTGAGTCTAGGTGTACAAAAAATTGTCCTCCAAAAAAATAACTATGAAGTAATCAATGTACACGTGAATGATTTGCTTCATACAAAATTTAAACACAATACATGAATTCATCATCCCATAAAAAACCATGAATAAATTATATAAACCAAGCATGATTCTGAAATTATTCTTTAGTATATCAGATGATACCACTCTCAGCTGATGATATGTTGATCGTTAATATATCATTAATGATAATTAGGATCCAATCAATTTGAAAAAGATATAATCAGTAAGTGGAATAAGATATTAGATCATAACCATCATCCAATTCAATTTCTTGTAATCGACACATAACCAAAACATTATATCTCCCTCCATAGTCAAAAAATTATATAGAACCCCATGGTGACATGTTTGATGCATAAACTATTTATCATCTAACATACAATCTGATTATAATTTTATTGAAGATCAACTAGGCTTATTCTAGGAGGAGGAATAAAAAATAGATCATATCAACGAAACACCTAAATAACAAAATCCACCCCTATGAGATGGTATCATTGTGTATCCCTAAAATAACTCATAACTGATTGGATCCACAATTAGAGGGATTATAATATGCCCCACTCCCCCATTATCAATTAAAAGTGTAACAACCTAGGATTCTATCACACCCAATAGTTGATGAATTGGTCCTGCATGGCCATATTGGATATCACACTCCCTTAGATTTAAATATTTTTCTCCTTGAGAAGATGCAAAATATATTCTTCAATAGTAATAATAAATGTACACCTAATAAATATCTGACTATTCCTTTAGAAATATCAGAACAAAACTTATCATATCAAGCATGTACATTCTCCAATAGAGACGGGACACACTAACTATGACGGCACACTCCTTACATTGATGGATTATATTTGATCATAGTATCTGAAAATGAAACTCTTTCCCTAAAGTACCACACTACAACCTTAACATTTATGACTAGTGGAACTATAAATATATGACATATTGGAGGTATCAGACATTCAAGATTAGTTGTGAATCTGTCTAGATCTAAAATCGCATCCCATATACCATGGTTTCTTATAGAACCATTATATGCGAACCATCCTCCAACAAGTACAAAATTCCTCTATTAGTTATGGAAACTAACCATTAATATTGACTGATCATCCATAATGGTAGTAGTTAATTAGATTCTTTCCCTAGTAAAAAAATCATTTCACATGGATACATTATCAGATGAAGTCATTTTCAGGCCACTTTAAACATCCTTGGGGTTCTTAATAGAAATGAGATCATGATCTACTACATCAAAAAAAATTCAAACAAAATATATTTACATAGTACATGATCTCACATCAATGTAAATCATGAAAATATTTTTCCTCACCTACCGAAAATCATTTCTACATTGGAGGAAAACACTATAAATCAATGAATTTTACAACATAATTGGTCACCATCGTACTTCCTTGTTTAAAATTCAATATATCTTCCCTTTTTATATTCTTTTTGGTCACATGATAAAATTACTCCATTTACATCTTCTATATGTCTTTCCACGCCACACCTTCCAACTATACCACATATACCTAAAAACACAATCAATTCATCATTGGTCATCATTATATATAATATTCTAATATAATCCACATATAAGGTGGAGTCTATATGTTATCCAAAATAATTTGGGTAGAATAAATCCATAACACGGATAACTCTATCCACCCTCTTCGTCAAAAAATATAGGATATTGTATTTAATACAGTCTTTTCCAATCAAACATACTCAGATAAACCTTTCACGGTTCTATTTCAATATAATTTACAAAATATTTGAATTTATCAATGATCGTATCGTCCTCCTATTACTTATAACCAATAAATATATTTTACCCACTAATGGAGTAAAATTATTACTGATATTATAATTTATCCTAATTGGTAAACATATTCCGGGTGTTATATCTCTAAAATTACAAATGCACATTAAAAAAACGTGAAATATATTTTCAATAATTTACGTACTGTAAAGAAAAAAACTATCCAAACCAAACCACTCTTTATATAGTACTTAAATTGGAAAAATTAAAACCCCATTACTACCCTCTCCACCCATATCATTGTCCATTGGTAACTCTTGGTAAATAGAAATAAAAAATATAAATATTTTCATTAGAAACCATTCAATCCTATTATATATAAGTCAAATTAAATATTTCTCACAATGAACCATTTTGATAATTTATAATGATAAATACATCACTAAAACCAGTTATATATCTTGATAAAGAACTATTTTATTTAAACCATAAGAAATCTATAACAGTTGTTTAATTTACCACAACCCACTATAACCTTCTTTTATATGAGTTCCTATATTGATGCATGAAACATAAATATAAAGGTCTTAAATGGTTCCTGAAAACACCAAACTCTTTACATTCCAAGAAAAGAATAAAACCACTAAAAATAATAACATCACATAAAATATTAATTTCTAGATGTGAAATAACATACATTAGTAATAAGTGATCATCAACACAAAAAACCCCTCTATGAGTAAATGTGATTTCACTCAAACATGGTATAGCTAATCACATGAATGACATTATTTCCATTGATTTTACATCTTAATATTTATTTTCATTTAGAAAATAGTAATTCAACATACAATTAAACTACTTGATACAACTTTTTCAAATCTCATCCTACGTTCCACTAATCAGGTTCCCTAAGCTGGTTTGACAAATGACCTATGGAACACCTCACCATATTATGTATATTATCTACCAGCAATGATATTGAAAATAACTTTTTTGTGTCAATATAACCAATATAAAATAATACCACAAGAGTATATTACATGATAAAAATAAACAAGTAATAATTGTTAATAATACTTCATTATATACTCAACCCCCCAAACATGATAAATTCTCAATACCATATATGGTAAAAGTCAATGACTTTATTGATTCATGGGTCATAAGAAACGCAAAATAAACACAAAAAATAATCACCCAAAACACATCCTAAATTCACATTTGGTTCCCTCATACATGCTCTAAACCAAATACCATATCATCCACATAACATTGGGCCATTACCATTATCCTTATCTAAAACCATGATTTCTACTTGGGTACACAATATTGGCCCATGCATGATGTTACTAAAAGTAAATAAGAAACCACCAATGGTGTCTTAAAAATATAAATTATAATATTATTGTATGAAAATGATTAGTTATTAATATATAAATAGTATAAAAACAACATTTTATTATTATTATTTTTTTAAACTTAACCACATGTGTTATCAAATCATTGTTATGACCATTATTATAATATGGTATTTTGATCATGTCAGTCATCTAAACCATATGTCAAAGGGGTCACTAGTCAACATAAAAGGGGTATAAATATAGGTATCCATTCATGATTTGGAATTCCATGTTAGACTATCCCAATCACGTTATGGAATTCCATGTCAAAGCCCTTGAAATATGGAAAATCTATCCATCCTCAATAACTATGATTCTTTGGGGTGCTTGGATCAACAGTCCATCTCTCCAAAGAGATATGAGTATCATTCCATCAACCTAACCAACAAAATATTCACATTTTTATGTTCCACATTTTTTAACCATTATCATAAAATAACAAAAACATCTCACAATTTAGAATTATAATATTTCTCTAGTTTATTACAAAAAACATGTTCTCAATTCATATTTCAACATTATCCCATTATTTTAACTATTTTGGAAAATTTTCATCACTTTTAATAATTTTAATCAAAAGTAAATTCCAATTTAACTATTTATCACATTTTCAAATTACAAAGAAATACTCATTTAGCTCAATTTGGTTCATCTTAACAAGAATTTATTCCATGATAACATGTTGTTCACATTTTAAATAGGTTTAATCTCATAAATCCTTCCATTACTATTTTAAAACTATTTTTTCATGTTGAAGGTAGTGGAAGACCCCATTAATTTCATTTTGACAAGTCAATTTTCTAACTAATGGAGCCAAAGATGTCCATGAAATGTTAAATCCATCATTTAGACACTTAAGTTATCATTTCCAAAAATTTAGTTTAATTTTACAGAAAAAATTCAGAAAATAACAACCAAACACACATGAATATATATCAAGACTATGAGAAATTATTTTTACACCACCTACCTGATGTTTAAAGGCATATAATCAATAAAAATGACAAGAGTTTTAATCTCAAACAACACACGACTCCCAATATAAGTTTATAGGGAAACAAATTTCTAGGGATTCATAGTTATTGAAAACTATAAACCAATATTCTATTAGAAAATATAAACTATTTGAGTATTTAACTCATAGATATCATCAACTCAAAACCAATGGAACCTCATGTGATGAAAAATCGAGGTCGATGTGACCTTGGAAGATGTGAGAGATCATGCTTCACAACCCTCACTATGTGGGATGCAATAGGGAGGAATACAATAAAATGACACCTAAATCTTAATATGGAATTTGTATTTACCGATTTTTAATTAGTCACATGGTTTTGCCACATAGTTCTCCATATTGTGCTCCAACCATAAATCGTCCTACAACCTAAGAGATGACCATTTTATATGGCTTTCCCGGTATCCCAATTTGATTGAAAAATAGGTGTATGTTTTATGTTTGAAATTTCCCAAGGTCAAAATTTTTAATTATCTCACTAACATGGGTTTTCATCCATGTATAATCCACATTCATGTATCATGGATAATGTTCATGTTCAATACTAACCATTCCCCAACAATGGTCCTTCTACAAAATGGTCACTCTTGACCAACTTATGGGTCATATAATCTGTAAACAATCAAGAACATTTATAATATCTACAAAATTTCATTATCAAATATATAGGGAGTGAAAATATTTTCAACATTATTGTTTTTATTTGAAAGAATTGAAATCCTAAACTCGACCAACCTGATACAAAAAAATTTCAAAGCATGACTACCAAATGAATTGATAGAATATGATAAAGTGGTGTTCTTTTATATTAATGGAAAAAAGATGTGGTAGTGTTTTTATTGTGTAAACGGAGTTTAACCTTTCCACATACACTATGTTTTTTGAGGTATGTATATAAATCACCTCAATATGTATCTTGTAAAACCATCATACAATTGATGAACTAAATAGATGTTGAATAAAATATTTTAGTGAGTGAAATATGATTTCAAAAATAAATCCACAAAATAAATATTTCCATGGAAATGGATTTAGATATAGTATAGAGTATATATGAAAATTAATGACTATATTTGTATTTTTTTTATATTTGTTCATCAATTATACATTCCATCAAGATGAATAATAATTTTAATGACTGAAATATAGGTTTGGATTTATATCCAATATTAATATTAACTTATCTATATTGATTTCTCAATAATATACATATCCCAGATAAACCAAACATTAAAAATAATTTGATGCTATCTAAAAAGTAATATTAATCTGTAACCACTTATTGTAGAAATTATTATTAATATTTATATCAGAAATTATACATTGTTTGATGGTGATATTGGTGTTAGACATATTTATCATCAAATGAACCCTTATTTTTTTAAATGGAAAGGTATATGGTGTTATCATTCAAATAAGTAATATAAATTTAATTACATGTGGAATGAATAATAAACAGTTCAGAACCCTATTGATTATTCATTGGGGATTATTGGAATATAGAAATATAATGACATAGAAAAAATAAAAGTTCTGATCATGTCTTAGAATGACTGTCACATATTACTTTTTTTTTCTTGTTTAATGATTTAGAAAATATTTAACTTGATTGTTTCTTATGAATAATATATCAAATATAATTAAATAGATAGTGATGAAATAAATTTAAGAATCATCATTGAAATATTTTATGGAATTATATCTATTCCATACATTATAATATAGTTATATTATTTAACATTGGATACCCCAAAACATTATTAAATATTTTGATGTGTGTTAGAAATATGATTGATGCCTATATGTTTAAATATATAATAAAAAAAGACTTACAAAACACCACATCACATATTCTATTATTCATTAGAAGATAAAACCATTCCTATAAAATATTTATGGATAAAATAACATTTTATAGTGAAACATTGTGAAATTCATCCTAAATATAATGGTAGTGATCAATTATTTTTATTTTTTGTTTTGGACATTAATGTTAGTATTTGATAAAATTCACACATCTAATATGAATTATTTTTATCAGTCCATATGTTTATTCTTATCTTAATTATTATTCTAATATGTGTTATTAAAGGATGTGGGTTTTTCCAATATATATTACCAATTTAATATAAATGAAATTTATGCAGTCATTTTTAATTGTATCAATGTTCATGAAATCAACAATCTGATGATACTTTAAAATTTTAAATTTTTATTTAAATAAAATTATGATGTTTGGTTGTAATAATGAAATTTTTACCAACTAATGTTGGGATTCACATACTCAGAATGACTTCTAGTGTGTTTCATATATTTAATTTGTTCAATATTACTGTGTGTTATAGAAAAAATATAATGATGGACTACATTGATAAATTATGTTTTATTTAGTATTTATTAAATATATTATGCTATCCAGAATGACTATGTTGATGGTATATAATATGTGAGGGAGGAAAAAGTCTATGATTATTTTTTATTTGTAATTTTTTTTATTTGGTGATGTATATTAATTTGGTTATCATTAAGGGTTTTAATCCAACCTGTTATATCACCATAAAATTTTTAATGGTTAATAGGATAAATGTTACCACCCATCTCAATAAGTTTCTATTTTATTTTTAGGATCTACATAGTAATAGCCGATTATATTAAGTAATGAGCATGATTGGGGACCACATGGGATGTTTTCTATTGTGGTTGATTTGTGAAAAAACAATGTGTAAAAAACATGTATTTTCATTTGTGTAAAATCATTAGTATTATTAACAAATTAGAGAAGTGGGGGGGAATTAGTGAGTGCAAAAAAATGTGTTTGTGTTTTTAAAATGGTGGCTGTGGGGCCTAGTTGTAACATTGGCATCAATGGAGGATTGTAGCTAAAGGGTTGTGGCACTACTTAGGTTGAGATATAGGCTCAAAAATTATGAAATTGTTATAAATATGCCTGATAATGTAACACTCATTAATTTTGAATATTAAAACGAATAAATTCTAGTACCCTTGTAAAAAATGATCACCTTTATTTTATAGATCATACCTAATTAAAAATCCATTGTTAAATACTATTGGTATAAAAAAGTTGATAGGATTGGATACCTCTTGGGAATTTACACATGTTGTATGAAATTGATGAAAAAAGATGTCTGATGAAACATGTGTTTTCTTATGGGGATAGTCATTTTTTGGATGGACCAATTGTGAGTGAGGGAGGGCCTTAGTGACTGGGAAAAAAAGGATTCTTTGGGTCACATTTGTTACTCTGATATTGAATTGTTCTTATACAATTTCAGTGATTTGTTCATTTGAAATATTATTGAACATTATTTTGTTTAATATTAAATTTTCAAAATTTCATTAAACATATATTGGGAATATAAATTAACACATCTAAATCCATATAAGTTGATTCATGTTCAGATAACCATTATATAGAATCTAGTAATTGTATTTAATATGGTTTATAAAAACCAAATTATCTGATTTCATGATGTTTATATTGGACATCATGGACATATATAAAAGATATTTATATTTTACTAAAAATATACATGAAAACTAACCCTAATAGTTTCTAAAATTCTATTTAAAATAACCTCCTAAACATATAATAAATAGGGTATCACTCTTGGAATATATATCAATAGGGTGAAAATTAAGATCATGTACCTCAAAGTGATCAATATAGGTTAAATTGTAATTTAGGTGTCTCAAAAAAATTTATGGTATTTTATCTTTTGTTATTAATTTTTTGAGTATGCGGCCAACATATTTATATAATTTAAATTATAATTCTAATAGAATTATCTACCCCAAATATGAAATTGGGTAACAATTTTCTAAATGCGTGATCCTAAATAAGTAGTAGATCCTATATCGAAAAAATTCATATATATATATATATAGTATCCAATTATTGGATATTTCAATCATCAAACCCTTTATGGTATGTAATTAAAATTTAATTTTATTTCTCTCTATTTAGTTATTATTCATTGATATGATAATTTCAATATATTTTCAGTCATCCTTTGTTACATCAGTGGATATGTTGGTATTTTTTCTTAAATATGTGGGTACTTACATCGTGATCCAACAGGTACTTTGTTATTTGACTATGGTTGATTTGTTCATAGATCTATACATTTTTCTATCAAAGTACTATACATTAAAGAAATTATTTAAATCGTTTCCATGATAATATAATAGTTACTTTTTTTTCCAATTCTATATCAAATTTTTTTTTAATATAATTATGTTGATTAAGGTTAGTGTGATGGTCTGGATGGTGAATATAAAAAAACTATATTAATTTGGATGAAAATTTTATGTTATTAGGTTGTTTTTTCACTATTAAGTTGTTTGAGTAAAATTAGTATTATTGAATTATTATTTCAAATACTATTATGACATTAAGTACATAAATGTTATGTATGATATATATGGTGTTAATTAATATATAATTTAATTTTTTATGTAATATTTTATTCATTATTTAAATATATATATTCTTTAGGATCACATTATATTTATTTTTTAAAAAAATTATATATATATTATTCATTATAAAATTAATTAATTGGTGAAAAATTGAAGACTATATATAATAAATTTTATAAAAAATATTTTCTAATCATTTTAATTTTAAAATTACCAAAATATTGTTTTTATAAGTTTTTTTCCTCCACAGAAATCAATTTGTAGAATGATAATATTGTTTAACTATTTTTTACAATAGGAGAAATTTTTTATACAAAAATTATTACAGCACATCATCGATACTATTAAAAGGTAATTATATTTAATAAAATTGATTAATATATTTTAAAAGTTTATAATAAATTTTTTATTGACTAATATATATCAATTTAAGGCTTTGGAATTATTGTAGAAATATTTATTATGGTATAAAATGATTTACTGTAGAATTTAGGGGCATAGAGGACATCATTATCGTGATATTAAATATATTAAATATAATTTAAAACACAAATGTAATTTTTTATGAAATTTGGAATAACTCCCAATTTATGTCTCCAATTATAAATCAAATCCTATGGTTGATTTTGGAAAATGATTTTTTCCATAGCTATGGAATAACAATTGTGGGCATGAGGTTCCGGGTTGAGGAGATCATTACTGGAGATGTTGATTATATAATAGTTTATTTTAAAATAAATAAAATAATATTACTCTCCCTCTTTGGTTCTCACCCATGGTATATGAGATGGATGATCACCTTCTCATAATGGATGGATGACGTCTGAACCAAATAGTGCTGGTGTATATGGAACTAATTTTCTATGCTAATCATCACTAGATCGGGGTGCTGTGGCTTCCGATCATGTCATTAGAACAGATGAATTAGTTATTTTTCATGAGGTAGGAGGATTGGAATTATATACATACCAACAATGTTTTATATGTTTTTAAGGTTTTATTCCTCAATAACAACTGTTACATATCCCATGTGGTTAGATCATTGGTGTTATGGGGGAAATCAGGGGTTCTGGGTGCCTTCAAGGGAAATCTATTTTGGAATTCCCGATCAGACGACATATACTAAAGGTTCAAAATAATTTATTCAAACTGTTTAAGGAATAGGTAATTTGGCTAATGTATTCCATTTACTAGGGTTATGAAATGTAGTGATACAATGTCATGTGGTTGTGGAAATGGGCAGTTTTCCATTTGAATTGACATGGATGTTTAGAAAAATGTGGTTATATGATATGTGAATGGTTTTAGATCCATAGTCACAACAAAGTACATGATCTTTGGTTGGGACAAGTGGAACACACCATGTACCATGTTTACACATTCTGTGTATTGAAAAAACCATTCATGTCTTGGGTGCGTGAATAAATGCATAAATGTTATGTAAGGTGACACGTCATGTTAGGTGGGGTACAAGACATGTATTACACTTATACACTATGATTGCAAATGAATGAAATTTGATTAGAATCATTTCTTGGTACATGTAGTGTAATATAGTTATATGTTTTTACTCAACTAAGAATCTTCTAAATTACACATCTATATCTTCAAAAATCTAATGGAGTCCTATGAGTAGCCTCACCTATGTTGTTTCCTATACTGAATGTAATCGTGACAATGGTTCTAGAATGTTAGATGTGAAAAAAGGTGATTCTTTTTGGATTATTCATTCAGCGTTGGGTGTAAAACTATATATATAGTTTATACCCATAGTCCATTACTATTAGGGTATATTTTTTAATAACATATTTAGTGTAAGATTGTGATCACATGTACCTATTGATCTTGGAAAGAGTTAATGCATCCCACTCGAATGTAAGAAAGGTATCTTATATCCATGTTTCATTGATATGTTGGGTTCACGGAATCATCATGACTATAAAATTGAGTGGTGATCCCCTATATAGAAGGAAAACCAATTAGCGTATTTAGTATCATCATAAAATGATCCCCTATATATTGGAATATTTCAATAGGGGTTGTTGAATCACTACTTATATGATCCCATGCATGGTGGTTATATCTATATTTTGTATTTCATAACCTCTTATAAGACGTAGTCTAGATCAACTATATATTTATCAGGTCTATGAGTCTAAGTATGGTTTTAATCAACTCTAAATAATATTGGGATTGATCCCTAATCTTATTGTTAGGATCTACATATTTTCATACTAGAATTTTGATTTTGAACAATGATCCTTTGTTTGATCCCCAATTTATGAGTTGACATATGGTATTTTAGAAGGGGTATTTGATTCTCCCATTAGGGATGGTTTATCTCCTATATAATATTATCATGATACACAAGTTTATAGTATGACATTATATATTGTGATTCATGAATAGCATGTACTCACAAATGTATCACATCTTGGATGGAAGGGATGTATCATAATCTTACAGATACCAGATGAATTAAATCTCTTAAATGACTGACATTATTGTTCACATGGATAAGAAAAAATAGTGATATCTCAAAAATTATTTCCAACTATGGTGGAAGTTCTCCTGTTGTGATATCTCTTGGATTATCAATACATTTGAGCCTCAAGTAGAATTATTATCCATGATTTTTTACTGAGATCATGCTACTTGGACTCTAAGACAATTATATCTATGTTTTATGTGAATCATTATTATTAGACCCCAACCATAGAACATTACAAAATATAGAGATAAGTCGATAATTTGACATTAATTGAAATCATGTATTTTTTCACGTTTAGTGTTTTAGAGAATTATTCCATTATTAATACATTTCATCCAATGATCATAAAAAAGGATACAATCAAAATTTAATACATTTTCTCAACCAAAGGAATAACTTTTGAAAATATAACATGATTGATTTTCTTGATAAAAATCCTCTTTGTTTATTATGTTCTCTTAATCATACTTTTTCAGTATCATTTTTTTAAAAACATGGGATGATAACATAGGGAACAATATGTGATATAAAATTTGGACTGAAATCATTAGTCCATGATTAATAATAAACCCATGATATCAAAAACTTCACCTATAAAACATATGATCCTCATTTTACCTCCATAAGTCATACGCCTCCAGAAAAAATTCATTGAAATCCTAAATCATATTGAAAACATGTGACATCTATATCATAAATACTTTTTAGATATCATTTCCCCATAGGGAATAACAATCATGGTTATGTTTGGAATACCCATCATAGTATATTCCCAGAATATCTTAGGAGAAACCTTGAAGTTTACCTCTATACTTTTACCCAATTCATTGTAGAGCTATCATGGGATCACCCTCCATTAATTTATGATAAATCCACCCGTATACATAAGAAATTCTCAAAATCAAAAACATAATCATCCCACATAAATCAGGAATAAATGAAAAATACCTTTTCCATGTTGCCATCATAACATAAAATTTCATGATATTGATATAATAAATCCTTTATAAAAACCATTATCATTACCAAAATATATTAAAATGGTATATGGTAGTTATTTTTCTATTAAAAACATTATGGTTAATAGAGTAATCCAAATATAAAATAATGGTCACTTTAGGAGAAATGTTGTTGTCATAACATACATTAAAGAGGAACATTCCTTTGATCCGTTAGTAAAAATGCATCATTAAAAAATAATACATTTATAAAATTTTGAATGAATTTATATTTCCAAAGGGTATATTATATACCATATATAAAATTTCATGTATAAATCAAAATATTCTTCAATAAAAGGAGATTGATATAACAATGCTTAACTTGAGCCTGACTCATCATGAAAAATCATTATGTTACTAAATAATAAATCATGGTAAATTTATACTTTCTTATGTACCTTTATAACATTTATTATTCCATTAATAAATTTATTTATTATTATATTAAAATTTACATAATTATTTAAGTTCATATAAGACGTTTTGTTGATATTCAGTACTTCAGAAAAAAATGAAATTGTTTAGATGTAAATTTTCCTTGTGGTCAAAATTACATCATCTCTAATTATATTAATGATTTAAATATCATATATCTCTAGTTTATATATATTTAGGATATTCCATAATATTTGGAACTACAGAATGTAATGTACCATTCATGGAGATGGTATGTCATACAAACGCATGAACGCCACTATCATTTCATTATCATATAAAAAATAATAATTTAATTATAAATATATTATTATAATAATTTAATATAAGTCTCATAGGATTACTAAAAAATAATTTATAAATTCCATGTATAGTGGAAAGAGGTCATATTTTTTGAGGGGGCGATAGTCCTCATATCCTCAAACAAAATTATCATTTGACAAGAATATGGAAATCGTGATGGAATTTTTAATATAATATAAAAAGAATTTGAACGAGGTTATAATATAAATATTAGAATATTATCTGCCAAAATAATGGTTTTAAGTCCATCTATGATGGTGGTAAAGGAAAAAAAATTATTCATAGAGGTGATAACCAGTATAACTTGGACAACAATTTTGATTATTTGAATTAGAGGAGGTGTGAAATTAAATGTATATGAAAAATTAAATTAGATACATAATAGTAAAATATATATATATTATTATTCAGTAATCATGAATTTATTTATATTTTATGTGATTATAATGTAAAATGAAAATAAATTAAGAGACGTAAATTGAGAAAATTACCTCCAGAATAACCCCTCCTTGAATGAACCTTGAGGACCTTTTATTTGCACTGATGCTGAGACAAGAAGAACATAGACAAGGGGAGGGTGATGAGGATAGGATTGTTCGGTGACATGGGGAGATTAATTTTTTTTTTGTTTGAAATTTGGTGGTGGGGAGGTTTTATTAATACATGAGGAAAGGTGCGTTCAAGGGATTAATTTGTGGATTATTTTATTTTAGAAGACAACAATATTGGGGTGGCATTAATTTCGATGTCATTGGATTTTAATTTTCGATGTAATGGATGTTAGGTGTCAATAAAAGCATCACCCAACTATTAAATTTTGTAGTTTTTAGCATTGAGAATCTTTTAGCTTTTAACTTTAACCGCTGTCCAAATTTTACTTTTAATAAGATAAATAATTTTTCTACCAAGGTATGATTTTTTTAACAAAAAAATAATTTGACCATAAAACATAATTTAGACCTTATGATTCCAAATATGGAATCCATTTTATCAAAATAAATATTCAAAATTGGGAAATTCTTATTTTACATTAATTTAGCAATAAAAAAATAAAAAAAATTTTAAAGTCAAATGTTGAATCATTTGAAATTTTCTGTATCTATTTTAAATTTGAAATATAATACAATGACCAAAATTGAATTAAATCATAAAAAACTGTTTAATTACAATATAAAAATAATTAACGTGATTGCATAACTATAAAATAAATTAGTTAGAAAGAATTTTCAATTAAAATGAACTAATTTTTACTATTTATTACAATATGAAATTTACCCAAAAAATACCAAAAAATTATCCAAACTAATTATTGATCTCAGGATTCTAAATATTATTTTTAGTATATCAATTAGATGTTATAAAATTGTCAAAACTTATATTTAAAAAGGTATATCCATCAAAATTTGTTAATAATTCATTTTAATGATATTTGAGAATTTAATGCTTAAAATTAGATTTATTATCATTTTAGGACTCTAATGTTAAGTTGATAAATGAAAAAACAACGTAAAAAAATGAATAATAATTGTGCAGTTAGTTTTATTAATTCTCATAAATAAATCTTCTAGGCATTAACTAAAATTTAAAATAATAATAATATTGTTTTATTTCTTTTGGTATAACCCAGTCTTATCTGCAACATACAATTTCGAAGACAACTATTGTTGCGTGTTGAGTAATCAATCAGATAATGTGTCCCATTTAATGTTAAATTAATATCATATTACTAAATATTAATTGATGTGAAAATTACTTATTCTTTAATTACTTAGGTTTCTTTATCCCTTCACCTTTTAGAAATTGCGTCATTAAATTTTTCTCTATTGTCAAATAAATTAGGTTATTTCCCCATCATCACATTTTTAGAATCCCCTACATCATCATCAAACATAGGGTTTTCCCACAAAACCATAACAAGAACAGTCATGTTATTCATCAACACATTATATCTACGGTCTAGAATCTGGATGGGATGTTCCTCATAAAAAATATTCTCATCTAATTGAACCACATCTATACAATACATGAGACGTATTCGACATATACATTTTCTAAAATGAAATATGAAATACATTGTGTAATTGGGATAAGAGTAGAGGTAAATCCACTCTATAGGAAATTGATACCACTTTCACAATGATTTAATAAGGTCCAATGAACCTCAGACTCAACATTTCATTCTTTCTAAAATGCATCACACATTATTATGTGGATTATTTGAGAAAAAAAAGGTCACCTCACTCAAATGAATTATTTTTCATCTCGTTATCATCCTAAAATTTCTTCCTACTCTAAGGTTTCCTCAAAATGCTTTTGAATCAACAAAAATTATTCGTATATCTCTTTTAAAAAATCATTTCCCATATACATGATTTCACATACTTATTCAAAAAAATCTAGATTTTGACACAACTTTTATATAATTCTTCAAATGGTTACATCTTTATATGGGAATGAAAATTGTTATTATAAAAAATCTCAACCAAAGAGAGTTTATGGTCCCAACTATTATGTCAATCCATTAAACATAAATAGAGGATATCATCAATACTCTGAAATTGAATGGTTAAATCAATGTAACCGGACTATATCATTAAAATACAATCACAGATGTTGATATATATACATTTTATCTCGAATAGTGATTAAATGGGAAGATTTAGTAAATATATCGACAATAAATCAAATATAATTGTTACCTAAAGAATTCATTGTTAATAACACTACAAGATCCATTGAAATATTTTTTGAGGTATACTCTGTTAATAGACAAGGATAAAGGATTCCCTTCACCAATAGTCTTTCTCCATTTACCTATTGAAAATTCAAACATTTCATATTAATGTCAGTATTATCTATTTTCCTTCCATCCCACCATTAATAAACTCATAGTTCTCTCTACATAATAGTTCATTCCAAATGAACTAAAAATATAGATCTATGATCTTCACAGAAGAAATATTTCACTAATTGTGATTCATAATTCACACATAATCTATTATGAAATCTAAAAACATAATGTTTATCAATGATAAATTCCATCATTTTACCCATCCTAACCAATTATACCTCATTCTGAAACTCACTATGTATATTGTTCACATTTTATATTTTTTCTGATATAAATTATTTCACTAATAACTGAAACAAAATATCAGAATGAAATTCACCAACTACATCCAATACAAAAATTTATCAAATAACAATCCAAAGTACTAGATTATAATTATTCCATAGATAATGTAGCATTATTTATATGAATCATATCATTGTCCCTTTTTTTAAGATATTCATGACTCATGAAATATTAATTGTTGATTAATTCCTTCCATCTTCTCTGTCTAATGTTCAAATATTTCTGAATAAATTTATACCTCAATATTTTATTGTCTATTTATTTTTTCACATTTTACTCCATACATGTATCACCTCATTTTTTATTAGATATATTCATTTTAATTTCTTTTTTGTCTGTTGTTGTACGCAACACCGTGACTAGCTTTCACTATATGCAACATTGTAATAGCTTGTGGTATACACAACACTATTCTTGGTTGTGTTATACAAAATATCTAGTTCTTTGGATATAATTCATTTCATAGAACACTATGTATATAATTTATTAAATTAATAAATGAACTATAATTGATTTATTTTATATTCAACACCATTATAAATTTTACCTACAAGAAACCATTACTTGTTTGACATTACAGGCAAGAGAGACCTTACTCGATATCTTACATATTACGTGATGTCATGTTTTACCAAACATGTATATATTATTAAAATATAATTATAGGATATAAACTAGTCTCTAATAATATAAATATCCACATTTTTAATTTAATATAACCTTATAATTCATCTTACGTATTTTCTATAACATTATATAACATTAATTTAAATTTTTTAAGATAAAAAACTTTTTTTTAATGTAGTTTTACAGCCTTTTGATGACGCACACATATTAAATCTAGTTTGAAAATTAGTATAAGTTAAATTTAAAAAAACATCTTATCTGGATGATGAAAATAAAATATTACATTGGATGGATTTTTGATATTTTACAAATAACATTCATATTAAATGAATTATAAAAATACACAAAATTTTAATTAATAATATCTTTTTAATAAAGATAATTTTTATAGATAAATTACAATATTGAAGGGTTTTAAATTTTAAAATAATATAAATTTATCATTTGATATAAATGTTTTCATTATTATTAGTCTTACAGTGATTTTATAGGTAAAATGTTTTATCCTTTTCCAATGTTTTTTCTTTTAAAACATGTTTTCACATTTCAACAACGAGATTAATTTTATACTAATTACTAAAACAATGATGTTTTGAATTTCAAAAAATGGATCCCATATTTATAATAAATAGGTCAATATTATTTTATTAGGATTCTTTTATTTTTTCATAATTATAATTAGTATCATTGTTATTTATTTTTATATCCATGGTTAATGGTAAATCATGTAATTAAAGGTAAAAAATAATATTATAAAATCACAACAACACCTATAAAAATACTATTGGATGACTATATTTTACAATTATAATCTATGTTTTAAAATGGAATCACTTGATGAACATGTATGTATGAATGTGATATGAATGTAATAAAATCAAATGAATGTGACAAAATGTCACAGTCGCGTTTTATATAAGAATATTAATTTCAATATATGGATGTATTGGAGATAGTATCAACTATATATAGTCAATGTAAAGCTAAAATAAATAAATATATAAAAAAAATTATTTATAATTTTTTATGATAAATAATATCCATTAATGATGACATTATAGTGATGGAAAAATTATTTTATTAATAAAAATATAATATAAGTGGTTTTTAAAATATTATAATATCATATGAAATAATTAATGTGATCCAGTAATATTATTGGTGGCTATGAAATTTTAAGAGTGTATTAAATATTTTTGTTCGAAATTATCTGTTGTGAGGATTTTATTTAAATTCAAATAAATGAATAGGGTCAAAAATTACACTATTGATATTTCATAAAAATAACATTTTATTAAATTATTTAAAAATCATTAAATTATTTCAAAATTTCAAATTGAAAATTATAAGATCTATAATGTCATTAAATACCCTTTTTTGGTCAATTAATACCATATAAGTAAATATATATAACAATTAGAGTTTTAAAATTTCAGTACCACAATTTAATTTAAATAGAATAACTAAATGTCTATTTAAAAGATATTCTTTAAATTTACAAAATAAAAAGTCCAAAACATTATTGTATGATTGGATTAGAACACTATAACATTTAGTCTTCGTAATTTGGGACATTTTTTGGAGGTTTTTGGAAGGGGTTTTATTTTATAATAAATTATTATTTATGGGGTTTACAAATGTTTCGTTCACCTCAATTAATGATGGTTGTCTCCTCCCTCTCCTCTTAAATCTATTTTTGAGACTTTAATCTTGTAAAAACCCTATAAATTTATCTTCTCAACATCCCTAGTAAAATTCTTGAGGTTTTTATCTTTTCAAAAGAACAACTCTACTTTCATTAAGATGATATCTAAAGAGACCACGTCAAAGAAGATGTAATCCCCACAACCGATTGATTCATATTTATTTCTACATTTACAACTACGTCAAAATTTGTTTAATTATAAAATAAATAACCTAGTAGAATATTTAAACTGAGATATTATAATTATTAAACAACCATATTCCTCATTCAATCCATCTTATGAAAAATGAAATCAACATGTGTGCGTACGTACGACATTCCATATCCACACTGTGGTGTAATATATTTTTCACCACCACCATACATTGATGGTTATAAAAATTGAAGTAATAAATATATATTATAATTATTTAAATATTCTTAAATATAGTACATAATACAATTCAATACCATTCATGAATTATGATAATGATATCATCCCTCGTGCGTACATACATCCTACCGTCTCCATGACGCGATAAGATTCATTCTCCATGTTAACCATTCATGGATTATTAAAATAAATATATAATAAATAATAATGAAGTATAATAAATAATAATTCTGATATATGTATGTATATATATATATATATGTGAAATGTTCTTATGGTCATTCAATTTAAAATTAAAACAAACACAACGTTCAAGCTTACGTACGATTTACTGTCTCCGTGAATGGTGTATTCCATTTCATTTATCCATATATTATATATATTTATATATTTAATATATATGATATATAAATCGTATTTTTCATTATTTATGTAATTAAATCATTATCTTTATAATAATATCATGAATAAAAATCCAGGACACGTATGATAAATCAAACGATTATTAACCAAAGTATTTTTTAACATGGAATTGGGAAATGTTCGAGTAATGTTAAATCATAAGTGAATCATATAAGATATCATAAATATTTTTATGGTTCTATTACATGATATTAAATAGTTTAAACCCACTATAAAAGAGTATCACACACATATTGAAGAAATTTGACTTAAGGTAAGGGATAATTTTCCAATCTCATTTTTATCATAGATTTTTTATACATAATGATTTACTAGGGGTTATTTATAATCCAAGTACATGTTTTCTAATGTTATTATAAAATATGGGTACTAATATTCAATGTTTTTTCATAGATTGTTATACCCGTTTTTACTCTTACTATATTTTATGGAAGGAATCTTTTTTTACCATATGAGACACTTCATGAATTTTCTGGAAAAAGTATGAGGAGATTGTTTTTTTAACTTATATGACATGAACACATTTTCATATATTCATAATTATATTTTTCTAGGAAGAATCCTCTAAATGATATCACATTTTTTTCAACTATATTATTTTCTTTTAAATTTTCACTCCATTTTGATAATATAACATGTTTTGTATGGAGAAGGGATATTTTCCACAGGAATTTGACTCAAATGTTTTATCAAAATTATTTTACATTATTGATTAAAAATTGTTATGTTTATATAACTATTATTAAATTTATTTGATTTTATTTATTATGGATTTATGATATCCATTTATCTTATATGGATTAGGTTATCATGAAATTATATTTTAGACACTGATAATATTACATGGGTTATGCTATGATGAATGATATAGGTTTTTGTGGAACATATAATAACGAATTAATTTTGATATGGGTGGATCATATATCTAAATCTAATTAATTGGGTAAAGTTTTATAACTCATGATAGAGAATTAAGGAATGTAAAATAAATCCGTTTTAGTATTACATGGCAAGAATAACTTGTAAACTTGATTCAGTAATAGAATTTTTCCACTATGATGTTCTAGTAAAAAATGACATGGATATTATGGAAAGAATGTTATGTGCCTAATTATTTCCCACAATTCCATGTTTTATGTCAATGTTATTTAATAGTGGTTAATGTTGTTTTATAATCTATGCCTTACATAATGCCATGATTTATTTCATGACTCGTGATTTTGATATACAAAATATATGTTCATGTTTTCACATTCTTATAAATATTATTCGTTAGATTAACTTAATTTTACCCTTACTGAGCATTTGCACTCACCCCATTCAAATGATTATTTCCCCCTTGATATAAAGAATGTATTTTTTCTAGAAACCCAAAGGCAATGATATTTTTGTGAGATGTTGATGATCCATCATGAAGATAGAATATTATGTTCCTTGTTTATAAAGATACTAAACTAAAAAGGTTGTTGGGAATATATATCAGTAATGTATTAATCATACTTATAAGGATGTGTAATGACTATGTATGTGAAACATGGGTTGTTATAGTTGGTATAAGAGAAAATGTTTAGTCAAGCATTGAAAACTATGATGTGAAAATATTAGTGAGATCCCTAAAGTATTTCTATGGTATGTATACGTATGTCCCTGAGGATGTTTATAAATATATATTATATTCATATATTTAAGTTAATGATCATGAATAACCTATGATTAAATATATGATTTTAGAGACTGAATGTCCCCCTTGATTATGTGGTTTTCCTAGCATGAATTTTCCTCTTACACTATTCTTTTTGGGTTTTACACAATGGTTGGAAGCGGAAGGAACCACATTAATGATCAATGAACTAGGAAATTTAATAATTTTCATATTAAACAACAAAACATTATAGTAGAAGTAATGAAAAATCATACTACATTGCTTACACAACATATGAATCATTCTGAACTCTGAAATGAGAAGATAGGGGAACAATATTCTATTTTGTTTTTCATGAGGAAATCCCTAGATTTATTCTGTGGGTCTTATGAACCAATTTTTACTAAACAATGGATTTATTCCATTGAAAATATATTCTCCATCTATCTCTATTTGGAACATGAAAAATACATTTTTGTTGTTTATCATTTAAAAGGTTATGCAGACTAGTGGTGGAATATAATTAAGAATACAAGGTAGTAAAATGAAATTGAATCCATGGAATGGGAAGAGTTCAAATACATGTTTATATAAAAGTACATACATCGTATTCTTTAATCAAATATTGAAACTAATTTATGTGATCTTAAAGAAAAGGATGATGAATCTTTTGGTACATATAAAGAATATTTTACCAGGCATTCATGTATGCCTTTTATCATCCAACCTAAAATTAATGTTGATATATTTTTCTGTTTCTTAAATCCAAGTATTCGATGGACATTTTCTATAAAATACATTAGTATCTACGAAGTGATTGTGTGATGTGCTATCAAGGTATAAATAGAAGTTGTTGTTACACATCAATCTCATGGTTTTTATGAGAAGTGAAATATGGAGTTCAAGGGAATGTCTCAAAAAAATATTGGAAATAAGATGAATTATTATTTTTTCACGACGTGTGAAATTAATCATCATGGATATTTTCATAAATGACTTATAAAATGTTTCATGTTTGGAAAATAAGGTCATTTAGAAGATGAGTTCTCATGTAATGGGAAAAATGTTTCTAATGATGTGAATAAAGAATAGACTACTGAGTGCACACCACCAACACATCAATGCTACAATTGAAAGGAAATTGGGTATTATGTTATCCAATTCCCATGTCTATGGGTTAGTGATGATTGACATCAGGAGCCTCTAAAAGAAAAAGAAAAAGGTAATTCAAACGCGATAACATTTTTTTGATGTTTATAATGACAATGAAGTGGAGGAAAGATTAAATGTTTATGTAATTGGATTCAAAAATATAGATTAAGAAACACTTTTATAGTATAATGGAATATTGTAATATATATGTAATGATATATTTTTATTTTAGATTAGTATATGGTACCGGTAACCATGAAAAGTGATAGAAATATTTTTTGAAATAGCCTGATATGTGCATAAAGACAGGATACAAAGATAATGAATTGTTTGATAGTATTAATGCGATCATGAATAGTAAAATAAAAACGTGATATCATGGTTTTTGTATATAGAAAAATTGGTATTTTTGGTTTTTTGAAACAGTTAATATTGATGTAATGCATGTTTTCAATAAGGTTCTATGGTATTTCATGTTATTATCATGTTTCTAGAGAATTAATTATTAAGGTATTTACATGATTGGAACATGATAACCGAGAACTATCAAATGAGATATGGTTGTCAAATGTTAAATAAATTTAGTTGACCTCTTTCTAAAGTTTTATACTTTTAGTTTTAGGAATTATTTTAATGATATCCATTTATGGATAGTATATTTTTTATTCCTATTGATATTTTGTTGAATAATATATATTCATACTGTTGATAGACTTATGCACAATTGATAACCTATTCTAACATTATTTTGAGACAAATGGATGACCTATCTTTCTATAACATGATATGAAAAAACATCAAGAATGAAAAAACTCAACTTTATTTCTTCAACAAAAAATAATGTGGGCATTTTTCAACGAACAAAAAATGGTGAGATTGTTATGAAATTAGGTGTGTGTTTCTCCTCGTGGAAAATTCATCAAATTTATGAAAATGATCATGCAACCAAAAAGTTATCTAGGTAACTTATTATCTGATTAATCATATGCTCCATAAAATAATCATAGTATTATTTAATTCTTGTAGTTAACTTTCATTAACCCTATTTCTATATCACTATCAATAAGAACATGATGGTAATATTTCTATTCCATATCCATGTTTTCACTTCCCACCATTGTTCTCTTATGTGGAAACCATTGATTAGTTACATTGGGTAACCATTATTTTTCTAAATTTCCTTTTTAAAATGAAGTTTTAGTATCCATTTTTATGATGTGGGTTTCCATGATGGAAAAAATAAATACGTAAACCATTTGTAACCACAATTAATTTCTAGGGAAAATTAATTTTAAGGGGGGTTGAATGTTAATACTTGAGGTTTTATGGGATATATTCTTTTTTATTTTCATGGATTGTGTTACTCACGTGAGTGACCTTCCTTGATAACTAGAATTGTACGAAATACCATGTTTCACTAAAAAATGGTATATTATCAATATATTATTATTGGATATTAAAAAGCTATTGATATTTTATCATAACCCATGCTATGATGAGTGATTTTTTTTTCTGTAAAACCTATTAAAGTGTTTTTATTATCAAATTGATGGGGCCTATATCACCTTCCAATGCTTTTGGCAATGTTTTATATCTCATGATATAGGCATGTCCGAAACGACAAGTATTTCTACTTGAGTAATACATTACTGGAAATGCATGTGAACCCCGCTCAATAATGGACTTTTTTCACTATAATGGTCATGGGAAAAATGAATTGAATACTATAGAAATCATATTATGGGATTAATTGTTTTCCAAAATTCCATGTTTTAGTGGAATGATAATTTATCATGATTAATTTTCTTTAATGATATATTCCTTACGCACTACAAATATTTTTTTCCTGAAACAAAATTTTGATATTCAAAATTTATGTTCATGTGTTCACAATCTTATTTTTATGTTTTGATAGTTGTTCCTCATGATTCCTCGTACATATCATTTATACTCACCCAATTGAAATGGTTCTTTTCCCTAGGATATAAATAATGGTTTTAGATAAGAAAACAAAAGGGGGAGATCATAATGGGTGATTTTGAAGATATTTATCCAATATAGATGTTTATGATCCAATTTTCAAAGGACATAAAACAAAAATGGTCTTTGTGTATATATTTGATTAATGTGTTATGTCATCAAAAAACTAAAATGTTATTTTTCTATAAGCCACGCTTTGGACATTAAAATTTTTATGATACCATCAAATTTTGAAATAAAAAACAACAACAAAAAATTCCAAATCATGTGAATGGTAATTCAACAAATCAGTTTTCTACTCCCGTAAAGCATAAACAACTACCTGATCTTTCTAAATTGGGACACAACCATGTTTTTTCAGTGAAGATTATTTTAGATAAATAAACTGACCATTTCTAGAAGGGAACTCCAATACTATATCATTCACCAATCTTTTATTCAATTCCTAAAGACATTCATCACATTCATTGGTCCAAATTAACATAACACATTTCAAGTTTACTTATTCAATGGGATAAATAACCATGAATATTTATCAACAAACCTACGGTAATAACCTGCTAAATAATGATAATAATGAATAATTTTTATATTTCATTGTCATGACCATTGTTCAAATATTTTTTTAGAAGGATAAACATTTATTCCATTTTTAAAAATAATGTCACCAAGGAATGATATTTGTTTAAACCAAAACACACACTTGATTAATTTCCTATATAGATTATTTTATTTCAAAGTTTGAAAGACATCCCTTAATAGACATTAATTCCCCTCTTTAAATTTATAATATACAAAAATATCATCAGTAAAAACATCCAAAAACATATCCAAGAACACGTGGAATATTTTATCCATAAGATCTATAAATACAACAGGTTCACTAGTTAACCTACACAGCACAATGACTAATTTATAAATGAAATAACTTGTAATAATTATGGTCATTATAATGATTTCTTCTTTTACATTCAATTGATGGAACTCCGACCTCAATTTAATCTTTGAAAAATACTGAGCACCATATGGATAATAAAAAAATTAGAAATACGTGTAAAATGATACGTGTTCTTAACAGTGGTGTTATTTAAAGCTCTATAATCTATTAAATGTCTCATTGAACCTTCACTCATTTTAATAGACAATCTGGGAGCACCCCATGGTGATGTGCTTGGTCAAATGCAACCATTGTATAATAACATCTTCAATTTCTTCATTATCACTAAACAACAATTTGAGCCATTAGAGAAGTCAGTTTGATATTGACTAATCATCAGGAACAAGGTCATTAGTAATTTCAACTTCTTGATCAGGTATAATACCCGGAAACAAATCAATAAAAAACATGATGATACACATTTACCATGGGCACATCATTAATTTGAATAGATCCTTTATTTTTAACAATATATTCTAGGTAAAATTATATTGTATAATTTAGTAGTTTTTTATTTTCATAATATGTTATTAATGGTTGGGGTACATTCATTTAATCAAACTGAAATTCATTTGAAAAATAATTCTTCTTAGATGTAATTATAATCATAACATGATATACATAAATCCAATTCATACCTAGAATAACATAAAACAATAAAAAAGGTAAAACAATAGGGGTTTTAGGTATATTCTTTACAAAAAAAGGACATGATGGTTTTTATAATTTATATTTATCTAAAATTTCCCCTATGTGTTTTTAACATAGTATCAGGATTCATTTCATGATAATAAATTCCAAATTTATTAGAAAATTTCTCTGAAATGAAATAAATTTTTTAACTGAAACAAACAATAGATTATAGTAATATAAAAAAACATACAATGTATTTGATTCCACAATATTTGAAAGCCCAAAATCTACTGATGTTGTTGCAATGTATTTCACAACTTCTATCTCTTTGTAGTTCATCTTATTCACATCATTCAAATTCAACATCAGGGACTTGTTCACATAATGACACATCTCATTACATTTATAACATTTCACTGACTGTATCTCCGATTTTGTCTTACAATTATTTTTTTAATGTAGTAAAAATCCTTATTCCCAATTTTACCACATCATAAGAACTTATTAGAATTGAAAAGTCTTCCCCTAGTGTGATTTTTAACAAAATTTTATCAGATTTTAATACTAATATTCATACCATCATATATGTTTGATGAATATTTTCCATTATTATTCCATATTTACCATATATACTTCTTGTTTTCAATGAACACATGATCATCAGAAAAATATATTTCCAACTTCTTCGCACACCCAACATGTTTTTCATATCTTTTGAACATAGGGGAAGATAATTACATTCGAAAAATTGGATATAATCATGAGTAAAAATGATTTATTTTATTATCAAGATCATATATGAATTTAGGATCATACATTACCAGTCGTGTGAATTTTACTTCATAAGAATCTACTGTGTCATCCACCTTTTTCAATTAGAAATTATTTTTCCATCATAAGTCAAACCACATTAGGAAAATATTTCTCAAGAAACATACCTTTGAATTGGAACCAATCAACAGAATAAATATACTAACTATCATTGATATTTTTAACCATATACCACCATTGACTGACATCCCCTTTAAAATAGTAACTTACAAGACTATCCTTTTGATTTTATGAACACTATATTACATAAAAAATATTTTTACATCTTTAATCCACCCTTCATCTAGAACATGGTTAGATGATCCTCAGAATGGTGGATAATGTTGCCTCATGAAATGATCATCTAAGGAAATGTTACTCATTAGTTCATATAGATGGCCTCGCGCATGGATACAAAAAATATTTTAACCTAATTCAATTTTTGAAACCACTACATGAAACTGTTCCGAACCTATTTAGATATATCTGGTTACTAATTTGGAAGGATGTTTTCCACTGGATTTTGTCCCAACATAATTTCTCTATTTATTGTGTGAAAAACCATTATGAATTAAAATATCTTAGATGATGAAACATGGTAATATTAAAATTTTATATGAATAAAATTTTACAATGAAGTAAAAATATTTTATATATATTATATTATCAATATTCTAACTCTTAGTGTTATCTAAACCAACCAATGAAACAAACTATAAGGAGACATCAAGAGAACATTACATAATCATGAGATTAGTGAATAATTTGAATTTTTACATCGATGATATTGTCATGTTTAGAGTTTTAGAGAATTATGACTTTATTAATACATATCATACCATAATTATACAAGAGGATACTATCAAAACACTACACATTTCTTCCACTATAGGAATATATTTTAATAATATAACATGACTTATTTTCATTATAAAAACCTTCATCACTTAATCAATTTTATTATTAATCCTTCTATCATATGAAAACATTTATAAAACATTGGATAAAGATTAAAATCATAGTAAGGGATATAAAATAAGGAATGAATACATTAGTCAATAAATTCATTTAATCCCATCAAATCATAAAATTCACCAATAAAACATATGGTCTTCAAAATACCTCACGAAATCTGAGAATTATAGAATAAACTCATTAAAATCATATATCATAAAGGAAACTTGTTTTATCCATATCATACATACATTTTAGATTTCACAACCACAATGGGAATGATTTTGATGGATACTTTTTTGAACACCCATCTTATTATATTCCATAAATCTCTTAGGAGAAATCATAATTTTTACTTCTATCATGATACCCAATTAATTAGAGATCTATCATGGGGTCACCCACCATCAATTTATCATGGGACCACACATGTATGTATGCAATTACCATAAACCATAAAATAATCATAACACATAAAACAACCATAAGGAAAATACATCATTTCTACAGTGATATAACAATATATCATATCATGATATTGAAATAAAAAATCCGTTATCCAAACCATTTTCAATACCAAAATACTTAAAATGGTTATATGGTATTTATTTTTATCTTTAAAAAAGTATAGATTGTAAAAGAATACAAATATCAATTAATGTTCGCAGTGGCGAAAAGGATGTTGGCACTACGTAAGTTAAAAAAAATTATTTGTTGATTAGATAAAACAACTTATAGAGAATGATTCAATTGGAAAATTTCATATATATATTAAATGAATTTTTTTTATTATATTCTTTATAAAATAAATCTATGTATAAATAAAAATATGACTCAATGAAAATAGATTGATATGACGTCTCTTACGTTGAGTCAACCTCGTCACGTATAATCATTATATTCCCCAATAATATACATAGGTAAATTAATACTTACTTGAGATCGATTTTCATGTTTATTATTATTTTTATAATAATTCTTACAATTTTTAAAAAAATAATACAATTATTAAAGTTCATATCAGACAATTTTTTTTAAGTTCAGAACATGAGTCCATAATGAACCTTTATTGATTTAAATTGACCATGAGGTCAAAATTGATTTATCATCAAATAAATTCATGATTTAAATATTATATATATACGATATATATATATTTAGAATAATCTATAATATTAGGATATATGAAATGAAAAGAACCCTTCATTATGACGATAGGTCTATTGTACGCATGGACGCTATGCTAATTTCATTAAATTTATAAAAGAATAAAAATTAAATTATAATTCTACTATAATATTAATTCATATATGTCTCATATTTTTAATATAAACATTTTTTATACATTCCTTGTATTGTGGGAATTGGTAATATAGCTTTGAGGGGTGGTAGTCTACACTTACCCAAAGGAAATTATCGTATAACTAAAATATGAAAATCATGATTTTATGTTTAAAATAATATATCCAGAATATGAAATAAAATATAATATAATTATTAAAATATTATTTAACCGAAATAATGGTTTTAAGACCATTCTTGAAGGCGGTAATGGAAAAAATAACAAAAAAAATATTCATAAATGGATTTAACTATCACATCTTGGTCAAAAATTCATTTATTTGAATAAAAGGAGGTGACCAATGAATTGGATATGAGATATTCCATTAGATACATGAAAATCAATTATATAAGTTATTTTTAGGTAATTATATATTTATGGATGATGGAGGTTTGGAGAATGAAATATATATATATATATATATCAATTGAGGTACTTTGAAAATATTACCTCTTGAGTATCCCCTCCTTGAAAGACCCTTGATGACCCTGGATTAAGTCATTTGGTCAGACCTGTAGAACATGTACATTAGTAGAGTGAGCATGAGTGTTTTGGAATGATATTTGAGGAAATAAAATTCTTCTGGGCTCAAAATATGTTGATGGAGTGGTGTTATTTATACTTGAGGAGAGGTGGGGTGAAGTGATTTATTTATTGATTTATTAATTATAATAGCCAACCGTAAAGAGGTGTCATTAATTTCCCTAATGTTTGATTGTAATTAATGTTTTATAGGATTTTTGGGGTCAATAGTTACTAAAATCTACTACTAAATTATGTATTTCTTAGGCATGGTAAGTTTTTTACTTTTAAAAATATGCCTTGTAATAATTTCACATTGCTGTGGTAAATAATTTTTTTCCATTGTAAATTTTTTATAACTAAAAAACATCTAAAACCACAACATAATATTCACCTTAATATTCCTAATTCAGAATCCATTTTATCAAATTCAATTCATAGATTTGGTTAATTATTATTTAAAATAAATTCTATAAAAAATACAAAAATAGGTTTTTAAAGTTAATGGTTCTAAATGTTGAATAGATTTTAAATCTATTTTCAAATTGAAATTTCATAAAAACACATAGAGTTTGTTAAATGAAAAAAAAAGATATCTAATATCTATAAAAACTAAAAAATATAATCTATATATATTTTAATATTAGACAAAAATTATATTTCGAATTAAAAAGCAGTATTTTTCAGTATTCATTTAAAAATTAATGTTTTCAGAACAATTTAAAAAATTTATCCAAACTAAATTGTGATCTCAAATATCTAAATTAGTAGTTTATTAAGTCAATTAGAACATATAAAATTTTCAAAACAATATACAAAAAGGGTTCTCCATCAAAAGTTATTAAAACTACCTATAAAAATATTAGAGTATTTAATGAATAAAATTGGAATTATTCTCAATTTAAGACTTTAGAAATTATTTGAAAATGTATAAAATTTGAAGAAAAGTGTATATTAATAATGTAGTTAGTTTTTTTCATTCCCACCAATAAAATGGATAGAGATTAACTACAATTTAAAAAAATTTATTATTATTATATTATTTATTTAGTATCACGTAGTGTTGTGTGAAACATATGATTTCAGAGAAACACATTATCGTATGTCGAGTATGCAATTAGAAATGGAATATCCTTTAATGTAAAATTAATATTAGAATTATAAATATGAATAGAAATCAAAATTTCTTATTATTTAATTATCTATGATGTTACAATTATGGTGATTGATTTTAGAAACACCGTGTGGTATGATATTACAAGTCATATGTAGTTAAGAAATAGTCAAAAAGAGATTCATATTATTTCTCACATGTGTTTTCTACTCTAGAAACAGTGTCATGTTGGATTTTTCATTGCAATTTCATCCAATTATATTATGTTTTTTTGAAGTCTACTATTTATTATTATAATTTCCCCTTTAATGGGTCTTCCAACCTATGTTGTGTCTCCATAAGATGATAGGTCTTTTGATAGAGTACTAGGTTGATCTATTGAATGAATATCATGTAGAGAATAAAAGACATAGGTTTGTACCAGTGGATTCATTTGATATTTATCCCCTCTATCTGAGTAGGTTAGATACATGATAGATTTTGGTGAGATTTTATTTTTCCCTTTCATGATTTTATTACACTGATTGTGTGTATGATCTATTAAAACAATTTATTATGAATATTATAATAGCGTCATTACAATATCATATATATGGATGTGTCTCATCATATACATACCATATTATAAGGCCTTTCATGTTAATGATATTCCTTATTGGTGTAAAAAAACATCCCATGTCCTATGGTAGGAGGGATCGTGGTTATGACATATTGGCATTACAAAGGATAGAATGTACTTGGTTTGTCATATCATTAAAATAATTTAGCAGAGTATGTACTGCAATAGGAAATAAATATTGATATTATCTAGAAACGAGCATTGTTGGTGATACAAGGTGACATTTTAAAGGTGTTTTGATTTTATATTTTAGGTTAGTGTCTATAGTCTTGATGTGGTGACCAATGTAATCATTTACCATGACCCAGATAAACAATTTTATGATTCGCTACTTTTATACAATATATGTATGGATGTGTTGGTACATGCCTCGTATAGGAATTGGTTTTCCAATATATATCATTTATTCAGTTCCCTAAATATTCACTTTGACATTATAAATCATTATTAAATTTTAGGATTCTATAACGATGACAACTATTTAGTGTTCTAAGGTGGGGTTTTCATGATGACCCAAACAATGATGAATATTTGCTGCTCAGGTCTATATATAATGTTGTGTATCTTGTATGTTTTTTCCTTCAAGACACAAATCATTTAGAAATAGGTTCTCATGATGGTATCAATGAATAATTAGTTAAAGCTATGTGAATTGCATGAGTTTCAAAGGATGAGATACCCCAGGTATCGTGGTCGGCTGAACCCCCGTGAAGCTGATGAATGGATTGACATATTTACTCAAATTTTCTACCCTTTGAGGACATATCCAATTTAATTGGTGGATCGATAATAATTCAATTTTTATGGATGTATAGGGTGATGTTGAAGTTTTATGGAACATACCCCTAATGAGGTGACCCTCACATTAATATTTATTTAGTGGATCTTTATGGAAGATTATTATATAACAAGGTTATGATCAGTTAATATCCAGGAGAAGCAGATGGGTAGCCTGACTGTGATAGAGCATTTTGATTTTATAAATGATATGGTTTTAAATTTATATACGAGGTCATCAGGGATATTTTTATGAATTCCCACATAAGATAGAGTGATCATGTATACATATGTAGATGAGATATTTACGGTTAAAGAAAACTCTAGTTGTTGGTATTTAGAACACTGTATATGAGAGCTCAAATGATGGTAGTAAATTGAATGTTAAGGGATCTAATTATGTGATACTCATCTGGATACAATCATATGAAGTAGGGATTGTGAGGCATGGATCCTATTCCAAACTTATTTTCCAACGATAGATGATTTTATTTACATAATATGGATATATAAATTACACATTATATTTCATGACCCTCTATGTCTATATATGGATATAGTCAAAAAAAATATTTATCAAAGATACAGATACGATAATAGAGTTATGCATGATGTCTCACGTGGTGGAGGAGTGGTGAGTGATGTATCCTATGGATGACATTTCGATTGGTTTCCACCACCACCCCTTGGGGTTCTGAACCATGCTCAGGGAGTTGGACAATGGGGGAGAGGATAGTTGTATGACACAAATGCCTCTAACAAAAATGATCTGAGTAGAATTAGATGTACGAGCTCTTTCTTTTCTACTTTTGATTTTTTATTGTCATATACATATTTGAGATACATTTTCCATGACACGTAATTATCAATAATTCTTGAGGGTGACATGAGGAATAATTGTATCCATGTTAATGCGATGTTTCATGTTGATTTGGACTCAAACATAAGAGGTATACTTCCCCCATCTTTAAAAATTATTGTTATAAAAAATAAATCCATGTGGTTGATTTAGTGCCTCCCAAAGAAAATAGTGTCAATGTATGGTTGATTATTTATTCCATGTTTTGAGTTTTGGGAATTGTTTGTGGAATTGTTATATTAGTCAGTTGTTTTGATAGACATGTGTTCATTAGAAATATGATCTCTATCTGTAATGAGCTATTATACTGAAGACGTAAGTGCAGTTCTGCGTGAAACATGTGACTTTTCTACGTTAGTTGTTGTAACACAGGGACATGATACACTTTTATCTGATTGTAACCCTTATGAGAGATCTAATGGTGATAGTGGATAAGTTTACCTTAATTCATATTTTTAGAGGAAACACAAGTTTGTATTATAGGTCATAAACTCTTATCTATCGTGAGTCCTATGTCTGGTGGATGGAGAGACATTAATTGAAAATTCCCATAGTACATGATATAATCCATAATAATAACTCCTTAGTATTGATTGGTTTCATACCACAAATTATCATAGGGTTTCCCCCATTGTAGGTGGTACTATTTCATGATTGTGGGATATAGTTTTCATTCATTATATAGGGGTGATACTAAGATGAGAAATATAATCTTTTGTTTGGGTATATACAAAACGATTTTATGATGTGGTTGAGATGGCCCATAGGGAAGTAGTTCAATGAGATTTTATTTCTATACAGTGGATTTAGTGTTGAGGATGTCTTAGAAATGATGTGTTTCTTTTAACACCTCAATATTCATTAGTATTCTACAAGGAAATATACAAAGTGACTACCTATATATTTTCATCAGCATACATGTTGTCTCCTATATAGTTTCATCAGTCCTGTAATAGTTTTAGGTTGATAAGAAGGGAATGGTATTACATAGTTCACACATGGGTTTCCCTATGTTATCTGTGGATACATATGAGAGAATTATAGACCATGTCCCTCACCATTTATATTGGTTTATATGATTATTCTTTGTTTGTAGCCTTGATTTCTCGCTATTATAGTTTCACATGAGGCGCATGATATAGAGTATTATAAATTCTTTGAGATTACCATTATATTGGGAAGATCTAAAAGTGATATAATTGGTTTCAGAATCACCACTTTTTGGGTAATGTATTCACAATTATGTAATTTGTAAGGGGAGTAACTATTATTTAGTATGTTCTATCTTGAGAGCCACCTATGGGTGTCTCCATAGCAATAGAGGCTCATTGTGAGGGTTTTTATGCACTGTTCAAGTATGGTAATAGAAAATTTATCATCTTTTCACCTCACCCAATTGCGTGAGGTTATTTTTGGGAATATTTATTCAATTGATGTTACAACATAACATTTTTTTTGTGGAAATGAAAATTTGAGAGAGGATTTTTCTTTGAGGAACTAAAAAATTTGATATCTACAAAACATGTTTGAGGTAAAATTTCTAAATGTGGGAGTATGATTATCTTCTGATTATTAATGTTGAAACAAGTCACATTTTGAGAAGACTTTAAGAGGATGTAGATTTTCCCCATTGCATACTCTGGATTATAGAAGAGGATCCATATTGTGATAAGTAAGTGGGTTCTAGATAATAAGTATTGGGTTTTCATTTTTTCTGGGTAAAAAGTTTACTCCAACATTAACATATAACCACTTGATTTCACATTCACGATTCTTTAATGACTAAATCTATACTGGTTTGATTCAGTAGTAGAAATGAACCAATGATGAAGATACAGTACCTTCAATGGATGTTTATGTTAAATTTAATCCATGTGAGGATGAGGACATCTAGGTTATATTAATATCTATATTAGGTTAGGAATTGGGTGTACCACTTGACACTGCCATTTCCAAGAAACGGGGTTGTTGGTGTTTATCCCCAAATCATAGGCAATAATATACGTACAAACATCATTCGATGATTTAATCATTTTTTTAGTTGTACTATAGGTGTTGATTGACCAGTTCATTTAACTATTTTGGTTTCATATTTCACATTTTGGGACACTTTCTAGGTTGGTGGGTCCCCTGAGTTAATGTTTTTGGAAATCACGTTACCCCATTGTGGATGTTATTTTTTCCCTTATTCACATTACTTTTCTTCATCGGATGAATATATTGTAGGGGTGGTGAATTTTACAACTAGTTTTTCCATGTAATTCATTATAATATTTTTAGGATTATTTTTGAGGCCAGATGCAATGTTTTATTGTAATTACAGGGCCTATAGAGCCTCATCGATGTGATATTAAATATTTTATATATAATTTATCAGGCACATGAATTTTTCTTGAAATTATGAATAAAATATTACTTATGTCTTAGATATTAAATCATATACCATGATTGAGTTTGTAATATAGGATTTACCTTATGAGAGGTATAATTTTGCTGTTGTAGAATTCCCAATAGTGAGAATTTAATAGTTGTTTTTTAAGTATATATTATTTATTTATTTTAAAAAATAATCTAGTATACCCACTCCCTCTTTGGATCTAATTTACATAGGAGGAGAGGGAGGATACCCTTTTGTGTGATAGATTTATAGGGGATGAATAGAGGAGAGTATTTTCTTTATGATCCAGTTTTTTGACACCCACTATTATGAATCCATGATGCATTGAATTCTGGGAATAATGAAGGACTCAAAGGCTTTATGTCTCACATATATGATTGTTAATTTACAAGATTTAGGTCTGTATTATAATCTTGCCTTTGATTTATGTTTTCAAATCCATATTACAACTTCTAGAGACTCTCTAGGGGAAGATATGTGGTATTTTGGTGGAAATAAAGGGATGTGGTGGCTTATAGTGGATTCATATTTGGAATTCTAGATCACATGGAATACAGTAAGGTGAACATGTTCAATATTATTATTATTTGGGTAATATGTTATTTTTTGAGACATCATCCATATAACATTCTCCCATCACCTTTTTCACAATTTCCATGTATGATAAGACACAATGTGTTCCATATGGTTTTTTCTCTATAATAAAATAGAACAGCTACTCATCGGTGGCCACAATGTTTGGAGAAATCGTGCTCCCAACTAGTAGTCTCTGCTTCTCATTGTATGTTTTCTTATACGGGTTTGATTATTTCTACTAACAATACTCAAACCATAAACCACTATAGAATAATTATAAACATTCCAATATTTTTCTAAACACTCCCAAAAAACACTAAAGAAACCATACACAATTAACATACATAAATAAAAAGTTTCATAATTAAAACCATTGTGTGATATAGTTAAAAAGTTAACTTATTCTTGAGAAATCTCACTCATTAACGGCGATGAAGTGTGTCTCTTTTTTGTAGTTATCAATTTTGGATAAAAACGTGTAAATTTCCAAAATTATGGAAAATTTTGTGGATTTATAAGATTAAATTTAAGTCATGTATTATTTATTCAAATAATAAATAATCATTCTACCCCCATTGTAGTCATGAAATCCATTAAATGATCATATATTATTGAAATTAGGGTTTAAAATAAAATAATATATCTCTCATGGATGTCATTTTCCAAATTTTTAAATTAGATTTGAATATTTCTATAATTTGTTCAAGGTGATGATTTATATCATCAATAGTGATATAGTCCCAACATACTACAAAGGATAACATATGTGGTGACACAATGTGTTCTTTTAGCTTTTCAAAATATTAGAGCATATATTGGGGATATTGTATACGATGATTATACTGTAATGGTTTTTAAAAACAGAGAAACTATCTATCTTTGGTATATAAGATCACTAAATATATTAGTAAACACATGATGAGTTTTTTATAAAATAATAAAATAATATCTATAATATAAAAATATTCTAAAATCGATGATATAACCTGTGATATATTGTATATAATGTATTTTGAAATGTATGAAAAGTATAATTTTCTAAAATATCATTTATGAATTTATTTCATAGTTTATATATATTTTTTAATTGTGAAATTTGTTTTTTGGATATATATATTAATAATATGTTTTTATAATTTTAATTAATAAATTTTTTTAAATATATATTATTGAATATTTATGAAACTCTAATAAAATAAATATAAAATAAATATAAATATTAAATACAATTGAAATAAAATAGATGACTAATAATATTGATATAAATTTTTGATATTTAATTTCAATGTGTACATTAAAAAAATTTGAATTAAAAAAATGTAAAATTATAAAAAAAAATATTGTTGTTATGATTTATGAAAATATTTTTAATTTTAATACATCAAATTTAACAAGGTTTTATTTGGTATAATTTATAACTAACATAAATTGGTTTTTAATAATTAATATGAAAAATGTTTAAATAATATTATATTCATCATATTTAGAACACGTTAATGGTTTTCACAAAAAAAATTGACCAAAAAATATATTTGAATATTTTAAAAAAAATATTTTAATTTTAAATTTTAGAAATGAATAATATGATGGAGTTTATACAGAAAATAATTACAATTTTTTATATTTATTTAATTATTTAATGTAGTTAATTTATGGTGTAATCAACCATTTCCTTACGAATTGGGGCAATCATGGGATATTAGACTTTTGAGTCATTGAGTAGGTAATGTTTTATGAAATGTGACTCATATTGGGATTTTTAGAGTTTTAACATCATTTGAATGTTATAATGATGGTATTATAAGGAATTTATGGTGTATCAAATATTTGTATGAGTGTCTAAAAAATGATGATTGGGTCTACTATGGATTTTTTATATAGGTAATCATTCACAACTTATGAAGGGGGTTTTGCGGCGTGACAAGTATTTAATGAAAATAATGTTTTATGGGCAATGATCACAATATTAATAACGATGTACATTACCCAAACCATGTATTTAATAGTATGTTTTTGGATCATAGTAAAAATCCCATTGTGGATATATGTGTTACCCAAAAAGTTCTTCTCAATGGGGAATGATGATGCCACACTGGGTGGGGTGCATCATGGAGGTTCGTATGAAAAAAGGAATTAGATTACTCCTCGAGGCCTTTTATACTACAATTATAGACATTTTAATGCCCCCAGACCTTTGCTTCCAAATATTTTGTGAAAAAATACATTCTAGAAACACTATATTTGATACGATATTAGATAAAACTATTTTTATTTTCAAACCATATAATTGGATAAACATTAAAAATAATAAATCATCTCATAATCCACTTAATATTATGATTTACAATATCATAGAATTACTTAGTGAATAAGTTTATTTTATGATATTTTTATCCATTCCTCAAATTCAATCTTCAATATATCAACTTCTAGACATATCCATGGATATGAAAAACATTATAACATTGTATTACAAGTTAAATGACCACTCTATAGCCTCTCATGATATTGAAATAACTACATTAATCATTTTTATTATCAAATTGATATTACTATACTTCCACATTTATATTTATTTTATACCCATATAATATAAATACCTTAACTAATTAGTCTTTATTTTCATTATCAGGTGTTAGAACTTTAATTTTATTATTTTGTATATAATTCACCATGGAATGATTGATTTTCACTATATGATATAATTTTACTCATTAACATTTCATTCAAGATATATTAATCAATTTTAACAATAATTATTTATGGTTTAATTAAATCATCTCAAATACATGTATCGAACTTGAGGAAATAGAAATTGTGATGACCATGTTTTAAACGTGTATAATGAATGAATGCTCAAATATTAATTAAATTATATAATATAAACTAATCCATTCATGAATAAATTAATATTATTAGACATATCATTTTTATAATACATAAAATTATATTATATTCAAAAAAAAAATTATGATTATATATTTATATCATCTTTTACGTCTGTCATGTAAACAACCCTAACAATAATTTATTTTAATGTTATCATGAGTAAGATAATGAATTTTTGTAATCATAATATGAAATATTTATAAGTATCATAATTTAATTATTAACAAATATAATCTGTTAGTACATTATCAGAGCCATAAAATATGGATGGTGATGATTAAAAATTATTTCGTTCATGGTGGTAGTAGCCACCATGTACACATGATTAAAGATATCATTTTTCAATGAATGGATGAGATTATAGTATATGTTAAATTATTATTTACGATTATTTTTACCATTTAAAAAATATTTATTCATTAAATATTACCTTGATAGAATCCTTCATAGGTAGGGATGAAAACTGAACACAATTTGTATTTGGAGGAGGCAGTCTTCATTTAAAAACAATTAACATAATTTTAAATTATTATTGGATGGATATGATTGATTTATTATTTGAAAATTAATATAATGATATTTAAGGATAATATTAGTTTTTATTTAAATATATTAACACTTATATATATATATATGATTAATGAAATATTGGATTAAAATTAATGTATTAGTGAAAGTAAAACTCACGTTGGAACAAAATGTTTTATCATCGAATCCTCCATGGATATGAAAGACTTATGAAAACTAAATGTGACCAAAAATTAATTTACATTTTATAGTGTTATAAAAGATTAAAATTATCATTTAATCAATAATAAACATTACTTAATGAGTAGTATTGATGTTGTGGGAGTTTTGACCTATTTGGAATTGAATAGAATGGACGTTATAGATGTAATAAATACATTTTTAATAATTTAATGTTATTATTCATGGTTAATAGGGTAAAAAGAGAAAAAATAAAATCGAATGATTATTTTGGGATCAAATACCCCCATTTACTCATTTTTATACACCCTTGACGGTTATAGGTCTTCTTCTTATAACTTTGAAATTTTTACCGTAATTTACTTTTAGCTTTGTAAATAATTTATATCTATATTAATTAATGTCACTAAAAAAATTGATATTGAATAATTAACACAGTTTGGACCTAATGAACACAATATTTAGTAATGAAATTAAAAAAATTAAATAATTTTAGTAATATAATATTAATAAAATGACTTATAACATGTAGAAATATTACAATAAATGTGTCTTTATGTTTTAAAATATATTCACATGATAATATTATTATATTTATTATTTTATAACATAAATTATTTTAAAAAATATATTAACATATATTAGTATTTAATATCAAACTATAACTAAGTTTCTCCATTAAGGCACATTATATGAATAAAAGTCCAAAAAAAATTATTATTAAAATAAATGTTTTATTTAGTATGAAAAAATTTGGAAATATGATTTATGGGATAAAATATATAAAATGTATAATATTAGTCATTAAATAAATATATTACAACAAAATAGTTATTAAATATCCTATTATACACCTACATGATGAAAAAATAAAATATATATAATTTTATCAAGAAATCAGAATTTTTCATATAAAATCATCAATTTTTTAAAATATAGACGAATTAATATTTACTAAATTTTTATATGAGGGATTAATAGATAATTAATTTTTAAAAATTAAAATTTCTGGCTATTAAATTTTGTTTCTAAAAATTAAATAATGATTATAGAAAATATTGAAAATATCTTTTTCCTCTATTTACCCAAATTTTTTATTTATTCTCCATTGGTTTTAAATTTTCACGATTTAATAGAATAGTGTATAGTATATATTCATTTTTAAATATATTCAAATATTTTTATGGCCATTCATGTGGTTTGTATTTTGTAATAGAAGTTATCAATAATAACATCTATTTTACAAGGTAAACAATTTCCAGTAGTTGTAATATAGCAATCATTAAATAATTTCTTATTAAAAATCAAAATTATATAATATCAATAGGAAAAGAATTTGGTATTAATGTATGTATGTTTTAACTTATTTTACTAATACATGGGTATCCATACAAACATGGGAATATATATGTAAATCATCATTTCTTTAAAAATAAACATATTTTGATATGGGTATTTTCCTAAAAAATTGAACTAATTATACATCATGATTATATATAATGAATATTATGTCATAACTAGTTTTATATGATATTTTATAGCCATACATTCAATTCTAGGATGCAATATGTCTTTATTAATTATCAATTACATAGTTCTATAAAAAAAATTCATCTAAGTATAAAAAAAATTAATTTTGGATATCGTATAAGGTTTTTTAAATATTTCTTAATAATATTATCATAAGGAACATTAATATAAGCATAAAATTGTAATACTTTAATCATAGCACTTTAATATTTATTTGAAAATCCAAACATTGGGTGCTGATTTAATAATCAAAGAAAAATTCATATATATATATATATTTGATTGTTCAAATGGAAACACATTTTCAATGAGTCTTACACTATATATTGTTGTGTTTGTGTACATTAAATATATAGATTCACTTCGGTAGTAGATCATTCATAAGAAATAACTTGTCCTCTTTTCCGTTCAAATTGGTGAATCTCATCATCTTGGATTGTCATTAGATTTGGACATTGACGTGTATAAACACCATTTTACAAACACATAATAAATTGAATTTTAAAGGTAAATATGGATGAGCTATATTTATTCCAATAATGTTAACAGAATTCCATATTTTATTTAGTGATATTGTGATCTAAATTAAAATAACTAAAACATCTTACAGTAATTTAAAAAATATATCTATCAAATTTATTCTATAGTCATGGGAAGTATGAAATTTAAAATTCATTCCATAATCATCTGTTTTACCAACCCATCAATGACACTCCATAACTATATTATTTTGGGTATTATGAAATGTAAAAATGTACAAATTTTTTATCATAAATATTTATAGCAGGGTTTCTTTAACAATAAAGTTTCTCACCCTAACTCTTATCACATTTGTTTTCTAATTTGAAAAAAATATGCATTGTTTACTGAATCTATTATTTACCTGGTGTCATCAGGACTCGTCCCTTAATATATCAAAGATTAGTCAATAATAATAATTCAATATTTATAACCTAATTGAATTATGAACATCATATCCTCAATATGTGAAACTCTATGATATCATCACATTATATTTCAGTTAAACCAAAATCACTCTTGGACCAATATAGGTTTCATTATATTGATCTCATTCATATTTAATAGAATAAACAAATTTCATAATTAATACATCCCTCTGGTTTGAAAAGAGAATGTTATAAACCAAATAATATCTCTTGGATTGTATAACTAGTTACGTTGTCATAGGATGACTCGTAGTGTATAAGGGTGATAATAAAATAAAATATAAAGCAATCATTTTTTTGTTTATTTCCTATAAGTAAAAATATTCTATAATTTCATCAACCAATTATTATCATGAAATAAAATTTATTTATTATAAAACCATGAATTTTCTATATATCAATTTTTTTTATTTTATATTTTACCTAATGAAATACCATTAATTATACATATGTTATTTACTAATGATTTCATATCAAAATAGAAAATTAAATATAATAATTTATACAATAAATAAATATATATCATGTACAAATAATGAAATTATAGACACACACTACTAGATTTAGTGCTAAAACACTTTCTTTAAATACATTTATTAACAGTAAATTAGATGTAGCTTTCATTATTTTAAAACGCTAATATCGTATAAATAATAAATCTCATAAATCACATAAAAACAACACCAATTAAATGTTTACTACCTTTATTGATCAAATGCGTAAGAAACTTATTTTAATGATACTTATGAATATTTTCACATATTATAACCATAATGAATCCACTTTTATACATACCCAAGGTTATTATCGTATTAATATAATTGAATTCCAACATAATTGTTAATGATAATACCTAATGTATAATAATAAATATATCATATTAACATGTATTTGAACATAAATATAATCATTCTAATCATTTTATAATGTTTTTATAATATGTATTACAAATATATTAACTAATACTAGTTTATTCTCATTAGCTGGTACTAGAACATTTTATTTATTTCTTATTATAAACATCATGATAATGAGACTGATTATCAATTAATGGTTCAATATTAGTCATTAATAAATAATTTAGTACATAATAATCCTTATATTAATTAGTAATTATTTCTAATTTTAATTATGTGAAATATATGAATCTATCATGGGAAAATATAAACAAGGATGAAATGTTTTTCAACTTGTTAACCGATTAAATGGTGAAATATTGATAAATATTTTTAATTTATACATCAGAATTAAAAAATTATTAATAAACATTAATTTATCACTACTAAGTGACATAAAAATTATATGAAATCTCTTAACCTATAATGACGTAAGTGTTATTACATCATTTATTTATGGGTAAAAATGACCCAAATGGACATGTACTATAATGTTTACGATTAATGAAATGTTTCTATATATTTATAATATTTCATATTCCAAAGAGTAAACATGTTCTAATTATCATTTATCATCACTAAATCCATTCATATAACCATCCATGATTGGGGAAATGAGAAATAAAATTTACAATTCATGGTGGTGGTAGTCCACATGTAAATAGGATTAATGTAATCATTTCTCAACGAATGGATAAAAATATAGTATATGTTATATTAAAATTTCATGATATTGTTTTTAACATAAAAAATATATATTCTATGTATTAATCATTTATACATACCATTTTAGTGTGTGATGAATAACAAAGGACATCACCGTGTGAATGTTGTAATCTACATGTATGAACATTTAATATTATATTATTAAATTAATTGAGTAAAATGATTGCATAATTATATTACAATTAATATATTGAAATTTCTGTAAAATAATGTCATTAATTTCATTATTCTGATATGGTTAGTTATGATTTAGGAAGGATTGGAGTATAACAATAGAGTATGTTAACGTAATATAAACATTGGGAGATTGATCACTCTATAAGAAATATAATTGAAATCATATAGTCTAAAGAAACATAAAGGTCATAATAAGTTTATTTTATTATATTTGGATCAATTATGATAAAATATGTGTATATTAATAAAAATATAAAAATAGGGTATTAATGATGTTGTGTGCCAGTTAAATTTTTTTAGAGATAAAAGGGGTAGTTTTTTAAGTAACCACTACATTTTAAAGAATGTTGAGTAACTATTATAAGTTAAAAGGGAAAAAAATAAAAAAAGGGGTAGATGTAGTGTTTTTTTAAATTTTCACCTTCTCCACTCATTAATGATAAAACATTCTGTTTATATTTAATTTTGGTTTTGTCCTTTCAATTATTACATTTATTTACTTTTATTTATATAATACATTTTTTACTATTTTAATAAATTTTGATAAAAAAATTAGTATTTATCCATATAAAAAATTTGAGAAATATAATTTTATTATTTTTATATTATTTTATCAAATAAAATTTCAAATTGTTTGAATATTTATATTTTGGAATATTTCACATGATATGTAAATACATTTTTTAGAATAAAAATGCTTTAATGTTAAAATATTTATATTCAAGATTATTTAATAATAAAAAATTATTATTTTTAAATATATTGTATTTTAATGAAAAAAAATCTTAATTTTATTTAATTTTAATTAAAAACCTAATTTATTCAATAACACAATTAATTAGAAAAAAACAGAAAAAATTGATTTCATTAAATATATATATATATATATATATATAATTGTATAAAATGATGGACATAGGTTCAATATGATCAAAGAATATTTAAAAATAATTGAATTTAAACCTCAGAAAAATTTTTATTAGTAATGATGTGTTTTAATAATATCATATATTTCTACAAAATGATAAAAAAACTTAAGTTAAAAAACTTATTTTGTAATCAATTTTTTTTAAATCAATAATTCCCATTAAGAAAATTATGATATCAATAACACAAAAATAAATTTTATTTTTAAAATTTTAAATTAAATAATTTAAAAATAATTTTTTTTAAAGAAATTATAAAAAATTAATAAAACCACGTTTTTCAAAAACATTTTTCCATATTAAATCATATTGATTGATTATCTTCCAAAGTTAAAAAATTTTATTATATTCCATTTTAATGTATATTTTAGCATTATTTATAATGTTATAATAAAATTTTGCAGTTCGTTTCTGTTGGGTGTGTTGTTTAATGAATGTTATCGAACAGAAGCTCTGTTTTACAAGGTCTTGAATTTTGGGGGCATGCACTATATGCCACAAAACTCCCATGTATGAGTGAATCTTTTATCACAAGGAGGTGTCAAACCACATGAAGAGGGAGCCACATCATTGTGATGAATATTTTGGAAATTGTTTTGGTACCTAGATAAAGAATTCAAATGCATAAGGAATTGGAGCTGGGTGAATTCTACATAGGTGTAAGATTTTACCCTAATAATGATTAATTTCATGTTGTGTAAGATCAAAAATCATTTATAAAATTTTAGTTATAATACAATCCAACTATGTTGGACCATAAATTATCATCGGTAGAGAAGAATTTCACAATGAAAGATGTGGGTTCCACAATGTATCTCTCATATAAAGGATGATTTTGTGTTGTTATGGGGAGGATCACAGTAGTGGACGACCCATGCATGAAAGGTTGAGCATCAATTTTTCATTGTATAGGGTGTTTCTCCAATGAATGTTAGGATATGATATGATGATGTTCTTGGTTGGGGATATATGTATCTACCATTAGAGTCATTCGATTATGATTGTACTGTATTTTTTCATAAATTTTATTTAATTACATTTTTTATATTTAGAATCAAATTAAATGATTTTTCCCGCATTTTGGCCCAATAGTCACTCCAGTGGCCTCATATTCCCTCAATGTTTTGTATTCTAAAAAAGGGATATCACTTTTATATGCATGAATTCAAACGAAGTTCATCCTATATGATAGTTAGTGGTTTTTATATCAATGCTACTTATTCTATCCGATGATTATTCAATTATTTTACAATGTTTTATAATTTATTCATTTTCTTGTGTATTTTTTTTTTAATTTTTTATATATTTCTTATAAGAGATTATTTTTGTATGATTATCCACTATTTAGATGAAAATGGTTCAAGTAAGGATGTATTTATAAGTTTAATTGATGGTTTATTTTTTCATTGGAAATGTGATATTTGGCCCATCATCTTCTATTCTAATGGTGAAAATTAAATAATTTACATTACTTATATCAATAAGAGTTATATTAGGATACATATGGAAATCATATACACTGTGATCATTGAAATTTTATTCATCGGTCATCAATTAGTGTTGTCCTGAGTTATGGTGTGATAAAATTTATTTGTCAACTCATGAGAGATATATCCATGTTATGATAACACATAGTTGACCTTATATTGAATCACATAGTCTCCTCCCAGTATAGGATGATTTTTAATGATTTTTTTTAATAGGGGTGGGACATATGGAAAATAAATTAGCTTATAGCCTATGTGAGAGTGAATTTTTATTAATTTAATTGTTCCTCAAAAATTAAAAAAATATATATATACGAATTTGATTAATAATATTTTTCTATTAACATAAATCAATATTTTTCTATACATTAATAAAATATTTCATCCACCATTTATCCTAGTTACATTAATTAAAAAAATAATTTTTTCAATGATTTCAAATTCTTTAGCACAATGATATATTTAAATATATAACTCACTTGAAATGGATCTCACTGTGATCTTTTCATTATATTCGGCACCAATTAATTCATTGGGCTCTGTCAAGTTAGTATCGTATTATATATTCTCAATAATTTCCATAATAGAAGCCCTTCTGAATTTATAATTCTCATTTTTTTAAACACAAAACATGTTATTGCTGAAATAAATATCAATAGTCATTGATTTGAAGTCTCAAACAAATAAAGGAAAAAACATCATGATTTAACCATAATATATAATCAAATACTTTGTTAATATTTTTTGGGAATGTGTTGAATTTATGTATCCTGGTATGTGGTGGGTGTGAGTCATGGTGTTTCTCGATTAAATTTTTTTCCCTTCATAATCATCAATAAATTTTATGATCACTCTTATTTTCTCTAAGTAACTAATTTAATCATTATATCATGATGGTGTTATTATTCAAAATAGACACCAATATAAAAATGTAATGACAAAATGGATGTATATATTTTAATTTATTCTCTACAATGGTCTGTAATATTAGATAACACATTAATGATGTGTAAAATATAATAGTAATCTAAACTTTTAACATACATTTATAATAATGGATATAGGAATAAATATATCCATATATTACCCAAATCCCCCATATATGTATATTTTTAAATTTCGATAATTTTTTCTATGAAAATTTCAAATTAAATACTACTCATAAAAATTCATTCTGTTTAAAATAAAAACTATATTGAAATATTTGTATTAAATCCCAAAAATATCATCCAAGAATATATACCATATTCCTGAATATATATTCCTCAACACATTTAATAACACGTATGAATGAAATTTACATGTTTCATGAATGAATCTATTTATTATTATGCATTCTGTTAAATGGGAGGTTAAAAATTCATATATATTTTTGAATAAAAATTATTCTTATATATACTACTCATCCTCCTTATTAATTCTATATAACGTGGGAATAATTTCACATATAATAATTCAGACCTTTCTAATTTACTAATATTTGGGATGATTATTTCATACATGGAGTTTGAATCATTGGATTTACATATTATATGCATAAAAATTTATGGAATATTCAAACCCAATCCCGTTGTCGTTATGTTATTCATTTGAATTGAAAACATTAAAATTTCACCAGTTATTCAATCATAGATTTCCAAAATCTATATTTAAAAAAATAATGCATTGTTTTAATCTCATGTAGACACATATAAACCTTAGTCATGTTATAAATCACTCATAAATGGTGATTAAATATTTTTTATGATGTAAATACCCCATATAGTTCATAGTTATCATTGAAAATGTATATTTAATCCAAGAAACCAGTTTATTATTCAGAAATTTTATCCAACCATGAAATTTTTTATAAAATCAATCACTAAATCTATATAAATAATTAATAGACAATTGGATCACATGCTAAAAAAAATTTCATCCAAATATTCCAATGGTGTTTCAATCTCTTTCAATCAATAAATACTTACTTACAAATCCATTATACTTATAAATTTGAAGGATTAAAATAATCTATATCTAAAAATTCTTATTCAATGCCAGTTCATGATGTCACTTTTCAAGGATCTTCAATTTATCATATAACAATTTACTTCACCATGATTTGGAAAAAATCAACAAATAAGGATGATTTCATCACCAATCTCTTAATTCTCATTGTATTGCACATATCAATCCTTACATACATTCATCCATTAACTATGAAAATACTTCAAACCAATCTCATTTGCATATTAATTCCATATGTTTAAAAAAATTATCTATAATCCACATTCTTACCTCTATAATGTGAGAAAATAAAAATATACATTGTCCTAGTGTCAGGAATTCATTCATCCTTATGAACATGATCAATTTTATATCACCATTTATCATGATTCCTCTTTTTGAAAACAATTAAAAACTCTATTTAAGGATTGTTGTATTTTAGTATTAAAATATCATTTTTTATATGTTTTAAAGAATATTGCGTTATGTTATATGTGTTTAAGAGGATTAAATAGGTAAGCAACTGGACATATGACGATATAGTAGCTTGGAAGGGTGTAGATGGTCCACTAGTTAACTTTTAGTGATTCACTAACCATCGAAATGAGTCAGTATAATCATGTGAAAAATTATAGATCCCATTAGCCAACCAATGGAGTTCGTGGATTACAGAATTTATGGATGGAATCCACTATAGAAAAGATGAAGGAAGCTAGCTAGCTAGTGTTATTGTTAGAGGGCTAGATATCCAATGGAGTTTTTTATTTTTTCTATAAAATGAACCCTCACTAATTTATATTATCATTGAGGCCTCTTTATGACACACGCAACCTTGTATCTCTATTTTAGTGACATTGATCTATATGTTATCATGTTGTCTTAATTTTTTGATTCGGTAACATCAGTTTGGTCATGTGTTTCAAATATAGTGAGTTTTATCATATCATATTTCAAATTATCTATTCGATAATGGATAAGAAAATAAATTCATGATTTTTGGATCGAATATATGGGTATTGGGATGGTCTAATGTCGTATTTATTAGGGTTTCATTGAATTGGAACCCATAATATGAGTTTTTTGGAGGTATCTATGATACCAAAAAATAATTTCGGTATAGTTTTTGTCACAAATCTACCCGAGTCAACCCTTTATCTTATGAAAAAAAAATCTAGGGATAAGGCCCAATGTAAATTCCCTATCCCCATATGCAAGAAAAATATTCTGGGTATGAATGAAATACAACTTGTGAATGATTTCATCGGAAAAATAACATATAAAATAATTTGTGAAAATGAAATAAAATTTAGTTTGGCCCTTTGGTACATTTGACGATTACACCAAATTAAAAAATTTAAATTAGTAGAAACAGATAAACAATAATGGAATAAAACAAACAACATCACCATCAAAAACCTCCCTCACCACCCTAGTCAACCTACTCCGAATGAAAATATACCAACCATTAGTTTTTTATTCAACCCATGACCAATAGATACCATGTATAGATAGAATAATGTAAAATACTATATGTCCAATATGAAAAAAGAAACTAAAACAATATAAATGAACCAACTACAACATACCTACATTTTACTAAACAAGTCCCCACCAAAGTACTAAAAACCACATTACCCAATGGATGTGAATATATGATTTTAATTACCTATTACTAAAAATTAACATATATATGAGTGGGAAATAATCTCAATTGAAATTCTAAATCCAAAATAATTGGCTATTTCTTATATTTACGATGGTACAAATGTGATACAATATTGAAAATATAAATATTAAAAATATGGTTTTCCATTCTATTAGAAATAAGTTACTAAGTAGTCCCCCGGAACAATTTTCTATTATTCATTTTCAAAACTATTATCAAAGATGTGAAGACATTCCATGAAACCATTTATTATAAGAAACATGTGATGAAAGAATCACTTCAGTGGGAAATAATAGTATTATAAAACAATTTTTAGTGTGATAAAATACAAAGGAATGAATTATACCTTAAAAATAAATGTTGACTAAAGTGTAACTTTTATAAAACCATGATGGTGTATTATTTTTTACATGTTCTATAAAATAAAGAAAAATAGAGTATATATAAAATAGTCATACATGGAGAATCCTACACACCAATGGAAGAAAAAACAATGGTACCTAGTTTGGAACCATATGTCAGCATATGGATGTCCAAACAATATAATATTTTATGTTATTTCCCTTATTAAATAAAATTACTTTTTTTAATATCTTACATTACATAGAAAATTTTTCATAATAAAAAAATTAATATTATAATTTATCTATGGTAGTTGACACATTCATGTTGGAATGGTGATAATGAAAGAGATTATATTTTTTTAAAAATATATATTTTATACATTATAATTAAATTAATTCATTGGATAAAATTAGTTTTAAATTTATATATTATCCAATTGAATACAAATTATATGTTTGTATTAAAAAAATATAGTTATTTTAGAAATTTAATTTTATCCTTAAATTTTGAATTAATCACTTTTTTGAAAGTAATAAATTATTTTGATGTGTAATATATTAAATAATACATATTTACATTCATCCATAACGTTTGAAATATTTTATATAACAAATAAATACACGGTTATGCATGAAAAGTAAATATTTTCAAAGGTAGTTTTTTCACCTTTTTACAGATCACTTATTTTATATAACAATTTTAACACCATTATATGTTTCATTTGAAAAAATAAAGTTAAATTTTTAAATTTTAATACCTCAATTATCATATGGTGGAATGTTTTTATTTTTATGGGAATTTTTATTTCTTCATTAATAATAAAATTTATGAAATTTTATCAAAAAATAAATTTTAATATAATTTAAATACGTTGTTATATTATATTATAAATTTTTTAAAATATAATTAGTTCAATTAAAAATCCATCATTCCAATTTAGTTCAATTGTAACAATTTTAGATTTATATTGGATATCGAAACCTTTCAGTCTTTTAAAATTTTCAAATTAGAAAATCTATTTTTCATTGTGTCTACAGAATTAATTTTATATCTAATCTTGCAACTTATTTTTATGTAATTTGGAATTATTTATTCCATATTTGGAATCGTAATTTCCAAATTATTTTGAACGGTCAATTTAATTTTAATGTAATTGTTGTAAAAAATCGTAGTATTGGAGAATTCATGACAAGTGGTGATGTTAAATGGTAAAAGATTAACATACACAAAAATTATATCATATAATTGTTGGAAGATGTATTTATTGAAACTAAACATAAAATAAATTAATTAAAAATATAATTGTTGAAATTAATTTCTCCACAATGTGGATGGCTTTATTTATAATGTTTTGCACTGTGTTAAATTTTTTCTCAATAAGGTGTCAAGGATTGAATGGATGACAAGAAGTGTCAATATGTTAATGATAGAGGATGTGATGGTGATGGTGATGTTGTTAATATGATGTCAAGGATTGAGTGGATATGTGACTGACAAGGTGATGGTGATTGTTAGAGAATGACCATGGTACTAAGAAGAATGTCACTTAGGAGAATCACTAAGTGGAATATGAGGTAATGGTTGAAACACTCTCCATACAAAATCATATGATTGTAGAGCTGATCATAAAGTTCCAATACTTGTATTAAGTAGATACAATGTCACAACATTGTTAGAAGTCCATGCATTGTCTTTACAATGCATGAGGAGATAAACAAGTTCCATCCACTATCACTAAGTGGATGTGGAATAAAGAAGTGAACCATCCACAACTCCAAAGTGAATGAAGTGGTGTGAAGAGGACCATGCACTATCTCTTAGTGCATATGGATTTGAAGATGATTCAACCTCATCTATGATTGGATTGAAGAAGAACATTGAAGATCAAAGTGACTTATGATCATTTTTTGATGATGATAGTTGAGAGATACTTGGGAATTCCATTTCCTAATAAGAGAAGAAGAAGAGATGTTGAGGAAGATAGAAGGAGTATAGAATTCTAATGAAGATGTGGAGGTGAAGGAGTGGAGAATGGATTGATGTAGACTTGTTCCTACAGGGTTATTTATCCATGTAAACAAGTGGAGCTTATGTAAAAAATAGGGCCTTCCCACGAACTAGCTACCCAAGCTTAAACCCAGGACACATGTGGAACTAGGTCACCATGCCCATGAGGAGGCCTAGGCAGAGCCAGCCCGCAGGTGGCTGGGCCGTGTGTAAGCCCGAGCTATGCGGAGGTCAAGCCCACACATCATGGGCGTCAGAAGCGCGCCCGTGAAGGAGTATAGTAGGCTCTAGGTGCGCGCCCGGAGGAGCATAGTGGGGGTAGAAGCGTGCCCGAAGGAGAATCGGTGTGGGGCGGCACCGGAGGGGGGGGAGGAGATTTCTGAGCCGATGGTGGGAGGCGATGGTTGATAAACCGTGGAAAAGCTTCAGCGCGTTTCGATGTGGGATGAGTTTTTAGAACGCAGAAGAAATCCTGGATGATCATCCTTTCGCGTGTCTAATTGTTATCGTCCATCTCATCTGCGGCGCTGGGTTCTAATCCTGGTCGTCCGCGTTCATTAAAACGCCGTTCCAACAGCGCTGGAGTCGTCTTCTACCTCTCGCTAAGCCGAGGACTCCCCGCGACACCTCCCACAAACCAGAGGCACTCGAGCGATGGAGAAGAATCTCTCAGCCGCCTCGGAAGAAGTGAAGGAATCTGTTGTGTTCGTCTCCCATTCACAAACACATGCATGCATTAATAGTCCCATGCATGTAGCAAGATAAATAATTCGAGGGAGGCCAAAGAAAACGGAGTTGCGAGGCAGTGTGTTCGTGCATGGATCGGTCTTAAAGACGGTTTGCATGAGCATTCACGTGATGCGCACACCAAGAATGAAATATCCCGTGGATGAAAAAGAAAAAGGAAACACCCGTGATGCATTGAAAATCATGAGCGTTGGGTGAATATTTTTAAAAGAACCGAATATCTCAGTTATTCAAAGAAATAAATCTCGGACGATTCATGGATTTATTATGAACGCACTCTCTATCTATAAAAGGAAGTGTCCAAGCTGAGAAGATGTTGGTTCCATTCATGAAGGAAGGAGCTCCTGCTTCTCTAGATAAACAGAGGAACCACGAAACCCACTAGTTCACGAAGGGAAGTAGTTTCCGTGCAGCCTTTCTGCGCGATGTGAAGGAGTTACATGAAGCTCCTAGCCTAGCGATGTTCGAAGCTCCATGCACCACTTGCGTGGTAGAGCATCCCAGAGCCACCCTAGGCTTCGATAGTTCCTTTCACGCAACCCCTACACGAAAGAAGTTATGAGGATGCCTCCCTGCACATTCCCCTTGTGCAACCAGGAAGAAGCTAAGGTGCGAATTTGCGCGCCCGCTGCATGCATACCTGCGCAGTAGCAAGTGGCCAAACATGCGCTCCCTCTATGTCGTGAACTCGTGTGGTAGGAGGAAGCCACCACGCCACCTGCGCGGTAGGAGGAAGCTACCACACCACTTTCACAGTATAAGAAGTTTCCGCACCTTGCGCGGTAGAAGTTGGCCGCATCCTGCGCGGCTGTTGCACCCAAGACTGGAGCGGTAGAAGACAGGAGTGGCCGCATACTTGCGCGCCCTCATTTGAAGTGGGTTAGGGTGAGTAGAATCTCAACACAAATTGGTTGTGTGTGTGCAAGAAGAGGAAGTTCACACCTATGGGTTTTGTGTGATTTACTTGAAGAAGGGTTCTTGCATAGTGGAGTACATGTGCATGTTAACATTATAACAATGTGTGTGTGCACATGTGAAGAGAAAGATTAATGTTGAAGAAGGAAGGCAGTGTGTGAAAAGTGGAGAGGAAGGCCACAACATATCTTAGTTGTGTGTGTGAATGTGGAGGAAGTTCACTCCTTCTTTGAGTGAGTGTGTGCATAGAAACAAGAAGGCCGAAGCCTTAGTGTGTGCACATGTGAAGTGTGCACACTTTGAAGAAGAAGAAAAGAACAAAGTGTGTGCAAAGAAACAAGAAGGTTATAGCCTTATGTGTGCACAAGTAAAGGAGGCCATACCTCTTGTGTGTGCCCAAGTTAAGGAAGAAGACACATGCATGTCCATGCATGTATGAACAAGTGAACAAGTGGGTGAACACCTTGAGATGAAAGAGAGAAGGAGAAATTCACAGTAAAGAACAACACACAATTTGGTGTGTGTGAAAAAGAATTAAAAAGTGTGACTCGAAGAAGAAGGTGTGTGTGCTAAAAGAATTTAAACCCTTTAAGGGTTTATCACACCATGAAGAAAGAGGGAGAGCATGCATTCATGCATGCACATGCACACGTAAATAAAGGTCAAATAATTGTGTGTGCATTTGAGAAGTCCTAGAACAAAGGTTCTTGAATACATTTGAGATTCCATGCAAGTCATGCATGAAGATTCATAGATTCCATGCACTAAGTGCATGAAGTTGAATTGACGAGAGACTGAAGCCAGGCTAAAGTTAAATACATCATTCATCTGAGTTTTCAGTAGTTGAGAAGACCAAGAAGATCGAGTGGGCATACTGAGTGAATGAACATATTTTCCAATCAAGATTCTTGAAGACAGTGTCCGGGTCATCCTTAGAAGAAGGAGATAATGCCCTAGCAAAGAAGCGGAGTCCTGATCACCACAAGTGATCAGAAGTAGTGAGAAAGGACAGCAGACCTTATACAAGGCTGTTGAAGACTCTTTAAGAGCTTCAAAAGAAGAAGAGCTACTCTTGTGACTCGAGGAGCCAGGAGAAGACCCCCTATGAGACTCAGGGTGGAGAAGTCATTGGTGGAAGCTAAAGCAGTCCAGTGGGACTCTGGTAAAACTTTGGGATGTAGTATAAAGAACCTCTTGTGGGACTCAGGAGAGATTCAGTGTGACCATGTATCGACCATTGTAATTACTAACCGAATTATAGTGGATAAACCATGTTGGGGAGTTTAACCAACATGGAAATGACATAGGCCTTTGGAGCCAAACCGTGTAAATCCTTGTGTCCTGTGCCTTTACATTTACTGAATCACTCGAGGAAAGGCTGAGAGATACAAGAAGAGTGGATAGAGGCCTTAACAAGACAAAGAGGTTTAATTGATAAGGAATCAATTAGTAAAAAGTTTTTAAGGATTACTGATTCACCCCCTCCCCCTATCAGTGATCACACTGATCCGGGCACTTCATATAAAATAATCGTAATTTTAATCACTTAAAGCCACATCTCCACAAGTTAAAATACCACCCCTAATAACCTTATTTCGAATCAGAAACCTTGAATCTAAAAATTACTCTTTCTATAACTATAATAATAAATCTATCAACATAATAAGGCTCAGGTGATCACAATATGACCAAATATAATGTCTTAAAGGGTACCTTCAATGAGGTGATACTAAATAGGCAATTTTCCCAAAAATGTATGTCTTAATTGTTTTTATTTTTCCACTTCCTCATCAACTAATTCATCCAAAAGTAATAATAATTACATAATCATGTAAATAATGTAATTTAATTTTTCTACTTTATTATCTAATATCCATCATTATTATTAAATAATCATATTCAATGAAGTGAATCTAATTTCCATGTTATACTTGTTAATCATCTATATGTGTAATGTTTTTGTTCGTTTTCCATTTACGCCTTCATGTCTGGTCATAAATAAATTTTTAAATTTTAAAAAAAATTCAAAAAATTTATTATGAACTATTTATTGTTATAGAAGTAATATATATATATATATATATATTATTCATCAATATGAATGTAGTATATGGTGTTTAGATAAAACAAAAAAGTTTCAAAATAAAATTATCATAAAGTTTTATCTAATGAATCATCCTCTTGTGCGAAAAAAATTATATATGGGGACAATTATACATGTGGAATTAGATTCAAACAATATCATTGAACTTGTGGATTTTTAATACCATTTTACAATAACAACCATAATTTCACACGAATGATACGATTTGGACTCCATGAACTGAACATGTCTGAATCCAAGGAAAAAATAAAAATATTATTAATGAGTGCATCATAATATGACATAAAATCAATAAATAATTTATTATAAATATTTATATAATTATATAATTATATAATTACTTTTTTAAATCATTATACTGGAGGTTACTATATGTTAAAAAAATTGGAATCATGATTTATGTGTTTTCCTCTCACATTGATATCTTTGATATTTATGCATTATTACCTAGTTATTTTATTGTGTAGTGTGAATAGTTATCCTTTTACTTTTTATACCATGAATAACTTTATTCTCCTAATATTATCAGTTTCATTTAATGTTATTCCTTTATTTTGATATAATTCAAATTTTTCAATGAGGTAAGAGAACACTATGGAATGTTTTATGATTATATTCTACAAGGTTCTTTCAAATATATAATTTATAACTTTTTAATATATATATAAATCATATTTTGAGTCCTACGATACATTGAGGTTAATTTTTTTGTGATTACATCTTCCATATTTTATGAAATGGTTATTTATTCATTTGAACGGGGATGTAGTATTTAATAGAATTAACAATATTACTCTGGATGGTTTGTAATTATGTTTAAATAAATGGGATGATATTTATATTTTTTATGATAATTTAAATAAAGAGGTATATGTTGACTATGTTTCACCACATTCATAGAAGTAATGTATTGGACATAGAATGTGATGGGTAGGTCCCACTATATCCTCTTGATGCATCGGTATATCTCAAGAGACAAACTAGACTGAGGTTTGGCCAAATCCATACCCATTTATGTATATTTCATGTTTTAGGAATTAATGTTTTGTTTTGAACATCCCACATTATGAATTTTCACATTATGATATTAGTTATTATTATTCTTTTTATTACTCATTTAGTAAATATATTCATGGCTATGTTTCTAGATGATGGGATTATTTTTGTAGTTCTTGTTGATAATATATTTTTACAATTATATTATTATCATATTAGTCCATAAATGAAAAATTATTTAGTTATTTACCTTTCCAAAATTTTAGTAATTTTTTGTGATTTCATTCTCTTTACAAAAAACATTCATCACATTTGAGCTCACTGTTTTATTTTATTTAATTTTTCATGAGGACTCCAAGAAGTTTATTATGACTGATATGTGGGGTATTGTAAGAGAATAATTGTGTCCTAAATTGATACACTTTATTTAATTTTGTATATTATATTTTTTTGTAATGTTATAGTATGTATCTATTTTTTGAGGACTACTAAACAATGGTGTCCTTTGGTATGTGATTCCTTATATACTATAGAAGTGAAATATTTTAAAGCACTGGCTCCAGGATGATTGAAATAGGGTTAATATAGATGTGATCCATATTCAATAAACAACATGAATACTATCAAATAGAATCCCTTGTGGCACAAACCACATGTCTATTCCCCACAATGTGGATTTATTCTATGTATTCCAGAATAATTAGAAACCACATATTTACTTCTTATATCTATCCAATGATCCAATGACTAGAAAAAAAATTAGAGATGTGGTGGCCTTATTATGATATGACAATAATGAATAGACACACACATCAATCAAATATTCCAATCCTGCCTCCTCACACAATCCATGCAAAGATCCTCCCAAAACTCGAGGACTTCTTATGGGTGTTTTATTTCGGATAAAAATGTTTAAGGTAACAACATATATTTATCAATATAAGGATTCAAAATAATTTACATGGATATATCGTGCATTAAAATATGTATTTTGAAGACCATTTAGTAATAAAATAATGTTTTCAATGTTCAGAATTTGTCATATTATGGACTAAAGACGTTTATATTTGGAAACCAATTTTTGATCGAATTATTATCAATTTCCAAATTCAATATTTAAAAACTTACACATGTTTATATCAAAATAACTATAAATACCCTCGACCAAATTAACATATTCACTCATATATGAGTGAATATATAAAAATTGGTCACTGATATATATACCCACACTTCACTATGATTGTGTATATAATCCATATTAAAAAAAGTAAGGAATTCGATACTATTAGGAAACTCATTGGGATACAAACATTTTATTTTTCCTTTATTGAAACTCATCTAAAAGGCCAAAAAAATTTCATTCTATACCAATACAATAAAACATAAATACATTGGTGAAAAAATTCATCCATTGTGTATATCATTTAATATAACAATGAAATCATATTTTGGTAAATGAAAACAATGATGAAAAATTTGGAAATAATAATATTAAAACTCATTAAAATCATCCAAAAAACTTATAATGATATATTTGATTCATAATATAGTTCAAATTAAAATGAAATCAATAAATAAACCATATATCCAAAATTATAGTACCATATATTGGGATTCTATATCATAATGAAGAATAAATCAATTAATTTAATGCATGAGCTGAATCTGATATCCCTGAAGAGATATGGACTCCCACAAGAATCATAAGTTTAATATAAATAAAAAACTATCATACATTAAGTAGGACTAGGGTTTATCCAACCACATTCCTCTGTATGAAATAAATTATTAAGTTATATGAAAGTAATAAAGTAGACAAAATATTAAATATAATGATTGCACCACGATATGTTATTAGAATGTATAATAATGGAGGGGGAAATAGTAAAAGAGTGCGACTAGGATCCATCCATGTCATTTAGTGAGAGGGTAAGGATAATCAAGTTCATGGGGAGAAGGACCACATTTCAAGTCTTAATTCAATATTGAAAATTGGGGGTTTTTTAAATTTTATCCCCATTGAACACAATGATTTTTTCCCAAAATGTTCTCCAAACCATGTGCCAACCAATTTATATTTGTTGTGATAATAGACATCATTTCATGGATATGCATCATAGCATGTAAAACTATGCACCTGTAGTGAGTTTGGCTTAGTAAAAGTGAAAGTTATGTTTCATAGATTCCACACAATTTGGTAAAAACACTCTCTTTATTTTTTTAAATTAACTACATGCCAAATGACTGATGGTAATGAAAAATATTTTTTAGAATGAAAATTATCAAAATATTGCGTATAAAATATATAATATAATAGAGTAGTGTCTGTTAATGGTATTAAAAATCTACCATACATTACATGTTCATCCCTAGAATATTTAATAATAATTATATGAATATGGATAAAGCATGTATATACTACTATTATTGATGTGGCACCCAAACCTTATGATTGAAGAATAAATAATAATTTTTTTTTCCAGAACACAAATAACAAAATATAAAAGAATACCAAGAAATCACTATTAAGAACCATGCCAATTCCTAATAAAATAGATAGATGGATCAGTAATATTAAACCATAAATGAAAATAATGTAAACATAAATATAAATTCATATTTCTGACTAGAACCTCAAAATATAAAACACCTATTCAATAATATACAAAACCACAAGGAAAATAATAATTCTTTTTCATGGATGTCCATGATCATATATCACATGACCTAATGTCCAAGGCAATAAAACTACTATGATTCATTATGGGTGGTGTGAAGGTATTTTACCCCAATCAAGAAATTATGGAAACTCAGTTCACAAAAAGATCCATCAATGGTGTGTTATCCACCATAATAAGACATTGATCATGCATTGATTCCTGAATCTAGAAAAAAATAATTATTCATAAATATATTCAATATATAATAAAATAAATTCAATGTATGACATATACTACTAATTCATAGGAAAAAATTCATAATTTTTTTTATAGAAATGCCTTTATTGAAACAATATTTCATAAAATAAGGAGAAGAAAAGGAAGTGCATTGGATCATAAATCAGTGTCTCAAAATAGAAATACACTTAAATGTTCCATAATCTAACCTATAGCGAAAATTCAGTTAAAAACCCAATAAAAACCAAAGGAAGAAAAATTGTTGAATAATAAATAAAGGTTCCTAAGAGAATCCAATGACACCCAACCATCACAATTAATATTTATAAAGATTCATGTTTTCTCAAAAATAGAAGCACAGTGAAAAATTAAACACTTGGAAATACAAATAAATCAATGGAAAAACACCCATAAATATAAGAACTAGGACAACCAAATAGATGTCGGACGATATAAAATGGATGATAATTTCCCAAAAAAAATGCCTATATAAAATGAACATGAGAACAAGTCTAATGTCATGGGAGGAAAATATGGGACTTTCTCTAATAACATCAACCCCATATGAAAAAATTTGATCAAATGAAAAAATAACACATAGTTTTTTACCAATCCACTAACCCAAGACATTGCCATACAACGATGTGATTCCATCTTCAAATCATGAACATTATTAAAATTTATGGCTAGTCAAAAAAATTACACACCCCTAAAAGTTATCACGTGTAAATCCCATAGAGGCAATCATTCATAAATTCCATAAATCCAAATTTACCACAAACAAAAAAAATTTATACCTCATAATGATGTCAAATAATAGTTCTAAATATTTATCTCTACCTACAGAACTGTGAATAAAATCTAGAGACTATCTATCGACTCATCACTTTAATTGTTTTTGGGAATATGAAAAATAAATTCAAAAATTCCTTTACATTCACATTATTAACAAATCCAAATAAATTGTTCAATCATCATATATAAATTGAAATAAAAAACACAATTAAACAATGGAAAAAAATAATTACAAAAATACTTATATTTTTTTAAAATGCATATATTAAATTTTAAAGATCATTAATTATTTAGTAAAAAATATCATAATAAAATTTCAACTTCTGAAAAAAGAGACCTAATTTATATAATTTAATTTCATAAACATATTTTAAAATATTTTGGATGAATTTTAAATCTATAAATGAGACTAATAAAAACCACAATAATTAATATTATGCAAATTAATTTCTCATCCATTATCAATATAAAAAATTTAAATTAAATTATTTATTTTGAATCACTAAATTCTTTTCGAATCCATTTTTAAATATTGGAAACCCAAATTATTTTAAAATCCCTTGGGAAATCCCCCTTGTAAATTTTCAAAACTATATTCCTAATCTTTTAAAAGAATATTTCTCATTAAATTATAATTAAAATTATTTTACAAAATGCTTACCAATTACAAATGTATCCTTCTTAAAATAAAAATTATATTTACCACATAAAATATTTTCAAAACATATAATTCTATTATTTAAAATTTTAATTACATTACTGGAAAGCTATTTTAAAATCCAAAATAATTATCCTTGTACCAATGGTCTATCGGGCCTGAAAATTATAAGGCTATGTGCCTTTCGTCCTACACGCATGTAATGGGGTTTACCAAATACAATTTAAATAGGTGTTCTTCATTTATTTTTCTATTTAATTAAGGGGATTTCCCCCATCGTTTTTAGTATTTTCAAATTCAATAAACTGTATTAAAATATAGTCAAAAATCAATTAACCTATTACACACAAAATTAAACAAACCAAGAAGGTCTTGTGAGTATTCATTAATTGACCACATTAAATGGTTGATGATAGGTAAATCATAAACCCTTAGTGATTGTAACATAGGATCATGTGTGTGGGATTCAAGTTGGTTACAAATATATGTGGGAAAACCATGTACCGCAATGTCAACCCTTATTTAATCCCTAACATGAAATATCAAAATCAAAATCAATATACAAATATACATTGGTAACTCATATTTCATCATGAATGGTAGTGATTGAGAACCTACACTTGACTTATCACCTGAGCTGCAATTATTTTATCATCCTCTAAAAACAACCAAAATTAAAATTGATTCTTTGGGAACACAGTTCCACAAAATAATCTAGTGATTTTACACTATTTTTATGAACCAATCATAGTATTCCCTCCCTCAAATGCCCAATATGGCTCACGAAAAAGACCAAATGGAATCACCAAACACTATTTTCTATCATAATATTATAGGAATTAACGAAGAGATCATTGGGAATGATTTCTCCCAAAAAATAATTAAGAAAGGAAACATTTGATATTATGTGAAATATCACCATGAATCATACATATGTTATATTATCATGCCAATAATATAAATACAACAAACAATAAACTAAAAATAAACTATAAAATAACTTAGTAAAAATCACCAGAACCAAAATCCTCCACCACAACCTCGGTCTCTCTCCCTTCCAAGGTCTTGATGCATTACATATTTTTTTCATCTCCCAAAATAATCTATATCATACCCCCATCCAAAGAATAAACGATAAATTGGACCTATGAATAAATCTGATTGTATCAACGTCTGATAAAAAATATCTTTAATGATTCCAAAATAAAATACATACCATATTTAATATATTAAAAAATGAGTGTATCTGATACTAGTTTTAATATATAAATATATATAAATAATGTTTTTTATTTCATTTTAAATAGTTAACAATACAGTGTCCTAAAAATAAGATTCCATTATACCATAATCAATAATAACACCAAAGTGTGAATGAATTTCAAAAAACCAATTCATAAAAAGAATCATCTGCTGAAAAACATTCATTGTAAAATTTTAATGGTATAAATTATTTTATTATTTACTAAAAACCATAATACATTTGGATACATATAAAATATTTCATTAATTATGGGTCATAAGTTGGAATATTTAATCATTTATTGACTTTATAATGTTATAAAAAACATGTAAACTTGTTCTCATAAAATTGTTATCATGTGAGAGTCCAAGACACCATGTTAATTGAACCTATACATACTCAGTTCAAAACAATTTTTAGTCTTATATACGATATTTATTGTTGATACCCAACTTGTCCACACATAACTAGCCTCACAACTTTTCATATGGAAAAGTCTTTTACTATAATGGGGATATATATTTTTAATTTAGAATAAATAAAAATCATTTATAAACTATCTGAAAAATTCTTAGGATCCCTTGAATTTGGTAAAAATGGGATGCCACAAGCCCTGAAAATGATATCATTAATGAGTAGAAACATAAAATAATTTCTTCTTCCTCTCCCATATTTATATAACATCCATATGAGTACCCTCCATTAACTATAATGAATTCACAAGGGTTTTATTTTTTTTGTAATTAACATGATAATTTACCAAATGTTTTATATCATTTTGAGGATTAAAAATATTTTCCATGGAAAATTATCCATTCAAAAATAATTTTAAAACCCAAATGAAACATCATACCATTCATTAGAGGACTAACCAATCATTAATATTCTGAGAAAAAATTGCAATTTTTAATCCATTTTATATTTAACAAATATCACCTTCAAAATAAAGTATTTAAAATAATTAACATATGTACTAAAAAATATAAATAAATTCTAAATGACCTAATTTAAATATATAATCAACACAATCTGTATACATACAAGACAATAAATATATATATACCTATATAATGACTTGGGTATACGAAATATTTAATACTAATGGAAGGGTTTAAAAATTATTTGGAAGCACTTTGGGAATGAAGAATACCATTTAGTTTTCCGATTACAAAAAAGGGATGGTGCATACCCAATATGTCTAAACCCAAACATTTAAATCAAGTTGAATGATAAAAAAGACTCCCAATCTTATTGAAATTTTAAATTATCTTGGAAACATACTCTTATAAAAGAAAAACATTGATGAAACATTAAAAATTTATAAATGTAAAGAGGTATGGACATTCTAATCATCCTTTCCATTTAAATGACCTATTTTCCAATAATATACTAAAAAATATAGGAAATCATCATGAAAAAAATCACAAATTTCAGTCTCGGATATTGGTAACTGACATCCATCCAAATAAGAACAAAATTCTTTTAAAGTAAATGTTCTAATACAATCATAATCAAGTCCCTAGAACCACCAAAGTATGATGAAACCTTTAACACAATGAAAAACACCAAAAGTTTTACAGTAATTTAACACAAGGGTTGGCTGAAATCCTTCCATATCTAATAATGTATGAAGAAATTATTTTAAACTAATATAGGATAAGAAAATCTCACAAAATAAAATTAAACCATTATTAAAAAAAGTAATATCCCACAATAGTAGTAGGTGTGGAGGAAGACATTATTTCCCTGATACATCCTACGAATCAATAGACATGGATGAGGTTGACTATATATGTATGAAGAGGATCTCATTTGTGTTTATAATTATTTGATTTAAAATTGTAATTTTGAAATTTGGACCACATTGATGATTTCACATAGTTAAGTTGTATGGTTGGAGAACCTATGAGCTAACAATATTCCCTTTCATGGGATCATAGAACTCATCATATGGGAAAGCCTCATGGTTTTCCAAAATATGAACTAATAATGTGGTGTAAATTATTAATATTAATAGGTTATTTTTCAGATCGTCTATGGTTTGGAAATCAATGAATCATTAAATACATTAAAATATCATTGTTTTAGAGAAAAATTACTAGTAATGAAAATGAAATAAATATAAAACCAAGAATAAATATAATACCATAGTATTTTGTGTTTGTTAAGTTATAGTTCAGCTTTTACTTTGATACTCTTTTTTTTAATCATTGTAGGTTGGTAATAGAAATTGGATCTAGAGTTGTTCAATTTTATTAGGATAGTTTACCATTTTATCAAATCATTATAGAACCTAAGGGATTGGCCATAATATTTTTTTTCATATTTATAATGGTTCCTATCATATTATTTTGGCATGTCTGTGTATCTTTTATGTCATATTTTGATGTTTAACACTTTATGTGTGTATGTGTAGCCATTATGGACCTATGATTGTTGTTTTCAGGAATTTCATTTATATTGAATATGAATCTTGTTAGACATGATGTGATATTTTGTCTATCATTTTATATTTACTATCACACGTGATTCTCTACTATATTATACATATAATCTTGTTCTTAGATGCATATATATTATCATACCCAAAGGGAAAATGTGTTAGGTGTTAGGTCAACATCTACATGTGGTTGAATATTGTTCCTTATTATATGAAGTCAATGCATGTAGATATAGATTCTAGAGACTCATTATAAAGATTCTTATTGTGTAGTATAATTTTTCATTCAGACTTTGATTATTATCATAACATGCAACATTTAATCATATGAATTTATTATTAAGAAACTATTGTTCATGTCTTACAACGTGTAGTATTCATACTCTGCAAGAGAATATTTGTTGGCATGTAAACATCATGAATAAGGATTCAGATAATGTTAGTAAACATCCTCTAGTGATTGAGTATGATAATAGGAGGGCATGTCATTGTATGATGGAAATTTGACTTATTTATATAGTCATATTTTTCAATAATATCTCATACGTTGATTAAACACATATGGGGTTCAATTTTTTCACATTTATTTGGTGACTCAAATTTCATATGGTTACTTAATGGTTTGATTCTTTAATTTATTCATATTTTTGTAAAATTTATTTTGATCCCATTCATTTCATAATATTACTATTTTCATACACCAATGGCATATTTTCTGCATTATGTCCTTCTATAACCTCACCACTTGTTGGAAAACACTTTTGTAAGGAGTGGTGTCTAGGACTTCATGCGCAATTCATATTCAAATATGGTGATCCAGGATAGGGTGAATATCAACCCATATTTTTATTACACTTTTATATATGAGTTATTAATATAAAATTATTGTCAATACAACATGATATATCTATATATATTTTGTATTTCCGAATTAGGTAAATTCCACTAATTCTTTAAACATGAATTATAACATCTTTGTTGAATACCTCTTTGACCTGAATGAGCATAAAACTACATTGGATACCCTAGGAAAAAAGCACAAGAAATAGGGGATCCATTAAACCTATGTAGGAAGAAAATTAAATAAAATTATGATAATTATACATGTTTGTAAGGAAATATCAATTAGTCATAGTGGAACATGAATAATAAGGCATGACATAGTATTACAATAGTAACACAAAATTGTGGAAACAACCTAAAACGGTGCATCATAAACAAAAGTAAAGGACAACTTACATGAAATCATGGTGGATGATGTAACATAATGGAATCAGTGACAAAAATGTATAAATATGGTGTAACATTATTCTAATCATAACACAATGCATGAGATTTCTATATTATTCCAGTCCCTCCTCTCACTTTAATTTCATTCTCATGCTTATGAATTCAAAATAGATCAAAAAACATGGATTCATTCATTACCATAATTTCTTCCATGATAAATTAGTGTGTATTAAACACATGTATGTCCACAATTTAAATGTATATGATCATAAATTTAAAAACACATTATATAAATGGGTATGAAATTCACTACACAATTGATTTTACATGAAAAAATCTTGGTGAGAATTTTACAACATAAATACGACACAGAAAAATTCGTAAAATGCATCGATGAGAGAAAAATTGGTATATAAACATATAAAAATGATTTTTATTGTAATAGGGACATTTAAGGACATTTCACAACATTAATAAATATAAAATTAATTCATATTGTAATAAATAAGTTTTAATAAAAAGAGAGGGAATGGATGCTTACGAAATATATAAATGGTAACAAGTATATATATGAGGTATTTTTGACATAGAAAGGGTATCTAATAATTTATAAATAATCATTATGTTATTGGGGAGGTTCCACAACATACCATATGATTAGCAATTGAAAAATAAAATTTCATGATAAGATAAAGAATCAGGGATAATGAGGTGAAATGAAAGAACCCTTACAAAATTGTTCCATGGTAACATGTGTTCTTAGGATGGAATAGTGATATATAAAGGACAATATCATCATTTATAAATAATAAATAATGTATTTTTTATGTGACCAAACATACACCATCAATATTAATTTAATATAAAAGGGAATACCATAGATAAGTTTCTTGAATAAAAGTGAGAAAAAGAAGATCCCTTACCTTAAGAGTAAGACTCCCAAATCGTGAAAAATGATTATTTAGAGCATGAAGTCTCTATGGTTGGATTATAAAGATATGATAAGAGATAAAGGTCATGATAAAAATTTATTTAGTGAACATTTGTCTGAGATTGGATGGGATTAATTTTGAAAAGAGGGGGATTTCCTTAATATTTAGCTATTGGACTCTATAAAATAGAATATTTCAAAGCATAATCATTTCTTTGGTTTTTCCAATTTTTTTAGGGAAAATAGGATATTTTTGAAATATTTTATTATTGATTGTTCTTAAAATATATAAATAATTTCATTTCATAGGTGGAGGTGAGTTAAACATTTAAATAAATGAATTTAAAACTCTAAAATATATTAAATGTGTTGGAGGATTCATAAAGGCTTTATAAAATTAATAAAGTTGACATAAAATAACATTATCTTAATGTTAAGCCATATATATTTATTAATATACCTATTATATTATTTATTTCATCATTTCCTTGTCATTATGATATTATAAAACACAATGTATACTTATAAAATATATAATTTTTACCCACAAATTCTACTATATCAGAATATTTTTAAAAATTATCTGTAGAATAATTTCTACATAATGATTCCAAAATTAATTCTAAATTTATCTATATAATTCTCTAAATATGTGAATGTTCTATTTTAAAATTATATTCCATATTTATTAAAAAAGGTGTGTTTTTTTTGACAATAACTATTTTTGAGCATTTTAAAAAAGTATATTTCACATTATAAATATTATATGACCATTATAATTAATAGAAATCATTAAATAAGAACATTTTATAAAATTTCTATTTAATTCCTAAATCCATTAAATATAAAAAATAAGACACTTAACTGAATTTTAGTATTTCCTGGAAATAAATTTGTGTTTAATTAAACCAATATCAAAATACGTTGTAATTTAATAATAAAAAAATGGGAAAATCATTATTAAATATAATAAAAATAATAATATATCTATTATAATGATAAATATACCATTATTACATCAGATTAATCCCTATGAGTAAGTTGTGTGAAGATAAGAAATTTACCGGGTCATTCTAAAGACAAGTATTGGGCCAATATCTTGATTATCTTTACATTACACAGTAAACAGTTTCAGTCATGAATAAGTTGTTGATTAATTTGTTGGGATTGGTCAATGTGAAATCATAGTGATTCTATCTCCATCAAAATCCCTGATAAATGGTCTTCATAGTGTATATTCCCACTAGATTATATTATCACATTGATTGATTCATTTGAATTTTTTTAATCCCAATTTTTTTATTAACCACCTATTAACAATTTAACTTATATATAAACAATGTTAATATTATTATTATTTTTAATATAATGATATCACCAAGGAAGTGCGTGTTTTTTCTCTAACTATATTTAATGATAAGAAATATAATTAAACTTTAAAATGATCCTTCATTTATAACACATGACGATGTTAAAATATTCCCCCTTGAGAAATTTTACCATTGAAATTTTCATATCACCATTTAAAATAGATGACGATAATTATGTCACTTAACTTCCTCTCATTACCACTTTTCTTATTGAAACATGTGGTTTCACCATAGTAGATTGAGATGGAGTATTGTCTTAATATTTAGAAATATTTATCTATTATATAATATCTTCACCTATGGCTCATCATTGTAATGATTATTATACAATTGTAACAACTTTTGGATTGAATACATGTTTAGGTGTCATGTATGTACTTCCTAATGATTGATACATGTAATACAACATAAACATGAGAAAGAGATGGTGGGAGTAAAATTTGATAAGTCATCTATCTAATGTAATCATTTATCTTAAAGGAGATGAAATATCATGTACTAATTGATCCATAATTACAAAATATCATCACATTATTCCATGGTGATATGATGAGTAATACCCATTATCCAAAATCAAACTCTAGGTCTCATCGATGATTATATTTACAACTATTTTTCATCATTGGACATCGTTGATATGTTTCTGAATTGTGTTAACAGTTTCCTTTATTTCCTTGACCATTATAGGAAAAATCATTTCTCTTTCCCCAACAACATCCCACAATTTATGTAACGAACACCACGTCCCATTAAGGGAATATTAGGGAGCCATTTGGATGCTTGAGTGGAAACAATTTTGGTAAGAGAACTCCAATAGAAGATGTTTTTGAAACAATCATACTTTTAAGATTATTGAGAAGTCTCTCAACATGTCCTCATGTATCTGGATAGTTTTTTGGGATTGGATATCTGTTTTAGAATGATCGGTTTTGATATTGTTCAAATCATTATTAGGATAATGATGGAGACTCGTCCAGAACATAGAGGTGGATCTTTGACTTCGATCAGATACAATCGATAGTGCAATGCCATGTAGTAAGACTACATCCCTAATGTATATTTGTGCAAGTAGATCCAATGATAATTCCTCTCTTATTTCATGTAATTGTACAATATTTGTAGTAAGATACTCTATAAACAATACATCATTATTCTGTCTTGATATCTTTAAAATATTAGTGAAAAATTACATAGTTCTATTTTTCTATTTGCATATTAGTATGGATAATTGTTTCAGAATTCCTTTATATTTTTAGATTTTTCTATTTAAAATTTTGAGATACAAGACTAATTGATTTATATTTTAATTACTCGTTCTTCATATTTTCCCACCAACAATGCTCTCGGAGATATTTATTCATATTTCTGCTTCCTTGGACGATGGAATAGTGTTGTGCTACATGTATCCCCAAATAGCTCCATGAACATTAGGATTTTATGGTAAACATATTTTTTACACAAGTCCCAAAATACATTAATTATTATAATGTAACTATTAGTATTCACCTTTCTTTATAGCTTACACTTTCTTTTGAGTTCCTAGATAAAATCAATCAGAATCCATTAACCAATCCAAAATAGTAGTTTGATCAATCATTTTTGAATTTATTTACGATGTTCATTACTCTATGATTCCAATGTCCATCCTTTAGAAATCTATGAATTTCATATTCCTCTTAATTGTCAAAAATGAATGAATTATGGGATCATTTCTACTTAGAGCATCATCCTTTTTTTTACATTCTCAGGATGGTAGTGGATGGTATAGTCATAGTAATTGATCATATATAACCATATTAAATTTCACAGATTGGTCTATTTTTGTGTGATATATACAAATGAGGTTATTATTATCATTATATAAATCAAACTTATACCCAAATATATAATGATAAATTAATTTGAATAAATAATCCCTATATCCAGTTACAGATCATGTTTTGGGTTGTAATGTTCTTGAACATTCAACTACTGTAACACATAGGAAATGACTTTGTTATTTATCATCAAAACCAAAAATACAAACTTCATATAAGAATAATGGATAACATTAAATTTTAACTATTTATGGGTTTATGATCATAGGATTAGTGATAAGACTCTTTTTCAACTCCTTGACCTAATATTCACAATTTCTGTTCCATGAAAACATGAATGTCGTTCGTGTTTGATTGGGGAGATTTTTATAAAATAGAGAGATATTTGCCATGAATTTATGATAATACCTAGCTATCCTAATGAAACTAGGGTTAATATTCCCAAATTATGTCCTTATCCATTGTTCAATTGATTCTATTTTTGTTGGGTCAAAATATATAATATTTGTTGGGATAATATTCCCCATGAACGAGACTTTCATCTAGAAAAACAGACATTTTATTTACATGGGATGATTCTTTCCTTTTCATAATGTTTTTAAATCAGTATTTAGTTTCTTCCAATGATCCTCATTAAATTTATAGTATATTAGAGTATCATATATAAATACAAAAAAATCAAGGTTATATCTAATGAAACAATTCAGCATTCCATAATGATTTTTGGATCAATTGTGAGTCTGAGAGACATTACAATGATTTAATTATACATGTTCCTTGTACAAAAACATTTTTTAGGGATATCCCCCTTTTTAACCCTAGAATTGTAATACCTCAACATAAGATCCACCTTGGCATTGTGTTATTCTTCACATATCTGATAAAAAAATTCATCAATCTAAGGATGTGTATTCTTTTTCCTTATCGTGTTCTTTGTGAGCTCATAATGATCGATGAAATGGTTAATTGACCCATCATTCTTAATGAAAATGATTACTATGTCAAACTATAGTGACGAACGTGGGAGTATAAAATGTTTATCTATATTCTTGTTTAGTTTTTTATTTATCTCAACATGTTTTTCTATAGTCATTATATATATAGTATTTGATATGGTAACACTCGAGGTATATATTTGAATTTATATTCAACATCTCTTCTAGGATAAAGGCCATGAAATTCATCGCAAAAAACATCAGTGTATTCCATCATAATGAGCATGTTTTAAATGGTGATTTATTTAATATACTCAATAATTTGACCTAGATACACATTCACAAAGGGAAATAATATTAATGCATGATATGATGGTAATAATGAATAATCATCCATTCTCATTTAATTATATCGAATATGAGGTCGATCACATTACTGTAGTTGATTTACATCTCACAGAAATTTATGATGACTACATACATGGAAAATCAATCCATTAAAAGAATTGCATAAAAATATAGGAAATAGGGTATCACAATGTTACCTGGGATTTCAGCCCCAGAAAATTGATTGGGGATGAATTATTTAATGGGAATGAAATAATTTCCCCATTTTCCATATTAACTTAAAATACAACATCGAATCTGTGATATTATATTTGGATATTTCTAGTAAATTGTTGTCATATGATGGAATTCATATAACCTGAATAAAATTTTTATTATATATTCTTGAATTAATTACTAGCCTACATGTAACTACTTCATAGTCGGGATTCACATCCATGATATTAAAGGAAAAATATATTCATTACTACTTGAGATATTTTTCGTCTGTGAAAACCCTTTTCCTGGTGTATTTGATTGAAAAATCTACTGGTAACATACAGTTGTAGCGTTGAAAATTTTTTTATCCGAAGACTAAATAAATATTTTCATCATTAACAGTATCATATTATGTCTATTGGTAATATAATTATAGGTTCCCTTCTTTTCCTCACCTAATGTATTCCCTCATCCCCTCATGAAATTCCCTGGTTTATTTATTCTGAAAAATTATCTTGTATGATTTTGAAATTTATTTTCATCATCATATCATTCTATTTGGACACCATATTTCATGTCCACATTTTTATTCATTTATATATGATAACCATGAGATTCTATGCTCTCAATTTATACATTAAGGGAACATCAAATAATTTTATCATGGATAATATTTTCACATAACACAAGTGATTTCTATATGATATGTTTTATGCCACCAAATAATAGGTCAACATTGTATTTGGGTGTGACACCAAAACTAGAGGTATATCATGCAATAATTCTTAGGTATTATTTGTACACACTGATAGATTCTTATATATCACATTTTGAGGTAAAGGAAATACCATTCCATTTTTATTTTATATGGTGCAGGTAAAATTCTTGTCAAATTTTTGTCATTAAATCCATCAATACAACCATCTCGATTTCTTCCCCATGAATTGTATTTTTATCACAATATTACATTGATCTACTCACCTTTATTTATGGATTGATTATTATGGGGGATTTGGTTGTTCCAAAAAATTTAGGTTCTAAACAAAACCTAAGACAGCTGATAGAGTATCATCATGAACTATGTGATTCCTTCCCCCATCGAGTTGGTAATATCATTGGGGTAGTCATCACATTGATCTTCAAATTTCTAGTCTTAATTATTGGTTATCAATGATCTATTTTCATAAAAATACGCATATGTTAATTTATTTAATACATTAATTGTGGTTCATAATAAGAATATTAATTTCCATATAATACCCCCCATGGGTATCAAAACATGTTCATATTATGGATCGTTTTCATTTACTAGGTTACCCCATGTTATTCCTGGAAAACCTTGTCAGAGTTATAACTCTTAGGTACATCAATAGAAGGTATTGTTTGGTATTGTAGCTGTCAGATCTATTCACCCGATTTGGGCCTTTAGTCCACCGGTTTGGGGTTATAGGACTCAAGGGACTTTGGGCCATCGAAGACCTTTGGGCCATTGGGTCTTCAGGTCACAAAGACCATGGAGTATCCCAGTTCACATAGAGAATCCCCCAGATGTGCATTAGTGCAACAAGAGCAGTCACCAGAAGCAGAGATAACCAGATTGAATGAATAAGAGGATATGGAAACCACCATCAAGACCAGGAAACATGCATCATTGTATGGGGAAATGCTCGTCAATAAAAAACGAAAGGTGGGGAGATTGGTGACCAATGATGAAGAATTTGGGGAGGGACTGTTCAATTGGGTTGGGCCTACAGGTCATGTATTTGGCATGGAATGCCTCTGGGCCTTCAGGTCATGTATTTCAGGTCATGTCGGGCCTTCTGCCATAGTCTTATGGGTCATTATGGGTTCCCATTAAACCATTAAAAGGGGGGTTTTACCTAATAAAATAATAAACAATGCCATCGGGCCATTCGGGTTATGTAAATGTCATGGGTAAACCGACATGAATAATGGTGGATGAAGTCCCATAAAAAATAAGGTACACCTCTATCCCAAAATTATGTATCATGATTTTAATGATTACCCAATTCAATGGGTGTCTATATTATTTTGGATGTACCCATCACTTTTATTTTATTCTCAGTCAATAGTGTGACACATATATCATAAAACATAGATTAATTCATAATCATAATATGCTACATGATCATGTATTATAAAATAAGTACATTTATTAAACTAATAAAAATGTATATTTTCTTAAATGCGATTACCCTTTATAGATAATTGGTATAAAATTCAATACAAAATTGTTTTGAATTGGAAAATTCATAGTGAAAATTCAACAACATAATGAAATCACATTAAAATTCATAAATAGAGGTTATGAAATAGAAACAGTTTCAACATAATATGGACATGACGTGGAATGTAATAGGTACATGTATGGTCTTGTACACAAATTTCTGGTTAGAGAATGAAGGCATACGATAAAAAATAAGCCTGAATGAAAAGAGAATGAAATGATGGTTATGAAATGGTTGCATGGTAATTGGTGTACAAGGAAGGGATTAATGAGTGGTAAATGGGCCTCTAATCATTTATATATAATAACTGAAGTATGGGAGATGTTTTAAAATATACCCCTTTTGTATTAATTGAAAAATAAAATGGCAGAAGATGATAAATAAACATTGATAAAGAGTAGAAATGAAAGAACCCTTAATAAATTTATACATCCAAATAGGTGTTCTATGTAATAATTAATGAGATATAAATGAGTATCCCATCATTTATAATCTTTATGGATGTATGGATGATGTGATATAAAATAACCCATTATTATTAATTGAAAATAAAAAAGATAAATATAGAAGATATTCATTAATAAATATGATAAAAAGGGGATCCCTTGTCTTAAAATTATTAAACTAAAACACTGAATGGGTCTTCTTGATAGAAACAAGGATCCTCATTAGGATTATAGAGTTAATAGATGATTAATGTTGTTATAAAAGTATTTTGAATGAAGTGAACTGTGAAATTTTTCGAATTCATAAAGAAAAAGAGATAGATTTCATTAATATTTAGATTGTGGACTCTACCAAATAAAATATCTAGAAACAAAAACATTAAAATTTCGATAACCCACTATTTTTTCCATTTTGGAAATGATTTCATTATTTTATTATGAAATGGAATTATCATATTGAAAACATTCCCTTGCTTATGTGGATATTGGTCACACTATTTATTAATTGAATTTAAAACACTAAAATTTGTTAAATTATTCCAAGGATACATTTAGGATTAGAAAATTTGATCAAGTAATTTTAACCTCACATTATTGAATGGGTAAAAATATTTGACTATGGAAACCAATTATTTTATTTATTGCATCATTTTTGAGTCATTGGGATGTCATAAAACATACTAGATTTGTGATGTCTTTAATTTCAACCCGAAAATTTTATTGTCTTGGAAAATTATAAATAATTAACCCTTTGATAATTTTGGCATTATGATTCAAAGAATAATATCCATATTATGTAAATAATTTTTAAATTATGTTCATTTTCACCATTCATGAAATATTTTACATTTATTGGACAATGCGATGTTTTTTAGATAATAACAGTTTTCCGCTCAAATATAATGTATATCACACTTCATAAATACTAGATGACCATTTATTATTAATAAAAAACAATTAGTAATAAAATTCAATTAAAATAATATTTATTTCATAGATTGATTAAATCATAAAAATAAATCCCTTAATTGATTTTGTATTTTACCCGGAAAAACAAATTGTGTTAAATTGATCCAAAATGAAATAATTTGTAATAAAACAAAAAAATCATTATTATATACAATAACATATTCATATGATTAATTTTATATTATATATTCTATTTTTACACAATCTTACACTATAAGATGAAGTTATGTGAATGTGAGACTTTCATTGGGATGTTCAAAAAACTTTTTTAGGGCCATGATCTGAATGATCGTGATATATCCGTTAAGTGGACTCACTCATGATTATGTTGTTAGATCTAATCATAGGTTGAGTCAGTTAAAAATGTCAGCGTTATTATCTCCCTCATAATCTCTAATATATGAGATCCATATGGTACAATTTGACTAGATGTGGCCATCACCTCCTTTATCTCTGTCAATAAACTTGTTAAACCCTTTTTTATATTATTCTTGTGATAACTATTAAAATGATATATTAAAAATGATATAATTATTAATGGAACATTAAATCCAAATATCTCACTAAGATTGTGAATGACTTTTCTATAACAATATTTAAAAAATGCATTTAATTAAATAAAAATGGAATCTTTAATAATAACAATTCAGGTCATTACAGGGTTTTATGGAATGAAATCATATAATACAACGGTCATATTATGATAAGTAGAGAATAACCGTAGAGTTTACTACCTGTGAAAATGTTTTATTTGAGAAGTCCCCAACAGTTTACCCAAAAACAATTATGTAGGAAATGACATATGGTGCCGAATTACATTAGGATGTTTGAGATAATTGAACACATCATGATAGTTGAATTTTAATTAGATATTATACAGTTTAATCAAGGAATGCACAACGTGTTTTATATTCACTCGATTTAGATTTATGAACCTCATTCAATTAATTTGATTGACTGTGAGGATATTCATTTGCAACTGAATGAATATTTTGTGAAGCATCCCATTCCTATTATTGTCAGAATAAAAAAGGGTATATGATACAGAATTTTTCATATGGGTTTGATTCAATTGAATGATTTTTATTATTTATGTGGGGACATGGGAGCTAGAGATATACATTCGTGTAAAATGTCCAGTGTCCTGGGAGAAAACCTCTTCAGATTACTCATGGGGATGAAAAGTCATTATAGGGGGGTATTGTGACGCCCTATATCTATGGTAAATATAATTTCATCTTTAAATATAAATTTTAATATTATTAAAAGTTGTTTTAAGAAGTCTATATTTTTTTATAGAATAGAATAAATAAAGGGTTATGTCACATGATGATTGTATACCTCCGAAAGTTATAGTATTAAGAATGACTAATAATTGGAGTTTGAGTATTCTAAGTCCAAACAACCATGCCAACTGAATATATGATGGGGTTTTGGGAAGAGATTTGTTCATCCTAGAATCCATTGTCTTGAAGGTGAAGGACACATGATCTACAATAACACAATACAGTTCTCATCAAACATATGTTTGTTATATAATGTTTTTTAAACCATCCCCTCTATAGTTCGCTCACTAACTATAGCGTCCCTCAACCCCATTGTAGTATGTGATATCTCCTTGTTATTTTGGGATCTCTCTTCAAGTTGTTTCTCCTCCGTTGGATTCTGATAAATCATATTGATCCCACATTTCCAATTTAGTGAGTTATTTCTTAGTATTGGTCAATTATATCGTTTATTCTTAGTAAAACCCTATCATATTATTTTCTTCTTGATTAAATATAAGGGTTTCGGTATGGGAAACAGATTGGATTTTTTTATATATAATTGGAAACCATATTAAATATTTTAAAATATTTTAAATGGAATGACTTAGAATATTATTGGTAGTGGATTATCTAATTCATGTGTAATAATAACAAAAATAATGGATGTGGTTCTCTTCTTCCTTGATCATATAGTTATGAATCATTGAATATAGAGAATGGTTCTTTTCATTAATGTTCTATTCGTGTTGTAAAATGTCCAATTTCAAAAGAACATAATTTCTGCTATGCTAATAGGTGTTTATCATTACTACATAATTATATAGTGTTTTACCATGATTAACCTATGTGACTGTGAAGCATGTGAGACCTACATTTTTGTTGATCACATGAGGTACACATTTGTACCCCAAGGGAGATAATTTTGATGTCTTCTTCTGTTTAATTTCATATTAGCTATGAATATAACTTGATATTATTTGTCGTATGATATGATATCATTTATATATTATCAAATGGTTTTTTCTTCTATCATCTCTATTAGAGGTTAAATAGTGAGAATTATTTACTATCCCATCTTAGAGGGAGATTTTTTAGTATTTTGGTCATCATGTCCGTGGGATATTATGTCATGGGGATCCGTAAAATATGTATTTGGGTTATAAGTTTAGTGGAAAGGTGTTGGGAGGCTGGTTGAAGTTCCATCCATCATGGAACATGAACGTGTATATAATTCCCATTAAAACCCAGTATAAATGTTATGAATATGTTATATACTTGTTGATGATTTATGAATTTACATTCTCACGATCTATACCAATATATCTTAACACTTTTTATTAAGGGTTTTTTATATGTTTCCAACTATAATTCATACTAGAAACCTACGTGTGTATATCAGTGAATTTATAGAATTTATGACCATAGATTTGGTATAGAGTGAAGGCTCTATAGTGTGAATTTGAGCAGGATAATAGGATGGTGAAGGAATTGAATAACAGACATTGCGATGGGATTCCTACTATTGTTCGTGATTTTTATCCATTATGGTTTATGTTAGTATAATATATATGGATATTAATTTATTTGTTTTATTGTGTTACCCAAAATCCATTATATTTCTAAATGAGTTTATTATTATTTTTATATATTTATTTTTATGATTTTTTATTTATTCTTATTGGTTGATTAAAATTATTATTATTTCTTATATTGTATATTTTGATGATTTTTTGTAATTATGGAATAGCCTCAATATGATATCAATCATGGACCTCACATATAGTTAGAATCAACCTGCATATAAGGAGGCACACATGAGGTCAAGTGGAATTCTAGCTCGGACCAAGTAATATTTTTTGTTTTACAATAACAGATCCAACAGCAAAAAAACCTTCGGTCCCAAAAATACTAATTCACTAAATCTACAATTTACAAAGGCATGAATGGCATTTTTTAATGAAATAGATTAATTTGAGGTAGTTCAGTCTCTTTTGGGTTGGTGGTGTGTGTTTTTTCTTTTTTTATTCTCATATAATAGTACACAATATTATTATTATTTATAATATATCATTAATAATATTTATTATTTATTTTAATAATGCATGAATTAAATAAATGATAAAATTTTCATTTTATTACATTATATATATTTAAATATATCTATACATTGATATACCTGAATATTTTTAAATTAACCATTCTCAAATAATAGAGATCAATGCAATCAGAAAAAACAAAAATTTACATAACATAAGTAAAACATATAAATAATTAGTAGACATTATTCATGAATATCCATGTATCAATTATATGAATTATCCACATTATTACTAGAAAAAGAAATGATAATTCCAGTTCTAGTAATGGTTATCCATCTTATAACCCTTCTAATAAAATTATGAATTTTTTTCACTATGAAAAAATGAACATAAAATTCCACTTTTTCTGTGCTTTTCATTGTGCCAATTAAATCACATAAATATTTATATGAAATATTTCGGAAAATAATATTCATGTGATCCAATGAATAACCTTAAGCTAAACCACACTCTTTCTGGAAATCATCTTATATAGTGCACCACACACATTCCCAACAGTCCCCAATCATTAAATTATGATATAATTTATAGAGGCTGGGTTTAGAAATTGATCCCAACACATTCTAAACAAGAACCATTACCACTAATTCATAATATTTTAGTTGTAATATATTGACAAATTAATATATATATATATATATATATATATATCCATTAATATGAACTTATTTTAATACACATAAATATATTAACATATAAAATTATAAAAATGAAGATATATATATATATATTAATAAATTTTTGAATATTTATATGTGTGTATATATATATATATAAATATGAACATAAAATATATAATTGTATATGTATATATTTACAAATTAATATATGGTAAATAAAATATGTAAAAATTATTTTCATTAAAAAAGAATAATGAAACATTAAATTAATTTATTTTAATAAGTATTTATTTATATAATTAAATTTTATTATGTCAATATATTAAAATTTAATTATATATTCATTTTATAATAGTAGTACTATATTGAAAATTTTAACATTTCAACATCATTAAATCAATTTGAATATAGTGATGGGATATAAATTCAGTCATTAGTCGTATATTGTTAGAATAACCACATAAATTATTTTTAAATTCAATTGTGTATTCAAATATTTCGGTACGATAATAGAAGACATAATTTCAGAGGCCTTTCTAGACTTTCATGACCATAATCGAATATGATACAATGTCCACACCTATATCAATATTCATATATCTCTATAAAAGGTTTATTTTTATATATTTGAGAGGCGAAACATATACATCTATCAATATTTATATTAATTTATTCATCAAGGAATATTTTCAACATCATGTAATATAAATTTAATATACTTTTAAATTGTAATTAAATGTGTATTAATCAATAATAATTTGGTAAATATAAATTACTATTTAATATTTAATATTTAATAGATAATTTTTATGTAAATATAATACATATGTATTTTAAATACCTATTTAGCCCATGGTTAATAAAATGATATTGTAATGATTATTAATGAAGGTCGGACATGGTTAATATTTTTCTAATTTTTATATTTTGAAACTTTTATTTCTATTGGTAAATTCTCATGGTGGTTTTGATTCATATCTATCATTGGTATTTTATCATTCATCTGTGCATGGAATCAAATTTTGAATTTGTTCAAAAAATTAATTTCAAATTTTTAAATGTAATATTAAATAATATATACAATTTATTAAATAACAATATCTTAAATCTACCTATAAAATGTTCCCATACAAGATAATATTTATAAAATCATGTTGTTATCACTAATAATGGATTTATGTTTTTAAACCCTTCTTCAGTTAAAAAAATTGTTAATGTGATCCCTTAATTAGTATTTTAAGCACTGTTGAATGGTTCTGATTTATAAATTCTTTTAGATAATGATGTTGATAAATACATTAATATTTCATAGATTCCATGAATGTAATTTTATGTCAATAATTTTATTTTCTACTTTTATATAATATCAATAATATAGTGTTTTTAACTACTTTTAAAAAAATTCTAATAAAATGATTGTTTTGTCATTGTTTATAAAATGAACTAAAAATTGATTTTTATAATAATTATTACAGTACTGAAAAATTATAATATTTATCTAATTGTAATGTATCAAAAAAATGTAAATATAAAATTAATGAAATCTAACCAAATTACGTAGATTCATATTAAATATCGTGGTTGGAGGAGGTGGTTGTGGAGTATGTGTTCGATCTAAGAAAAAATGAGGAGTGTTGTTGGTGGTTAATTGTATATAATTTGCAAAGATAATGTTTCCCATTAATCCACATATATAAACATCAATTGATTATGATATGGAAATAAAAATATTTTAAGTATTCCACTGTTGGTTAAGTTGTAACAATACCTTCAATGATCAGTTATTTATTGTGATATTATGATTTATGATATTATTTATTTTCTTTTTATGAATATTTGATATCTTATTTATTCCAACCATTTGATTTCATTTTATATATTTTTATCTTTTTTTCTCTAAATATGTTTTCTGATTATTATTTTAAGTATATAATCATTATTTTAATTATGTCAATAATAATACACATTTAATATGGACGCATTAGAATATGTGCATTTATTTTTTGTTTTTAACAACAATTGAGCATTTGATTTTTCTTGTCCATAATATATATTGTGTTAATACTTTTATAGAAAACAGCCTTTTTGATAAATAATTGAATTTAATATATGTAGTAATTTTTATTATTATTTTTGGATCTATTATTATTTATTAGTTTATCCCATCTAACGAGACTATTAGGGAATACAAAATTATTACAAATAAACTATAGAAATGTATATATGAAAATCACAATCATGATTAGAGTTACTATAACAATTCAAGAACATTAATGAAATCATAACTAAATAATTGAGAGAATCATAAAATGAAATATTGACGTTTACCGTGAAAAAATTTAATGTAGTTTCATCTCTTTGTAGATAAAATGATAATTGTTGTTTAATAATATATATTTTGACTCATTTGTATTTATTACAATTGTAAAATATATTTTTGTAAAATAATAATGTTATTATTAATATAAAAACATAAAATACTTTAATAAAAAATATATTTTAATTAAATGTTTATATGTCAGTTAATTTTTTAATTAATTAATTATCATCAAATTCTAATATCCTAATTTCATCAATATAAACTACACAAGATAATGAATTTATCATTTCGAGGAATGAATTTAGAGCCATTCAAAATAATTTTGATTTTGTAAATGACACTAATATTGTGATGAACATATCTATATTAAAATTACATCAAGTAAAATTTCTTATTATTATAAAAAACACATAAAATGTGGCACTATTAACATCTCTAAAAATAACACTGATAAAATCCCACTTATTGTACTATGCTACTAACATTTCTTTCTCACTGAAATAATAAACCTATAATTTTATTTCAATTATATTCAAAAGCTAATATAAATTATATATAATTTAATTTCAATTAAAGTAACATCACAAATCATAATTAAAACAAAATTTGTAGTTCATAAAATCATTTAAAGCATTGGTATGTACTATTACATTGGTATGTAAAATTTATTACCCATATCAAAGAATTCAAAAAAATTGTTGTTTTTATACCCCCTTCAAATATATCCTCATCATACTACCTTTTGATAAATATACCACCCCACTTAGAAAAAAATTGTTTAACTATATAAAAATTTTATTTTTTTAGTAATACTATATAATAAAAAGTAAAAATAAATATGATACAATGCATTAATAAAATTTCATTTTTAAACTGAAATCATACTATTTGATTCATATAAGTAACATAGTTTGTATTATGGTCACGTGACTAATACTTACATGTGAGAAATAATATATGGATTTTGACATAATATATGAATTAATTATGATAGTATGTTCTATGTTTTGAGTATATGATGAATTTTTTGAACAATAATGTATGTTTTAATCTAAAAAACATTCAGTTATAAAGGGAACACCATGTTTATGATTAATATTTTCCAACTCTTGATTATCACAAATTAACTTTAAATTATTTCCTTAAAGAAACAATAATATCTATGTGGGTTTTATCTATTTTAAATAATTAAAACTTTTTTACCTAAAATGTAATTTAAAAACTGAATATAAATGCATTAGGTCTTATAAGGATCACCATGTATAAGATTAATTACTTCACAATTCCTACATTTCAAAAATTATATATGTATTTCTTTTAAAATATAATGAAAATATAAGTGTGGATTATTTTATTTTTTCAGTGAAACAATTTTTACATTAACATATAATATTTTAATAGAAAAACCACAATTCAATTTTTATAAGGCCCTCCAGGTGTTAGATTTAAATTCAAATCATTATTATATGTTCTAATTGTGGAATGAAACATTCAACTTATGCATATAGAACAAAAATTCATGTTTTCTTTGTTTTCAATGGGTGGTTCAGGAAATAACTAAAATTCGACATTAAACTAAAAACACATACTTTGAATCATATTGTTAAAATTTTGTTTCAAATATATATTATGTCGATTCGAACCAGTCATAAATGTCGTATGGATGTTATATGTCACGTATTGAGAAAAATAGAGTGTTATGTCTTTGTTGTTAGTGATGGAGGTGTGTTTTGAAAGAAAATTTTAATTTTAAATAAAAACAGAAACATTAATTGGTACCAGCAACATCATGTTTAAGATTTATGTGTCTCTAATAACTACACATACAAATTATTTTGGATTGTTTTACAAGTATATCATGAAATTATAACGGGGGTTTTTTCATTATTTTCATTATGTGGGGCCTGTTTTGAAATGAAATTTCTATTTTAAATAAATATAGTAACTTTTTTACAAACTCTCTACACCCTACATTTTATAGATCTGTGATTTATTACAAAAAATCATAACGTAGTTAATAATTATTTTAATGTATCATGACTATAGGAGTTTATTTGTGTAGGTTTGAGAATTTGATGCATGTTTTATTCTAATTGGAAATGTTTAATCATAAAATATTCTCATAAAGCTGTACATGGAACACCGTGTGTAAAATAAACATGTAGTTCATCCCTATATATCAAAAACGACACATGGATTATTTACCAAAAATATTAACCCAATTTGAATGGGATTAGTGTATTTTCAATGAGTGACACATGTTTTCACTAAAATTTCATGTTAATATAGATAAAATTCGCATTAATACATAACAGTCATAGTGTGTGTCCGATTAATTTTTTGTTGATTTCTAAAATTTAATAATATTTTATGTTTACTTATATATAAATACAATTAACATATAGTGTGTTTACTATGGTTTCAATGACTGAAAAACAATATTTTACAAAAATTCAATTTTAAACTAAAAATAAGGACATCAAATGATATTGGGAACATTGTGTATAATAATTGAAATAGGTTGAGTCCTACATGTCATTAATGATGTGTGGATCATTTTCCTAATGTATCATGAACATTCGGGTGAATATTATTTATTTTCCAACAGTAACCAATGTTTTAACCTAAAAATAATATTAATCTAAAACCATATACACTGATTCATTCCAAATATACCGTGTGTCATATAAATAATTTTTTGTTTTATAGATTCCACAAATTAATTATGAATAGTTTTCCAAATGTAACATGACAATGGATAATTTTTTCCTTGTTTTAAGTGAGTTTTTTTAACTAAAATTCTTTTTTATTATAAAAACACACACTCTCAATTATATCATCCACATCATGACTGTCATTTATATTTAGATTATTAAAAAAAATTAAAAATTTTAAATTCATTATTTAACTAATATATTAAGACAAATCAAGTTATGATTTACTGTTTTTAGTTTAAAAAAATTGTACAAAAATTTCACATTAAAATAAAAGATTTCAAATTCAGTTATATAAGTAACATTTTGTGATATATTTTCATTTGGTTATTTTTTACAAATAAAAAATTATTTAATGATATTTATTATTATATGAAGACATTCAGTATGTGTTTGATTGGTTTTTATAAATTCAACATATTTTCAAATAAATTGAATATTTTCAAACATAAAAAAATTAGTCTTACCAGGAATATCATTTGGTTGATTAATGTAAGGATAATTACTACATATAAAATTGATATATATATTTATTTAATAATGTATCAAGAGAATAAAATCATCAATTCTAAATTTTGAATACGTGATTAATGTTTCGAACATGGTAGTCAATTTGCAATGAAAATGTGAACAGTGAGTTGTATCAGGCACACCACATTTCTTGTTAATGATTTTTTTAAATTTATAGGTTGTATATTACTAGTATTTCATTTTACTAAAATATAAATACAATAAAAGAGTATTTTGTAACACCATGTTTGTAACACCCCAGGTAAATAAAGAATATGACATATTTATATTTATCCATATTTGTGAATAAAATATTATTATTATTTTAAATGGGATGCTATGCTCGATGTCGTACCCAATATGCAACAACGAGTTTCTTGGGAATCTTACATTGCACTCTAATAATAAAATAATATTATTTTAAATGGTAGTTAACGCCTAGCCGTTGTGATGGCGGGAATGAACAGAACTAACTAGAAAATGATTATATATGTTTGACAAATATTTTTTTAAATGTTAGAGGATTAAAAATGAAAATGAATCCAGTTTTTAAAGCGTAAAGATTCTAATAGTCTTTAAAAGGTCGATTAACCGCCATTTGATGGAGAACCCCCATTAAATCCACTTTTTGACAATTTTATAAGCTCTATTTTTCAAAATAATCATATTATTTATGATTGGGAGATTAAAGTTTACCTTGGGTTAATTTTTGGTATTTTTCTGACAATGTTCATTTTTCAATGAATAGTGGTATATACTGCATTTTACATGAAAACTTATTTTTCATGTAATTTAATTATATGGTTGTATTATATTATTAATTTGTTTTAAAGTGTAATTAGAATATATTTTTACCATTTAATTCAATTATGGTCATTGGGATTAATTTCACTTTGTAATTAGGCATAAACAAGTGCCAGACGTTTCATAAATATTGTTTCTAAAAAACCTGATATTTGATTTGACAACATGAAGTTTTTTTTAAATTAATTATTGAAATTTCTGTGTTTGAAATTTGGTAAAATGGATTACATATTTGGAATCATAAGGTCTAAATTTTGTAATCAAGACTCTTTTGTTTTTTGGACATTATAATAGTAACGACGATAATTGTCTTTAATTATCTTGATTAATGAGTAATCAGGTAGTTAAGGATAATAAAATGATATCATAATAATACAAAAATACCACAACATGTGTCCTAAGGCTACAGTTTTTCTCATGTCCAACCATGGGATGACTTGTGCTAAACATGGGGGCCCCATGGAATCACTTTTGTGGAAAGTCACTTGTTATCTTTTTATTTTTTTTAAAAGAAAGTAAATATAACAAGAATGTATCACCTAAGTAAAATATTTTTACTTTTGTCTACATAAAATATCTTTTGTACTATAAATATTCATTAGAAATATAAAAATATTTCATACATCATGATATTAATTTCATTATTTTTAGACTTTAAATAAATTAAATTACTTATGACATCATGATGATGCAGCGATTACCTCATTAATAAAGGATTTAAATAAAATCTAATTATAATGTAAACTCTGAGACCTACGCATGTCAAAAACCTATTGGATGGGTGGATTTCGAACCCTTATCACCTTACCCTCGAATCATATCAATGTGGGACCTTTTGAATCTGAAAATCGTTTTCATATAAAGTAACATTTCTTTACTTTACAAGAGTACCCCTCCTCTCCTCTTATAAAAGGCCCCCACCTCTACCTCCATACCCACACTCCCAAAGCCTTTGGCTCAGCCATCCACTGCCCATTTTGTCTCTAAACATCCCTCTATTACTTTCTGAAGCCTCACTTTGGGCATAATTCTTCCCAAGGAAGCCTTTGAGCTCAAACCAAAGGGAGGTACCCAATTTTAAGGTAATGTCTTCACTTGGGTCCTTTTGTTTTATTTTGCTTCTCCAACCCCCTAAACTCTTTGTATTCATTTATTTTGTAACAACTCCAGTATCTTAAATATACTAGGATGTTTAAAATAATAAGTATTCTAGCTACACTTACACACACCTTCGTCTAATGGTTAAAGAACATATTGTTTCTGTGGTTGGTGATTTTCTTCCTCACGAAATGATGATTGTTCAACATTCATTTAACAGCTTTAAAGGAGGCCATTATGATGTCACTGTATTTTATATATGATATATATTGTATTTATGTTTTACCTAAGCTTCTGTATTTTATATTTAAACCATAGCTTTATTCTTTTCATGTTGTGTAATTGTGATAATTTCATATGAGGAAGTGCGGACTACCGCCCCCTCAAGTGATGTGACTCATACATGCATTACATGGAATGTATAAAGAATGAAATTAATTAAAATATGTGATCTATATAACATATATATTATACTGGAATTATAATATATATATATATATATCATTTATTTTTAATTCCATTAATATGAAAAAGGAAAAAATGAAAGTAGCGTTCATGCGTACGTACGGCCTACCGTGTCCATGAACGGTGCTTTTCGTTTTTTATCTCCAAATGATATTGAATAATATAAAATGAATATGTACTGGATATATATGATATATAAATCATGATTATAACTGTGGATATAATGGATACATGAACAACTTGTAATTATAAAGAGCATATTTTGACTCAAGTACCAATGATCGTTTAAACGACCGTTATTAACTAAAATAATTAAATAGTGTTCATGACACGGTAATAAGTGATATAAAAGGAATAATGAACTTGAAAATTGTTCTTATGGAATTATAAATTAACTTGATTTTATTATCCAGGATATTAAAGAACTATCGAGTCAAGTCAGACCCGAGGTAAGGGATCATACTCCTTTATTTCTTTTTATGTACACCATTTTATGTCATTCCTTTCAAGCTCATATTTCTTTGGATTGGGATGTTCTCTTATATTACTCTTACTGAATTTTTATGTTCATATGATGAGAGACCTTATTTCTTCTCATCAATCCATTTTGGAAGTTTTGTGTGGCGCCGTTAGGCTGCCGAGATTTCGTAAGGGATTTTTCATCTCACTTTTATCCCCGTGAGATTTATGCTACATTTGCCACAATTTCCATTGATTGGTGTATTTACTACCCAATATTATACAATTTTTGTAGTATAATTTCATTTATGTGAATTCACATCTTCATTGTATGACCTTTCTTCCATGGGGTGTACGTTTCGAAAGTTACCCAACTCGGTAAGGGGACCTTTCACGCTCCTCTTTTTAAAAGACTTCTTTTGTTATGTCTTTTAATTCACATAATATTATGTTGAGATATGTTCTTTTATATCCTTATTGATTTAAATTTTATGTCCAAGTGATGATATTCCCTTTTTATCTCTCATCAACTCATTTCTGAATTTTTATGTGATGCCGTTAGGCTGTCAAATTTTACCAAGGGAACTTTTTAACACAATTTCAATTTCTTTGGGTTCAACATATAGTTATTGAATATGTCATCTTTTGAATATGTGTGAATGAAATTTTATTGTTTTACACTAAATATCCACTTATATTGGGTGTATTTATTTTGTCACACATAATTTTGAGATTGAATTATCATTAATTTAAGGATACCTTCTTTATAAGGGAATTCATCACATTTGTCATTTCGATTGAGACTTCATTGTTGTTATGCACAAATTCACTCTTATATGGTGTATATACTGTCCTTTGGAATATTATATCATGAATCCATTTATTCAAATGATATTATAAAGTTCTGACTAAATGTTATTCCTCAACTATTGTATTCAACTGTCTCTAATTTTGGTAGAACGCCTTTAACCAAAATATCGCTTAAAATGTTTTAATTGTTTGTTCTTTTTAATATCCATGTTTTCAAAATGGTATTAAGGATTTATTTATATGGATATTAATGGTTTAAAATTTTAAAAGCTTCAAGGTGGTATGGGACACATTGATTCAAAAATCTATTTATTAAATGTTTTAAATGGATTTGGAAATGGTTTCTTTTTGAATGGATTCATTATTTCAATATAATAAAATTTTATATTGTGATTGAAGTGTGGAAATGTTATGTTTCCTTTATGCATGTTTTATGTGATCAATTTATGTTATGGTTCTTTGGCATTGTTATAAAAATGGGTGGTTCCGTGATAAACTAAGGGAGGGTGAGCCCGATATAGCTCTCAAATGCATTGGGTAACGCGAAGGAGTGAAATGATAAGGTTTCTCCGAAGAGATTTAAGGAATATACTGTGGTGGGTATTCCAATCATAACCAAGAGGGTTACTCCCTACGTAAGAATGTTATGAATGCCTCAAGTTACCTTTTATGTCTTATGATTTCTATGATTTATTCAATATTTGATGAGGTATGTTAAAGTGCCTATGTTTTATGGGTAATGTATGATTTCATTCTTATGTATATTGTACCCATGTTTCCTTTCCATATTTGTATATCCCTTACTGAGCTTTTTATGCTCATCTAAAGTTTTTTTTGAAATATTTTTCACAGGTCAAGGGAAAGGTACATGATAAGATGATAGTGTCAAGGAAGTGTCAAGAGATAATCCATGTTTTATTTTAAATATGTTTCCACTGATGAGAAAGAAGAATACTATCTTTATGTAACCACTTTGTTTATATGTGGAATGTAATGAAAGTTTTATGATCTAATTCTCTAAAACTCTAAACCTGAAAAGATCCTCAATGTGTAATCTTGAAATAACACAAGATTAAGTACTGTTTAAGGCTGGGGCCATATAGTTGGTATCAAAGGTCGGTTTAGATAACTTTAGAGGTTAGGGTATTCTTTAAGAATAAGTGACATTGCCATAATGGTTAGGATTTCAGAAAGTGTCCTAGTTTTCAATAAAGTGAATGAGTAAGTATATCTTGGTTTTTATCTTCCTCATTAATACATGATGGTTTTGTTTATATACTCACACTGACCTTATAGGTTTTTGTAAATGGCTGGATCTAGTAGGCACCAAAGTAATAGTGGATGTGAAGGAAACTGTGATAGTTATTTGAGCATGAAACTGAATGATATGGGAGCTTCAGTGAGAACTCTTGTGATTATCCTCAACCAACTTTCTGGAGTCATGATTGACCACCTAAACCTTGGTGATTTCCCTAAGGCATCATATATGTGAGAAACAAATCCCTACGGAACTACAGGTAATAATAATAAAGGTAAGTGTGTTCAAAAACATATGTTTCAAAAATGTGGAAAGAAACACCTAGGAAAATGTTTCAAAGGGACAAAAATATTCTATAGATGTGGAAATGAAGGTCATAAAGCAAGAACCTGCCATGGAAAAAAGGAAGCATCCATTTGACTCGAGGAAAGGGAAAGAAGTTCTTTCTGAGGGCTCAATTGAATGTTTTAAATATGGTGTGCATGGTCATTATGCAAACAGATGTCCTATGAAGAAGTTTCATGAATGGGATCACCAAGATCGTACAAATGTTCGTTTACCAATACCTAATTCCATTCCAATTGAGGATGAAGAAACTAAAAATGACCAATCAAAGGTATGGATTATTTCATGAATATTGTTTTCCTATTTTGGAATCATAGGATATGATTCAGGTTTTTGTCTGTAGGAAATAAGTATTTTAGAATAAGTTGGAAATGAATGGTTAATGGATCATGAATAATGTTGAATGAGTAAGATGTCAATATATAAGGGCTTCAAGAGTTATGTTGAAATTCTTAAGAGTATCAAGTCTTTTTTGATGATGGGGTTACATTAGAAGACTTTTTATATTATGTGTAACCCTGATGTTTAATATATGAAAATTATATTCAAGGAATAGTTATCTGTTCTTTTGTGGACATAGTTATAAAGAACCATTTGGGTTTATTTGATCCTTACTTTTGAGGTATTTATGGGTTACTATATGTAATGATGGAAGTGAAAGGCATGAGATAAAATTGAGGTTAAATTATGTTATAGTTATTTTTGATGTTTTTATCTCTTTTTGGGGAATGATATGAGAATTATATAGTTTTGGAAAAAGGACAACACACAGACCGTGTGACAACCCATCGCGTCGGACGAAGCTGCAGGAATCGAACCCACAACCAAAGTGCAACTGGTATTTATCGCCTACCACTGGACTACGTTACGTCCCTGGTTAGTTTGACTGATTCCTTTTAGTTAGATGATTTTATGAATTAATAGTAATTTTATTTTGGGGTTTTATGGAAATATATTAACCTATCATGGAGGATATGTGATTAGGTTAATTACTTTTCAATACGATACTTTAAGAGAAACTGATGTAGTTTGGAGATAAATGTTACGATTTAACTTGGAAGACTGTGTGACTAAATCCTTCAAATATTTGGCTTTCAATCTTAGATTGGTTTACTTTGAAGAATGTTATGGAAAAATTTTTTTGAATGGTCCTAGTTGAACTTTGGGTTTTGTTGGACAAATTATGGAGATTAAGAATAGATTTTCTTTTTATAAAGTGTTGTCCTTTTCTGGATTATCTGATCTTGTACTAACTTTTTTGGTTTTGGATTTTGTCTCAAGACATGGAAAATATATAGTTCACTTTTTTGGATTAGGTGATTCTCTAGAAGTTTATTATAGTACTCTTAATGTGAACAAGTCTTCCTAAATACTCGTCTTTTGGAGAAAATATGAGTTCGTGTAAGAAATCTAGTAAAAGTTGAAAGTCAACATGATATGTGATTATGTTTCCTTATGAATAAATTACTCAATAAAAAGTAACTTAAAACAAAAAAAATTTCTATTAACTTTTCCTACTGGGGAATCGAATAACATATTACCCATCACAAGTTTGTGATTTTCTTATGGTTAACTTTCTCCTAGACATGTTTACTATCACTCTCCATCAGAACATGAACCTTCGTTTTTTCTTCCATATCCATATTTTCCTACTTGGAATAAGAGTATGGGTTAACTCGGGTGACCTTTGTACTTCTCTCCCTTTATTTTAATGTGATTTTTTTACCGACTATTGTTCGGATGTGGGACTTTCAAGGATGTTCCAAGCCCAATTTTAAAATTGTGAGGACGCAATTCCCAAAAAGGGGGAAGGATGTAACACTCCAGGTAAATAAAGAATATGACATCTTTATATTTATCCATATTTGTGAATAAAACAATATTATTATTTTAAAGGGGTTGTTATACTCGATGGCGTACCCAATACGCAACTACGAGTTTCTTGGGAATCTTACATTGCACTCTAACAATAAAATAATATTATTTTAAATGGTAGTTAATGCCTAGCCGTTGTGATGGCGGGAATGAACAGAACTAACTGAAAAATGATTATATATGTTTGAAAAATATTTTTATAATTGTTAGAGGATTAAAAATGAAAATGAATCCCGTTTTTAAAGCGTAAACATTCTAATATTCATTAAAAGGTCGATTAACCGCCTTTTGATGGAGAACCCCTTTTAATTCCACTTTTTAACAATTTTATATGCTATATTTTTCAAAATAAACATATTATTTATGATTGGGACATTTAAATTTACCTTGGGTTAATTTTTGGAATTTTTCTGACAATGTTCATTTATCAATGAATAGTGTAAAATACTGCATTTCACATCAAAACGGCTTTTTCATATAATTTATTATATGGTTATATTATATTTTTAATTTTTTCCAAAGTTTAATTAGAATATATTTTTACCATTTAATTCATTAATGGTCATTGGGATTAATTTCACTTTGGAATTAGGCATAAACAGGGGCAAATCTTTTCATAAATATTGTTTCTAAAAAACCCTCTATTTGTTTTGACAATGGGAAGTTTTTTAAAGTTAATTATTGCAATTTATGTGTTTGTAATTTGGTAAACTGTATTAAATATTTGGAATCAGAATGTCCAAATTATGTAATCAAGACTCTTTTGTTTTTGGACATTATGAATAGTAACGACGGTAATTATCTTTAATTATCTTGATTAATGAGTAATTGGGTAGTTATGGATAATAAAATGATATCATAATAATACAAAAAGACCACAACATGTGTCCTAAGGCTACTGGTTGTCTCATGGACAAGCATGGGAGGCCTTGTTCAAATCATGGGGGCCCCATGGAATCACATTTGTGGAAAGTGTCTTGTTATCTTTTTATTTTTTTTAAAGAAAGTAAATATAACAAGAATGTATCACTTAAGTAAAATATTTTTAATTTTGTCTACATAGATTATCTTTTGGACTATAAATTTTCAATAGAAGTCTAACAATATTTCCTACATCATGATATTTGTTTAATAATTTTTAGAATCTAAATAAATTAAATTATTTATGACATCATGATGATGCAGTGATACCTAATTAATAAAGGATTTAAATAAAATGGAAAGGTAATGTAAAATCTAAGACCTACACATGTCCAAAACCTATTGGATGGGTGTATTTAGAACCCTTAACACCTTACCCTCGAATTATATCAATTTGGGATCTTTTTAATCCGAAAATCATTTTCAAATAAAGTATCATTTCTTTACATTACAAGAGTGCCCCTCCTCTCCTCTTATAAAAGGCCCCCACCTCTACCTCCATACCCACACTCCCAAACCATTTTTCTCGGCCAACCCCTGCCCATTTTGTCTCTACACATCCCTCTGTTACTCCTTGAAGCCTCAATTTGGGCATAAGTCTTCCCAAGGAAGCCTTTGAGCTCAAACCAAAGGGAGTTACCCGATTTTAAAGTAATGTCTTCACTTGGGTCCTTTTGTTTTATTTTGCTTCTCTAACCCCCTAAACTCTTTTTATTAATTTATTTTATAAAAACTCCAGTATATTTAATATACTAGGTTGTTTTTATAAGATGTATTGGAGCTACACTTACACACACCTTCGTCTAATGGTTAAAGAACATACTTTTTCTGTGGTTGGTGATTTTATACCTCACGAAACGATGATTGTTCAATATTCTTTTAACACCTTTAAAGGTGTCCATTATGATGTCACTATATTATATATATGATATATATGGTATTTATGTTTACTATATGCTTATTTAATTTATATTTAAACCATACCATTATTCTTTTCATGTTGTTTAAATGCGATAATTTCATATGAGGAAGTGCGGACTACCGCCCCCTCAAGTGATGTGACTCGTATATGCAATACATGGAATGTATAAAGAATGAAATTAATGAACATACGTGATCTATATAACATATATATTAAACTGTAATTATAATATATATATATATATCATTTATTTTTAATTACAGTAATATGAAAAGGGAAAAAATGAAAGTAGCGTTCATGCGTACGTACGGCCTACCGTCTCCATGAACGGTGCTTTTCATTTTTTATCTCCAAATGATATGGAATTGAATAAAATGAATATTTACTGGATATATATGATATATATGACATATACATCAAGATTATAACTCGAGATATAATGGACACATGAACAACTTGTAATTATAAAGAGCATATTTTGACTTAAGTACCAATGATCATTTAAACGACCGTTATTAACTAAAATAATTACCTAGTGTTCATGACATCGTAATAAGTGATATAAAAAGAATAATGAACTTGAAAAAGGTTCTTAAGGATGTATAAATTAACTCAAGTTTATTATCCTGGAGATTAAAGAACGATTGAGTCAAGTCGGACCCGAGGTCAGGGATTCTACTCCTCTCTTTCTTTTTAAGTACACCCTTTTATGTCATTCCTTTCAAGCTCATATTTCATGGGATTGGGATGTTATTTTATATTAATCTTACTGTAATTTTTATGTTCATATGATTACAGACCCTATTTCCTCTCATCAATCCATTTTGGAAGGTTTATGTGGCACCGTTAGGCTGCCGAGTTTTCGTATGGGATTTTTCATCTCACGTTTATTCCCGTGAGATTTATGCTACATTTGCCACAATTTCCATTGAGTTGTGTATGTACTGCCCATTATTATACACTTTTTGTAGTATAATATCATTTATGGGCATTCAAATCTTCATTTTATGACCCTTCTTCGATGGGGTGTACGTTTCAAAAGTTACCCAACTCGGTAAGGGGACCTTTCACCCTCCTCTTTTTAAAAGTCTTCTTTTCTTATGTCTTTTAATTCACATAATATTATTTAGGGATATGTTATATTATATCCTTATTGATGTCAATTTTATGTCCACATGATGAGATGCCCTTTTTATCTCTCATCAACTCATTTTCTGAATTTTGAAGTGATGTCGTTAGGCTGTCGAATTTTACCAAGGGAACTTTTTAACCCAATTTCTATTTCTTTGGGTTCAATATGTAGTTATTGAATATGTCATCTTTTGAATATGTGTGAATGACCATTTATTGTTTTACACTTAATATCCACTTATATTGGATGTATTTATATTTTTTACGCATAATTTTGAAATTGAATTATCCTTAATTTAAGGATACCTTCTTTATAAGGAAATTCATCACATTTGTCATTTCTATGGAGAATTCATTGTTGTTATGCACCAATTCACGCTTATATGGTGTATATACTGTCCTTTGGAATATTATATCATGAATCCATTTATTCTTATGATATTATAAAGTTCTGACTAAATTTTATTCCTCAACTATTGTATTCAAATGTCTCTAATTTTGGTAGAACCCCATTAACCAAAATATAGCTTAAAATGTTTTAATTATTTGATCTTATTAATATCCATGTTTTCAAAATGTTTTTAAGGATTTATTGATATGGATATTAATGGTTTAAAATTTTAAAAGCATCAAGGTGGTATGGGACACTTTGATTAAAAAATCTCTTTATTAAATGTTTTAAATGGATTTGGAAATGGTTTCTTTTTGAATGGATTCATTATTTCAATATATTAAAATGTTATATTGTGATTGAAGTGTGGAAATGTTATGTTTCCTTTATTCATGTTTTATGTGATACATTTATGTTATGGTTCTTGGGCATTGTTAGGGAAACGGGTGGTTCCGTGATAAACTAAGGGCGGGTGAGCCCGATATAGCACTCTAATGCATTGGGTAACGCGAAGGAGTGAAATGTTAATCTTTATCCAAAGATATTTAGGGAATATACTGTGGTGGGTATTTAAAACGTAACCAAGAGGGTTACTACCTATGTTAGAATGTTATGAATGCCTCAAGTTTCCTTTTATGTCTTATGATTTCTATGATTTATTCTTGATTTGATGAGGTATGTTAAAGTGCCTATGTTTTATGGGTAAAGTATGATTTCATTCTTATGTATATATGTACCCATGTTTCCTTTCCATATTTTTATATCCCTTACTGAGCTTTTTATGCTCATCCCAAGTTTTTTTTTGAAATGTTTTTCACAGGTCAAGGGAAAGGTACGTGATATGATGATAGTGTCAAGGAAGTGTCAAGAAAGAATCCATGTTTTATTTTAAATATGTTTCCATTGATGGGAAAGAAGAATACTATATTTATGTAACCACTTTGTTTATATGTGGAATGTAATGAAAGTTTTATTATCTAATTCTCTAATACTCTAAACCCGAAAATATCCTCAATGTGTAATCTTGTAATAACACAAGATTAAGTAAGGTTTAAGTATGGGTCCTTATAATGTTATTTAAATATATGTAGATGGGGAACTATGCAATCAAATTCCCCAAGCATCGAGGGAATATAACTCAGAATATAATAAAGGATAAAAATGAATATTATTCCATTTCTACTACCAGACTAAAAAATTAATGTGATTTATTATTTATATTCAATAATTTTATTGTAGAATAATTTTTAAGAATCATATTGATGATAAAATAAATTTTAAAAATATAATTGGTATTGTCACAAACCAGCAGGGGTACCCTAGTAACCCGATAACTGAGACGACCCTAACATAGCCTAAAGGGTGTTTCCTATCCCCACAAGTCATTGTCTAGCACCTCGCACCAAACAAAATGCAAGTGGGAACGATTTTGACACAATAAAATAGAAGCAAAAGAAACAAGACAGTATGAAAAACAAAAAGTAACTCCACTAGGAGTAATGTACCAAAATACAAAGAGGCATAAAAATCAAAAAGTAATACAACTCAAGTACTATAAATGGGGAAGCATCCCCAAGGTCCCTAAGGACACAAATCACCAAGACCAAAGATCAACAACTGGGTCCACCTCCAAGTGGACCCTTCCCTTTGCTCGATCCTAGAAGAAGAAAGTCTACAAACACCCGAATGAAAATGTAGGGGGTCTACCTAATCCCAATAGGATACCACCAAATATTCCATAATAGATTACAAATATAGATTATCCAAATAAAATCATTAAATTTTCAAATAAATAGGTTTGGTTATTCAAAATCATATTTTACCAAAACATGCTATACATTTTCAAATGATGGGAAAATTAATTTATGAAAAGGCTTTACAATGATGGAATATATCTAAAATAATGGCTTATGAAAAAAATTTATATTGAATAGTTTATATAAATTCAGCAGGAAAGTAAAGCAGTTCAAAATCATTGTCATACATATATATCTCAAATATAAACAAACAAGCGAGCAACATGGTCATATTCCCAAAGGTACGATAGTATTAACCAGTTATTGGATTCCATAATCTCTATTTGACTCTGTAAAAAGTGTATTCACACGTCCCTTTGACACTATTGAATGGAGACTCGTCACCAACCTATCGGGGATGTGACCCGCCGCAAATATGTTTTAGAACTTTTTTGTAGAGTAGAGTGTATCCAAATAACTCACTAACTCCTTAAGGCTTGCATGAGCTCTTACATGATAAGAAATATGTTTTAAGAAATATTTAAATATGATAAATGACATTCTTCCATTTAAAATGTTCGAATTTCATTCAATTTAAAACCAAAACATTCTTTATTCAAAACATTCCTTTTTCACTAGATAAAACCAATGGGTTTCTATCAAATCATTTTAATCCATTTTCACCAGTTTGAAATCCATTCAATACCAATTCCATCATTACATAATTTATTCCCACAATTAAATTAAACAATTTTATTGAAATCATTTTCATCAAATCCACAATTTAAATTCAACAATTTAAATCGTCCAATTTCCATAAGCACACCCAATTCAATAGAATTGGTGTTTTCCAAATTTCCATGCCAAAACCATTTCAAATATCTCAATTCACTCGAATTGAGTTTTTATCAATTTAATTGAACGAAAACTTGAGAAACTGAATTTAAATCAACATTTTATTTAAATCAAGAAAATAAAATGATAATCAATTTGGAATGTAGGGACAGAACCTCCTACCTCGAAGGTTTTGACCAAAACAACATTAGTCGAGAACGCTCAAGAAAATCGGGTTTCTTCTTCGATAGCCCACCTTAGATCTCTTCTCATAGAAAGATCAAGACCAAATCTCATCATATTTGGTACCACACACATAGATCTACCCATAATGTGTGTAGATCTAAGAAACCGAGCGAAGAGGATACATAGATCTATGTAGATCTATGAAACCGATCAAGAACGATGAAGAAAGATCGCATACCTCAAGAAGACGCCTTAAAGTCACCAAGAGGAGCCTTTGGATCACCTTCAGAATGATGGTAGAACCTTTTTTGACCTTAGGTGAAGAAAAATCCAGAGTCAGGGCCACTTTGGAGGAAAAACGTGGCACATAGAGGAAAACCGAGTGACATCCACAATTTAAGGATTTCATTTATATGACGCACAGTTAGTTCGCACGGTGTGACAAACCATGTGCTAGCTGTGCATTACATACTTACTTGTTCACACTTTACTCAGGGATTGGATAAACAGTTAGACAAATCGTTCACTTCCTGTGCAAGAATCTACTGCCTCCAAGACCAACTGCGGATGATTTGGCCGCACGGTTTAGACAACACGTGCGCTTCCCGTTCGACTTCCCTTTTTCCCCAAAACAACATTTAATGTTCATCTGACTCTCCCAAGTCACTACCACAAAACAGAGGTACTTAAAAACATAAAAATTACCTGAAAACATAACATAATGTTACATCCTCTACACCATAAGATCTTTCTATCCCCAGAAATCCTATAAATAAACCACCGTTTCAAAAAGATGAGGCCACTTCTCTCTCATTAGTGTCTCCCTTTCCAACGTCTCATGAGAATCAGAACCATGATACAAAAGTACATGGACCGGTGGTATCATTCTGATTTGAATTACCATGGTCTCATAATCAACAACCCTGACCGGTCATTAAGTAACAGATAAATCTGGTTAAATCTCAAGATCACTCCAACTCACAACAAGAGATAGATCAGAGAGTAACTTTGGAAGGTGAGATACATAGAACATGTTATGTATCGATGTAATATATGGTGGTAGAGCTATATGGTAATCAATTTTACCTACAAGACCAACAACCTCGAAAGGTCCCACAAAACGAGCAGAAAGCATCCCTTGCCTCCCAAGCAGTCGAATACCTATCAGGGTGAAACTTTCAAGAACACCTGGTCACCAACTGAGAAGTCCAAAAGTTTATGATGAAGATCAACAAAAGACATGTAATGACTTTGTGCGGTCAACATTCTCTGACTAATCAACTGGATCATAGATGTCGTCTCTTGAACCAAACTCAGTTCTACCAACGAACATTCACCAATCTCCATCCAACATAATGGCGATTTAAAAGGACATACATACAATGCCTCAAAAAGAGAAATTTTGATCATAGACCTATAATTGTTGTCAGAAGAAAACACAACTAGCCCTAGATGATCATCCCATGACCCACCAAAGTGAAGAACACATGCACGTAGCATATCCTCAAGGATCTAAATATCTCTCTCTGTCTGGCCATCTGACTGTGGATTGTAGGCTGTGGTCAAACAGTCCTAAGATCCTAGATCCTCTTAAAGGCCTCTTAAAAAGCGAGAAGTTAACCGAGGATCCCTACCAGAGACTATACCAGATGAAACTCTGTTCAAACGAAAAACTTATTTCACATAGAAATTTCCCAACTCCATAACTTTGGTTGTATCTTGAATAGGTATAAAGTGAGCCGACTTGGTCAGTCTATCGATCAAAACCCATATCGCGTTCTTCTTCATCTGGGTTTGAGGTAACCCAACCACAACAACTATATAGATTCAATCCCACTTCCATGTAGGGATATGAAGTGGTTGAAGCAAACCCGATGGTTTCTAGTGCTCGAAGTTCACCTGCTGGAATGTATTGCAACAAGATACAAACATAGCAATGTCTCTTCTCATTCCTAGCCACCAGAACATTCACTGCATGTCATAGAACATCTTCAAGGTTCCTGGTTGTACAACCCAATTCGAGTTATGTCGACCCCCCATCACATCCTTCATTTCCGCTAACAGAACAATGTAACAATTTCGATAACACAGAACAACATCTTTGGACAATGACCACTAGGTGTCGGTCTCCCCAACATAAAGAGAGTCCCTAATGCTAAGTAATTCATCATCCAGTTGTTTTTTCTAATGAATTAACTCGAGGATAGTAGAAGTCAACTGAAAAATGGCTAAAGAAACATAATTCCCCTTAATCTAAACTCCAATATGCAACTGATCAAAAAGAGCCTTCAAACTCCACTATTCTAGAGATTAATTCACAGTTATGATGGATTTTTTCTTGTTAATGCATCTGCAACTACATTACCTTTTCCTGGGGTATAGGAGATTTCAATGTCGATCAATTTCAGTTACTCCACCAAATGCCTTTGGCGGAGATTCAAATCGTTTTGAGAGAATATATAACTCAAGATATTGTGGTATAAATACACAGAAAACCATTCTCCATAAATGAAATGTCTCCAACACTTAAGAGTGTGCATTATAGCTGCATGTTAAAGGTCTTGGGTAGGATTGTTCTTCTCATGAGGCTTAAGCTAAAAAGATCCATATGAAACAACATGATTACCTTGAAATAAGAAACATCCCATACCAGAACCCGATGCATCACAAAACACCATGTAACCTATACCAGCATTAGGAAGATTTAACATGGGTGTAGTAGAGGAAAGACGCTTTAGCTCAACAAAAGAACTCTAAAATTTTTCATTCATGGAAAATGTCACTCTCTATAGAGTCAGAGCAGCCATTGGAGAAGCTAAAATTGACAATTCCATAATTAAAAAATGATAATATCATGCTAAGCCCAAGAAGCACTGAATCTCGAAAACATTTCGTGGTTGTTACAAATTCATAACAGCCTTCACCTTATTAGGATAAACTGATATTCCATGTTATGAAATGACATCTCCCCAGAATTTCAGTTCTTGAATCCATAAATCTCACTTTTAATTCTTGGAATAATGTCAGTGATTCTTTAGAAGACTCATAATTGTTCTCAAGTGATGCACATGATCCTCCTCGGACAAGGAGTATACAATAATGTCATCCAAAAAGACTACCATGAATGTATCTATATACACACGGAAAAACATGTTCATCAATTCCATGAAAACTGCAGGAGAATTTGTTAGGCCGAAGGGCACTCATAATTGACATACCTACTCTAAAAAGTGGTCTTATGAATATCAAATTATTTTATCCTCAACTGATAGTAACCAGATCGAAGATCAATTTTTGAAAACCACTTCACCCCTTTCAATTGATCAATCAAATCATCAATTCGTGGTTACAGATATTTGTTCTTTATCTGAACTCAATTGAGATTTCGATAATCAACACATAAGTGAAGAGAAAAATTATCCTTCTTAGAGAAGAGAACATGTGCTTCTCAAGGAGAAAAACATGGGCTTATAAAACCTTTCTCAATAATATCTTCTAACTATGACATCAGGTTTTTTAGTTTAGCTAGAGCCATTCGGTAAGAAGGAATAGAAACTGGTTGAGTACGAGGCATTAAGTCAATAGTGAAATCAACCTCTCTTACTGGTGGAAAACTAGAGAAGTCAGAAGGAAACACGTTGAAAAAACATAGTGATGACTGGATAAAGATCACCACACATTGAATATCTCTTTAGATAAAAATCAAACACTGATATAACTTTCCCCAACCTTGGATAAGAGGGACCATCTCTACTTGACCTTGGGTCCCATTCTCCTTGAAAAACAATAGGAACACCATTGGGTGTAGTAAGGTAGACCCGTCAAAGATAACAATCGATACAAGCTTTATTGTAAGTGATCCAATACATACCAAATATGATGTCAAAAGATTTAATGTCGAGATCCAAAAAACTCAATGCATGATCAACCTCTGATAGAGAGAAGACACAAGCATGAAAACTGAGACCCTTCTCTCTCAATGTACCATGTGGTGTTGTAATATCCATCGCACAAGATAAAAGTTCCCTAGGTAGATTAAGAAGATTAACATGATTTGTTGAAATAAAAGAGTGAGATGCAACAGTATAAAATATAGTTGTCACTAATTATGGAGCTGTAGTAATGGTACCTCTCATAGTTGCAGGACCCATATCAGCTACCGCTGGCGACTCTTCCACTGCATGAAGAAGCTTTGTTCTGAATGCCATTATATGGAACCCATTTTTATGTGATGCATTTGACTTCCCCATAGATTATGGAGGCGTTGATGATCTTGTTCCACTACATTTTGTAGAAAAGTGATGGAAACTCTCTATATGTCCCCTAAACGATGGCAGGAGTTACAGTTATTGGGTGCCTCAGTAAAACCCTCTTAGAATGTCATGGTTTTCCACACTGATAACAAGTCAATGAAGCCCCTCCTGGTGCTACCAGATATCTGGAATGACTCTGTTGTCGAGAAATACCATGAGGAATGTCATGATTCCATTATCCTTTAATGGAACCCACACTTAGACTAGGTGGGAGAATAACCTCCTTCAACCATGACTTTCCTGCAAAGTCTATCTCAACCATCATCTACCTATCTAACACATCAGCATTAGTGGGTAGCTTCAGTAAGAAAACATGTGTACAGATATCTAATCGAAGTCTCTACTCGAATCATCGAGCCTTCATCCTCTCATTAGATATGATCTCAGGAGAAAACTATACTAGCTTAGAAATGTGATATGTGTACAAGGTCACAGTTTTTATGGCCTGCTAAAGCTTGAATAATTCCACATCCTTGACCAACACCATTGATTATGGACATAAATTGTTAGTGAAAAGAACCCTAAAGTCTTTCACCTCCAATCCCTCATGTTTCCTAGCCATCAAAATTGTTTCCCACCATCTCCTACTTGGTCCCTCTAGTACAAAGGTGGCACAATTCACCTTGATCACATCTAGTGTCTCCAATAACCCAAACAACCATTCAATCATACTCAACCATTCCTCAACATGTTGAGGGTTAGTGGAGACTTTGAAAACTGGTGGATTCTAGCATAGCAATTCTTGAGAATTACTTCAGAGAGTATCACTAGGAGGATCTATAGCTAGATCTTGAAGAGGAACTAGAGTGTTTGCATGTCCCATAGCTTGGACTGTACGAACAATCACCTCAAGAAGACTTGGATCCACAATAGGACTCGCTTGCTGAGATTCAGCAGCTGCCTCTTTTTGGATCTGATTTCCACGTCTTCTTAGTGGAATTATTCTACACAGCATAAATGGGAATAGATTAACACCCAAACCGAGTAACAAGGAATACATGTCCTAAAATAAGGAAGAATATGATTTGGATTCGTCTATATACAAATCCAAATAGGGATAATACTAGAAATAATCCACATGTTGTATTTCCCTAACCAACCCTGGTGACATGAGGTTCATTGTGGTGAGATTTGTCCAGGAACCCAATCACAGCTACCTCCCAAGGCCCGAAAAGAATAATCATATTCATATTGTCATCAAGGCATGATGCTTAACCTGCCCTCTTATACTACTTTGTCACAAACTTCCTCGGGTACCCTGGTAACCCGATAACTGAGCCTGCCCTGACATAGCCCGAAGGGCATTCCCGATCCCCATGGGTCGGTGATAGGCACCTGGAATCACACCACATGCATGTGGGGGTGATTTTTCCTCAATAAAACTAATGCAAAAGAATCAAGATAGTATGCAAAAAAAATAAGAAATCCACTTTGAGTAATGTACCAAAATACCAAGACGCATAAAAAGCCCAATGTACTACAACCCAAGCACTAATAATGGGAAAAACAGCCCCACGGTCCCATGGGACACAACTCACCAAGATGAAAGATGAGTAGCTGGATCCACCTCCAAAATGTCCCTTCCCTTTGCTCGATTGTAGAAGAAGAATGTCTAAATACACCCGAAGGAAAAAGTAAGGTGTGAGCCTAAGCCTAATAAGATACCACCAATGATTTTGTAACATATTACAAATATAGATTATTCAATTAAAAGATTTCAGTTTTCAAATAAACATGATTGGCTATTCAAAAACATAATTTAACGAAACATGCTACACATTTTCCACTGATGAGAAAATTAATTTAAGAAAAGGCTTTACAATGATGGAATATTTCTAAAAAATTCCTTAAGCAATAAATTTATATAAAACCGTTTATATAAATTCAGTAATCATGTAATGTAGTTCTAAATTAGTAGAATACATTAAAATCTGAAATATAAACAAACAAGCAAGCAACATGTTCATCTTAAAAATGGTATGATAAAATTAACCGGTTATAGAATTCTGAAATATCTATGCGTACTCAGAAAAATATTGATACACACATCCCTATGACAATGGACAAAGGATACTCATCACCAACCTGTCGGGGATGTGACACACCACAAGTATGTTTTAGAATGTTGTCGTAGCATAGAGTGTATCCAAATAACACACTAACTACCCAAATCATTCATGTGCTCTTACATTATTGAAGAACAATTTAATGATTTCTTAAAATGGGATCAATCCCATTATTCTACTTCAAAAGTGTCGATTTCATTCTATTTAAAACCAAAATTGTTTTTTTTTCAAAACATTCATTTTTTACAAGATAAAACCAATGGGTTTCTATCAAACATGTTAAGCCTTTTTCACTAGTTTGAAATCCATTCAATACCGATTACATCATTACAAAATTTATTTCCCCAATTAAATTAAAAAAATTTATTGAAATAATTTCCATAAAATCCACAATTTAAATTCAACAATTTAAATTGGCCAATTTTCATAAACACACCCAATTCAATGGAAGAGGGGTTCTCCAAATTTCCATACCAAAACCATTTCAAATATCTCGATTAACTGGAATCGAGTTTTTATAAATTTAATTTAAAGAAAACATGATCAATTGAATTTAAATCTACAATTAAAATAAATCATTAAACAAAATGATAATCAATTTGGAATGTTGGGACAGAACCACCTACCTCAATGTTTTTTACCAAAACCACAACAGTCAAGAACACTCTAAAAAACAGGGTTGGTTCTTCAAAAACCTCCCTTAGATCAATCCTCCTAGAAATATCAAGGAAAATATCACCATATTTTGTACCACACACATTGATCTACTCATAATAGGCTTAGATCTATGAAACCGATAGAAGAGTCGAAGTAGATCTAAGTAGATCTAAAAAACCGATCAAGGACAATGACGAATGAACACATAACTCAAGAATGTGGCTTAGATACCCCAAGAGGAGCCTTTGGATCACCTCTAAAATGATGAGAGAACCTTTTATGACCTTAAAAGAAGACAAATCCTGAGTTAGGGCTGCTTAAGATAAAAATAGAGGCACTTAGTAGAAAAATCGAGTGAGATCCACAATTTAAAGATCTCATTTAAGTGGTCTCATGATTAGTTTGCATGGTTTGGAAAACCATGAACTAACCGTGAATTAGCTACTTCCTCAGCCACTGTTTACGTACGGTTTGGCCTCACAGTTAGGCAAATCATGCACTGCCCATGCAGAAACTACTGCCTCCAAGATCAACTATGCACGGTATGGCCGGACAGTTTAGACAACCCATGCACTACTCGTGCGACTACCCCTTTTCCCCAAAACAACATTTAATGTTCTTCTGACTCTCCCAAGTCACTACACGAAAATAGAGGTTATTAGAAACATCAAAAGTACTTGAAAATGTAACGTGATGTTACAGTTATACTGTAGCTATTTTTATTCAAGTACTTGTTATATTTTAATGATTATTACTAATAAGAACGAATATTGATTTATATTTAAAGTGATATTGTTTTTAGAATACATGAATATTTGAATGAAAAAAAGTAATATTTTAATGATATTTAGTTAATAATGATTATTTTGGATAAAGGGTATATTTATAATAAAATATGAAACTATTATAGCATTGGTTACCTTAGAAATGGATAGTAATTTGATTAAAAATTAATTAATAAAAGATTTTACTATATATTGAATTTATATTTGATAATATGGTATTTTTATTACTCGAATAATTAGAGTTATAATTCTGAAAAGCATTCCTATTTTCTGGGAAAATTATTTTTGTACATATTCTTACAATTTGATAAGGCTATTTACATATATGGTTAAGAGTATCTGAATTTTTGATTAATTATACTTTTTTTTGAAATTTAATGACCTTATGATATATATTTTTTAGATATAATTTTTAGTATACATTTTTAAAAAAAATATGTAATTGATTTAGTTGAACATTTATAAATATTTTATGGTGATAAATCATGATTTATCATATTATTTTACCTGTTTTTATCATTTTTAGTAAATTTTCATTGGGTAAAGGATTGACTTTTAGATCCAATAATTAATTATAATATCATTTTAGTTATTCATGAAAAATAATTCTTTTGAATGTACATTTACTCACATAAGAGTAAATGATGAAATTAATAAATGAACAACTAATGCAGTAGATTTTTCTTCTGAATCTACATTTACTCCTATAAAAATAGACATTTATTAAAAATGTTTTTTTATAATAATAGTTTTGAAACCCTAATAAAAATTAAATTTCACTACATAAAAATAATATGATCAGTTTTTTTACAAAAAAATGTAATATAATAAAAATATTTTATTAATTAATTATTTATTTCAATAATCCATTAATTCATAAAAATATATATAAAAACAGTAGTTTGTCTCTATAAATCATTTACAATGTAACAATAATATGAGGAAAATAAATTCATTATTCTCATACAATTAATGTACATTTCCCCATTGATAAGGTAATGATATGTATAAAATTATTACACTACCATATTCTGTAGAGTATACCATGTGATGGTGGGGATATCATGGGGGACATTTGGTGAACAAGGATTGGGCCATAATCCCGAAAAATATGAAATTCTTCCAAAAATGGTTTTGTTCCTGATTATGTCGTTACATCTCATCTTGGGATTACTTTTGGGATAATCCCAATAATGAAATCTCCCATGGAAGATCTGATAATTGGGATTAATATGGTATGATACTACTTGTTGAGGTCATCACATCCTATGTTTGTGTCCAAAGGATTTGTTAAAACTATATATTTATACTAGTAATCCTATCATTGATCACGAGCTATATAATCAGTTGAAATGATACTTAACGTCCACATAAAGTCCAATTGTATATAATAATAAAATTTAATGTTTTTATATTACCATAAAACATTAAATAGAGGTAATTTTATTCATAAATGATAAGGTTGTAATACCCTTCCCCCCTTAAAAAAATTTCCCTCAAAATTTTTTTTTTCCATAATAAAAAAGATGAGGTTAAATCTCTTTCATAACCTACTACTGTTCCCATGGTGTATCTTCAAAATTGTGGTTTCCCCATAAAACTATGACGAGATGAATTTTATTATTTCGTGGAACTTTCTCCCTACGATATATGATCTTCACCATATACTCCACATAAGAACAATCATTCTCTAATAGTAACACCTCCAAATTGAGCACATGTAATGGTTTTGGTATGAAATTCCTTAAGGTTGTTACCTAGAATACATTTTTACTTGAGATAGGTTGAGTAGAAGTTCTCTTAGTTAGGACACTACTTAGATTTGATCATTTATCCCAAAAGGTATGATGTAACTTGGAATAAGATTCCCCTTTTTACCAAATCTCATTACTATAATATATACAAATATGTAGAAGAATAACATATATCAAGCATTGAAATCTTGGTCACATCAAAAATTGTCAGCATAACAAATTTTCAGACTTTATGCATCAATGATGTGATGTTGGATGGTATTATCATTATCCACCATTTCATCTATATTTTTGGACCAAGAAGTTTTTGTTCCCCAATATTATCCCAACATGTCATTGTTTTGCATCTAGTCCTATAAGGGGATTCAGGAGGAGTCATTTGGATAATCAAGTGGGAACTATTGTTGTAAGATAAATATGTTAGAGGAATATATTGGTCCCATACACATATTAAGTCCATTGAGATACCTCTCAACATGACCAACTGTTCTTGGATAGTCTTCTCATGTTATATTTTTTTTTGGGGAGATAATCCATACTAATGGTTAGTAATATGATTAGAGAATGATAATGGCTTCTCAAAAATATGTAGTACAATCTTGGATATCGATTGGACACAATCAATTGCGGTACTCCATGTAGACATACAACTCATATTATGCATATCAGTGCTAGTTGATCTAATGAGATCTCTTATGGAATCATAATGAAATGAGTTTTCTTTCTAATATGATCCATATGAAAATGTATTATATTGTTTCTATTCGATATCATTGGATGTTTGGTGAAAAATTCCATTGCGATTTTTTCTAGATTCCATATTAGTATGAGTAATGGTTGAATCATCCCATATACATTTTCCTTTCATACTTCACTTGCTGGCATACCAGGCTCATTGATGTATATTTCACAAACTCCATTTTCATGTTATCCCACCAATAGTACTCAAGAAGATCTAGATACATTTTTTTTGATTCTAGGCTGAATGGATAAAGTTTAACAAGGTGTATCATAGAAACTTTCATTCATTAACAAAAGAATAGATGGAACACATTGTCTGGAAAAAAATCACACAATTCCTTCATCATTGACATTGAACTCTTAGGATTTCCCATTTGTCATACTTTCCAATTTCATCATTGTACACATTATATATTTTTTATAATTCTTTATCCATTCCAATTGAGATAGTTCAACAATAATATGTGGAAGGATTGAGGATGTTCCTTTATTTATTATAACCATGTGCATTATCTTCATTTCTATGAAGATTAGATCCATCTAAAATCTCATTGATGATATAAATTATCGGTCTATTTTACATAGAGCCTCTTCCTCCTTGTTCATTTTTCATTGATGGTAGTTGATTGAGCAATTATTATCTATGATGAGATATATCCATATTCATTGGAAAATATTCAAATATTTCTGTGATAATATATATTTGAGTCTTTAGTGATCCGTATATATTTCAAACATCTTCACAAATTAATCATTATAATATATTTTATATGCAATGAAAAAACTAAAAACTCCAAACCATTCATGGGATTTTTTTTATCATTATTTTTTTACATCCTTTAGGTGTATGAGATGACTTATTCATTTTTCATCTAAAAACTTCCCAATAAATTATTTAATGTTTCGCTGGATTTTTTGAAAATATCCCCTTATATGGGTAGTGTAAGATCTTGGGAAGTGATAAGTCTCATTTTCAACTCCTTGAATCTTACTTCACATTCAAAATTCCATAAAATAATTGACTCCCTTTTGAGTTATCATAGTAATAGGGATTGAAAATCGAGATAATGTTCTCAAAAATCGATGATAATATCTATCTAACATATGAAAGCTACTTTTGACATAAATGTGGGCCTCAAACATCCATCAAATGAATTTTTCATGGAAGGATCAACTTGTATGCCATTTATTATGATGATATTACCAATGAATGGAAATTATTTTATCAAAAACTCACTCGTTTTATTCATTTCATAAAGATTACACTTTTTCATGTTGTCTAGCATAGTGCTCAGATAATCCTCATGATCCTACATGGTTTTATAGTATATTAGAATATAATATATAATGACTACCACAAATTGGTAGGGATATTATTTCCAGACACTATTCATCATGTCCATGTTTCTTGCTGGAGAATTAGTTAGTCACAATAGAATCACTATGAACTCTTAATGGAAACACCTTATAAGAGAAGTAGTCTGAGGTATAACTTCCTTGTTTACCCTTACATGGTAATATCCCACCACAAATATATCATGGATAATTATTGTGCTCCAAAAAGTAGATCAATCAAGTCATCAATTTGTGGAAATGTGAAATTATTCTTTATCATGGTTTTCATGAGCCTATGATAATCAATGAATTGAAGAATTGAACACTCCTTATTCATGATGAAGAGGACCGGTGCACCATGTAGTGAAGAACTTTGTGTATGATGTCTTTTTATAGATTATCATATATTTATTTCTTTATCTCTTTACATTCTGCAACATCCATTATATACATAGTCTTGGATGTCAGAACGTCCCTTAGGAAAAAAAAAATTGACCTCTCAGCAAGGAGGAAGAAAAGGATATTTCTCGGGAAACACGTCAGCAATTTACCTTAAAATATAAATGTATTCATTGATTATCAATTCCTAATAATAAATCATTTTAGATAGATACTCTAGCTCACTGGGTAGTGAACCCCATTATTGAAATGATGGTGCTAAACCAGATTCATCCTCCTCCTTGAAATTTTATTGAATCAGGTGTCCATTAACCATTTGAAAAGTGATTTCCCCCTCAAGACAATTTATGTTAGCTATATATGGAATGATAATACATTCCCATTATTTCATCAAATTCCAAAAAAAATAATATTAATAGGTTCACTCAAATGTTCAATCCACAAATTATGATATTGGGGAGTTATATACATGGGAATCAATAATATCCCTATTTTCCAATTTCACTAATATCACTACATTGATGATTTTTAGTGGTGAACGAATAGTTCTAAAAAATGTTTGTGATGCCAATGAATGAAATGACCAATGGATGATAAAACTTAATTTCACTTATTGATTCTGATTCCACTTTATCCAATACCGACATAATGATTTGTTTTTTTATTCTATTGATAAAATATATTGGGAATCTAATGAAATTAATGTGATAACATATAAAATACTTTTTATCTTATTATTTTATGAGTTTTTAGGATTTATTCTTTGTCATCCTTTATTTAATTCATAACATATAATCTTATGGGACGTTCATTCATTTTTACAATAATTAAGGTTGTTAATGAGTATTGGAATTTTCCAAAGAATATACCTTGGAGGGTCAATCCAGGTGCACAGTAATGCTATTATCATGTACTAGGTTACAATGAGTCATTTTGAAACACCTCGTCAGAGTTATTACAACTTTCTACATCAATTCCAGAACCATGTCCACTAATATTATATTTAAATCGATGTATTTGTTAGATAAAACAATTAGTCAATAATCACCAAAATGTAGGTATATTCTCATACAAATAGTCTTATCCCAAAGTTTTTTTCTAAGGGTTTTATAGTTATAGTACAAAAAATATGTAAACATATCCTTTAATACCAAATATAAATCCCTATAAATTCCTTAATATTTAATGATGATTTATTACATAAAATGGATCTTAATAAAAATGTGAAGCTAATTAGGTATAGTGTATTTGGTTTTTTGGAAAATTACATAAAAATATAACATGAAATACAATATCTATATTGAACATATATTATACAAGATCATTTCATTCCTTCATACTTATCTTTTGTTATGACAATCTATCGACATACACAATAAAGGGGTGAGAAATAAATCCCATTGGGGAATAAAAATAAATTAAAATGAGGATAATGATACATGTAAGACAAGGAATATCAATGAGAAATAAATGAAACATGATTTGTAAGGTATTGTATAACACGATAATCAAAACATGGGAAATGAGGAAACAACATAACAGATAATTTTTCCATGAGTCATTGCTCATTTCACAAAGAAGATCATGTGTATAATAGCATTCAACATGGATGAACATAAGTAAATTATAATTTTACATAATAGAGAATTAGTTAAATATTATATTACATGATATATCATGATACTAAAAATTAGCCATCGCAGTGGAGTGCTATCAGGGAACACCCTTCATAATCATTTCATTATCCTTTTTAAGTGTGCCACATAAATAATATTACATAGTTTCATTCAATGTAATAACTTATTCCTTGATATAAGAATTTGGAATATATTCATGTATGTCTCCAATCAATAATTATATGTTCATGAAGGTAAATCCCATTGATAGATAAAGGGTTATGGAATTCACTACATGATGAATTTTTCCTCGAAATTTGTGTTGTAAATTCGGCAGTATAATGAAATCATATAGTAATTCATAAAATGTATTGATGAGATACAAAGGTGTATCTCATAATTTAGACATAAAATGAATATTTAGTGGTATATTTAAGAAAATTACCCAACATCGTCATAATGAAATGAGAATATATATAATAAAACGATTGAATGATAAAAAGCGAGGGTGGAAGATTCCTTAAAACATTTACGCATATTAATGAGTGTAAATATGTGTTCATAGGAGGTATAAATTATAGTGACATGGGCTACAAAAAACTAAAACATAAATGGATATTAATGGGGATAGATATGAATGTGTCCCGACATAATAAAATGGAATCCAAAATTTAATATCTTAAATAATGTTCTTGATAAATAGAGGAGAGAGAGAATCCTTTAAAGAGTTTAAAAATAGAAACGACATAGGTAAGAGTTAAAATGGGGGTGAATAAATGATTCCTCATAAAAATAACAATACTAAGATAGAGTGTAAATAACATAAAATGTATCACAACACAAGAAATTGAAATTAAAAGAAATAATCTCAAAGATGCTTCTTGAATTTAAAGGTGATGAGAGAAATCCGTTACAGAATTTCTACATAGTAATAGGTATACATAAAAGAAATATAGGGGGTATTAATGAGAGTTAAATTAATATAGAATAATTTATAAAATATATTTAATTTAAGGAAACCATTTAACATCATATATGATCATACAAAATAGGAATTAAATATGCATTATTTAAAATACTTTATTGAATTGAAATTAGAAGATACAAATCCCTTTACTTGATGTGTGACTACAATGGCATAAGATATGATTATTGGGAGATTGGGGATCCATTAGTGGACTATATGGATATAAGGTCCAAGGGTGGAATAACTTCATATAGATTAATTGAAGAAAAAAGTATCTTTGGTTGGTTTGTATTGGAAAAGAGACTAATTACATTATTATTTAGGTTATCGACACTATATAATAAAATATTCAAAACCACAAACCATACCATTGTTATTTCCCAGTATTATACTAATTTGACTGTAATACATTATATAATGAAGAAAACTTCCTAATATAATAAAATATTTCCCTTTCATATGTGGAGATGAGTCACACCTTCAAAGAAATGATTTTAAAATATTAAAATCTTTTATATGTCTTGGAGGATTCACAATGGATTTAGAAAATAAATAAAAGAAATATAAAATAGCATTATATAAAATTATAAACCCATATTTTTAGTAGGATATATTTTATTTTATTTATTAAATCAGAATTATTCTATTATAATGCAAAAAAACTGACAGTACATTTGTAGGGTTTTTAATATTTTCCCAAATAAAATATATATCCTAGAATATATTAAAAAATAAATAATGTGATAATTTATACATCCTAATTCCAAAAATAACACTAATTTTATCAAAATATTTCTACAAATTTTTGAATTGTAACCTTTAAAAATAAAACTGACGTATATTGAAATTTACTAGTTTCAAACATTAATAGTTTTAAAACCATATGAAAATTAGAGTTAACATATTAAAAATAGTATGATCAATTATATTTAAAAAAATTAACTAAATAAAAATATTTTATTAAAATATTAATTATTTAATGAATCCATCAATTCATCAAAATTTATGTCATGATATAAAATTTTATTTTTAAAAATCATTTACAATTTAGTAATAATAGAATGAAAATGAGTTCATTATTCTATAAAAAATAATGTATATGTCCCTATGAAAAGGGTATTGATACACATACATTTATTACAACCACATATACCTATGATCATGGTGTGTGATGGTGGGTCTTTCATGGGTCCATTCGGTTGGACATGGTTTTTGACATGAACATGTTCATTTTGTTCTTCTCCTCTAAATATTTTCTCTCATGACCACTTTGTTTGTTATAAACATGGGGTTGGCCTATGTTAAATCTAATAAATTATATCTCCCAGAGAAGCTCTGATAAAAGAACTTTATGGAGTATGATCATATTGGTTGAGGACATCACTTATTCTATCATTGTCAAATGTATTAGTTAAATATATATATTTTTATACGAGTCATGGGATTATTTTTCAACCGTTATATTATCAATGGTTATGATATATGACATTATTTAACATACAATTTGATATAATAATATAAGTATTTTTTTTCTATAACCATAATAAATTTAATAATGTGAGGTATATTCATAAATGTTCAGGTCATTACACTATAGGTCTCATTGATGATTACCAAAATATTTTATATTTTTAATTTCTTCAGATTTCATATATAGTTTAATTATTTTAAACTTCTCTATAATATCACGTTAATGTTCTTGTACATCCACCTACTATACTCCAATTTCATCAAATCATGTCAAATTATAAAACATACTAAAATATATCTCATTATTAAACCCAATTAGAATGAATGAATGAAAACTTATGTTATAAGATAACTCTACTAAGCGAGGGAATGGATCCAGACATTCTTATAAATCCATTCAACACAATCTCAACATATCGTCTAGTGTTTCTATGGATCTATAAAAATATATATTTCATAGAGGGTGATAATAAGTATTGAAAGTCATATCGATATCCAATGCATGCTAAAGGGTTATAAATAAATCAAGAATCCCATCAGATATAAAAATGATATAATAGAGAGTGGAACTCTTTCTTTTTTTACCACATCCCTTTTTATATCATATTGTGATATTATTATGAGATATATTCAATAAATAAATGAAATTAACTTACTTTTATAGGAGACCAAATATAACCTATCTATTTTTATTTCCATTAATAGTCCTAGGGATTCCTAGGATGAAATACATGGTTATGTATTTCCATTTACAAACTGGTATGAGAAATATTTTTTTCATTATTTTATAAATATATCTTTTATCTAGGACTTACTAGCATAAAAAGCATCATGAAAAAAATTATAATCTTCTTCATCATGAAATCCCACTAGAAGTTTGACTTCAGACCCATATATATCATATATCTTCAATGATTAATAGTAAAGGCTTAGAAACATTTATCATCTAGAAGTTCCTTCTTTAGATCTAATTTTTTGGAATCACGTGTTATGGATCCAAACCATATTACTCCATCTACAAAATCATTGAAATCTAGAATATTCAAAACCTATTTCTACAAAACGTAATAATCTTTTTGGGCCTCCTTGAGCCTCTCAAGAATATATGTTTGATTTATTATTTATCAAGGTAGGATAATGATCCTTTTATTATTACTATATACATGCTCTACATATACAAGATGAGAGGATCCATAATAATTCTCGTCATTTATTTGGATTTAGTATCCTTTCAAATCATAAAATAATAAATTTTTTCACAATCCCACAATAGTAATTGATTTATCCCTCAAAATCCCTGGTCATATTATCCACCTTCAATGGTTAATATTGATCTCCATTTGTTTTAATATATACTTATGCAATTTATGATTTGTATTTATGTCACACTTCATCCCTTAGAGATAATGTCACCAAATCATCAATGTGATGATCTATGTATCCAATTCCAAATCATATGTTTGGAAGTTCCTCTCATTAATATGTAATTATTGAGAGTCATATGTAATCACTTTTTCATATGACATGAGTGGACAACCCATTCCCATTTTGGATGTTTCTTTGTGGATCAAAAACCCTTCCCCAATGGGGAGTATTGTGAGAACTCTCATACCAATTATCCACTATATATACTCTATAAATATCTCCTCACATTCATTAAGCACAAAAAATTGAAATTATTCTGATTTTTCATACTTGATGGGAATAAAAATAATGAAACTATTATTGTGAATAAATGATAATATAGGGCTAATCCATGAAAAATGCATATTATCACAAAAAATGATGGTCTATGTCATCTTAAAATATCTTATAGTTTTTAATGAACCATGAATATTAATTTTATATTGATAAAAATACAAATTAATTTTACTTCCTCCATCAAATATTCACATTTATTATAATTTTTGTATATATTTTCATTTTTAAGGTGTTAAGTAGATCATTTCAATGATCAAAATGTTCCACCTTGATTTTGGAGTAAATAATAATATCGTCTACAATGAAAACCTTGAATCAATAAAGATAATTCTTGAAAACTATATCCCTTATTACATAATGTTACATGGATAGTTAGTCATTCTAAATTGATTTACAATGTTCACATAGTTCCCATAACTTGTACTGAAATATATCTTTTGAATATCCTACCTGTTTGGAATTTATTCATAATATCCCAACCATAGATCCACTATAGAGAAATGCTTTTCTCTTTATAGCTATTAGAATATTTAATCAATATATGGTAGTGTATACCTCATATTCATCATGATCAGGTTCATCTCATGATAATCGGCGATGGAGTAGATTGACCCATCCTTATACATAATAAAAAGGATATGTGCACCCCATTGTGAAATACATGGGCATATAAACTCAATATATAAAATCTCACGTAATTTCTTTTTTTTCATATTCCATTGATTAAAAAATATACAGAGTCTTTGATGTTGGAAAATTTATATATATTTGGTGAATTTATTACTCAAACACTCTATGGGATGGATAATTTAGAAATTCATTTGGAAATTCATTAGTGGGACACCATACAATGGCCATGTCTTTGTGGGTGATATTTTCCATAGTCTCTAACATTTGATATGTATACGATTTCTCATAATTCAAAAGTATTAATGATTATATTGGGTTAACAGAAAATATTTTTCCACCTCATTGTACATGGATACAAATTGAGGGATATTTTGTGATAGTGAGGGTGATTTCCTTATACTAGAATGTTATATTGGATATATACAAGGATAACAAATCTAGGACCTAAATATGATTTAATTCTACTAAAGTGAGTATCACAAGGTTTTTTTAAGGAAATATAAAACAAATTGAGAGGTGATGAGTTCGGTTCCTAGAAAATAATAAATTTCCCTTCACTATCTTCCATGAAAACTCAATTTTTATGTTATCAGGAGTTTTTTAATATATATAATATAAAATGTGATATGAAAGAATCCATATAACTAGATTAAAATAATATATTCACTATCTAGTAATGAATTAGAAGAATATCTATCATCACCACATATTATAGTCTACCATAGTGGTTTTTATCGAATAATATTATCATTATTATCTATTATTTATAGTTTGCTGTCATATATTATTATTGATAACAATTGGATTAGTTTATTTTTTTGGAAAACATCTTAATTCCATGAAGATGTGTCATTGGAAATTTTTTTTACAGTTGAATAGATCATCAATTTCTTCAATAACATTAGTGCGATTATCCAATATTCATCTTTTATTTTGTCCCACTTCTTTTTAAAACTAATTTATTTTCTTGTCCCTGTCAATAAATTTTCAAAATTATTCATCGAATATTTTTTTGAGATTGGTGTTTGATTTTGTTATCCCTAGGAGATTTCACCATCACACTTCTAGAATAAAAATATATTCTCTATATCTCATCTCTATTACTATGAGTCCATTTGGATTCATTAATCGCTATATTCACATTGAGGGCTCAATGGAAAATTTTGTCATATATTTCACTGTATCCAATAAATTAATATTTTCATAGACTGAGTTTTACCCACACAAAATAATCCATAAACATTACTTTGGCATCAATGATAATTCCATAGAATTATCCTAGATGTATGGGGAAGTTTACCTCATTTGGAATGATATATTCATCTTCCATTTTCAAGAGTCCAATGAAATACCTCTAAAATTTACAATGCTATTTTGATGAATGAATTTATTGAAAAAAAATTATCTAAAATTATTTCCAATATATTTTTTAGATGTTTTCATCTAGAATCCTATTTTTTTAAATATAATAAAATTATGAGCTTCTCCCTCCATAGAAGAATCAACCCCCATGAACATCAAATTATCTCCTCATTAAAGGATAGATAACATATTTTCAACATATTTTATTTATTATACTGTGATAAATGTATATGACAATCCATTAAATTTTAAATTCATTGGTCAAATAATAGAATCAATTGAAAATTTATATTTATTAAGGTTTTTTGGTTTTTCATTATTATTCTAGTTCCAATTCAAATAATTAGTGGATTGAGAAAATTTTTCAATGAAATTATCTATTTCAACTCCTAGTGGGTTTAGAATCCCATTTGGATATTCATCACATTTTACCATACATTGGATGCTGATTTTGATTATTATACATCTAGATATTGACCAAAATATATGGAAAACATGAGATAATAATTTTATAAATATTTATAACCGAAATGAAAACCATTAAAATTAAAGGGAAAAAAATTAAATACATTCCTTAACCTATGAAAATATATGTTTCAATCAACATTTTCCACAATCTATTTCCAATCATAATATTTTATTTTATTTTTTAATAAATTTAAAATTGACTATAAATATATAGGGAATTTACCAAATCATATCATCAAGAAGGGTAAAAAATTGTATTCATAAAACCCTTTTTCACTCAATTGGTGTGGATGGAGTCAAATCCCAATTCTCCGTTTTTCTGGGTTTTTACCCCTTGGTAAAAATGTGTTGGAAACACATCCACTAATAGAATATTAACATAGAATTTGTTACTATAAAACCACTTACTCTATATTTTTCTATAACACAGGGATGATTTTATATCTTTATTATAATGCACTTGGTTTTCACTATTGTTTTCCAATAAAAATGCAAAAAAAAAAGTAAACCCTTCTTAGATAAGAACTGTGATAACCCATACACTTAATATACATCATGTCATGATTTTTTTTCAAAAAGATTCGCATTATACAATAGATAAATCGTTAATGGCCTACTGAATTCGAATTATTAGATAAATCACATAATAACATGAAATAAGTATGTAAAGACATTATTTTAATATATATAAAATTCTCTTCAAACTCCATCTATATTCTATAATATCATATGATAACATAGGGATGTACCTAAGTAATGGGTTATATATAAGTTATAATTTTTTTATATTCAATTTATAATGTGATTAATGTAATAAATCATTGTCAATAAGAATATACATGTAACATTGAATGAGTGAATATCCTAAGTATTCAATTTGAGACATGTTATTTGTTGATAACATCATGTAAACAGAGGAATGTGGAAACTACATTAAACCTAACAATGTGAGAATAATTCTTGGATAAACTCAAATTCATCATGACATATTATGATTTCGATAACATATAGTTCAATATACATGGAATTATGGTAGATTAAAACATTACGAAATTCATTGTAGGGATATATAATTCAGCGCCTGACAATCAAATTCATATCTTATACATGAATTTGTGCGCCACATAGACCATAAAATCATAATAATTTATTTCAAAACATTAAATTCTATAATCAAGGAATATGGGTTATATACTGGGAATTTCATAATTAATAAACTATAGTTCCATCTAGTTGACTACCATTTGTGGTAAATAGTTGTGGTTATTAAAAATATTAAATGTGGTATGAAAAATCAAAGAATACTTTTGGAAGCATAATAAGTGTACATGAGGATTCATATACGTGGTTAATTAGATTTTAACATGTTTTATCATTATATGGTAATCCTACGGACTGTAAAGGGTATTTTTAAAAAATCATTTTAAGATGAAAAAAATTAAAATATATATTTTTAGAACAAATTATCTACATTAAATAAAACAATAATAGAGGATCTCGAACCCTTAGAGGACGCCATTAAAAGTTATTGAGAAGATTCATAAGGGAATGGGAGAACCTTGTTAGGGGTTTAGAATTGGAATAGTAGTGTAAATTCCATTAAAAAGGTTTTTAGTGATTATAAATGGGAGTTTTAGTGTTCTTTATATAAAAATAGAGGCGACGTCTTTATTTATTTTTGAACATTGTTTTTGATTCTATATCATAATATAATCAAAACCACAGAACATATTATGGTTTTTTAATATGGTGTTTTACAAAAATGGATTTTCATTTATTATTTTATACAGATAAAGACTGCAGTCATTTAAATAATATCTTTGGTGATATGAAATTGATTTAATTTCATGATGATTAAATTTTATAACCATCAAATATATTATAGGTTTTCTGGGATTCATTAAGGGTTAATATAAATAATACATTTATTACAAAAACACATTATTTTTATTTTAAAATATAAATATTTATTATGTCAACACTCTTTATAATAATTAGTACATCACTATTACAAATTTAGGATTCCATGATATATACAATATATTTATACTCTATTTAATATTTTCCCAAAAAATTTATTGACTTACATTATTATCAACATATAATCTTTGTCAAATTTTTATATGATCGTTTCAAAATTAAAATTTATTTTTTCGAATTATTTCTCATTAAATTATAATTTACACTATTAAATAAAGAATACTTATTATTTGAAAAAATACTATTTTTATGATGATAAAATCCATTTTACCCTTATAGTGATTACATTGTAATTCATTAAATCAAATTATAATGTAAATTATAATAAATAATTATAAATTATAAGAATTTATTAAAATTATATTTCATTAGAAAATTCATGGATTTATCCCAAAAATGATTTCTTAATTTAAAATATATATTCAATAAAAATATAATTTTAATTTAATCATATAAAAATTTAATTTCAATCAAAATTATTAATTAAATGGAAAAATATATTATTTGTTTATTGAAAATATATGCAAACACATACAATTAGGGTCATGAAATATTACCCCATATTAATCATTCGTATTCTGTTAGGGTAAGGTAAGTGATGGGGACACTTTTTTGGGGTGGGTTGGTGAACATGGTATGAAACATGATCTTGATAAATTTTTTCTACAATTTTTTTCACCTGATTCAGTAGCTAAATCACATCTAGTGATTGGTTTTGGTAAAATCTCAATTATATATTCTAACTGGGAAGCTATGAAAAATGGTCTTCACAAGGTATTGTCCTACTTCTTAGAGACATCATTTAGTTTATCTGTATTAATTAAATTTTATCATCACCCATATTATGTACTAGTCATAATGGACATTTATAATGGTTATATAAACAATGTTTATAATGTATTAGGTTCTTTTAAATATGAAAATATATAAGTTACAATATTCCAAAATAACCAAGATGGAGTATGTGCTTTCTATAAACACATTATTAATAGGGTATTTATTTAATCAAAATAAAATGATAATGTATTAATGTTTAGTACCATATAATTAGTCTTTATATGTTTATAATTTATGGAATGTGATGAAGATGATGTGGGACCAAGACATGGAGAAGTGGCATGATGGCTTTGAATCCCAACCAAAGGAAAAAATAGGGTATGATGATCTCCTGGACTAATCATTGATAGAGATTATGTATGATGACCTTAATCTCAAACCTATTCCATTGACAGGATACAACGGCCATGTGGACTGATCGAATGTTATTTCTAATTGTGGTTTGTTGAATTTATAAGGTATTTTTTTCAACCACTGATCATGACTTATTAATGGTTTTTGGTGCTCTATATAATCAACTATACATATATGGTGAATAGATATACATTGATATAAAAGATAATATTTAGATATATGGGTGGTGGAATCATGTTGATACTCACAGGGAATCGTGGGACCTCCAACACATGCATCATAATGAATATGAAGACGAATTTATAAGAGTGTACCTATAATCCTAGATCATAGATTACAATTAATAAAACAGGTAATCAACAACATTACTGTTGGTAAAAAATACCTCATGGTGTCCCCTCTGAATATTTATCATGTGGTTGTGTTTGTTGTCAATGTTAGATGACCATAAATGAGGATGGTTGGTGTTTGCGGAAGAGAAGATTGTAAGGTGGCATAGTTTCCCAGTGTCTGCCAAATTTCAGGGCCTCAAAATAGAAAATTTGTTTGAATATTGGAGAACGATATCGAAAAAGGAAGTGTAATGTAATCTCATATACATGGATCACATACCGTGTAAGGGAAGGGTACACGGCCACATTCTAGGTCGTGGGAACGGTACACAGATGCAGTTTGTGAAACTGAATATGGTTCACGATGGAGTGGTAGTGTAGTTCGCAGAGCGGCATGAATGGTATGCAGGAATTGATTGTGAAAATAAATATGGTCGTGACAATGATTTCCAAAATATGGTGTTTTTTTACATGAATTGTATGATTCCAATGGAGGAGATTGACCATATAAGAGAAAATGTCGTTATGCATAGTGCATTGGAAAATGGTTTTTGGATGGATTTTGATTCGCGGTGGATAAAGATTCGGGATGCGTTGGAGGCTGTATCGAATCAACATTTGGAAAATCATTATTTAGAAGATAAAGTGAGTATCATTTCCTATATAAGAAATACTAATCCCACTAATTACAGTGGTGATTAATCCTCATTAGAAGACAAATTTTTCTCTGGGAATAAAAAATTTCTAAAAGACTTTCTCACTAAAGTCATTTTCCAGGATTCTTATCCCACAGGGGATGTCTGGTGCACAGAGAGGGATGTCTGCTACACATAAGGACATGACTCAGCATATAGAGGAGGAATATATGGTATGCGAGAGGTTGAGTTCTGTATGTAGTACGTGGAGGGAGAGCTCGGGTATGTGGAAGTGAATGTGGAAGGGAAGGTATTAAGCAAAAAGAGAAATGTTCTTGAACTATATGTATTTCACAAATATGGTTCATGGAATTAGTACACGGCATTAGTACGTGATCAAGAAGGAGGTGGTAGTCCATGTATGAAGGAAAGTTTGTGGTACTGGAAAATGATGGCGAAGAATTGGTCCTTTCTACCAATCCATGTACTCAGTATGCAGGAAAGGAAATTGGTTTGCAGTTTTATCAAGAAATCTTGAAAAAAATTATATTCAGTTGGTTAAAGTATTTTCTGGTTCCTAATAGTACTTAGTATGCCTGAATTCTTCTTTGGGTGAATGAGGAACTTCAATAGAGCATCTAACAACAGTTGAGGATTCAAAAATTCATTAAAATGAAGGTACAAACATGTTCATAAACGGGTTTTGACCTAAAAGTTGATAAACTATGAGTAGATTATTTTTCAAGATTAGTGAGAAAAGGAAGACAATGATGAATACCTTTTATACTAGCTTTGAGCCAAATAAAGAAGCATAGTGTGTGAACCATGGTAATATAGTGAGAAAACCCTAAACTTAGACAAGTTAGTGAGCCTAGGAATAGAAGATCTAGCCCGAACATTGTACTCATTATTGTCAATGAGCTTTACTAAATTTCGTACATCGACACATTTCTATTCTATGCTCCTTGGACAAAGCCCAGTGGGGGTTTCCAGGTAAAAAGCACTGTGTCATGTGCATGATTTCATATCAGTCTGTATATTTCCACTAGAGGAAGAGAGAATGTTTTTTGTCTAACTACGAAACAAGATCTAATTGGGGGAATGTTTTAAGCGATTGTACCCTAATTCACCCCCTATTAATTTATTCGACCTAGTGGACCTAAAATTTTTTATTATAGCTATGGGTTCTTTTATCATATTTATTCTCTATAACTCTCTTTAGTCGATTCTTAATGTTAAATATATAGTCTTATATTATCTCAGTTTTCAATGGAAATAGTTAGAACTTATACAAATGTCTGGTGGTATCCATCGTTGTGGAAGTGTCTATGGAGACTGTGTGGTTCAGTTAATGTAATAAGTTAGTGAACAAAATGATGATTTGGATAAATCATATAGTGAAAATAATTACTCATTCAATAATGCTGAAGGAATGAGAAAAGAAGCTGATATTCCACGTGATTTTGGAACTACTGATTTAGAAGAAACTCTTTGAAGGGGTAAAGTGTAAGTTGTCCAAAAAATAAATGAAATGGATTAAAAATTTAGTGGAGATATTAAATCAAATGATATCTGGATCCAAGCATTGGAAATTGAGGTTAACAAGATAATATGATTAAATAAATGGCTTATTGATGTGACCACCGACCAGAGGGAGAAGAATGATTCTCAAGGAGAAGAACTACAAAAAAATATCTACAAAGAGAGAAAAAACAATGCCGATGATAAGAGGAAAAATTAGAATTCGGATGAAATTCTGAATTTGAATGCCATAAACGATGGTCTTGATACATAGCTATGTGAACTAGATTAGATGAATCAAATGCTACAACTATAGAATGAATCATTCTCTAATTTTGTTTTCTAATGAAAAATTTTAAATAAATGAGAAGTGTGATATTGTAGAAAAGATGACACAAGAACTGGACAATGAGATGAGTAGAAGAAATAATATTAGAAGAGATCAATACAGACACTTTGAATCAAGGGATAAAAACATTGAACAATTGTCGGTAGTGATAGAGTCAGTTGTGAATGAAATGGAGAAATCAAATGAAAAACGAATGCCTACGTTAAACGATGCAGTACAATTACTATTTGATTGTCTTTCGGCAGTTGATGAAGAAATTAAATCCATATATTCTACATAAGAGGATAAGCATGAATGGATAATGTTATCTCAAAATCCCTAAATTTTGGAAAATTTTGAAATTGGATATAAAGATCTCACTCCTATGAATGATATATAGATAGTAGTGAAAATCACATATTATAATAAAAACCTTGTAGGTGGTGGATATAGACCGAGAAAGGATTTTAGAGGAAATGATGACAACATATGTTATTTCTATGATATCCAATGATATACATCAAGATTTTTTTTTCAGATGCATATGAATACATTAAATACTATGAAGATAGATGTCTTACTAAACCTAAGAATAAGAAGAGGTTTCATGTGAAATTAGAAAGAGATGTCTCTTAGAAGTAAGCATTCATCATATAATAGTACTGTGGAAGAATGGAACACACCATGAGCATGTTTTAGGATGATCAAGGGATCATTGTCAGAAGAAAAACTCAAGCTACAGCAACTCCAAGACTAAGAAAAAATGAAATGAAGTATGAATTTTGTTGAAATTTTTTCATATGTTTTGATTTGGGGCATTTAGCCAGACTTTGATTCAAGAAGAATGTAGGAAAGGAAATGGAGCTCTAAAGGAGAATCTCGACTCCAGTGGTGTGTAATGAGAAATCCTAAACAGAATGTCAAAGTGGTAAATTTCAAAATAGGTTTACTACCTCTGGGAAATCACAAGGAATAAACCAAAGGGGTATCAACCACCATCTCCATCTAACCCACAAATAGCTCCCTTGGAGAAAATGGAATGAATCCTGTATGATTAAGGGGATATCAATTCCAATTATGATTAATATGAATGAATTTTCAATGGAAGACTCTCCATTAGTGAAAAACAGTGTGGTGGATCTGATAAAAGAAATATGAACAATGAATGTATTAAAAAATACCCTTGTTGTGTGCCATAGTGAGAATTCGAGAAAAGAGTAATATCACTGTAATGGTGGAATAAGCAAGGGAGGATAACAAGAAGAGAGGTTCATTTTTTTAAAAAAGGTTGGTCCCGAAGCCTCAATTTATTATTCAAGAAAAGACCTCTTTAGACTGGTTAGAGGGTGACTCATTACATAGCCTGATGGCCCAAGGCTAAGTGGCCTGCATACAGGGATAGAAAGCCAATTTTTTGGCCCAAAGGACCCCTCGGTGAATAGTACTTCTACAGTACCCGCACTGCTACAGTACCGCCACCGCTACAGAACCTACAATAGTCCCTCCTCCGCTGTAGTGCAACTACTTCTACAGTCTGCCACTGCAATAGTACTGTTGGAGTGCCATGTTACAGAAGTGGCATATTGTTGGACCTGAAAGATATAAATGTGTACTAATGGGATTAAACCCCATATTGTGACAAAGGCCAAGACTGTAGAATATACATATTAGAAAAAGTCTCCTCATATGGGTAATTGATGCCTAGTAATATGGCCAGAGATTTTTTAATTGGCTAGGCATCAAGATAAATAAAGGAATGTGAATCTATTCAAGAAAAAATCAAACGGTTGACCCATCAGGATCATCAACAACCCACATTTCGAGGATTCCAGAAGTGCACCTCACATTATGTATAAAAAATATATTAAATTATTTTAATGTGTTTTAGGTTCAGTGGGATATATGATCCATGTGTATGTGGCATCAAAATATGCAAAGCAATGATGTGATGTGATCCTTATTGGCAACTAATTCAAATTTGTTACCAGAGATGGTGAAGGTATCTGGAAGAATTTAGTAGATGTACTTATTTATATATGGCTGCATGAGATAGGAGAAGAAGAATATATATGGGTATAAACAATAGATCTTATATCTGGAAGATTTGGACATCATATGGGGCTTTCTCATTTTTTATCAGATTCAACACAATATTTCTATTAGCCAAAAAATTTTCTGAAGGTTGTGTGATATGGAAATAATGGATGACATGATGAAGAGTACATGTTAAAATAAAAGGGATGTCATAGCAATACATGGATTATCCAGGGGTTCTGAGATGCATTGAATATATATCCATTGGTTTCATGCCCATTTCTGGTGATAGTCGTTTGCTATGATAAGACGAATTGACATGAAGCAACAAAATTCATGAACTTCATGATTTTGTATTTAGTTCTGAAAATGTGGTATCAACTGACTGTTTTCAGGATACCACGGTGTTACGAGAGAATATCCCCAATGTTTCAACAAGATGCTTATCTAATGTGATAATGTAGTAAGAGAATTAGGAAGAACATATAAGAAAATTTAGATTCATAAGAAAATTGATGATGAGAATTGGGATAACTCAATTAATGAAGAGCTTAACCAAATTGAGAAGAATCAAATGTGGGAAATTGTTTTGAGACTAGAAGACCAGAATTTAATAGGGACAAAATCGGTCTTTATAAAAAAATGAATGAAGATGATGTTGTGATTCGAAACAAATCTAGACTTGTGTGAAAATGGTTATCCCAAATAGAGGGTATAGATATCGTTGAATCATTTTCACATGATCTAAGGCTAGAGACAATTAGATTATAATTGGATATAGTTGTGCAACAAACGTTTAACGACTTCGAGATGGATGTTAAGTAATCATTTCTAAATAGTGTTCTAGAAGAAGAAGTCAACATTGAGCAACCAAATGGATTTGTCATTCATGATGATGACAAAGATGTTGGTCAACATAAAAATGAATTATATGTTTTTAAGAAAGCACCAAGATAATTGTATTCAAGGATTTTACAATTTCTAATGAAGAACAGGTTTCCTTATGATTGAGTTAATTACAATTTTTATTACAACAATAGAAATAATAAATGAATGATATCATTGGTTTATGTCGATGAATTAATCATTGCTGGATTTCATGATGCCCAATGCATGAAATTTTCTAAATTCATGGAATATGAGTTTTAAATGCTTGTGATTAGAGGCCATATATTTTTCCTTGGATTATTGATGACAAAAATAAGGAATATAACTATTATTTCTCAATATAATTATTCCAAGGTCATTTTGATAATGTTTTTAATGGATAATTCCAATGATATGAGGACTCAAATTTCTACATAGTTGAAATTGTAACGAGATGATGAAGGAAACCCAGTTAATATCAAAAAATACTAAGAAATCATGGGATGTTTTTTGTATTTGATGTGACGAGGCCTGATATTGTATTTGCCACATCTCAAGTAGTGAGGTATCAATGCAATCCCAAGGCTAGCCACATGATTGTAGTAAAAAAAATTCAGTATGACAAGGGCACAGTGGAATTTGGACTAATGTACAATGAAAAATATCATCCAATGTTATTGGGATATAGTGATGCAGATTGGGAAAGTTCATCTTATGATAGGAAATAACCATCAGGAGGTTCCTTTTTTCTTGGAGGGGTGTGTATTACTTGATTAATCTTGACACACGATTGTATTTCATTAAGCATCATAGAAGCTAAATACATTGCAGCTACTCAAGCATGAACACAGCTAATGTAGATAATGATGAAACATGAAGATATAATAATTATAGATAAATATCATTTTATCAAATCGAAAGTGGATCAAGGGCTTGTGAAGATAGATTATGTTCTTATAGAACAATATGTTTCTGACATTCAAACAAAGGCCTTACCCAATGAAGCATTTCAAATTTTTCGACCATCTCTAGGAGTCCAGTCGAAATCCTTCACATGAAAAGTGTGGATGTGGGCCTCCCCTCTCTCCGAGGTATGATTTGTCATTCCATAATGTGATGATATGTTTTCTTTACCAAGTTGTAGATAACCATGATGTTATGTTTGGGTTCATTGATAAAGAGGTTGGAAGTGTGACATCAGCCGAAAACATACACTGGGAGAAGTTGTTATGTGGAGCAACACTATATGGGGAGTTGAAGTAGAAATCAAGCTATTTTGAAGAGCAAAGCTATTTGGAAGAGATATAAGATAAGGGATCATTAAATATAATGATGATAGAAGTGATATATCAAAGAATAGATATCCCAATAGCTTAGGAAGACGGTAAAAGAATAAGGGTGGTGTTGGAATGGTGTCTGAAGGCTTTGATCACTCAGCGCTTTGCGTCAGTATGGTATAATCACATGGTTATTAGCCATGAAGTGATTCATTTATGAACTTTACATTATACCCCTCTTTCTCATGTCGAGCATGGCTCATGTGGGCTTATAGTGTGTGTTTGGAAATTAATTCATCACTATCATAATCAGATTAAGCAAATGATGGATGAAAAAGGAAGGATCTCTAACGAGATATCAAAATACATAGAATTATTTTGATAAGAGTAGTCCACAATCCCAAAGTGAGAGATTTTTTATATCAAATCCTTCATGGTGTCCCATCAGACTGTTTTAGTTGTGGTTGAGTTTGATGAAAAAGCAAGATGATGGAAAATGATGATGTTTGGTGTTTGATAAAGACATATTTTTAAGGTGGCACAGTTTCCCAGTGTCTGCCAAATTTTGGGGACACGAATTCTTGAATTTATGTAAATAATGGAGAATGAAATCGGTAAAGGATGTTTAATCAGGATCTTGGGACATGGATCATGTAACATGTATAGTAAGGGTACGCAGTTGTTTACTAGGCAGTGAGAACGGTATGTGGATGTGGTTCCCAAAACTGAAAATGGTTTGTTGGGGAGCTGTGATGCAGTACGAGGAGCGGTAGGAATGGTATGCCAGAATGGTTCGTGAGACTAGATATGCCTGTGGAAATGGTTTTTAGTGGAATATGATAAGGTACATAGATGGGATTAATTCAATGGAATAAATTTTCTGCATATGAGAATAGGTGGTACGTAGATAATGTCATAAAATGGTTCATGGATGGATTGTGGTTTGCTTTGATAGATGATTTTGTATGCGGAATTGGGTGTATCGAATCATGATTTGCTAAATCATGAATTAACAGATTATGTGGGTATATTTTCCAATATAATAAATTCTAGTCCAACAGATTACCATAGATATTTATCATCATTATAATACATATTTTTTTCTCGGAATTATGCAATGTCTGAAAGAGGTTCACGTTGAAGGTGTTTGTGGGGATTCATAGCCCACAATTGATGTTCGGTACATGGAGAGGGATGTCTGGTATGTGGAAGGAGTTGACTCGATACTCGTATAAGGAATATCTAGTTTTTGAGAGAGAGAAAGTGTTTCTCTAGTAGTACGTGCAGGTAGATATATTGTATGTGAATGTGAAGGTGGAAGAGAAGGAGGAATAGAAGGCTGTCCACGAACAAAAATATTTTGCGGAGTAGATGTATTTTGTATAGGAGGTTTGAGGAATCAGTACGTGGTAGCGGTACACAGTCGTGAAGTCAGAGGTCGTCGATGTGAAAAGTGTTGTTCATGTTAGCTTCAGTGGTATGTGAATAAGGTGTCCCACGTATAAAACTCGGTACTCAGTATGTGGGAAAGGAAAGTGGTTCATGGTTTTCTCAAGGATGCATGAAGAATCATCAATCCAGTACATGATTGTACATTCTAATACAAAATAGTACTTGATAAGGTTGAATTCATTTGTGGGTGAAAAGGAACTTAAACAGAGCATCTACCAGGAGTTGAGGATGCATGAATTCATGCAAATGAAGACACATACATGTCCGTAAATTTTGTTAAACCTACATGTCGATAAATTGTGAATGGATTCATTTCCAAGAGTAATGAATGAAGGAAGAGTAAGACATGGACTCTTTCCACTGGAAGTGAGCTTGATTAAATGACATTAGGAGTGACTCTTAGAAATGGAGTGAGAAAACTTAAAACCTTGTTAAGGTAGTGACCCTGGGCATAAAAGATATAGCTCGAACATTGTACTCCTTATTGGTAGTGAGACATAATGATTTTGGTACATTAGTACATTTCCGTTTTATGCTCCTTGGAAATAGCCCAGTGAGGGTGAATCGAGTAAAAATCGTTGTGTCCTATGCAAGATTTCATATAATTCTGTACGTTGAAACAGGAGGAAGAGACAAATTTTTTTTATAAAAATGAATAAATATATAAAGGGTATAATGTTTTATGCTACCATACCTTGATTCACCCACCCTCTCAGGGTATTCAAACTAGTGGAACTAAAAATTATTATAACAATGCACCAATGTGAGGTGTTTGGGACACTTATTAGAGGTTAAATGAATATTATTCCTCAATAGAATTTGGACAACAACATACTAAATATAATAATAATCTAGCTATATATGGTGATTTTTGGGATTCCATGACTACACATTTTGGGAAATTTTTTTAGCTGAATAAAGGGAATGATGAAGCAAAAATGCATGCATATAAGCTGAGAAGGTTGTAGTGGATGATCAGTAAGGACCATCCATGGTGAGAGGATATATTCCATTCAATACTACCATAATGGTAGTTTTTATTGACAATAGAACATAGGATTAATTCATTGATTCCCATTTAGTTGGTTTTTACGGCTTAAATGTGGAAATGATTCATTCTATTATGAATCCTCCAAATCATGTTGGTCAAATGGAATTTTGAGACATCAAATGTAGAGAATGTTGTATAACTACTTATGTAGTTGAGCTATAAACAAACTTGTATGTTCTTGATATGGAATATTTTTTTATATTTTAGGGTATTTATTGGAGGGAAATTTTTAAAGATCACATCGAATTTTATAAATGAACAATTATTTTCATGAATGTCGATGTAATTAAGAATCTCTCTAGAGGAGAGAAGAGTGGAAATGTGGCTGAAATAGTCTTGTTAGAACCAAATTTAAAAATAATATTTTATAATTGGAAGTCTTGTACGTGGAATCGACTAAAGAGGTTTGGAATAGTAGTTTTAATTTTTTTATTAATCAGGTTATAGATGTCATTCGAAATGATTTCATAGTGTTGGTACCCATAATAGAAGTCATGTTTATGAATAATCTCTTTCTAAGGACTAGCACTATTTCCCTTCCATCATACTAGATGGAATTAGCATAATTTAGGTATTTGAATGTGTAGTTGGATGTTCTATAAAACAAAGTATTTATTTGTCCTAGCACATCCCCATGGGTTGCACCCGTCTTCTTTGTTAAAAATGATAATCCTAATCTCATGTTATGTTTTTATTATCATAATCATAACAATGTTATGGTAAATAAATATTATCAAAATCATTGATTTTATTTATTTTTAATCAATTTAAAAGATATTAGTGGTTCTCTAATACTATCGTGTGATCTATATATCTCTAATTGTGGGTGATGATATAGGATATATCAAGAACATTTAAGAGTAGATATGGCCATTAGAAGTATGTGTTGATTCACTAACATCTTATGATGCACTATAGGTCTTCTTAGAATGGTTGTATTTCTTTTATTTTAGTGATATATATATTCTTTTTTAGTGCTGGTTGTGGATGATATATTTGTATATTCATGGATCATGATGGAGAAAGAGTAACACATGGGGATAGTTCTCAAAATATTGATAGATCATCAGTTGTAAGAATTATTATCAAAGTGTGATTTTTTAATCCTTCATTAATGTTTCCATATGCCTATTATTTTGGATATGACAACATTAGTAGATCCAAAATATATAGATTATATTATCTCTTGTCATCCACCAATGAATGTCTTCAAGATACATATATTTTTTTTGTCTATCTCGGTATTATCGACACAATATTTTTAATATTTTAGTAGTAGATTCACCAATGAATGATATTAAAAGGAATAATGTTAAATTTTAATGAGTTGAGTATAATTATTAGTCTTTTTAAGAGCATAAGGGTAACTTCACATATTCACTAATCAACATTTTTCCAAAATAATGAAATGTGTATGTGGTATTGTGATGTTTCAGGATGAAGGACATGGTGTATTCTCATGATAGGGGATAATGTTGTTTTCTATAGATCATGGAATATTAGGTTTCATGTGAATAATTACCTAACATATATATTTTAATTATCCATTGTATTGAATGATTTAAAAAATTGGAATTAATATCACCTCTTGGATATAATAACTATTTTTAATAATCAAAAGAGTTAAAATAATACTTTCTCAAAAAGATAATTGACCCTGAGACACTAAATAAAAATTAAGTATCTCTATATGTTTGAATATGTCTTTATGTTTACATTGGGAAATGAATATTCAGTGGCAATTAAACTAACTTAAATTCATATGCTCCAATGGAAAAAAGATTTGGGTCATGTGTAGTTGATATCAGTCATATCTGAAATACGATTGGAATGTTAAGAGTAATGGGATGTAGTGGGTTTCATTCCATTTTAATTAATTCTTGATTTGATAAAATTGGTTGAAGAGGCACATGACTCTAACTCAGAGTGTGAGCCTATCTGTTCAAAACATAATGGTGAAGAGACCATTGACTGTTGGAAATTAGATGAAAATTTAGTTTTTTTCAGAAGAAAATGGTTGTACATGTGGATTTTCGGAAACAAATTCTTAATGTAAACCATCACTCAATATGTGTTTTCCATTCCTGAATTGAGAAGATGTTTAATGCATTGAAAGAATTGTTTTATCCGTGAGTATGAAGAAAATGTTGTCTGAGGTTTTTTTTCAGATGCTTTACTTGTGTAGAAGTAATGTGAATTAATATGGAAAGGAAAGTAGATGAGTTTGTTATTTATCTAATTATCTTTTAATAAGTAGTGAAAGTGTGTTTGTGAAAAAAAGCATGTTTTAGTCCAAACATATCTCTATATGAAAATTTGACAAGATTGCTATGAATTTTGTTACTAGTCTCCAAATAATAGATTGGAAATGCTATGTCATATGGGTGATAGTGGATTAGACTAAAAAATAATTATGTTCCATCCATATCCATGAATCTCATATGGTGGGGGAAGTACCCAAAATCTATATTTTGGAGGATTTCATGTGGCATCGTGTACTTGTTTTCATTGTATCAGATAGATACTCTATATTTAGGAATTGTTTCATGAAATCTGTAGACATGCACTTGGGACTCAGTTGTTGATTAGTATGATGTATCATACCTATATGAATAGGAAATACAAAAGTATAAAACACAATTTGGAAAACAGTTTTTGGGAAAGTGTGATGGATTTTTGTGGAATATCGGAGGAGTACATAACCTAGGTGTAGTTATCGAATAATAAATGTAATCAAGACTTGATAATAATGGCTCTATTTGAAGAATTTTATTTATGTCCATGCCCTTATACACATTTTCGGGTGAAAATAGGTTATTCATTAATTGATTTGATGAGCCTTTTCCCAGATGTTATGGATAATATTTCTGTGATAAAGAAGAGAATGATCCTGGATCGAAGTCATTTGAAATCATATAAGGATCATCACTAATGGCCATTGTCATTCGACAAAAGTGATAATGGATTCTTGAAAATATCACCTAGGATTGTATATATTCACATTATAAATAAAGGAATGTTATATCTATGATACATTTTGTCCATAAGGATAATTAAATAGGTTGGACATGTGTCGTATTCGTTGGACAATATAACCTAGATCGGTGTGGTGAATAATGTGTTTCATGAATCTTGGATGAATATGTATCCAACCCATCCTGGTAAATTGAGTTGATGGAATCATGCTGATCTAGAGAATGATGACTCATAGGGGAAAATTTTATTTTTTAACATTGATATGAAAGTTGATGTCTTGTATGGAAAGATCATCAGTCTAGAGTTTGTTTTTAGGAAATGTGGAATTATATTGGATTAGACATTAGAATTTGAGAATCAAATTGTCCAGCAAGGAGCATAACTAATTTAATTAATCAAGGATTTTATAATTTGTGAGGATAGTTGTACCAACAGTGGGGAGAATATAGAACCCTGTTTTTATGTTATTTTCACCCCTTATATATGTTTTTTAATTATATTACATTGTTTGGTAATGATTGGGATATTTTGGAACATTTTAGAGATGGTTTTTCAGACATTAAAATGGTGAAAAATTTGATCACAATATGTGTGAACGATGAAAATACTCACAGAAACCATGAAATATGAGGTATTTGGTTCTTGGTAAGAGAACTATTATCTAAACAATCATCCCACCCTAAGAAAACTATGATACTTGCATTTTGATGTTTAGCATGGTTTCTACATGGTTTTCATAACCATGATGGCTAACCATATGAGATGCTACCTCATGCAGTGGCTGGATCACTAATTGTGCACTTTTGCCTACCATGTGACTAATCATATGATGTTTAAGGGTATGACTTTAAAAAAAATTCATTATGATGAGATTCCCCCTAGACCCTTCATTTTTTCTAATATGTCTCCCTCACTCATATTTTCCACATTTAAAAGGATATGAAACATATCCAATACAATTTTTTTAGAATAATTTCTTATCGTGGTAAATATAAATCACTCTTAGGGAAGGGATCAAATGTGAATTTTTTAGTTTTCACCCGTATTGGGGAGCATTCAATTTCGTTTTAAAATTTCACCAAATCGATCATGGTAGGCCGATTCATGGTGAAATTTTCTTGCATGAACATGTAGGAATATATTCAAACTTTTTGTTTTTATTTAGTATGATTGGGAAATTGTATTTTTAGTATTTCTATAAAATACATTTGGTGATTATTTTTGGATTTTTCATAAATTCATATATTGTTGTGCAGTATGAATCGTTGTAAAATATTAATTTGATGATATTAATATATGTTTTTTATATTTTTTAAAAAAAATCATTTCTAAAATTTTTTTTCATTAAAAATTATTATTTATTGAATATCGTTTTTGCATGGATGTTTGGAATATCGTTGGATTTATTCTTTATAATATTTTTTCATAGATGATGGCTTATTGCTGTATTCTAAAAAATGATAATTTATTCATAATTATTGAAATTGTTTTCTTGGAATGATTTTTATTAAATGCGTAAAAATTAATTGAAATGTGAATGGTTTTAGTTCAATAGGAACCACCATCAATGGTGTAGAATGTGTTTGTGAAGAACCAAAAAAATAGGTTGGGTTTGGATGTAAAGTTCCACCTTCAATGGTAACAAAAATATTGTTTGGTTTTGTTGTTTGTTTGATGATGTGTATGTAATAGGTCATGTGTATTGAAATGGGATATTTTAATATGAAATTATAAAATTTGTTAAGGACTTTTTCGTTTCCTTTCCATTGAACTGTTTATATAAGGCTAATTTTTTTGTATGGATTTTTTCCCTTATTAAAAATTCATAAAGTATTTTATTGGATATATATGATTTGTTTTATATAAATTTCATAGATTTTTCAATCGTATTGTAATGAGTAGGAAGTTATTCTAGGAAATCATACTATGTTTCATTAATCACTACATAGTATGGATATTTGGTTCTTTTTTATATGATGTATATCAAGAAATTGGTTAAGGTAAAGATTCTCGTTTTAGTGGTAGATCATCATGATTATTAGATTGTTTTGTTGTGTTAGTACTTGGAGTATGGTGTGTAGTGATGGAGACTTATATTAGATTCTATTAGTTTTTTCATCTTAGTCTTTATCATTTTTACATTGATTCTATTTATGATGTTGTTCTTTGGTTTTGGTGGTGATTTGGTATTATTGAATTGCATTACATTTTTATCATGAATCATATAATGACATTTGTTTTGGAATGTTTTCCCTTGTGGTTTTATTTTGAAAAGGGAAAATCTTACACAAAAAATATGATTCCCATGACATGTATCTCCACCCATTATAACCCTATCTATGTCTCATAAGGCCATGTAGCACATCATTCTCAACTCAAGCCAATGAGGAGGGGAATATGTTAAATTTCAGGATATCATGTGCTTGATTCATATATGTAACAAATATATTATTTTTAATTTTCATAAAATACCAATAAAATACAAGTATTTTTTATATATTCCATGAATGACACACTTTTATAACAAATTTATTTTCTAATATAAAAATTATCAATCCATGTCCAAAAAAGAACACTATTTGTTAGATCATGAAGAGGTAAATTACATGATGACACCAATGATGTATGAATTATTTACATAAAATATATAAATTACAATAGGTTTCCCTTTTGTTATTAATTAACATAGTTTTTTAACTAAAATGAAAATTTAAAACTACAATCACACACATTGAGTCATATAAAAAACCCCATGTATCATTTTTCTATTTGGATGAATCCTACTTACCATAAAATAATTACATATAATTTTGTATAAGTTATCAGGACCATGTGAGCATGTTTCCTCATTTTTTTGGAGTAGAAGACGTTTTTAAATAAAATTACACTTATATACATAAAATATGAACCACAAGATATATGGGTAACATCATGTGTTATATTGATGGTTAGTTGATTATCACATGAAAAAAATTATTTATAGATCATTATCCAAAATTATTGATAGAATTTGGGTATATATTCTATATGTTTAGTGAGTGAGTTTTATTTGAACTAATATGTCACATTTGAAAAATAACATCAAGTTTCAATCGTATCTGAAAAACCATTTGTTATAGTGATGTACAACTGCTTAAAATATTTGTGTATATGTTGCATCTACCAATGATAAAGATAGAAAATATATTTGTATACTGAGTTTAAAGGTATAAATTCAGAGTCCTAATTAATGGATATTCCTTCATCATCACCAAAAATGGGTTCCATTTACTGAATTCTAGAATTGAGGCAAACAGAAACTATTTCCGGAAATTCCTCACAAAACCTTTAATGGGTAAAAAACTAAAAGCACCATCTCGAGTTCAAACAACATATGATACGAATTTGTATTGACCTGACCCATGGGTGTACAATTAGATAATGGAAGTCTAGTGTTATATATCTCCATATCTACCTTATATTCTTGGTGAAGGATACAATCACTAATAATATATATCTAAAATGGGAGACCTTTTCCTAATGTACCTATATGTGTGCACCCATCTGTCTCCATAAAGAAGTGTAAATGAAATATAATAAAATACATTAATATCTATAGTAAAAAAGGTATATAATTATATAAGTGGAATGAGAAAGATAAGTATTACATAATCTAAAAAGTGATGTGAAAAATGCACACACAAATAGAGAAGATGTCCCAAACTGACATCACCTTGAAACAAAAACAATTGAGAGACCCTGACTTAGTATCATCAAGCCTAAGCAACTACACACATTCAAATGATCACTAGTATCCCTATTCCTCACTTATATAACCACTATCCATTCCATGAAATTCATAATACATGCCACATATGAGAAATTCCCATTCATGGGTTATTATATATATATTTCCAGTAGGACACTCAAATAATAAATGGGGGAAATATGAGACATGATAGAATTATTCCTTTCAACCCAATAAATGAGAGATATAAAATCTAACATCATATATATTTTTTCTCATATTAGAAAACAATAACATATATAAATAGGGATCTCGATCTTATATCCCATCATAGGATAATGTATTTTCCTACAGCTCTAATAGACCATCGTAGATGACAAGAACCTCTTGTGTCTATCTAAAAAATTCATTTAAAGGTTCTACACCACGACACTACTAGATTTCCCAAGGGAGAAAAAACTCTAAAAAATAACGGACCAATTATCTTGTACAATAGTTCGATTAAACTCATTATATTGAGGAATTGTTTCAATGTATGGGAGTCTTTCCTCTATATAAGTGTTTATAATATGGGTGACCCTCAACCTATTGTTAAATGGGAGTACTATTGACACTGTTAGTGGACACAAACCAATATATTACAGGTTATTAAAACCCCTTCCTCGAATAATGAGTATGGAGGACACATGCCCAAGTGGAATAGTGGATTATTGTCTCTCTGTATAGAGGACTCACAGAATAGTGAGATTGGTGGTATCACTCTTATTTTTTAGTAATGGATGTCGAGGAACTACACCCTTGTATACCTATAGAGTACCATCTATAATAATAGTGGGCTTTTTCCTAGTTTTATGGGGGATTACCACCTATATGTATAAATAGTATGGAAGAACCACACTCACCTGCAAAAAAGGAGTAACATATTTGTGGGTATAGTACCCAATTTTGGAATTGGGGAGCACTGACACTACATCCAAACTCTAATGATCCTTCATAATCACTTGTATCATCATGAATCACCAAATACATGTTCTCACTCATGATATTAGACATTGTATCTTAAAAACCTCAATGAAGGACACAATCACATTCTACTCAAAAAAACATAGCATAGGCTACTCATAGTAAAAATAAAATTCAAAAGGATGGATATATTATATGTATTGTTTTCCTAAAAAAAATTTAAATACATGGTGTCTATGGGGATCCACAATGAATGTTCTCCCAACTATTTTCCAGTCATTTCCACTATAGTTAAATGATTGTTTGTCCATGTAGTAATACAAGATTTATAATGATACTACATGGAGTTTCTTAGCCACTCGAGGACTGCCCATGTTCCACAATCATTTCCCATGATTTTTAGGTGATCCCAATATACATGGTTGAGTACCTAACAATTATTGGTTTTCAATACATGCTTATGTAATTCTATGTTACAATGGGATCTTTGGAATCAAAGGGACTTATTATGTACACTTGACCATTCCTGTGTCGGTTGGGCCATGTTTGTGAAAAATTATGTGTATCTGGCCGTGTCCCGGCAATAGAACGTAGCATGTACAATCATGTGTTTTTAGATGATCATAGCTAGGTAACATAGAATTTTTGTGTCCATGAATAAATGTTTTAAAAATCATCACCTAGATACCATATTTAACACAACCAATGATCTGCATGATGTGTTTTTATCCCAATACATGCCATTTTATCAGAATATTTTTATAAAGGAATATGTATCATGAGGAAACTATATTCATTACTCGATGCACCAAATATTCCTGATTACAACTATAATATCACTATGGAATGTTGATCCTATTCCATTCGTCCCCAATCAGTGAGTTATGGTAAGCATCCAGCCACATGAAGGCCTCAATAGTCTCAAGTTTTCCCTTTCACGCTCCAAATGATGAAGAGTAATCTTGAAATTGTGCCCAATACATGAAATCGTCACCAAATATCCCTTAATACTTCTCGATATTCCTTCATATCGTCGATAAAGTATTTTTTCCACATACACCTTTATTCCACAGGTCTGATCAGGATGTGACATTCTTGACATTATCAAACCATGGAATGTTGTCTAAAGGTGTAGAACACGAAGAATGGGTGGGGGAAAACCCAATAAAAATGGTTCATAAATCATTGGTCATGTTTTTTGACCAAATATTTTTCATATATGATATTTTCGGTGAGGAATCTATAATAAACCATAATAAATCCAACAATGAATTTAATTAGATATACATGATCCTGAAAATTCTAAAATTAATCGCAAATCAAATAATAGAAGAAAAGAAAATGCACAATATTTAAAATCAAGCTAAGAAATGTAAATAAACAATAACATAATAAATTATGGATCGATCATTAGTGATGTATGTGATCTCCATCGATTGGTATAATTTGGTGTTTCCACCATATGTCAGTCGACCTCGATCTGATAACCTGTCATTATCAGATATCAATCTTCATATGATTAATGTTGAATCAACCGCAAAAAATCTATAGGTTATGTGGATAAACCTATTTATTTTCAATAATAATATATTATTATAGTGAAATACAATTGTCAAGTTAAATAAATAAAATGATCAACATAAGGTACCAACTAATGGGTTCTTTATCGAAATATCTTGTTGTGGTCTTCATTAGATCACGTCTATCGTAACCCCATGAAATGGATTTAACAATGGTCGCATGCTTCCTATCTATGATATAGTTTAGGATATATTCATTTATTTGTTTTAAAACAATAGTCAGGTGTGATAAAATATTTATAATATTATTAATTGTGTGCTCACCCGGCCTCAGAATCTCAGGATATCTTATTGCCATGCTCCAAAAATATTTCGGAATATATTTCTACTCCATATGTTAAAAAAATCTCAACATTCAAACCCATACATAAATATAGATGAATATACAAATGCACACACACATATACACAATCACATATATATAATAACATACATGAGAATTTTAAATTATTTAATATGAATATAAAAAATATATATCACTCAAATGTTATATTTATATAAATTTCTATTCATTTATATATTTAATTAAATATATATTCATTTTAATATTTATATAATTTTATATAAGAATAATAATATATCATATATATATATATATATTCAATTCTAATTAAATTATATATATATATCATTAAACATTATTGTCAAATAATATAAATTCGTTGCTTTTATCTATATAAAATTATTACAATATGCATTTATTACAGTAACATTATTTCAATCATATTTATTCGTTATATTTATATATACATACTTATCATAACATAAGTCATTTTTAAAAAATTGCACATATGTGTAGAAAAATTAAATTATGTCTGGTGTGTTCATTTATCAACACTATTTAAAAAATTGGTAAAGTTATCATTTATTTTAACTTATAGATATAACTGGCAGTAGGATTACCATCATTGTTGAATTTTAACATTGATTAATGAAAATTATGGATAAAATAGAAATTTTATAAGTAATATAATGTTTTTATATTTATTATTTTTTATGAAAATTGATATATTTTATATTATATTTCATGAAAGTGATTGTTCTATCAACCACATATAAAAAAATAATAGTTAATCGAACGACTTAAATCAATTAAATTATTAATATAAAAAATAAAATGACTGTTTAATTCACAACATCAACAAAATGTGGTTATAGTTGACTCCATTGATAAAAACATATCAGATAATTTATATGGTCATTATTTAAAAAATATTACCCACTTTGTCACCCCATTTTATTAGCAATATTACATATTTAAAATATTAGTTGTTAAAAAAATATTATTTTATTTAAATAAAGATCCATCTTGTTTTATTCAAAAATATGTGAGGTGTTGGTAAATATTAACAAAATTCCAAATATATTCTATAACACTATATGTTATCTAAACTGGTGATTCTATTTAAAAATCATGGGTTATTTTTAATTTACACAATTTCTACAAACCACATACCATGATTAAAAGTAGTAATGTATGTAACATGTATTTTTATAATGTTCTACCCTGGTATGGGAAAATTATATTACTATTATCTGGTTTCCACAAGTCACAAATTTTCTACTATAGTAATTTCAATAATTACATGTGGTTTTTTGTAGTAATCAGGTTGAACCAATATCATTATATAATATAGGTGAGTGTATAATATATTAAATAAGTGGACAAGCACAACAACCCAGTAAACTTATTTATACTAGCATCCCACCAGACCTTGAAAACATGAAACCAAATAAAGAAGATCACCAATCAAACTGAGACTATTACTATATTAAACCAACTACTCTAATTTAATCTAAACATAATGTCTTAAAATTAATTATATTATGAAAAATATTAATCATTTACTATATATAAATTTAATATAGATCATTTATGTATTATTCTGGAAAAACAATTGACCACTAACAACACAATCTTCAAATAAGATGTCACCAATAAAATATTGTTTAAGAACTCCACTCATCATCCATGATAAAATTCATTCTTCAAGAATTATATCCCTAAAAAGTTTCTAGTGAAGTTAATTAATAATGTATTTAGTATGTTATTACTCACTATATGCAGTCTCTTGAATAAAATATCATTATTCTGATATTATTATCAATCTCATTCCCTTGTAATATTGTATATAGTGGGGACTTTAATTTGATCACATTTTCCTCTCCTTCTACACTTTATTAATGATATAGAGAAAAATTTTATCTTATTCATATGTTTGAAAAAAATTCTTCCCCTCAAGGGATTTATTGGTTCTCATGAGCCACATAGAAGTCTATATCCTACCCTTTCCTTTTTTCTCTATTTTATATAAAACATCAAAAGGGTATTCCTTTAATTTTTAGTTTCACATTCAATTAAATAAAATGGGAATGCCTCATTACTTGTAATCATAACATATATAATAATCTCCAATTTAATTATATCATAATTTTTATTTCACATTTTCTCAATTGTTTTCTCAATCAGTAATATAAAAATAACCCACATTAATTTTACAAATTTTCTATTAGACAATTAAATCATAGAGGTTTTTTACAGCTTGCAGAATGATTCTACTTCTTGTGACACACCCATTTAATTATGTTTACATTTTTTTAGTTTTTTGTTATATGTAGGTTTTTTATAATACTATGGTTTATTTACATTTATTCCAGGTTGTCATAGAGAGTGATAGTGAAGGTCTATATTAGTAACCCCACGGCCTAGGGAAACCACATTGTAGTAGTTTTCATTAGCCAATAAAATCAGGTTTCTCTACAATGCAACATGGTGTGGGGGGCTACACCATGGATGTTTTTTTAAATTGGTCTATAGATCATAGAATTAATAATTTCTCCGTAATTCAATTAGGAATTTCACACCTACGAAATTACTAGCATTAACACAACATTGTGGAAATCTTTTTTGGTGTTTAAATAGTGAGTGGATGAGGGAATTTTGTACAACACTACGATATTATGATAAATTTGTTCAAAATTACTACAGTGTCGGATTTCGTTTTCCACATGTAACCCTGAACTAAATTGACGTAGGAATATTAATTATTGGATATATTAAGAATGATAAATTCTATAGAAAATTAAAATATATTAAATTTTTTTTATTTATAACATTTAGAGGATAAATAATTAATATGGTTTAATAATACAAAATGTGGGTTATTTCTCAACTAAATGATTAATGTGTTAATAAATTAAATTGAACACTTTTAAATAGAAATAATTATAATTTATTATATTATAATATAAGAAATAACATATTATAATTATTTATATTATAATTTTACGGGGAATAAAATTTTTAATACATAATTAATTACAACGGTAAACCCAAATATGATAAATGTTAATGATTTAATAGTAATGAAAAAAGGATAAAATATTGGTAAATATTATTGGTTGAGGTATTATATATCATATAGAATATCCATCAACATTTTTATAATTTTCTTTTTTATTAATAATTGAATCATGTTCTCACATTATAACTAGATTATATATTTAAAATAATTCTATTTTCACAACTTATAAATGGGGATTGTCACTACCATTTATATACCACTCAAAAATAAAGGTTTCCTCTCCCAAATATGAACTATTATCTTAAAATATAATCCAATTTCAATTAAATTATTATTTATCCACAATAAATTATCCCATTCTCTATATTTAAATGGATTTATCAGAAGTAAATCCAATCTCTTCAACATGAGTATTATTGTTATACCTAACATTTTTTATTTTAATTATTACTTTCCAAAATCAAATTTAAGAAATAACATATATGGATTTATGTATTTTTTCATTAATATATTTTTATTTTGATAGAATAACTATTAACCATAATTCTCCTTTTACATTATGAAAAACAAAACCATCATTCAAGTATTTCTATGAACTATCAACACGACAAGGTAAGTTAATTAATATTTCATCACTTCATATATTCACTTGTTAAAATTATTAATTTAAAAATAAATATGAAATATATAATAATATAATGATTATAAAATGTAAAATTATTACTCACCATTATTCCATACCATTCATTGGGAAATGAAAACTTTAATCTTGCATTTTGTGGACTACCGCGACATTTCTGGTTTTTCATGAAGTTATATTATTATATATTAAACTCTCATAAAATAATATTATCCAAATAAAAAATATCTAAATAATACCATTATTGTTTTATTAATGATATTATTCAAAAATAATCATCTTTCATAATTATACTCATCCATTAATTATGTTATGTTCTTATTTTGGTCAGTCTAACCAACTACAAAAATAATGTAATTATATAATATAATGGTTAACCATGATAACATAATAACTAATAATATATGAGTTACATAATTAATTAATTATTTTATCTTATATTGATATGGGAAAATTAATATTAAACAAATTAATTATGATAGCTATGTATATTCATTAAAAATCACTGAATCTTGCTCATCATAGATATTATCATTAAGGATAATAATTGAATATCCCATCATATGATGTTAAAAAAATTATAAAAAATATGTTATGGTATATTTTATGATCTAGGAAAGATGAAATTTTGTAGAATAAAGAAGAACAACACCAATATGACAAAACTAGTTAAATATTTTAATGGTTTCTAAAACCGTATATAGAAAATATATTATAACATTGTAATAAAAATGAAGAGTATAAATATAAATATTGTTTATTAATATTTATATATTTTGTTATTTTTATTTAATATTTTATCAATATATTTTTTTATATTTGATATTTAAGAACATTTATTAAAATCAAAAATTATGTTAAGGGTTTTATTTTCGAATATTTAAATATATGAGACATGTTTGATATTGTGTACCATAATATACATTATATGGTTTATTATATACCTAATATACTCTATGAATAATTAATTTCCTTTATATTTTGAAATTTTTACATCTATTTCATATTATCCATACTAAGTTCTCATGATTCATTTGATAAAGTTATCTTAAGTGGTTATTTATCGCAAATTTAATTCCTTTGGATATATTTCTTATTGTGAACCATGAAATCATTGATATAGTGTAAATATAAGTTATTAAATTAATTTTAACATATTCATGTCCCAAATTTTTTTTAAAATCCATATCATGTTTATTAAATATTTTCATATTAAGAGGATACAAATGTTATAATAATTTTTATCAACTCAACTCCAATTTTAAGATTAGAATGCCTATTACAGATATATTTATACAATTTTTAGTTTCATAAATCCAAATTTTATATTTAATGATACATTCCTTTCATCTCTATTAAAAATTAAATTGTAATTATAATATTTTACCTTGATGAAATTATTCTCAAAATAAGTGTATTTTTTGGGTAATAATTCATATCCTATTTAATGATGTTCTCCCAGCCGTGTCCCCATTTTCTGTTCTCGATAATGTTATAGATTATATTTGGAAAAAATTAATTTTTTTTATCATGTGACCTTATAATTTTCCATTATAACATTCCAAGAGATTATTTATTACTCATTTTTGTGTTGGTTTTCATCAATGATATATCAAAATATTAAAATGGGATTCAATCCCTTAAAAATAAAACAATTTACATTATTATCCAAACGTTTTCTTATAAAATATTTCTTATTTAAAGGATATATTATTGGTGTATAAATTTTAATAGTAAGGATTATCCAATGAGTTATATTCTTCTTTTAAAAACCATTATTTCTTTTCATGGATCCATTATTAATTATTCCATTCCAAAAGTATTATTTTTATAATTGTTTTAATTTCACATTTTTAATAATTTCTTCCATTTCCATGGATACATTAATGAAGATTAATTTTTATTTATTTTTATAAAATCAATTCTAATAGTTAAATCCATTATTACTTTTTCACAACTCCATTCATGACTATTATTCCTAAAAGTAAATGCTTTCAAAAAGTACTATGTTCACCAATTGAAAACATGGTCATCAAGGAGGCACAATTATTTAATATTAACTTCCAAATATATATTTAAAAAATAATATTTTTTAATTTTATAACCGTGGATTTTTAAAAATGATTTATTATAGTTACCCATAACATCTTCAATTACACCAACGTAAAATTTGTTTTCTAAAAATTTGTTTTAGGATACTATAATCATTTCACTCTTTATCTCATTAAGAAATATTTTAATGGAATTTATTTGTCATCTATCTCTATATAAAATTTTGTTTAAAATTATTTTTCAGTTTGATTTAATGTTTGGTATCAGTGGTGTATATTCACGACAAGAATTTTAGTTATATAATTAGAAATGTTTTGAATGGCATTATTCATTTCTTTTATTATTTATAATGGGTTTATATATTTGTTTCAATTATGTTATAGATATATATATTATTTATTTTTTTTATTCCACATTGTCTCTTTAATGTTTTATTTAATATTTTATATCTCATTATATAAGAATGTCATGGGGGGGCATGATCGTGTATAGTTTTGTTCACAATATTTTTTTGGTGCATGAAAACATATACATTTCTTGTAATGAACCAACCAATGTCATCCCATCCCATAACAAGGGATGACCAATTCTAGGGATCAATATTTGGTCTCGGTCACCATGGGTAGGTGACAACCACTGGGTATAACCAAAAACCAAGTGGTATATACTTCATAACTGGTAAACCTCCATGTTCTGTCCATATGAATTATTTTCATACTGGAAACATTATAGTAAATAGTTTTAGATACAATGATATAACAAAAATGATATAGATAATACAAAAAAAATACATAATAAAGGATATACAGGAATGGTGTCTCAATTATATCAAAAAAATCAAAATATTAGTCTAAATTCAATCAAGAATAAATAAACATCATAATGTGTAAAAAATACCAAAAATCACTCCACATGATCCAATCCCTATTGGATCATTTCTCCTCTATAAAACCAATATATTATTTTGATCAAAAAGATACACACCCATTAATCGTTCCCTTTCGATTATATTTGTCTTGATAAAATATATCTAAAAAAGAGGATAAGGAATTTTTTCAAAATAAATATCAGTAAAAAAAATTAAGGAATATATTTTATGGATTTACCCATAAAAACCTATTAAATATTTTGAAAAAAATAAAAAATAAATCACCTGTAAAAAATTCATGTAACCATAAAAAACCCTTTGGTTTTACTATTCATAACTAAACATGGATTTACACAAAATTTTCAAACCTATATAAAATAAATAAACAAGGAATCATGGCACACCATGATCCAAATTAACAATAAGAAATAATAAGGGTGATCATAATCATTAAAATCATGTAATAATATAAATAAAAAATGAACACTTGAAATAATACAACTTATCACCAAAAAATTTAACAAATCAAATCCATAGAATATTTAAACCATTCTAGTATATGTAATGGGAACCATGATCGCTAACCATTAGTTATATCATGAGTTATTAAAAATGTATACTGCATTAGGTAACCTATGGACACTCTTATAGGCTTCCCCATGACCAACACAGAATATCTTTCAGTATTCCTTAACATAGGATATAAAGGTCTCTACAAAAAAATTTAAGGCTTGAATGGTCTTCCCAATAAAGTATCACAAGATCACTAATGGAATGTAATATTCTAGGTTTCGTGGTCTTCCAACCAATGTGTTACTTAGTCCCCTGAAAAACCCTTATGATCACACATTAGTAAACCATTGTTCTATTCCATTCCCAAACATCCATAATAAAGTTCAAATATAAGTAAATATATATCAAAAGTGATTTTCTAAAAAATAAATTATATCTATACATATTTTACCAGGGAAAAACATATTTAAAACAATTTTAAAAATCAATTTAAAATCACAAAACATCTTTCAACTATATTATTAATCAAATAGTGGAAATACAAGCCACTCCCATTTGAAAAACCCAACCACTAACTAAATAAATTTATACTCCAATTAAGGAAATAAATAAATCAAGAAATACACAACAATAATTAATATTTTAATTTTAAATTCTATTAAAAAATAAAATATAATTAGAAATTTAATTTTATTCTATAGAAGACACCCTAAAATGTTGACACCTACCTCAGATTTGGTTTACAAATTTTTCCCTAGATGATAACCACCCATAAAGAGTAAAATTTATTATTAAACTCATAAAACAAAAGAAGAAAAATAAATACCCCATTACAAACCCTAGATTCAATCAATATCCTTCTAGAATTTCACATATCAATAAAAATTTAAGAATTAGGATTGAGTGTGGAAAAAATATATACCCTCGTGAAGAAATTGGATTTCCCTAAGCTAAAGGAAAAATATTTTCATGAGATAATCACGACCATGGAGGTGGAATTTCCCAAAAAACCAATATATTGGGGAAACAAATATTTGGGATGAAAAATAATCCCCCTAATACCCAAAAAACATACATAGGAAAATATTAAAAATCCAGTTATTTATATGGTCATATTTTAATTTGATCATAACATCATGGTTTACAACAATAATTAACCATTTATATTTTGTATGAATATAATTATGCTTCATGGTATATTTTTATTATGTCACACTCGTGTATCATAGAATGTTCTTGTTCATTTCAGATTATATATCCTTCTATAATTATTTATCTAAAACAATTATTATAACTTCTGATGTTAATAAGATACTTATCCCTATAACATCTTTTACCTCGTGATTATAAACCAATTCTTTATTATATATTAATGTGTTATTTTACCTTTTAAAGAATTTTATTAGACACCTTACATATGTTTTATTTTCTAATGTCATAAAATCCAAGAAAACAGTTGAGATGTCTATATATAGATATAGTGTTGTTTGAATGTGATGAAATGATTTAATGTTTCATATATTTATGTTATTATGTTGTTAATACTCAATGAAAATATAAATTATCTAACCCCAACCAATGGATTAGAACTATTGTGTCTTGTGACCATATGCATTCCAACACATCTAAAATACAATATGGATTAGTAGGAAAGCACTAAGTAGGATATGAGGAAGACCATAACCGCAATATCTTTTCTTTTCAAAAATAATAATATAATAAATTATAATAAACTATAAAAATAATATTAATCAAATGGAATATCATTAAATCACATAAATATCATATGAAAATGTAAACATTTCCCCAAGTTTAGTAATATTAAAAATGTATAAATACAAGTGGAAAAAATAAAAATATATTGAGGTGTCCTCTAGATTCTATCCTAATCTACTAGTATCATCATGCCCATATGTTGAGTTATTTTCCATCATCCCTATTCCATTAAATGGATCATTATTCTTTAAGCATTAACACAAATTGGTATTGTTTTATGCGGTGTGATTAATAAACCATAGTGAGACCCCAAAAATCCAACCTCAAATAATTTATCCTTTAGAACATGCCTATATCTTGTTAATGATTAATTAGGAAAAATATAAAAAACAAACAATAGTTACTTAGAGGTTATTCATTAACGATGAATCTAATGTACCTAAATCATACCGACATAATGACTATGTCATAAATATAATAAAACATACTATAATTGATAGATAACAAGACATAATAATATAAAACATGTTACCTAGTATCCTCTAGTTATCGAGTGTTATTTATTAAATAAGTCCCACTAGTGAACAAGTACTCTAAATCTGTGTGGAATTATGTTTTATCAAATTAGTTGGTATTTATAGGAAATAAATTTTTTGAAGATTGCATTGTATACATTTGGCATTGAGATATAGAATATTACATAGTATCAAAAGGCATTGAGTTCTTTCAGGGACCCATGTATATCAGGCCCTCTTTGTTATGGTTCCACTATCGTCATTGTCACCCATTGTGTACACTCCCAATAAAAGGGATAACCATACCATAATGGTACATTTTAGGTTCATAGCAAAGAAAATTATTCATTGTAATGTTAACTGAAATTATTATAAGGAATGAAAATGAAATAATATCATAATATCATTATGAATATATTACCATCATATATCAACTTGTGATCATCATCCTAAATTATAACAATCTAGTTGAACAAATTTCTAATTTAAAAGAATCATATTTGGGTATAAAAACAATACACAAACACAAATAGGAAATCAACATCAATAAATAATAGAAAAATTGAAATCACATGAATCATATCACTTAAACAAGTGTATATGAGAGTAAAAAATGATACCAAACCTCAAACCTAATGGATTTCAATTTTGTAGTTATGTTTTATCTAGGGAGTCGTCTCCTAAACCACGTTATCACACCAACTAAATCAATATCTCTTATTAATAACTCATAGAAATTTTTCTGAAATAACATGGTTTCTTTAGTTAGTTTATGATGATGATATATTCTAGGGTATAACATCATTTCCACTTCATCATCTACCAAAAATTGTAGAATCTTATTCCATTTGAAGGGATAATAAACAATTGATCATAGGATTAAAAAAAAGAATCTTTCAGAGTGTACACCCATCTTATTAAAAAAATTCATCAAACATAAAGAATTTTATTGATTATTTAGACTTATACAAACCATTGGGGACACTTTTGATACATTAATGCTGATATTACACTGATAGAAAACAATAAAAAACATCATTCAAATGATATCATCATTAATAGATTGTCAATTCAAGAAATAATGTGAAAATTAGAAAATTAAAAATACATCCCAAAGATAATTAAGGAATTCACATAAATCTAGATGCATAAAAAAGGGTATTTACCAAGGCCGTAGATAAATCAAAAGAAAAACTAAAAAAACCCCCAAAAGGAAAAATAAATGGAAAATTTACAAAAATACTCATGAATTGATTTAATTTACTTGGTTTATAAAAATGTATCAAGAAAAATATAACCCGATAAATCTAGTTCTTATGAAATTAAATGTGTAGTGAAGAACAATTTATGAAGTAATTTAAAACTCCAAATTAAATCCTTGTATTTATCTTCCATCCATTATGCAAATAATTGAGAATATATATTATTAAATTAATGATATTCAACATTTCATAACCTTTAAATTAAATCTACCATTGCTTAAAGATGAGGAGGTTCATGAATGTTTGAAGGACGAAATGTCATGGCCTATGGAGTGGTTATATATGACATGCCATTTGGGCCCCACAACACTCTCTCCAAAATGTAATTTTAGAATAAAATAGCATTCACCATAACCTATGGTTGTTTTTATGATCTCATTTATACAAAAAATTTAATGAAACTATAGAATATCACTGAAATCCATTACATTCATCCTAAATATGATTAAAAAAGATGGACTAAAATGACTTACCTAATGTTTTGATATTTCCTATTTTTTTCCAGTAAGGCAAAAATATATATGAATTTATGAATCCAAAAGAATCATCAAATCATTAACGGATTTACCAAGTCGTGGAATTACATAAACCAAGCTAGATTAATGAAAATATGGATTTTGATTATATATAAAAATTAGGGTTTATGATATACCACGCTAATGAATTCATATACATGGAAGGAATACCTAGGGGTCCTATTTGACCATCTCATGTCATTTAGATGGAACATTAGCCTCTCACTACCAAGTCCCCACATGGAATCATCTATTATTCCAAATGATTAAATAATTTTTCATAATATTTCCTAATAGAAAATTTATTTCCAAGTATAAAATATATATTGGGTTATCTTTTGTTGTTGATCCAATAATTAGATCAACATTCACATTGATGATGAATTTCATAGGGTGGGTTGTTTGAGTATAGTTTTGTAGGGTATCATGGTCGTGTATTGTGCATTTTGCCAATGAACCATTGGTTCTTATACAGGGAATTGTTCCACTAGGCCTATGGTGCCTGTGAAGGTTCCCTATAGAACCAATGTAAAATAATATTGTCCAAAAAATAGATAATGTATCAAGGAAATCATATAATTTAGGTATACCTGATTGGTTATGCTATATACCTCTTAAGCTGAAACATGTGAAAGTCCTCATTCTTACCTTAGTGATGTGAAGGAATATCTGCCTAATACAAAAATATCTTTATATTCACATTAGTGATATTTTATTCCCTCCTAGTACATTCACTCTCAACTATACAATTCATATTGGGTTCTCCACTAATGAAGTATCAGGATCCATGTCAACATTCCAATAGTTGATTGAATTCCTAGGATTTTGTGTATACCTCTGAATATAATAGAGATGAAACACATTTTTCATACAATAGTAATGTGGAGGAATATAAAGATGGTAAAAAACATTACCCACAACCTCATTTATCTCTACTACTCCAATATAATTTAGGGACATCATTCATTACATCTATAAATGTATATAGCCTAACCGAGGAGTAACTCATATCAAATCATTATATCTTCTGTCAAACTCCCTAGGTATCCTCAGGTAATTTACAAAATATAATTTCCTTATCTAATTTTTTTTAACCTTTTATATATTATTTTTATTCTTTCAGATGTCTCCAGAACCAAACAATTACCCATAACTTCTTCCTCCTCAACCACATGCCAATAAATTGATAACCCAAATAGAATCCCATAATGATCAACAAAATGTTCCCATGAAATATAATCCTTGTAAATATTATGTTATATTAAATAATTCATATAAATATTATCATCCAACGATCCACCTAATTATATAATGAATGAAATCAGTATATACTATGGAATACATATCATCAAATTTGATTTTCCATCTATTAAGGGAGAGTATTTGGTGGTCAACCTCAACTAATTTCATATGTCATTATCCATGATATTAGAATCCATGCTATAAAATTCCCATATATATTGGATACAATAAGGAATTTATCTCCCAGTATTTCTATGTTGTAATAGAAAAATATCTTTTTCTATTTCATCTAAAAAGATATACTCGTAGATCAATAAGTTGTTAGAAAAATTTATTATTTGATAGAAAATCACACATAAATCACCAAAATTTATCATCATCTTATTTAACCCTATAAAAATTTTATCATGAAATTTCAAAAATAAATACGTGAATAATAAATTACTCAAATAAACCATCTAGATTCCAGTCCCTATTAATTATCCAAAAACACGTGGGGAATCACGAGATGAAACCTGTAGTGTGACTCTTCGTATCTGGCCACCTGAAGTTGATCATGAAGATAGAAAACATATTTTTCACACTATGATGAATGTCCAAATTCAGGTTTGAAAGTATCTAATAATATCTTACATGATGGAATGATGTACTAAAACACTCCTATATATAATTATAACATCCCTATTGTCCATCTACCTTTATGAAATAAGGTTACCACATGGTAGACATTAACACCACAAAATTCACTCCAAGCCAGAATTATGACCATCCTTCATCTAGTCTACAAGAAAATATTATATCAGAAAATGGAAAAATTAAACTACCCATTTCATAAGAGGAATCCTTCCTCCACATTGGTAATATGACCATTAAGATCTATTTCTCCCCAGAAGTATTCTTTAATGTTTCTTCATTTATATGCACCTTAAAAATAGTTTCTATAATTACATTACCTTTACATAGTTTATAATATATATATATATTTCAATCATTATTAGATATCTACCCAGTGAATTTGTCTCAAATTCAAGTCCCACAGTGCTGAGATTCTGCGACGACTCTTGTGGATCATTTAGAAAAAATCCCAAGATGATGATGTATTTTCACCAAAACTTCAGAGCATGGATCAAAACTTCTAGATCTATATTAGATGAAAAAAATATCCACTCATATGGTCTCAATTGACATCATTGATAAGAGATTAACCACACACTTAGGCAATAATTTCACTCCCATGATAACTCATATGTATAGATGTAAATGTAATATCCAACCCCAGGATCAAGAAAGTTAAATATTAAATATATTTCTAAAATACACATTATATCATGAAATAATTATTGACCATATTTTGACCATTAAAAATTCAATACATTCTTCATTATCATTATCATGGTTTTTGAGAGATGCATGAAGTCTATAATTAAATTTCAGTAGCATACATATAAACAATGAAATATTATAATCTTGAAGATGTTCTAAGGAGGTTTTTAGGGAATATATTCCTCCACAAATATTAGGTAGAAAAATATAAATATATTAGAAACCACAAGGAATTTTATTTTCATCTCATAAATGAAAATTTTAAACAGAAACATCATTGCATGTTTCCTATGTTCTTGATGAATACATATGACTATACTAATACTTATAGAATGCATAAAAGGGATCGGAATTTTGATGAAGATTTCCTCTATGAACACCACTAAGAATAATATAATTCATGGGTGAATGTTCATTTTCGTGGGATCCATGAACATTTTTGGCACATTTTTATATAGAAATATCATCACTAAGAATTTGAATATCCCATGAAAACAATGTCAAATCATTAGCAATATATCCACCCCGTTACTAATTACATGATATAGCCCAACTAAATATTAATATTAGAGAACTATCAAGCCTCCCATCACTAATAAAAAATATTTTCTATCATAGGTTATGGATATCTATTATTTATAATAAGTTGGTTCATTTCCCAATAAAATGTATATTTTCAAAGAACCACATATTCATTATAAGAAAAAATAATTGTCCATCCCATACTAAAATTCTCATCCTTATAAATCAATCCTTATATATTTCCTTGATATGATAATTTATCTTATTCAAATATGTTGGGGTTATCTGATAAAGGGGTATTGAAATGGTCTACGTAAAAATCACAAGCATAATCTCATCATAAACTACCCTAGTATGAATATTTCTTATGATTTAATCCATATATATAAATATATATATATATATATATATATCCTAATTGATATATAAAATATGGGTAAAATATGTGGTGGTACCATTGATTCTACAGAAAGAGCCAATCTCAAAACTTGTGTTATGATCATCCTAATATGACTCACGTCTTTGCTAACTCTAGCTACTCTAAAATCAATTTTATATATCATTATATAGTACTATACATTTTTCATTGTAAAAGATGACCATATAAGATATGAGTTTTCATGTTATTATAAACAATAAAACTAATCAATGGTAAAATTCATATAAACGTATTTCTTCACAAGAATCATAAAATCACATAGAATTCAATACACAACAATGACCACAATATCATCGTTTAATTATTGATTACGATCCAATTGCATGATCAAATATAAATAGAGATAGATTTGTTCATTAAAAAACGAAACTATTAATCGACGTATAAGAATAACACGTATATAAGTAAATTATTGGGAAACACTTATAGAATAAAATCCATTAGATAATCCTTTAGATCTAATATAATCTATAATTCATCAAAGATCGCCACATCAATTTAAACCATTATTCATAATTAAGAGGGCCTCAAATTCTATGGATTGTTATAGAATTATAGAGTTTAATTTTTGTTCTATTCAACCATATTTATGAACTTATTTTCCCAAGATATGCACATAGAGAAATACATCTAGATGCAGTTTAATTTCTACCTTAACCCGAGTAACGTGTTGGAGAATGGTGAGCTACATACACATATATGATTGGTTATAGAGTAAGAATTTCCTGCCTTTCAAGAGTATTTCATTCCTACTTCATAAATGGTCAAAAAAACTTCTACCTATATTTGGTATATACTAAATGTCAAGGAAACATTAATAAGATAAATATCTATTATAAATAAGTTAATTAGTCTATATAGACAAAAAAGGTTCTCTGATGAGTCTACTGACGACTCAAGTAATATCCATCATAAAACTAACCAAAGTCACAATCCTTGGAAACTATTCACAGTCATATATATATATATATATATATAATCAAAATAGTATGCTTGTAAAGCACAAAGATGTTTTGAAATATTTTGGTTAAATTAATGTATTCTTTCTTAAATTTTTTTCATGTCACAAAAAAACAATATAGATTGTTTTATATGGAAGAACCAAATTATTATAGATTTATACAAAAAAAGAGTAAAGGATATACTACAAAAAACACATATATTGATTGGAAGTACATGTAACCCAATGTTTGGTTTGTGTTAAATAAAATTTCGAGTTCTTTTGATAGCGTACATTACACTTAAGACAATATTTTACTGAACAACATAATATTATTACAAAATTATTATTTAATATATAAATATATAACAAAATAATTATTTATTAGTTATTAATAATATTAAAAAACAATATTAAATTACATGGTTAGGAAGAAAAATCCATTACTTACTAACTAATTATAAATGAATATATATAAAATTTTGTTATAAATGTGATATTTTTATTTGTTTATGCTCTCTAATCAATTTGTATTGATAAATTAATGTAAAAACAAATATTGGATGATATTAATGAAATATATATGCTATGTATTCAATAAAATATTTTTCATATTCATACAATATATTTATTGGAATTAGTTATATACATCCTCAAATTTATACATAAAACCCTATATTCATTTACATTGAAATTTTACAGCCTTTTAATAGAGAAAACAAATTTTAAAAATTTATATTTTTTATGTGGAAATATAATATTTTTTATTTTATATCGCAATATAAAAAAATAATTTGGTTAAATTAATGTTATTTTTTGATATGTTTAAATTTTTATGAATAATGAATATTAATGAATTTTAATTGAACACTTCTATATGATCAAAATAATTTCATGTAAAATTATATTTTTATTGGATTTAAAGTATAATTATCTACAATTATATCATATAATCAAACTTTAGTCCATCAAAATCAATTTCACATTGAATATGCATATACAATCATACAATTCTTTTGGACATTTTAACATTAAAAAAATGTTATCTTGTTCCATTAATGGGAATACATTTAAATTAATTTAAGAAAAATATTTATCTTTATTTATGAAGAATTTATTCCATATTTGGTATCAAATTGTCCAAATTTAGTTTGTCCTTATATTTATATGAAAATATGAATAATAAGTTCAATAATTTTTAATACCACAGTTAATGGTAAATTGGGTAATTAAGGGAAAGGAAAATATAATAAATATTATAAAAATACCATAGCACTTTTTTAAAGGATATTCGATTAATATAATTATATCCTTAAAAATAAGGATATAAATTGACTAATTTAATGGATTATTCTTCTTGAAAATGATGTAAATATTACTAATCTAAATGGGTGTGAAAATATATGACAATATTTCTTTTTATATATATAATAATTTTCATATGGTGAAAAATATAACATATGTTAAAATACATATATTATTATGAAAGATAAAAAATTTATCCATATCATTAAATTTTTATTAATTTGTAGTGCATAAAAACAATCATAAAAATTTACAAAATGATGATTCAGTAATTACTCAATTAACCTATCAAAAAATTAATTGATATTGGGAATATTATATAAAATGCAATTTTACATAAAAAATGGTATAAAAATTATTGGTGAATACGATATGATAGGTTGTGGTATGTGAAATGATCCAAATTATCGTGCTGTGTGTATTTTATTGAAGTTTATGTTTTGAATCGTGTCAATATTGGCACTTATTATATTTTATGAACTTATCGTTTCATTAAACTTTTTAAAAAATTATAGAAAAATTAATTAAAGAAAATGGGATAATATTTTTCCAAAAAGAATGAAAATTTTAAATTTATGTTCCAACTAATAATTAATATTTTAAAATAAGTCCTTTTAGTATTGAAAAATCTATTACCATAGTAAAAATTAAAATGGGTTATTTAAGGGTTAATAAAAATGTTAAGTATTAAAATAACGACAGGACAGGTCTAAAATTGATTTTATGATGAAATGTAAGTATTATATGGTCTTATATTCGAATAAATTACTTTTGTGAGTTAGTTTTATTTATATTGAATTTATTATAAATTAATTTTTTGGGGGATTACAAACATGTCCTTCAACATCATTATAAAAGGGAACATCCTCCCCCATCTTATTTCAACACATTGAGTCCTATAGATCTACAAAATTCAACTTAATTATCTTATACACATCACAATCAACATTATTGAGGTTTTGGACGTACCAAATGACTATATCTACAATCATTTATTAGAGATCTAATGGAGTTTTTTTGAAGAAAAGGTAATCACTCTAACTGATTATTATCTTTTTCTACTCACCTATAACACCTATAAATATAAGATACATATCATGAAATATCAACATAATAATACTAAATATGAATAAATGTTATTATTTTTACTATTAAAGCATCATTATGAAATCCTTTTATCATTGAACAATAAGTGATTATATCCCTTGTGTGTATGTATGACTTCTAATATCCAAGCAGCGATACAATTCCTTTTCCATTAACGTCTTTTATGAGTAGGGATTGTGATATGTTTAATGTTTATATATGATATTTTTGACATAAAAATATTTCAAAAATTATAATATCATATCTTCTTTTCTATCATCTAATCATTCTTGAAATGATAACGCCACTTGTTCATACATATGGCGTACCATCTCCATGATGTGAGGGGATTCATATTTCATTTATATTTCACATTGATGGAAATAAAGATAGATTTTATAAATATATATGATACATAAAATGTAAAAATTATTATCTTATGATATTATATGATATTATTTTATTTCATTTAAAATTTAAAGAAAATTAAATCAATGTTCATGGTTACGTACACCCTACCATTTCCATGAACAAAAAATTTAACTTTATAACTCTATATTTTAAGAATCACCGTGAATTATTATAATATATATATATATATAAATTATATTCATATCATGATTATTATACTAATGATGATGATATAATGATTCATTTAATATGACAATGGATAAAAATCAAATCTTGCATGAAATTAAAAGTAGTTTTTACCAAAAGCATAACTTTATCTTAAAAATTGTAATAAGTGAGTAATATAAATTCAGTGGAAAATCATATATTGTAATATATATAGATATATTTATAAGTTTATATATTATATTTTTATAGAGATATATTTATTAGAAAACTGGTAAATTCTCCTTCTAGGCATCCAAAAAACCAATGATCAATCCCTGGTAGGGACATAATTCTCTGGGTACTATAGTAGAACTGTAATAGGGAACTATAGAAGTACTAAAGCATTGAAAAAATTATATCAATGATTAAACTATAGAATCAGAGGTAATGAAGTGGGAACTATATCAGCTGTGGTGCTGTTGCGGGTACTGTAGCACCAAGGGTTCTATAGCAGTACTATTCAACAGAGGCCCTTTAGGCTTAAATTTGGGATTTTCATAATGCCCCAAGGCCTTAGGGATATGTAATGGGTCTCCCTATACCCAATAAAAAGTTATATATTCTTTTCATTAATATTATAATGAGGCTACATAGCTATCATTTTTAAATGAACATTGTTAATATTAATGGTAGATGATTTTTTTGTCACTTTTATTTATGTGGGACTTCTCCTAATACAATTATGGTTTATTATATGTGGATTATATTTATCAAATTGATTTAATTTTGGAGTCTTATCCAGAATATTATGGTATTTTCATATCAATATAATTTTCTTTCATTCATTGGGAATATTATAATATTGATTACCACTGGATGAGTATTTATTACACAATCTCATCAATATTTTGGATTGTTTCATTATAAATATCCTTTGAGTAATATTTATATTCCACTTCCTAAATTTATAAAAATGATTTAAAAAATTTTTTTACTCTTGTTTTATGGTTTTTAAATAATTCTTACCCATTTTCAATTTTTATAACACGATTTGAAATGTATCTTTATATCATTTTCGAAATGAGGTACTTTGTGACCTTTAATGATAAAGTATGAAACAAGTGTTTTTATTTTATCTACCAAGAATGTAACTTTACACCATCTTTATATATTAATATTTTAATGCATTATTTATATTTATACAATGTTATTTGAAAAAGAAATTCCTTTTAAGATTTAATGATATTTTATAAAAATAAATATTTTTTCTAAGAAGATAGGATATTTTACTCAACAAATATTTCCATGTGATCGTATGAAATTACATTTCTTATAAGATATCATCAATTTATGTTACTAATGATTATATGGTGATTTTTTTCAATACTACAATTCTTATTCATTCTTATAATTGTCTATATTTATGATGGTATGATATTTATGAAACCCATTTCTTTTCAGGGGTTAAATTATGGTCAAATGATTTTATTAAAATAAATTTCCTTCCATGGGTTATGATTTGAATAATTAGTTGTGTTTTTTAGGGAAAACATAGGTATGGTATTCATGATGTGATGTATGGGACCTATTTCTCTCTCTAAATCATTTTGTAATTAATTATGGCTCATGAAATAATTATGGAACAAAGTCGACACCCTTGATCCACTATATGTATCGAGGAATCTGAATCTACTATATGATCTTAGGGAAATAATATCCCTTATAACGAAATTATTATTACTATTGTTGGTGGTTTTTATTTCCTTAATGGTTTAGTTCTGATGAAATGACATGTTATGTTTTTGAAATGGGCCTTGTCATATATGGAATTATATTGCATGTTTAGTTGTTTTCCATATATTCCTTGTAATTTTTTTATGTTATGATTTCATGGATTATTAAATTTATTCCCATGTGATTCATGTCTTATGAACTACTAATATTTATTCCATGACTCATGTACATGTTCACTGATACACATGGCATGACATTATATTTTCATGATCATGTTTTCATACCCTTATGCTCATGTTATTCTTAAATATGTCCCACATTTATAAATAATTTTATTTTGAGCTCACCCATTTTTATGATTCATTTCCATATGTTATATGGAATTGTTTTAATTAGAAGTACATAAAACAGAATAAACTAGAGGGGAAACATTTAATATCAACTACTAGGATATATATAAATGATCCTTGTTTCCAAAGTTAGTAGAATAATAATGTTTTGGGGAATGTGACCAAATAATGTATGAAATTTAACAACAAATTATGTAATATACAAGTATGAATTTTTTTTAATTAATAGGTTATATTAATTAATGTGTAGCATAGATATGTTAAAAAATATAGAAAAACTAATTTATCACACAATAGTGTATAAATATATTCTGATCATATTACACGCTTCAAGGCATTAAATTTAATATCTATATCCTTAAAGATAACATGTATATATATATATATGGATTTTTATCATCTATGCCTATTCCATAATCACGAACACATCATATATCCCATTAAACGATAACAAAAATATTTTCAGCGGGAATTCAGTGATCTGTGACACATGATCGTGCTTGGAATAAGAAACTCCCAAACCCATTTTTTTAAAAAATTTATATCATTTATACCATGTCATATGAAAATCAATAATTAATAATGAAAACTGTACTTTGATTTTAATTTGCATCACCTCATCGGGAACTACCTGGATTGAACTAGATTTCGGCATGACCTAATTCATAACTCCACATAATAAAGATGATACCAAATAATATCCAGGGTATATGATTGAGAAAGGAGAGCCTATACCCTCAATATGTTTTCATTATAAAAAAATAATTGAATTAAAAATAAAAATATAAATAATCATTATATTAAACATTGGGAAACAATGTAGTCGATATTATATAAATATAAAAAGGTAATTAGATCTCTTAGTGAGGTATGAAAATCCAATATATTGATGTCATTTTATAAAATAAATTAAATCTTTGGAGTCCTTTGGGGCCTACTATGATCTCATACCAACGCTATTGTCATATTCTAATCTCCTATGAAAATTCCACCATCCTTTACATTGACCCACATACATCAATTTTTCTTGTGCATCGGCATTCTCACATCGAGTGTGAGTAGAAAAACCCAAAAGAAAACCTCCAATGCGTCCTAAAAAAGTGTTTAGAAATAAAAAGAGATTTATATTAAATTAATAATTAGTAAAATAAGAATAAAACTCAATCAATAAAAAACTATGAGGCCTTGTGATAACCAAAACTACACCATACACCGTTCATGCTAGTTTCAACACCTTGAAAAAATGATACTCAAGGACATTTGAGAAGATCAAGAACCAGTCATAAGGTTTTTTAACATGTTACACAATATCTTCATGTAATTGAATCATGTGAAGGAAATAAGGTTTAATATGTGACATGTTATATGAATAAAAAAACATCATGTTTCTGAATGTTAGTCAACATTCATTGATCATTAAGATTCATCATGTTACTGGGTATCCAGAAGGAATAGTTATTTTCAGTGTTACTCATATTCCACAAGGCATCCATTCCTATCCAAGAAATAATGCTATAATTATCTATTGAATTTGAGTATAATATCATCATGAATTAAAATTTTTTATAATCACCATCTATTTGATAAATATAAAAAAATAGTGGACATATGAAATACAATAATGAAAAATCTACAACGGTAAGTTAAAACCTAACAAGGAAAATAATGATAATATAATCATATAATTAAATCCTAAAAAATATTGGATCATCAAATAGGATCATGTGTTGATCATCAATAATTATAAAAAACCACTCTACCAATTCTTTTTTAATCATGGATTATATATGGATATCAAAGAAAAATGAACACATCCTTATGAAATAACATGTAATAAATAAAACCAACATGTCCAACACAAGAATCATACTATGATAAAAATTTGAATATGGGCGCCCTAAATGTTATGGAAATTATAACCTAAATGATTTCAATTTATACTTTAAGGTCCATCATGGGTCTCATCATGTAAATCATATGCACACACAATCCACAACAATATCACATTTCATTAAACCCTAGAATAAACTTCCACATGACAAGGGATTTTAGTTAAGGAAATGAAAAAGAACAAGACAAGTGGAAAACATGACATACATGTCAACATATTCGAACAGTAGTAGAATCAAATCCAATTTAATGGGATATGAAATTGTTTATCTTGGGTAGTGATAAAGAAGATCAAAATAATTATAATGTCATATATTTCACTAAATTATAGTGATCATCAAAAATTTATTTCTTCATTTATAACACAATTGATCGTCAATAATGTTGTTGACAAACTAACTCAATGCATAATTCCCTAGATGTAACCAACTAATTTAGGTCAATCAATATTGTAATCAATCCGTGATTGAATCAATAATATAAATTATATTCATCCAATCATGAAAATTTTCCAATGTTATTCACTGAATTTACCCCAATTTGGAAGATTCCAAAATAGGGGATGTCCCAATGAGTTTGATCAAACAAGGAAATTAAAAAAGTACCCAAAAAGTAATTAACAAATTATAATATAAATACATAAAATATCAGATTAAATTAAATAGTTCATTTAAAAAAATGTAATGAAAATTTTTTTAGCCCGAACATAAAATTTGTTAAAGTGGGGTTATAATAGATTCATGAAAAAAATTTAAAAAAATTAAAATAATGATTTTTTATATTATTGATTATGTTAATATAAATTAATAAAGGGTATTAAATCACCCATTTCAATCATATTATAATGTAAAAGTGTATTTAAGAATGGTATATCTATTATACTTGTTTTTCTTGAAAACATAGAGGTCGAAACAGCTAGGACTATAGTGTTTTCATGATGATAATATTTTTTTAGATCCACACCATCCCCTCCTAAAAATTTCTGAATAAAACATAAATCAACAAAGACTAATGGTGGTTGTGGTGTTCTCCGGTCTATGGAAACACCATCCCACAATTACATGTTGTTTAAACCCAATTAATTTTACCCTCAATCTATTTTAATTATAGGTAATAAATTTGATTCCCTTAATTTGTGGTAATATATATTAACCCAGTAATGAAAAAAACACTACTTATGAATCCATAATATTCCATAAAATTTTGAATATTTTCCAATCTCTTACATGATTCCAAATAATAAGAAATAAATTATAAACAGGGTTTCACCTTAAAGGGGAAAATATTTTATGGATTTACACACTAAGACTGAAATTCATGGGATTTTATGATTATTTATTATATGTAATGATTATATTAGGTAAATGATATAATATTATGATAAAATTACCAATCATTGTATCTTGTATATTATTATTGATTTTTTTCTCCATATCTTGGCGTGTGGGTATGTGGGGACTCATAATTGGTGTCGTGCATACCTAGTTGGGGGTTTGAATCTTTATAATAAATTCCCAACATGGTAGATCACTTTTGGGTGTTCTGGGTTGTGTGGGGGCGTGGGGTGTAGGCGTGGATAATATTCCAAATACATTATCAACATTCCATAGAGAGGTATGAGTGCCTGTAGAATGAAACACAACCCATAGGGTTCACATGTAAAGGGAAATATTATTATGGGAAGGTTATATGGCCTTACATAGGACCTTTCAACATTCTCTAGAGACATTGACACAATATATATTTTTGGGGGTGATCTTGTAAGACCAAATCATTCATTAATGGAAATCCCTCTTGATCTAAATAAATTTATATTTATGTAAAATTTATGTATGAAATGTCATCATCATTGGTTTTATGTTTTTGGATTTTAAAATACTATAAAGAATTGTGACAGTTGCAGATATTGCTATTGAATAGTTATCACTTGATAAGTATAAATATAAGGCTTTAACAAATCCAATTTACTAAAACAATGGAAGTGATGTCATCATCCCGTAGATGTGCCCCATATAAATCCCATTTGTCCAAATGGAGGTGGAATCATTGGAATTTTCTCTTTACCATGCCCAAGGTGAGCTTCAATATGGTATTCTCGAGTGGGACTGAGTACAAGAGAAGTTGATGTTGATAGAGATTTCCACCCTAGCAATGCTTTCTGAGCCACCCCAAGAGTCTGTCACAATTTCAGACCTTACACATCGGTCATATGCGGTTGTTATAAGGGGTTATTTAACAAGTCCACAGAAATATGGTTATGTGAATTATTTTTTCTATATAATAATGAATATGCTTTCATTTTTTTATTGTTACCTTGTACATAGTTTTTAAAGCACAAAAGTTATTTTTAGTCAAAGATAAAAAAAGAAATATATTTTGATGAATTAATGTATTTTTAAAATTAAATAATATTTTAATAAATTATTATTATTATTATTATTAAATTATTTTTTATAAAATATAAATGATCGAATAATTTTATGAATGAAAATGTCATTTTTATTAAGGATTGAAAGACATTTTTGTCGAAACCCATGAATTTTCGATAAATGACAGTTTTTATTTTAAAATTGAAAATTAACATATTTAGAAAATTATTTACATAAAATGAATATTATTTCTAGAATTAGAACATCAAAATTATTCAACTGTGAATTTTTCATAATTTTTTGAGGTAGTCAAATTTTTGGGTAAAAATTAAACACCGTTTAAATATATAATGTGTTTCATGACAAAAAAATGACACAATAATGATGTAATAAAATACAAAAAACATCATGTTCAGAAAATATATGTTTTACCATTAAAATAAATTTATTTTGGGTTTGTTTGAATTATTTTAAAATTCATTAGTGGACCCTTCAAGACTTATTTAACATTGTGTCTTTTTAAATTGTTTTCCATTGAGGTGTGACTACCATTCACATAAGAAAACACATTATATTAAAAATATAAGACTTTGGACTTATATAATATTTTTTTCCACTCCCCTTTGAAAAAACCATGAGGAAAACCCATGGGATGGTTTGTGGGTTTGATTAGTTTAATATGCGGTTTCCCAAATCTAAATATTAAACAATTCCCTCTCAAATTCTATATAAACCCACCCAAGCTCTCACATTATCCTCACTCAAAGCCTTTAGAGTCTGTCCAAACTATTCCCTCCTCTCTCTAGAATCCTCCCAAGATGACCCAAACTCCCATGAATTCTCTCTCAATCCTCTCTCAAGCCTTTGGTAGCACACTTCCAAGTAAGGGTTTTTCATCTTTTCTCATTTTTTCTAATATTATTTAAATTTTTATTCCCTTTTGATTTTAATTATAAATGTTGGGGTATGGTTTTACAAACCCCCCACCCATACTTCCCTCTTTATGTTTTAATTACAGGAGACCCTTTTCTCCCAGCTTAAATTCATCTCATATACACTGGTTAATATGCCAAAATTATGAAAGTAATTTCTCTCTCTTCATTTACATTAATGAAATTACATTGTATCTGGAATTTATATTCCATTACATTTGTTGGGGAATTTATATATATGACCCCATTACATTCCATGTCATTTAAATTAGATGAGTCACACCATTATCTCTCATCAACCATTTTTATGAGTTCTTATGTCATGCCATTATGCTGCTGAAACTGGACCATGCTTTTCCAAGCCAAAGTCATTGTGTAGTGAATACCATGCCCATTTCTCTATCAAGTGTATTAACCTTTATTAAAATTTACTTATTTTTTAAATATTTTCATGTATGTATTATTCATTAGATTATCTTTTAATAAAATATAATGTTGAATGATTCAATGTTTTATGATCTATGCGGCACACTTATGCATGAAATGAAATGTTTCGGAAGGGTGAACCCTTATAGCACTCCAATGCATTGGTTACTGTATAGTATCATGATAAGGCATTAGAAATTGTTTTTTATTCTTTATATTTCAAGTGAAACATCATTTTACTCGTGATTCATTTTCAATAGTGGTTTACTCATGCTCCATGTGCATGAGCATTGGCTCATACTAATTCCATGTTATGTGTTTTTGTCACATTTCAATGTTAGGATTACCATGATTTATCATTCCTTTATGTTAATGTTTCACTTAGGCTCCACTGATATTCATATTGACTATCATGTATTGTATTCCTCATGTAATTCCATGATTATTCCCTTACTGGGCTTTATATCTCACACTTTTCTAGTGCATGTCCTCAGGTTATCCCATGAAATTCTATATTCGAGGGAATATAGTGGTAATTTAAATGAGGTTTTCAATAAAGATATTGTGTGTTTTGTGTTTTAAATTTTTTTTATGATCCTAAGCCCCAAATACACTAGACCTCTCAATCATCCATGTTCTATCAAGTGAAAAGTTTATGTAATAAATCATGTTTAATTGTGTAACAAAATATAAGGTTGTTATAGTTTGTATCAAAGGATATGATTAATTATTTTTTGGATTATGAGTAGAAAAACCTAGTAAATCCTTAGAAACAATATTAAGTATAATAAAAACATACATATGTTTTATTGAGTATTAATTTAGTGGTTTATCAAGAAAAATCATCCCTATCTGGATACGAGCAGGTAGAGGCGGCTCTTGCATAGATGTATCCTATGAGTAAAACTGAAAGCCCCACTTTGAGAAAGACTCGAATGGGAAACAGTTCACAACAATAGCCCTTTTTGCAATCTTGGTTACGAAACTCATGGGAGGAATTCGTTGTAAATTTCACAAACATAGTATGAACAATTATTAATGGACAATAAAAATTATCTACGAATATATATATTAGGAAGTAGATCATGTATAACATAGACTGAAGCCAATAGACTCATATATTAAGAAAATAAAATTTATTTATAAGTGATTAGTTTTGTCCTTTTATTATCCTTTATGTGTTACCCCTAATATTCCTTTTTTCCAGCAAATGGCTGGTAATAGAAGGACTTGGTGTCTAACAATCGATGTGAAGATCAATTTGGTTACTTTAATAATGAGATGACCAGTCTTCTGGGAGAGGGAATTGAGAACTTTGCCACGATTATCTCTCATCTAACTCAAGCATTGAATAGAAAATTGGTTCAAGTGGAATGTTCAACCCCCCTCCCCCAGAAAAAAAAATGTGGGCAACGATAGCTTCATGAGAAACGTCACCATAGTTTTAATGGATAATCTGATCCCCCAATCGTTGAACATTGGATTAACTCCATTTAAAAAATATTATTAATGATTAAATTTTATAAACAAGATAAGGTTCTATTGTATTATTATCATATGGAGGGTGAAGTTGACCAATTATGGACGTTGATCCAAAATAAAAAACCCGAGCGGAAGATCGAGGTGTTGGAATAGAAGGATTTCTGGAATATGTTTTTCGATAAATATTTTTCGTTCACCCTCCGGCTTAAGATGGAATGTGACTTTCTTACCCTGAAGAAAAAAAAGACAACGAATCTATTGGAGATTATGAGGCAAACATCACATGTCTTGAAAGATAACACATCATATTACACAATGGCTTTTTCTATTCACATATCATTTATTGTCACATCATTAAGAACATTTGAAAAAATTCCAAGGAAAACATGATGATCCTTTATAGTAGTCTTCCTCCTAGGGAATTGAGTTGAATAATGTCATTTTATTCCAAACTTATACTCTTAACCATCATGGATTATTTATGACTGAAAATATTCTCATCAATATTTCAAATCAATATCTTCATTTTATCCTACATTCTCATGGTTTGTTTCATTCTTTACCATAACCAAAACATCTTATTTTCACCTAATACATTAACTTAGTAGATAAATTATCGATTAATAACCAATCGTAATCTAAAACTTATTTATTCAAGGGTATCCACTACCCAAACTATCTGTAAAATCTATATTCTTCTTCAGTTGTGAGATTGATAGTTGGTTAACGTACGTGTTTTTAATCATCTTGCATTAAGACTGATTTATAATATTCACAAATTATTTTACTCTATTGATAATTTCACTTGACTTCAAATAATAAAATCATCCATAACATTATACATTAATCCAATCCCTTCTAGTTCCCTTCATTGACAAAAAACCGGATGTGTTGTTTGAGAATTAATTTTTTTCTAGAAAAACACCATGTCATGAAATGAATTATATAAAGGATTTTTAAATCATAAAATCTTTCTTAATATATGATACCCTACGATCATCCAAGGTTATTCATAGGAATATTATATTTAAATAATTCATGATGGTTCATGATTGTTTTTGTGAATTTCCAAATCCTATACCCGGAGAGTATTTAACCATGTGTGCAAGAAGGACTGTTGTCACATACAAGATTAACCAGTGTAAGGGAAAAATTGTTTTTTTGATTTGTTACCCAAATATACATCAATTTTATATCCACATACAAATATATTATATATAAAACTATTTATTTACAGGAACCCATTAACTCCATCATTTACCAAAATTTCCATACATTTTCTTAAATATTAACCCTTCTTTGTAGATATCCATAGTGACATCCCAAGACATATCCTTAGTAATATACCAATGAATATCACATATTATTTTTTAAACTAGTATCTAAATGTTGGATAATAATTTCATTTGATATAATATATAGAGACCCAATCATCTTATACATGGATATTACATCATTTTAGTTTAATATTTAGTATAACAAAAATATACATGTCTCAGACCGTAAGAGTTTATAGTATTTTAAATCATTTTAAAAATTTATACCCTATTGGTAGATATTCAACATCTCCCATAAAGATATATAACTTTAGTACTTATACAAAAAATTGTTCTTTATAAACTGGTGAAACAAAACATAATAAAGGGGTGAACTCAATATATTAGTAAGGTTATACAATGGAGATATGTAATCATAATCATGAGAATAAGCATATGTTTAAATGATAATGAAAATATCTGATCGAACCTTGTAAATCAATGATCATATACATGAATCATAGATAATATATTGACCGTTTATAAGGCATGAATCTTAATGAAATGATTCAAATAATCCATCAAATCATAACATAGGATCAAAACATGGAATTATGTCAAACAAGTAATTATATAAAATGATTTTCATAGTATCCAATGAATCTCTTCCAATACCATCATTTTAGTATGGGTTCACTCCACATACCTTCATGGTATTCATGTTTCACTCCCATGGCCATCTTAGTTGAATGATTTCAATACTTGTACCATCTTGGTTGTGCTGGTTCACTCTAATGGCCATACTAGTAGTCAAGGATCATTCTCAATACCATATTTATCAAACTAATGATATATAAATCATCACCCAATGCATTTTATAGAGATATATGTGTCACCCATATCAAAATTAATTCATACACAGTGGTTCCATAATATAACAAATCATCATATCATCACCCATGAAATTAAATTTGTATAATAAACATGTCATCAAATCTTAACCTATAGAAAAAGATAGGTTTTACAATAAATTCATCAAAAGAAAAACATTTTAAAGGGAAACAAATTTCATAAAAATATAAAACATTATTAATAAATGGGATTCAGAAATACAATGAAATTGAGTATAAAACCATCATAGAAATAGTATGAATAGAACCATAAGATAATTTCCATGAAAAAATGAGTAACATCAATGCATGTCATCTTAGATGGAAAATAATTTTGAATATCATTCCCAATTATTTCTCTTGAAAATTTCCTTTATTCATTGAAAAAATATTTTTTATAGATACAAAAATTTGGAAATAATTTTTTTATAAAATTAATTTAAAACATAAAAAAAATACATGAAATCATTTTGATAACATTTTTCCTTGATATGTAATAAAACAATATTCAAGAATAATTTAAAAAAATTTCTTTGAAAACTCATTTATAACTTATAAATAAATCTTGATTTTTTTAAAACAATTTCTGTGATAATACTTTTTTATCTTATAAATAAGGATAGAAACATTTCGAAATCAATTTTCCTTGTTAATTATAAAATATAATTGAAAGTTTTTTACTATAATATTCTATGAAAACTTATAAAAAAAGATTGAACAATTTTTTGAAAATTTTTCCATGAAAATTAAATTTAATAATATTTTCCTGAAAAATAACCTTATGAAATGAAATATATATTTGAAAGAAATGATGAGAGGTAAATATATAAATTTCACATGCGGTAAAAGGAACATCCCATTTTATTTTTAAAAATAATAGCATAATTCATTCTTCGGAAAGTTACTAGATGATTCCCTTGATGATATTGGTAAAATAAAAAAATAGTAATAATTTCTATTAAATATTAAAACATAATGTTACAGTATTCTCATAAAACCATTAGAAAAAATGGTTCTTAAGTAACATATATTCTTACATAAGAGACGGTAAAGTGATGCTTTCGTGAAAAACATTGCACAACTATTTTATGCACCAAATAGAAGATTAAATGGTACCAATATATGATTATAAGATACTATTACAAAGGTGAATAGTTGTAATAATTTTTTTGAGATATGGATCAAAATATTTCATCAAAGGAAGCATAAATATAAAAAATATTGAAAAGCCATGAGATTGTCTGAATAAACTATTATAACATCATGAAAAGGAATAATATTATACATGTAATAAAAATAAAGTAAATATAACTTATACTTTGTTGATTTAAACTAAATTAATTGTATAATAATTATAATGGAATAAAATACAACTCAAAATATAATTATATGCATAACAAAACAGTATTATCAATGATGGAAAAATCAGCCAATATTATTATATAGACTTGGTATCTTATTAAATATAAAACCCATGTTATAAATATCGTAAAATATATTCTTTAATACTCATAAATGTATTTGTAAAATAAATATAATATAATCATGGGTAGTACATACACCACAAAAGGTGAAGAGTGGTGAAAATGCATTTATCTATTGAAACCAAAAAGATAAATATAATTTTCATACCGTGAGTCTTGAGTCTAATGATAATGGTTTAAAACACTTATATAATAAATATAAATATATTTTAAATAATTTTTATAATTTTTTTAATATTTAATACCTTATATGGTTTTATTAATACATTATATTACCCACATGTTAACAATCCTATGTTAAGGTTTTACTTCGAGTAATAATCCCTTTATTATTCATATGTACATTAAATTTTTATAAATTTTGTACCTCTACATATATCATTATTTATAAAATTTAAAAAAATAATTAAATATAATTTATATACATGATATTTTTTATAATAATATATATAATATACATGAATTAAACGAAATACACCGTTCATGGAGAGGGTAGATTATATGTATGCATGACCGATGTCTCCATCTAATTGTAATGTTAAATGAAAAAAAGTAAATTATATATATATATATAATTATAAAATTATATTTTTTAGATCATATATCTTATATATATTCACTATATACATACTTCAAACAGTCCATTTAGTGTATGAATGAATCATATCACTTTTAGGGTGATTTATAGCCCACGTCCTAGAACAAAATTATCGTATTTACAAACGATGGAAAGAATAATGTTATTTTTTAATAAAAAATAAAAAAGCATAGATACATGTGAAATATTATTTTGTTTCATATGTAATCATATTTTCTAATATAATTCCATCCTTGATACATGGTGATGGAAAAAAGGGACAATCATCTTGTCTTCTAGAAGTAGTTCGTCATACACAGAAACAACTGGTTTATTACTTATTAGATGTAGGTCTGTATAAGTGTAGTTTGAATAATTTAAATTACAAAATAAAAATATGTTGAGGATAATGTTTTTTATATAATTCTAGAATAAGGATAATTTTTGGTGTGGATAATGGAAATTCAACTAGATATCTTGAAAAATGATGTTACATCATTATCAGGTAACTCATTTTTTATTGTACCAAAAGACTTACATGGATTTATTCTTTAAAATTAATGATTCTAGGTGTTGGGTAGGTATTTTGGGAATCTATAAATGTAGGTTTTTGGAAATTCAATGTTTCTTAAGATATTTTAGGATGAAGTACAAGTCATTAATTTTAATAGTGGAGTGGGAGTATCACTCCTGTAAATACCAAAATGCCTTGACTAATGGGTAGTATAACATACCTAATGTTAATCCAAAATAGAATAAAAATTTATTAAATATGGTTCATGGTCTATTAGAAAGTTAAACCCCCAAATAAATGTTTTTTAATATTTCAGTCTCTTATCTTCTAATATTCCCCAATTTTATAAATATTGGGTTTATTAAAGATTAATGTTTTATAATCTACATAATTAGACCATTACGGATAAATGAATGTGATATTTATTATAAAATATATATATAAATTAAATTTTAAATATGATAACTAATTTAAAAAATAAAATTCCAATTTTTTTCAAAATCAATATTTTAATAAGAAAATGTGGCCCGCTAAAATACAACTTAAAATCAGACCATGTTATCATCATTTTTACAATATATTGTTAAATATTATAACTAATAAAAAAATCAATTAATATAAAATATTTATTTTTTATTATAACTTAAAATCACTTTGAATAATAGAGTATTATTACAAATTTTAAATCGATTAATAAAAATTCATTTACAGTAAAATAAAAATAATATCCATTTTGACATTATTTTTTTTTGTTAATTTGAAAACATCAATATAAAAGTAGGATTAGAATATATATGTTTTTAAATTAGATTATCATGATATATTAATCCACATAAATAAATAAATACAATGATTAAATAATTTTACATCACTTTTAGTATTTATTTTATCATTTATCTCTTTTAATTATTAACAAAATAATTACTACATTAGCATTATTTTGAATATAATTTATCTAATTTATCTATAAAATTTATATAAAATATATTTTTATAATAATAACTAATTTATATTTCTATATAAAATTTCTAAGACGATATATGATGTTTTTTTACATATCTCAATGTTTTATTAACGTTAAATGTAATGAATGTTCTTTTTTTGTATTTTACCTTACTTAAACATTTATATTTTGAAATTATATTTACTAATATCCAAATAATCCAGGGAATTTAAATCATTTGGTTATATGGTGTAATTATTGTTTTAAAAATGGATTTTGGACAATTTTCCAGGTCATTTTGTTCTTTAATATTAATCTGTAGTTCGATATTAAGCATAATTTTACCTTAATCTCCACAATTAATTTTAATAACTTTCATAATTTTTTCAATTAAAATTTTAATTTGATATAATTATATCGAAAAATATTTTTCTTATTAAAATCATGTATGTATATTTTCTAAAATTTAAATCGCATATTGTGTAAAATCTTGATTAATGAAAATCCAATATGTATGGAGAGAATGTAAGGATTTAATGTAAAAAGTTAAAAAGTTCAATATGTTTTGATATAGAATTTAAATATAAATATGATTCCAATGTCCTAAATTGAATAAATATTTTAATAATATATCCCCAATGAATTTAATATCCATCATAAAAGATAATCTAACAGTAATCATTGTTTAATAAAAAAATATTATTTTTACCTAAAATGTAGTAATTTTCAATATTCATTCAAATATAATGTTTCTTATAAGAATAAAAATTTAACCCTAAAATATTTTTGAATTATAATATAAATAATAAAGTTTATTTTATCAAATTAAATTTCTATTTGTCCCATTAATTAATTTTATTATTTTTTATATATGGTATTGATGTGTTGCTCAGAGAATTTTTTAATATATAATGACTATAAAAAATATATATTTCATTATTAATATATATTATTTTTGTAAAAAAATTATAATAAATATTTTAAAACTAGTAGTAAATATTCATATTAATTATTTTAACATCTATTTAATTGTTATATCATTTAAATAATTACATGACATTTCATAGATTCTTAGTGATGCATATAACACAAGAGAAGTTGGTGTTTCCTATAACACATTCCAAGTTAGTGTTGCATGTAGCGCAAGCCTACTAAGTTAAATGTCAATTTAATATTTGAATTAGTGTAATAAATACATAAAAAATCAATTCTAAGAAATAAGTAAACATATTTCACAAAATCTTAGGGTGTTACAATTTTAGGGTTGTATTGAAATATCTAAGGTGATAAATTATTAAAATTCAGGATATTTTAATTTTTGATTCAAAAAGATTCATTCTGGAGGAACATTATTACCAATGAATCAATCTTTTTCGTCCCAAACAATATAATGGATATAGAAAAGTGGGCTGATCCTACAGTAGAAACTGAGATTCATAGATTCAATGGAATGATAGGATATTATAAGAGGTTTGTGAATATCAATTAATTATTATCTAAACCACAAACCATGTTATCTCAAAAATTATATATTTTCATATAGATAATATAGTGTGAATAAATTTTCAATTGGATAAAGAGGATTTTATTTACTACAATTATATAAACTTTATCTTCTTTCATTGAAGAATTTTCTATTAATAGTGATTTACCTCTTAAAGATCATGGATTATTCCTCATAAAAAATTAAAATGTTATTTATTATGTGTCTCAAATTTTATATCCTCGTGAAAATAATTATATTATTAGTAAAATTAATTAATTTGGAATATTTTTTTCCCTAAAGATATATAGTCACAATCTTTATGGGTAAAAATGTGAAACACAAATAGACCACCATAGTTTCTAGTATATGTATAGTCAAAAGCAATTGAATAGGAGGAAAATGAAGTGGTTGGAGTTTTTTACTGACTATTGATCATGAATTCATTATAAAAATAATGGATAAAAATTTCCATTGTTGTTTTAATTAAGAAGGATCCATTTTTTCATGAAATGATTAGAATTGAAGGAGATTCATTGATCAAGTACCAAGTTAGGTTGGAAATGGGAATCATAATGGAAGGGGCATCATAAATCCTATCAAAAATTGTTTCATAACAAAAAATACATGAAAATATCATGTAATCTAAAAGGTAATATATTTTTAAACCAAATAATATAGTGGTTGTGAATAATGGTATGTTTACTAACATCAGTAATGATCAAGAAGATGTTATGATATTTTCTACAAAGTTTTGTTTCCCATATATCACAGTGATAACTAATGATATGATGGATGATGATCATGGCTCTATTTCATATACATCTTGAAATCTCTGAAATATATAGACACATTGATGACTACACAACATTTTATGATATGTATCCTCTTTAGTAAATTAAATTTATTTGGTATATTTTGTTTTATGTATCATTAAGATTAAATGAACCATGATATACCATTATATATTAAAACCATCATTGGAATAGTAAGACACTGTTAAGAGTAATAAACATTCAAATAGAATAATAACCCCACCTATGAAATTAGAAATTAAAATTACTGATCTTATAAAAAAATATATATTATATTTATATCTTAGAAATACAAATTAAATGATCTACAACTGATATATGAAGTGTTTGTTATTTTTTTAAAGTATAAATGTTTATTTACAATTTATAATTAATATATTTATTTAAAAATTTAAATATATTAAAAAAAATAAATTTTTTATTTATCACTATAAGAATATTTACGTGACCATAATAAATTTTTTAAATTTTATGTAAAACCCTTTTAATAACAATATTGGTATTTTTTGAATAAATTATTATTTTAATTAGAAACTACATAAATAATATTTGGAAAATTATTTTTATAAAATTATTCTTTTTTATTTAATATACATGTCTGAAAATGTTTGTGTTGTTTTTTTGGGGGTTTTCTAAATTAACATTAATTTTTTTGAATATTGAAATACAATAATTTATGATATTTAAAATTATAAGTATATAAATAATTTATTGAATAAAAGATGATTTATGGAAGTTTATATAACTCATTATTTAAAACTCACATGATCTAGGTATTTTATATTGTCCTGGTAGTCAATTATACTAATAATATTGGGCTAAAATAATATATTAATGAATAAAATATTGAAAAACACCACTTTCCCAGAACAATAAATACCATTGAATCGTGTCACACATTATAATCCTTTAAATTTTCATAATTACTCACACACCCTTCTCAAACCTCCTACAAATGTTAAATTACATCTTATCTAACCATAATAAAAAATCCAAGTGTCATTTGAAGGTCCCTATGAAGACTATATTGAAGAGGTAAAATCACCCTTCATTCTCATTAATTTTTTTCATTTCTTATCACCTAATAAACTCCGCTATAAAAATTGAATAATAACTCATGTTTCAAATATAGACTGTATTTTTATTGTGTTAATCATATTTCCATTGTAAAATATCTTTTCTTCTCCTTTTATTCTAAAAAATAAAACAGAGTTCGTGATGTATTGAGTCACCACCTTTAGGGAAGACGTGTTTTAAATTTCTCATTACACCTAAAATGTTGTAAATAAAAAAAATATTATTGTTATATAATATTTTATTAAACATATTTTTAGTTATATCAGGTTTTATAACCAACAAATATAAATAATATCAAAAAATTTTATACATTATCATTATAGTTCTAACAATTGGAAAAATAAATTATTACGTCTTAATTAATTTTTCATCTAATGGATCATCCTCATACCATAAAAAATATATATATATGAGGCCATTTGAGAAATTGGTGGTTAATTAATACTAAATAATCTAGCTTCTATAATTCTTCTTCTATTATATAAATACTCCAATAATTATACAGAAGGGAACATGCAACAGAATAATGAAACAAATTCTCCTAGAAAAACAAAATCAGTAGTTATTACACATCATATTATCCATAAATTAACATAATAAAATTATAATAATTAAACTAATATTTTAATATTTCATGTATTATGATATTCATAAATTTAGTTTTATTAACCATGACACTAAGTATAAGTAGTGAATTATTTCTGATATAATATTAGGGGTTTCTCTTCTAACATTTATTTTAATTGGATATAACTTTTCATCACTGATTTATTATCTGGGGTGTGTGTATACATCCAATTTTATATGAAATTAAAATTACTTAAATTTTCCTAAATATATATATATATATATATATTTCTTATATCGTATAAATTATTATTGTCTTAGTTTTATACCATTTTAACTTATTATTTCTATATTGTATACTGTTTTAATAGGGTAAATATTGATAAATTATCATCCTTTAAAAAAATATTTTGTAATAAAGAAAATTTTTCATGAGATAATTATATTTTTTAAAAATTATTTGGACAATTAGTGATGAGTTCTGATAATTACAATATAGCCCCACTATGCATCGACATGTCTCACGAGACAAAGGTGTTACCGACAAAATAATGTTTTTCATTCCAAGATAATGGAGACAGGTTTCTACACACATACATAAAAAACATTGTTAATGGAATAGATAGCAGTGGATCATGTTCAAAATATGTTGTGTTTAATAATTATTAATATCCTTCATTACTATTTCAGTCATTAAAATCCATGATACTTTATCTATAGAGAAAAACTATGGATTCATATTAATTCATTGTTAATTGATTATTATGTAAGAGTTTTTCAATAATTAACCTTTCCATTTCTATTATACCATATTTACTGTGCTAAAATTGTTATTTATTTATGTTTCTATTAATTTTAACAATCACTGTGCAATTGATATTACAGATTTATTTCATTTCTTCCCTATGTTATAAAGATGAATTTTTTGACGAATTTTCAAGGATTTAGTTTACTTTCCTCTATAATTTTCAATGTTTAATTACCAAATGTAATAAAGAAAACATATATTTATCTGGTTCATAAAACATACTAAAAATTTCAATACTTTTTAATGTGATCTCTTAAATTAATTTCATTTTTATAAAATAACCCATGATGATGGGCTACTAGGGTTTGGGTTTTTAAAAACATGGTGATAATTATGGGTGTGATTATATTAAAAGCGATATTTCAAACTATCCTTCAATATTCTTGTTCTGTGAAATATTGATGGTAGTGAAACAATTTCCAAAATGTGTATTATAACTAAAACCCATTCCAATAATGAAGTGGTAAAGAATAACTATTTAAATTGTCACTAGTCTCCCAATAACACCCAAAAAAACAATGTGATATGGATTGTAGTAGATATACTAACAAAGACATCCCATTATAAATCAACTTTTGAAGATTAATCTTATTAACGAATTTCCATGAAATGTGTATAGGAAGTTGTGAAGAATAAGTGGGACCACATAAATTCATTTGTATCATAATCCAAGGTTTACATAGGAATTTTGGTAATTTATGCAGAATTATTTTAATGAGAAGTTAATAGAGGGAAATAAACATAAACATCAATATAGTACAATGATCCATGATCCGAAATTTTTAATAATGCATAAAGAAGTGTAGGCTCCAAATGATTTGGTGGCAGTTACACTAATTGGTTTCTCATTGCTAGGATGAAAATTATTGGATTTTGGTTTTAATCATTCATTTATTTCATGTTTGTTTTCAAAGTGTTTATAATCAATACATGAGATTATATAAGTATATTTATCATTCAATACTCCTTCAGGGAATATATTATCATAAATAGTGTATATACACTCTATTACTAACTTTGTTGAGTAAAATAACATTGAAAATATAGTTTTCATTCACATTTTGGATTAGGAAATTATACTAGGGATGGAATAGATCTCAATGTAAAATGTTCTGATAAATTATAGAATCAATGAAATTACATTAATATTGAATGAAAAAACACATGGTTATATTAAAAAGAGATCTTTATGGACCATTGATTATTCTAGAAGCACCTCTCATTCTATAATTTTTGGATATGTTTTGAAAAAAATGAATTTAAATGAATGTATATTTATAGAAAATGTCCTCATTTTATGGAATAATTTGAAATACTTCCCAATGAGTTCCATGGAAATCCCCTAGAAAGATAGTTATTGATCTATATTTTCACCAACCATCCCTAGTCGACCCAAAACCAGTCAACTAGGCCAGCCCGCGATAAGTCCCGAGAGATGATATCGATCCTCCCGGGATGGAGACAACAATTGAGGGCATTAGTAGAGTACAAAAGAGAACTATATCTCACAAATATAAACTATAAAAAAACATCCAATAGAAATCGATAGCCTAAAATACATTTACATAAAAAATTAACTGAACATTATTTGTCCCAAAAACAAAAAGTAAAAATAAAACAACATCTATGAAGACCAAACATGATAAACTAATAACTCCATCTGTCCCCTATGGTCACTCTCCAGCATAATGATCAAATGTCACCCTAGATGATGATACTCCTGGTGAAACCTCCATAATGGCGAAAAGAAGAAGAAGAATATTGGCTTAATTATTAATACTCTGTAGGATAACCCGATATTAATTTCTCTATTCAACTATTTTAAAATAAAAGAATCAACAATTTATAGATTTAAAAACAATATATATATGTATTTTATTCAAATGAAGTCATATTCTATAAAACATTACTTGGAAAAAACTTTCAAGTTCTATAAACAAGAATGTGAGTAATAGTGTTCAAAGAGGTGCAACGTTAGAAGGAAAATAATTTTCAAGAGGGCTTCTTTAAAGAATATACACATTTAAGTAAATCGCACAGACTATTGAATATACCATCCAAATACACTATATTCATATGGTCAGTACAAAATATCTAGTGAGCACAAGTAACGGGAACACCCTTTGGCACTAGTTAGTTGTGAGCCCTAGGTACCTCGTATCACGGTGAATGTAACCAAAATAAATATTTTTTCTTATGTACATGATCTATTAGTAAGAAGCATACCCATAACCGAATGGTCCCCCAATAACATATTCATAATAGTTTAGTTATTGTTGTAATCATTAAACTTTTTACGTGAAACAGGGGCCAAACCCCATGGGATCACTAGCATACTAGTATATGTTTACCCATCTAGATAACTGGGATACCCTTTAGTGCTCAATAATGTTACACATATTATCAAAAAAAAATTTCAAATAAAAATTTCATTACCAAACAAAAAAAATATAAACATTCTGAAAAAGTTATTCACATTTCATTCCCAAATAAATAAACCACTAAAAAGTTTCGTAAAACAATTTCAATGATTATAACAAGGCCTTGCACATAAATTCCATGAAAAATGCACTTTTAAGGCCAAAAAACCATTGATAACATAGAAAAATATATTTGGAATCCCAAAAACGAATTAATAAATCAATTTCATGTACCATTATATAACCCAATAATAGAGAACAAGAAATAAAGAAGGAAACCTATATTGAAAAAAACGTTCATAGTAGCCTTTAAGCCTTTATCAAAACTACAATTTGACAAAGGAATGAATTTAAATTATATTATGTTGTTGTATAAACACAATTTTCAGCATCAAAACACATTCATAAATACCATAAAACACTCTTGTTACATATTCACTACACCATCATATTCATAATGATGTGAAATGGGCTATTTCTCGGGAACTCGGGAAAAAACATGTTATAAACATAAGCCCATTTGTTTGTAAAAAAAATTGGAATTCCATTTAGGGACCCAAAAATTCCATTTTTAATTCTTCTAATTTATTTAAAATCCAATCAAATATTTTTTTAATCTTACATGACACCAAAAATCCCATAGGGAATTTTACCGAACCCATGACATACCAATTCAAACAAAAAAAATAATTTTAAGCACTTAAAAAGGAATAAAAATAAATTTCATGCCATATTTTATTCAATATAATGAAACATGTTCAAATTAACATATTATAGGTTCTAAACCTCCCAAAATACTTGTGAATGATAGTGAAAAATTTAAACAAACAATTTGTCTACAATATTTGGAAAAAACAACACTACCTTCCACAAAATAAGGATTAAACAACCTTTTTCACCCCATGAAAATTATACAGAGGATGAAAAACAATAATAAACATATATATCAGGTTATAATAATAATAAAATGATTATCCTTAAATAATAATGGAATGTGAAAGGGTTATCCAACCTCAAATCCTTGGCATAATAGAAACACACACCTGATATCACCATCTGATAAATTATAAACACTAAACCTATGATGACCAGCCACAAAAACACAAAACCCCCATAAAAAATCACTGGATAACATATCCTTAGGTTTAGAACAACTATATGAGAATAATAAACCAAGAAATAATGAAATGAGGAAAACATGGAGGAGAAATGAGAATTAATCACACCATGGAAACCTGAAAACTCTTCGCCGTCCATTAGATCTACACCCATATAAGAATGGGAATGTATTGGATCTCATTTGAGAGGATTTTAATTTATGGGAGAACAATGGAAAGTCTATATTTTTAAAAAATAGAATTAATAGAATGATTTATTAATGAGACAAAATTCCCTTGGAAAATCTGGATGATTTGAGAACCATTGAGGATATTTCACCAAATTTGTGACAGTATTATATCTAAAGATAGAAAATCGAACAAGGGGGTGTTCATAGGGTTCTTGAAAATGATATGGATATGTAATCACCAAAATTAAAAAAATATGATAAAAAATAAACATATTATTTTTAAAAAAACTGTAAATGGCTCCTCAGGCTGGATAAATACGGGAATAAATAACCCAAACTTACAATGATTATGAATTTATAAGTGGTCCAAATGATGAGTTAGTATTAATATGTTATTGGAGGAAAATTTCGAAGTATAATTAGTAAAAAAATAGAAATTGAATGATTTATAAAACAAAAAAAAATTGGTTTTTAAAAATGAAAATTGGCTCACGGTTGGCCCAAATCATGAAGTAACCACCATTTTTTCGCGAAAATCTTGAAAATGGTTTGGGGCACAAATAGTATGAGGATTAAATGTATATGGAAGCTCAAAAATAAAAATTAATCTCACCCAAAATCAATGAAAAGAATCTTTATTTCAAATGAACCTGATCAAAACCAAAACACGGGAAAAAGAAAATGGGTGCGAAAAATCTCCCCACCATTAAAACATTCGGTCCCCGAAAAGGCATAACACTAAATAGCTGACAGAACATCATCTAAGGATTCCTTATCAACATTTTCCATCATCCCAGTCCTTTTAAATATCATATACCATCAATAGAGATTAATCATATTCCCAAAAAAAAACTCCAACTCAAGACCACTTCTTGTGAATCGACGGAAAGGTCAAGCCCCCGCCTCAACAACAAAGAAAAGAACCATATTATTGGTCATTCTCCCAATGAACACAACCATCACTGAAACCAACGTTCACTCATGAAATCTAATGACTTGGTGGGGCTAGGGTGTTTCTAATGGGCTACCCACCATTAAAGAAAAACTACCATCCATGAAATCCTTAAATGAATGATCTTTGAGGCTCGATGTGGGTCTCCCCACAATTAGAGACCAACAATAAATAAACAAAAAAATGAATTCAACAGGAACTAGAATTGGCTGTCACCTTCACGGGCCCGCCAAAATACTCCCACAACAACCTAAAAACCCATTTTATGCAGGTTTTGACATGAAAATCTAAACCAACCACCCCTGGACATAAGGGACATGAACTGGGCCAACACTTTCTCCATGGATCCAGACCCCACCACTCGGGGAGAGTAGGGAAGGGGATCCAAACACTAGTACACTGAATCCAAAAAAAAGATAAAATGAGCAACCCAAAATTATCCACCTATGAACAAGTAATAGCAAGACTGCACCCAATTTACACTTGTAGTCCACCTAGGGGCATTGACAAGGAACACACATCCATGAAGGCATAACAATAGAAACAGTGTGAGGGGTAGGTCCAAAATTCTAATTTTGACAAGAATAAATTCACAGTGATGTGTAACCACAATATATAAATAGAAATTAACATATAGTAATGGTGGAGGTAGGAGAATATTCGAGCTTCTCACACCTATAGTGATTTACATATTGTGTAAAAATCTTCACACTATGTCCTTTGGCTTCATCCCTAATGCGTGAAGCATCTACTGCGCTACAGTCAAGGGAAACCGATCAAATCATCTCATTAAATGCACTAACTAAAACAAAACACTAATACCCAACAGATATAGCGGGATACACACCACCATTATAACTTACATATAATGAGGAGTGAACTGAATAAGAAACACATTGAAACACATCAAGCATCACCGAATAAAACAACTATAACAGAGAAAATCATCATATTAAGAGGTAACTATAAATCATGACCAAATATCCACAATTTAATCAAATGTGAACAGAAATTATTTGAAGTAGTGGGTGTAACTTGTGAAACGTTATAATGAATCCATAGGTTGATCAGTTGGAAATTTTTCCAATAGAGAACTCTCCATCGACACATCACAACATCCAAAAAATCGGTAGATACCCACCGAACATTACTATTAATCCATGACACCAACAAGATCCAATATCATGACACAAAAGGATTATAATATCTAGATCATTAGTTATCATATTTTAAAAAAACATATTTGTGAGATTGGAAAAAATAGCCATATAACTATCGGTTCATAAAAAAATGTGACAGTGCTTCAGCTTAAATAACTTTTTAGAAATAAGATCTAACTTGGTGGATTTCCACATTCACTAATGGTGATTCATCAAGTCTCCCTCACATGCACATTTCAATGCCACACTGGCACCCAAACACCTATAAATATTTTTTATCCTTCTAGATATCAATAAAACCATGCATGTGAGTACGCATGATAAAAACAAATTCAAAAACAATGTAACATCATTCAAAAATCATATACCTTATAAAGGAAAAGTAACCACCATGTCAAAACACTTTTAATATTTCACTAAACAAACCTCTCTTCATTAAGAACCATATTCTTAATAACCTACCCCTTTTTATTTTTACAATGTTCAAAATAACCAAGATACTATAAATAACCACTTCCCATTTTCTAAAATTTAGTAATGTATTTTTCATAATTCTATGGACATTGAGACCAACACCCTTTCTTGGAAAACACAATCCTCTTAATACCAATTTCCAAAACCAATTCATCAGATTCAAAAACTTTTCAACATGTCAAAACACTGAATTTTAAAAAAATATTCATAAGCACCATAAAATAATTCAGATATTCAAAAAAATTTACTTCAACAACCCACTAGTTTAGATTAGGGAAAATCTCATCCTTTTAAATCATTTCAACTTCTTCTCCAAAACTTGTTTCACAAAAACACAACCTTCCAAAACCATTATTTTTGGAAATTATGTAAACCCCTTTTCCACATTTTAAAATCAAATCATTACTTTAAAACCAATTTGAATAATTCTAACACAAGAATATTCAAAACAAAAATTTAGAATTCATAAAATGTCCAACAGACCGACAAAAATGAAATATTTTTGGTGGGCGACTTGACCATATGGATGGAAGCCATATGTAAAACAAAATACCAAGAGAAAGTGACTTATTAGTACTATACCCCAGCACCATATGGTTTTCTAGGACCTGCAAGCTCAGAGAGGCCAGTAGTGAGACTCCCTGTGTCATATTCCAACACCAAACAATCAGCCAAAACAAAGGAAACTAATAAAATAAGTATTTCCATGGAAACACGATGATGAGAACGAGCCAGAGTTAGTGAATCCCTACCCGCACTAACCCATCATCTCCCAAAAATCATATTTCATCTACATTGAAATCCCCAATATATCAAGGGTCCTCTAAAAATAAATGTCTGCTTCAAGCCGACCTCCATTAATACCATTTTTCCACGAACCAGCATGAGTAGACACTAAACCAGCCACCAAGGCCTTCCCATGACAGTTGAGTCAATGAGGTTACCTTATGGTTGTTTTATTCCTTCTTGTGTTGAAAATCCCAAACACCCTATCTTAAAAAAAAAATTTACCTTATGTTTTACTTGTGAACAAATATTTTCCTTCCCCATGAAAATTTATCCTTTAAATGTTTTTCATTTTTCTTTTTATATCTATGTGTCAAATTCAGTTTTATATCTAAAACCACATATTCTTATAATAAACAGATATAGAGCTTTCTGTTTTCAAATTCTGAATTCTATGAATTTAGAATCCAAACACTTTTGAGTTCAGACTCTGAGTTCCTTGAATTTAGTTTTCGTATTCTCTAAACTCAGACTCCGAACTCCTACGAATTCAGACTCCGAACTCCAACGAATTCAGACTCCAAACATTGTATCTTGAGACTCCAAATTCTAAATAATTTAGAATCTGATCATTATAAGATCATACTCTTAATTATAATGAATTCAGAGTATCAACTTTGTAATTTCATACTCCAAATTTTTATGAATTCTGACTCTAATAATTGTTAGTTCAGACTCCGAATTCTAATGGATACCAACTCCAAACCTTGTTAGTTCAGACTCAGAATTCTTATGAATTTAGATTCCAAATTCAACTGATTTCAGGCTCTGAATTTCCTTGAAATTTAGACTTCAAAATTCAATAGAATTCAGGTTTCAAATTCTCTTGAATATAGAATCCAAATATCCTTTTCTTACAGACAGCAATGGTGTTTTTGGTTAGACTCTAAACTTTAACTTTTCCTTACATTACAAAAAATTATTTAGGTTAAGAAAAAATAATTTTTTACTCCTGTTTTGCTTATAAAATGATGTCATGCATTCGGATACTTACTAACTATTGTTCAAGGGACACAAGTATAGGTCCTTCCTAAATTCAAGGAAAAATATGATCGTTGGAGGAGGGATCTGACAGTTGAAGTTGTGCCTATATATAGGAGCTCGTTCAACGATTTCATAACAAGTTGATCGATATTGAGATTACATGCAGCTAAAGTGATTTCTAGAGAGAGAGACTTTATTGCTTTCGGCATACTGAACATATTGTTCAGAATTGTTTTCTGCTACTCTGAATGTTGCGGAGTTCATTCGAGGGATTACCGGGATAAGAAGAGAGAGGTGCCAACTAACTTAAAGTTCGAATACTTCCTTACTAAGGAAGACATAGGTGCCGACTACCTTGATGTTGAGGGCTTGCGGGTATATCAAGAAAGACTCCGATCTTCGTATCAAGGGCTTACCCTAGTTTGTATAAGACTGAATTTCTTACAGTATAAATCAAGGTACCTTTATCCATGGTTGTTGGATACCCTTCCCTTTTGGTTAAAATATTTACTACTTGTTATGTGTTTTGTTTCATGTTTTCCACAGCATTTTGGTTGTCGAAGAACGTATAACTATCTTAGACTTTTTATACTTGTATACTCTGATTTTGTAATATTATATACGATATAAGGTAGAATCATTATCATTGTAAACTTTTTTTATGTTTCATTTACAGAACCATATTTTACAGAATTACATTCTTGGAATCATATTTCCGGAATCTAGAAAGATTGTATAACTAGTGGTTTTGTGAATTTTAAGTCTGTAGCATTGTTAATCATCTCCATATTTAAAATATCCAAAAGAATTTTTAAAATTATACAACTCACCCCATCCTATTAATTGAGCATATATATAATTTCGATCCTCATGTTGGTATCTATAGAGAATATCATAATCCATACCATCTTAACAATTTGTATCAGAGAAGGTCTCTGAAATACTTATATTCACATATATGTTTTCTTGCTCATGTTTTCCATTTTTCTATATTTTCATCCTTTAGGATATTTTTATCATCGATTACAAAAATTTATTACTAACATGTTGGTGTGGGAAGATATTTTGTTTAAGATGACAAGAATCAATGTTCATTCCATAAACAACATGAATCCAACTATACCACCTATTTTTGATTGGAATGATTATGAATATCGGAGAGATCGAATGAAGACATTTTTTATCAACACTGGAGTGGAAAATTTTTTCATGCTTAATAGAATATATAAAATCCCTGACAAGGATGTTAGTACTTTCACCAACCAAGAAAATCATGAATAACAATTAAATTATAAGGTATGATATACATTATTGTGTTTCATGAACAGAAATTAATATATCTTGATATAGTCATGTGAATCCGGAAATTGTATTTGAAAGAAGCATGAATTTACACATTTCGGTACTTCCATAGTTACTAAAAATAGAAGATCTGTGCCTAGAGCTGAGTATCATGATTTTTTCTTTCCATATAGAGAGCCTATAGTAAAGGTACAAAAATGATTTATGACTATAGTCAACAGCTTACAATCCAAAGGTGAAAAAGGATTAGATGATGAGGCACTTGTATACAAGATCATAGACATCATCCCCAATGAGTGGTAAACTAAGAGGACAACTATAGATGAAAATATAAATGTTATTTAGATGTCTCCTTATGAACTTTTTGGAACTATCCTTCAACATTAAACTAGAATGGAGAGATATGTTGATAATGTTATAAAGATGAATGTGAATGGACGTGTTTCTTTTACAACTACTTCAAATCTAATGAATTCCAAGACTCCTGAGAGATTTACCAGATCTAAATCTAGAATGGATGTTATAATATCTGAATCTAGTGAAAGTGAGCATTCATAGAATGAAGTAGAAAATATTACTCGAAGGATGAACAAGATTGTTTAATAGAATAACATTCAATCCAATTACAAGAAGAATGAAAGGAATGATAATAATGACTTTGAAGTCACCAGTTATGAATGAAAAAGAGCTAGAAAAATAAGATCAGATTGACCTATGCTTTTGAAAAATGAAAGAAAGGATAACAAATATGAATTAAATAGAAAGAAATACTACAAATCCAAAGCTAAGAATGTTGTTAAAGTTAATGAAACCTGGAGTGACAATGGGGGAGACACTTCTGAGGAATCATTAAATTATGAATCTTCTTGATAGAAGAGTCATAGTTTAATTGCCAGACTACCTATTGAAAATCATTTCTTAATGGAAAAGATACACAATAATAAATCTATGAACAATGTATCTTTGAATGAAAATTACAGTGATAGTAAATATTTATAATCATTGGTTGAACAATATTATTCTAATGAAGATAAAACTTTACCTACTAATGAAGAAGTTTATAGGTTTTCTAAGATTCTTTAGAATGAAAGTTCTAATGTTATGAAAAATATTGATATGGAAAATTCAATGATTTTTATTCATACTAAAAGAATATCAGATCATTCTAAGGATCTTGTTAAGAAATCCCTTGACATTGAAAGTATTTCAAAAACACTTTAAGAAGTAAATTATGATAAGGATAAACTTTCTGAGGATCTAGAAAATTCCATTTCTACGAAAAATATTTTCGAGCCTAATTATAGTGCTAAGGATAATGATTTCAAAGATACGAACATAGTTATTAGACTAATGTAATAGATTTTTTCCCTGAGGAAGGGTTTTTTAAACATTACATGAGGTAAGGAAAATTTTCATAAGATGTATTCTCAAATTCAACCTCTATGGAATAATTTTGGATTTCATTATACTAGTTCTAAATAGAATTTAGTAAAAAATATTTTGTTCCTAAAATATATCCTTTCTTTACAAAGTGTCAGCGTGGAGGGAATTAGGCTAAAATTTGTTCCTTAAACAAAACAATTTATTTAGGATTTCATAAATATTATTTTTCTACAAAAATGTGGATACCTAATATTTTTCTTTCTGAAATTTCCAGATCCAAGAATGTTTAGTTTCTGAATGTCTATGTCCTATATTTTTCAGGAAAATAAAGAAAGTACCAACAGTAATACTTCATACATGGATATTGGATGTTCATGGAATATGACTTGTAAAAAAACATCTTTGAAAAGATTATCAAGACAAAAGGAGGAAATGTAACTTTTGGAGACAATGCAAAGGGAGAAATTATTTGTATAGGTAACATCATTCTTCTTGGAAAAACATTGATTCCAAATGTTTTATTTGTAAAGGGTTTTAATCAAAACCTCATTAGCATAAGTCAATTATGTGATGACGGTTACCTTGTGAATTTTATGAATGACATGTGATTATTACACAATTCAAAGTAAGAGTTTATTCTTTCAACCCATACGCTGGAGAATGTATATACACTAAACATAGAATACCTTAGGATCCAAGATCATCCTTGACTTAGTGCAATAGAATATCATTAATGGTTATGGCATATAATTGTAGGAATGTGTAATCATAGGAACCTATAAAAACTATCAATGAAAAGACTGGTTAAGGATCTACCGGAGCATAGATTTGATTGTTTGAAAATTTTTGATCCTTGTATATTTGGAAAGAAACATAAATCAATTTTTAAATCAGTCAGTGAAGTATCAACAACAGATTCATTATAGTTAGTGCATATGGATCTTTTTAGAAAAACAAAATCTAGATGTATTGGAGGCATGTATTTTGTATTTTTCATATTTGATGATTACACTAGATTTACATGGATCTATTTTCTAGCAATGAAATATGAATCCATTTCTTATTTAAAAAGATTTATAGCCTAAGTTAAAAATGTGAAAAACCTTCCTTTGATTACTATTCATAGTGATCATGCATGAGAATTTCAAAATTCTGAATTGGAAAAATAAAATTAGTAGAAAAGGAATTACTCATAACTTCTCAGCACCCAGAACACCTCAACAAAATTGTGTTTTTGAAAGAAGAAATTGAATTATTCAATAGATAACTTGAACCATGTTGATTGAATATTTTGTAGCAAATGATTTTTGGGATGAAGCAGTATGTACTTTATGATATACTATAAATCGTGTATTGATTATATCTTCTCTTAATAAAATCCCTTATGAGTTATGGAATGGTAGATAACATAGACATTACTACTTCATGGTTGTTGGTGGCAAGGTATTCATTCTGAATACTAAAGATAATCTACAAAAATTCGCACCAAAATCAGAAGATTGAATTTTCTTAGGATACTCAACATCTTCTAAACCTAATATATTTTTCAATAAAAACACATGTACTTTTGAAGAGAGAGTGCTTATCAAATTTGATGAAACTGATCCCTTTGTTTTTAAAGAACCCCAACCTACATCTTCATATGTGTTTTCAAAACATGATTATCAACCATTGTTAGAATATCCTTCAGATAAGTAAAATGTCGAAGAAAATGATACTAAAGAAATTACCCCAGAAGTCTTACTACCTTCTATGGATGAACAAGTTTTAAATAACCGAAATCAGTAGTTACTAAAGAATAATACCCGTGATAGTAACATTGGTGATTTAAATCAACCTATAAGGACTATAACTTCCATAAGAAATAAAGTAGAACATCAATAATTTCTTTCCCAATTAGAACCAAAAAGCACTGATGAAGCTTTAGGTGATGATGATTGGATAAACTCTATGCAAGATGAGGTAAATTAATTCTAAAGGAATAATGTCCATAAATTGGTTTAAAGGCATAAGGAAACTACTTTTATTGGAGTAAAATGGGTCTTCAGAAATAAGTGTGATGAAAATGGAATCATAGTATGACATAAATATATATTGGTTGCTAAAGGATATATTCAACAAGATTGAATATACTATGAAGAAATCTATACTCCTGTAGAAATACTTGAATCTGTTTGTGTTCTATATTCCATTACATCATTTTTTAATTTCAATATTTTTCAAATTGATGTGAAATGTGATTTCCTTAATGGTTATGCTCAAGAGGATTTTTTTGTTGACCCACCTCCTAGTTTGGAAGATTCAAAACATCCATAACTTGTTTACAAAAATTCCAATGCTTCTATGGACTTATGAAATCCCTTCAAGCGTGGTATAATAGACTTACATTATTTTTTCTTCAAAATAATTATGTTAAGTTAAATGCAGATCCGACCCTTTTTATAAATAAAGATAAGAAAAATGTTCTGATTGTTCAAATTTCTGTTTATGTCATTAAATTTTGTTCAACCCAGCGATGTTTAAATAATTCCTTTGAATATCTAATTAAATATGAGTTTGAAATGAGTATGATGGGTGAGTTAACATTTTTCCTTGTTTTTCAATTTTCTCAAAAACCAAATGAAACCTACATTTCAAAATATAAGTATATGAAAGATCTTATTAAAAATTATGGATATGATAACACTAAGTGTATATGTACTCCCATTGGTACCTCAAATTTACTTGATATTGATGATGCTGGGAAACAAGTAGATCAAACAAATTTTAGAGGTATGATATGATGATTAATTAACCTGACTGCTATTCGTCTAGACATAATGTTTTCATTATTCTTATGTACAAGATATCAATCCAATCCTATGGAATCTAATTTAAAGGAAGTGAAAAGTATTTTTCGTTACCTAAATGTAACCAAGGATATTAGTCTCTTTTATACTTCTGAAAATTGTTTTGTTTTAATGAGTTTTTTGGATGCCGACTTTGGTGGATGTAAAATGGAATAAAAAAGTACATCCAAAACATGTAATTTCATAAGAGATTAAATTTATTTTGTTATGAAAAGGAAACCCTCCGTTTCACTTCACACTACAGAAGTAGAATATGTAGTAGCTAGAATTTGTTATGATCAAGTGTTTTAGATGGAACACACACTCGCAGACTATGGTTTGAGTTTTACCAAAACATAATTTTTTTGTGATAATACTAGTTCCATTTCCCAAAATAAAAACCCTTCACATCACTCTCGTAAAAAAATAGATATTATGTATCACATTCTTAGGTATCACACACAAAAAAGAGATATCATTATTAAATTTATGGGAACACAAGATCAACTTGCTGATATTTTCACAAAATCATTTCCCTCCGATATATTTGAATACATTAAAAAAAAGTTAGGAATGATATCTGTAAGGTAATATTCCTTTTTAACTTCATGTTAAATCCAATCTCTATACATTAATAAACTCATTTTCATAGGGGGATTACATCTGTTTTCTATTTGTAATCATTTCCTAAATTTTCATAATTAAGATTTTCTAAATTTTTGTTTTGAAGATTTTCTAAATTTTGATAATGAATATTTTCCTCATTTTCATAATGAAAATTATCAACATTTTTGTAATGAATATTTTCTAGATATTTATAATGATAATTTTATAAATTATATTAATGAAGATATTTTTTTTCGTAATGAAGAATTTCTAAATTTTCGTAATAAAAATTTTATAAATTTTCTTACGGAGGTTTTTCTAAATTTTCGTAATGATGAATTTCAAAATTGTTGTAATGATGATTTTCTAAATTTTTGTAATGATGATTTTATAAATTTTCATAATGTTGTTTTTTAAATTTTCGTAATGAATATTTTCCAAATTATCGTAATTGAGATTTTCTAAATTTTTTTAATGAATATTTTTTACATTTTCATAATGTATAATTTATAAATATTCTTAGTGAATATTTTATAAAATTTCATTGTCATTTTTTCAAAATTTTTCTGTAATCAAATTTTTGGAATCTAAAGTTACTCAAAAAAAATTTCCTCAATAAAAAAATCTTCGTATAAATCTGAAAGGTATGCTTTCTTTCTTTATTTTTCATAATCATATTTTACTTTTTGGTATTTTCATTTGTTTTTAAAATATTTCAGCTACTCATTTCCCTAAATATTATTTTTTTCATAAAAATCTCATATGATTGGATCCTACTAATATTTTCTTGCGTCTATCATTTCAACCGTCATATATGATCAGAAGGTTTTTCAACCATTGGATTGAGTATGGAAGCTGAACTGTCGCTTCAAACGTCTATATAAAGGACCCCCAAATGGATGCCCCACATTGATACTCAAGCCCGTGCATACTGAAGCTCTACCCCTCTACTTAATCCTGTTCAAAATTTCTCATATATTCTTGCTTCTGAATATCTATTGAAGTATCTTCCTCAATATACATGTCAACTGCAAGCCGATTTCTGAATGGAAGATATACAGGGAAAGGTTTGTACATCCAAATTTATTTGAAAAGTATGATTATATATTCTCAAATAACAACAAGCTAAATAGATGTGAGAGTATTTATGTATCCAAACCAGGAGCTCATGATCTGGAATATCTGAACCTGTTGGTTGAATTCTATGAGTCAGCAAGTTTTTTCAAGGAAGAATGAAAATACAAGTTCTCTTTCAAGAGATATGGTAAGACTTACACTCTTTATTACACCACGGCCTCCATCTTAATATGAGTTCCTAATGAGGGTGAGGCAAAGTTCTTCTCATATAAGATTCCTGATGTTAAAGGATGTTTTGATAAGGAGAATGCTCTGGATTTCCTCGGATATTCAGATCTAATGACTCTGATGATTTTTCACCTATCCACAAATTTTTAGAATATTTAATTATGGGTTCACGGATTCATCATTAAGAGAAAAGAGGACAATGATACTTTGAATAATAGGCACATGTATATCCTGGGTTTCATGGTGAATCTAAGGAAGATTAACCTGGTTAAGCATATTTTGATTATAATTAAGAACATAAACAATTGAAATCTGAAGACTCGTATAATTATGTATCCACCCATTCTCTCAAAGATGATTGTTCAGTGTCTAAGGTCCTTCAAAATTCATTGTAGTTCTACGCCAAGATATTTCAATGTCATGCTGGTAAGTGATGATACATTTATGTGGATGACATTAGGTTTTTCTAATGGATCTGGAGAATTATTTTAGTTACCTAAAAAAGAAGCTAAAGCTATTTCAATGGAATAGGAGGAAACAGAACCTTCAAAAAAGGGTGGAAGGGTGAAAAAGCTGAAGGAAATAGAAGAAAAAGAGAAATCCCCAAAGCCTATGGAAACCCAATCTACACCACCAAATCCTAATAAAATATAAGAATATTCATATGAGGTAATATTTAATTGGAGGGATGAAAAGAATAATTGTAATGATGGGGATCCTAGATTTAGATTGGATCCTATTGAAGAAAAATCTTTAAAAGAGAAGATTGTTGATGAAGTTTAAAAGAAAGCAAAATAAATGAATAAAATGGTAAGATGACTGATGTATAGATTGTGAAATCCCTTCTGAAGGATACTGAGAGAGCTTCTAAAAATATTTCAAAATCATAATCCTTCCTTTTAGAAAGATTACTAGAGACTCCATAAAAAATGTATGTTACTCTAGAAAAGGTCAAAGATAAAGTAGAAGAAATAGTATAAGAAGAATAAGAAGAAACCGGTGATGAAACTGATGATCTCATTATGATAGTTGATGAATTTCATGATTAGGAAAGTTCTTCAGAGAAGTATTCATTCCGAACCTCCCAAGATGAATCATCAAATTTTACTACTCTTGGGAAGGTTGAAGATGAGGTTGAAAGAGAAGTGAATAAAAAATCTAGAGAATAATGCATCAACCATGATTTCATTCACCCCGAGGATGCTGAGGAAGGAGGTGAGAAATAAGATATAGATGAAGATAAAATTGTTCAGCTATCTGATAGTGATCATGAATCTCCAGATCAAGGGGAAGCCATTCTGAATGTTGATGAGGGAAAAAATATGGTTGTTGATACACCTACTAAGGTTTTGTAAGGAATAAAGATGATTTTGGATCATCAAAGAGGAATGATACAGAGCTAAAAAATAGCCCTCAAAAGAAAAGTCACATATTCATAATCATCCTCCCAAGGACATGATTTCATAGATCAGTAATTGAAGAAGCTTGTTGGGACTATTCCAATATTTCCAAGCACAGACTCGAGATGTCAAATGCTTCGACACACCTTGAATCAGAAATCGGATTTGGTATCCCTGGTGATGGATAAGTGTGTTAAACTCAAATCAGATTTCAAGAGATTTATTATTTACTATAAAGCTCACAAAATTTCATGTAAGAATATGAATAGTTGGTCATGAAAGAATATAAAAGTAATGAGGATTTATGTTGAATTTCATTAATGTGTCCAGGATTCCTTTGACACCAAATATAGTAAGATCAAGGTTCTCTCAAACATTTTTTGAAGAAAAGTTAACTCTGGAACTGAATTCTTGGATTCAATAAGTGAAGGATTTGTATGGGAAGCTATATTCAGTTGCACATAGTTGGAATAGAGAAAGATATCCCATGATTGAGATAGTATAGAAGCTAGTCAAGCAGGAAGAAGCCTTGATGGCTCATGGTGAAATTCTTAAGGCTTAAGAAGACAAAATGCATGCGTTAGAGACGAAAAAAGATGACTATTATTAGATTCTTTAATGAGCATAAGAATTCCATAAGAATCTCAAGAAGCTGAAAAAAAATAGTGAAGAATCTGATGCCCAAGGAAATGGAAGGAAGACATTGTTTAAATCTGATCTTTTGATGTATTACCCTTCCTTGTATAAATTTTTCCAATATTAATGAAATTTTTTTTACTCTTCTTATAATTTTCGTAGTTTTGTAATAATATGTTAGTTACCACATTTTTTTCCATTCCCTTTAATTATTTTTGAAAATCAAAAATGGGGAGAAAGGAAAAAATGATACTTAGTATTAATTTCCCTGAGTGAGGGGTAGTTCATATATGTGGGAGTTCTTATCCAAGAAAGTTTATATAGGAAATTAAATGCCACGCCTCATTCTGAAAATCTAGAATACGATCATTAGTGTTCTATAGCCTAACGAGAGTTAGTCTTATTCATTATTGCCGAAGTGTTAAGGGGGATATTTATTACATTCATTGTCCAGAAAAATATTTTCTAAGTCCTTATATACTTTTTCATAAGGATGTGTTTTCTTTCTAAATAGGGGGAGATATTTGAGTCAATAAGGTTTCCTTATTACTTTTCAATTACTTTTAGTTTTTATAATCACAAACACATTGTCTTAGGGAAAATTTTATTTACCCCTTGTCTTAATTGTAACGAGAATTTTTCTTAACCAAGGAATTTATCCTTACCATGTTTTTCATTGTTCACTATATTTCAATGTGTATAATTTGGTTTCATATATTAATCCTTGGAATCATATAATACACAGTTATAGAGCATTATATTTTCAGATTTCGAATTCTTTGAATTCAGACTCTGATCTCTTTTGAGTTCACACCCCGTGCTCTCTGAATTCAGATTCCGAATTCTCTAAATATAGACTATGTACTCCTATGAATTTAGTCTCTAAACATTGTAAATTCAGTCTCCAAATTCTAATTAATTCAGACTCTGAAATCCTACAAATTCGGACTCCAAAAATTTTATGTTTAGACTCCGAATTCTATTGAATTATTACTCCAAACATTTCATCTTTAGACACTAAATTCTAATGAATTAAGTCTCCAAATATTTTATGTTTAGACTCCGAATTCTAATTAATACAGACTCCGAACTATGTAAGTTCAGACTCCGAATTCTAATGGATTCAGACTCCGAACCTTGTATGTTCAGACTCTGAATTCTTATGAATTCAGACTCCAAATTCTACTGAATTCAGACTCTAAATTTCTTTTCAATATAGACTTCGTAATTCCATAGAAATCAGGTTATGAATTATTCTAAACATATAATTGGAATATACTTCTATTACAGACAATAAATTTGTTGTTGGTTAGACTCTGAAATTTAATTTTCCTTACATTCTGAATAATGAATTTGGTTAAGAAGCCATGTTTTTCTTACAAATGTTTTGGTTATAAAACCATGTCATGAATTTAGTTACTAACTAACCATTGTTTAAGTTACGTGTGTACAGGGCCCTCCGAAATTCAAGGAAAAATATGACCATTGGAGGAGGGGGCCGAACTATGAAGTTGATCATTTAAATAGGATCTCATTTGATCAAGATCATAAAAATTTGATCAATATAGAGTTTATAAGTTGTTGAAGTGATTTCTAGAGAGAGAGACTTTATTTCATTGTGCATACGGAACATCTTGTTCAGAATTACTTTGTGCATCATTGAATATTACAGAGTTCATTCAAGGGCTCCCGGGGATACGAAGACAGGGGTTCCGATAACCATAATGTTTGAGGACTTCCTTTTGGATGAATATAGAGGTGCCGACTACCTTGAAGTTGAAGTCTTGTAGGTATAACCAGACATACTCTGATCTTATTATCGAGTGCTTAACCTTGTGTGGGTAAGATAGACTTTCATGAAAGTATAAATCCAAGGACCTTTATCCAAGGTTGTTGGATTCCCTTCTATTTGGGTTAAAATATTTAGTACTTGTTATTTGTTTTGATTCATGTTTTCTGCAGCATTTTGGTCGGTGTGTGAAGTATAACTAACATATACATTCTTATACTTGTATAATTTTATTGAGTAAGATTATATACTCTTTAAGGTAGAATATTTATGTTTGTATTCTTTTGTTACGTTTCTTTTCCGGAAAAATCATTTCTGGAATTACATTCTTAGAATCATATTTTCATAATCATGAAACATTGTAGAACTATAGGTTTTGTGAATTTACCTTGTTTTACTTGGTTAAAAATTTCCATCTTTAAAATTTCCAAAAGGTGTTTTTTATAGTATACAATTCACCCCCTCCCCCATCTTGTATATTGAGTAGTGAAAAGTCCCAAGAGTTTTTCCCGATCATCACGGGAAGTCGACAGGCATCATGTTCATAAATAGAGTAACAAAGGGAACAATTTATCCCATTTATTAACAATTAAAAAACTAGTTGGATGAAATGGATAGTCCAAAAAACATTTACACAAAAATTGAACAAAACCGTTTCTGTAATAGAAACTAAAAGTACAACTAAGCCAAAAACTCAACTGAAAAAACCTAATATCCAACTAACTCCATGTCACTTATCTGGTCACTCTACAACATAATGATCACATGTCACCCAAGGAGATCAGACTCGAGAGAAAACATGTACAAAGGATGATAATAGAAGAAGAATATAGGAAATAGTATTCAAACTCAGTATGTTAGCCCAATATTTTATTCATAATGCACATCCTAAAAAATAAAAGAAACATGAATATAATGTTTTAAAACCAATATATATAGGCATGTTTTCTAAATTAGGACCCATTATATAAAAAATTACATGACAAAAACTTACATGTATTATAAACAAGAATGCTAGTTACAATTTTCAACGATGTGAAACATCAGAATAAAAATATTTTTCAAGAGGGATGCTTTAAAGATTGTATACATTTAAATAAAATGAAAAATAATCCGAATTTACCAACAAAACACAATGTATAATGACAGTGAGTACAAAATAGACAACGAGCAAAAGTCATAGGAACACCCCTAGGCACTAGTTAGTTGTGATCCACTGGTACCTCATATCTCGGTGAAAGTAACCATAATAAACATCCCTTATCATGCACAAATCCACTAGTTGGGAGAATAATAATAACATAGTGGTCCCCAAAAAACATCATCATCATATTTTAGTTAGTTTTGTCATCATCCAACTACCTATTTGAAACTGGGGCCAAACCCCACGGGATCACTAGCATACATATACTTGTCTGCCCACCTAGATACCTGAGATTCCATCTAGTTCTCAATCAAGATTGAAATATTATCAAATAAACTTTTAACATAAAAATTCCATTAGAAATATTTGAACACACAAATAGACCACAAACATGATTCAAAATTTTTAACGAATCAATAAACCATTAAAATGTTTCGTAAATAATTTCATGGAGTATAACGAGGCATTGCACCTAAAATCTATTCGAAAATAATATATTAATGCCCAAACCCATCAATAAAATATCATCTCAGATTTGGAAGACACAAAACCAATTAAAAAATCAATTTTATAGACTATATAATGGCCACAAAAGATAGAACATGAATTACACAAGGAAAACATTTATATAAAAAAAATTCCAAATGAGCCATTAAGGATTTATCAAAACAAGCATTTCCCCAAGGTATGCATTCCAATTTTATGAAAGAGTTGTATAAAAACCATTTACAGTAGAAAATAACATTCATAATGACCTTAAAACACCCATTTTACTTATTCAAAACAAAACCATTTTCATAAGTATGTGAAACAGTCCATTTTCTGACAACTCTTTCCAAAACATGTTGTAAACCAAAACCCATTTGATTATAAAACCAAATAAAAATTGGAAATCCATATAAAGAACACAAAATAACATTTTTAATTCTTCCTTTTTATTTATAATGACAAACAAATATTTTTTAAATCACACATAACACATAAAATCCAACTTAGCACTTTACTGAACACATAACTTCTCGTTTTAAACAAAACAATTAATTTTAAGAACATGTAAACAAATGAAGCAACATTGGATGCCATTTTTTATTCAAGATACATGAATATGTTCAATATACAATATTACAGGTTCTAAAACACTTAAAACAGTTGTTAATGATAGCGTAAAATTTAAACAAACACTTCGTGTGAAATTTTTTGAAAAACAAATAACAAAACCATTCACAAAAAAAAGAATAACCAATAATTTTGAAAACCAAGAAAATTATCCAGTGGCTGAAAACCATTAATATAAATATATATCAGGAACCAAAAATAATAAAATGATGACAATTAACTGACAAAGGCCTGTGAAAGGGACATCCTAATTCAAATCATTGGAGTAATGGAAACACACAACCGATATCATTGTCTGAGGGTTGATAAACCGTAATCCGTTGATGGCCATACCCAAACGAACAAAACAACCATAAAAATCATGGGATAACATAAACCTAGGTAAACCAAGAATATAAGAGAATATAAAACCAATACATAATGAATGGAAGAATAATAATGAGGATAAATGAGAAGTAATCTCACCATGGAAACCAAAAAAACTATTCGTCTTACCTTATATCTGCTCCCATAGATGAATGTTAATTGAAATAAACTCTTGGAGAAGCTCATAATGACTATAATAACTCAGGGAAGTGTGCAGGTTTTAAAAAGATAACTATTTTAATGATTTATTAATGAGACAAAATACCTTTGGGAAATCAGGACGATTTGTGAACAATTGAGAATAATTTCCCTCACACGCACAATGATGAGATCCAAAGAGAAAAAATGGAACATTGGGGTGCGCATATGGTTCTTTTGATAGACTAGTAGGTGGAATCACCAAAAATTATCTAAATGTAATATGATATAAAATAAACTAATCAGTTATTATAAATATAATTGAGTCCTCATACTAGCCCAATACCAGAATAAATTACCTAAATTCACTATGCTTATGATTTTATAAGGGGTCCAAAAGGATATGTTAGTTTTAATAATTCAGTGGAGTAAAATTAAAAAGTGGAGTTATTAATAGATTTTGAAAAATGATGGAGTTATAAATGAAACAATTTTTTTTAAATATATAAATGGGTTAATGGATGGCCCACATAATGAAGTAACCACACTTTTCATAAAAACTCTCGACCATGAAACGTGGAAAAAATGGTAGGATAATAATACATATATGGTAGTTCAAAAATAGAAATTAATCACACCCAAAACCCAATATAATTATCACAATTTCAAATGAACTTGATAAAAACCATGACATGATAAAAAAAACTAGGTGTGACATGTATTGAACACATATCTAGATCAATGCTGGTATAAGTGAACACATTTACAAATGAAAATAATGATTTTTTGGAATTAAAGAAGCAACATCATGGTCATTTGGATATGGTAATAATATAAAAATGTGTGTCTCAATTGGTAGAAAATTTTATTTTTGTAAGGATGAATTTTTGATTAATGAATCATGGAATTTATTATAGAAAAATTAATGGGATCACAGTAAATAAGAAGTATCATTTCTCAGTGATTGTTGATTCATTAGTCTGCGTCATGGTTCTCATTACTTCTACATTTTTTACTGATGACATTAGTATCATTAACTAAGGGTGATGAACGAAAAAATTTATAAATCTTAATTCAATAAAATATATGAGAATTATGGTTTTGTTATTATTCCATTCTAATTTTCTAATTCTCTTATATATTTAGTTATTCCATTAATATAGTCATTATGGAGTACATAAATGATTTCATGGTAGTTTCTGTTGTTGATATTTTGAATATTCTAAGAGTATGTGGGAGCATTAGGATCACCATTTTTCAATATTGAAAACATAATGAAAGGATAATCTATTCGAAAAATTTAGAAAATTTAAATTATAGTAAAAACAAGTTTCATTCAAGATGAAAAATGTAACCAATGAAAAAATCTCAACTAACCCTGACATGAAATATTTTACAGGGGAGTGGATTAATCATACAACAATAATTCATTTTCATATTTTTCATGGTTTAAAATGATATTATATGATATTTATGGACGAATTTATGAATTTCTAGACCACAAACCATGTTTACATGAAAAGAATTTATGTTTATCTTGATAAAGGAGTGTGATGAAACATTCCATGAACCAGTGAATGGATTGGTTACTATGACAATGTAAACCATACCATACATTGAAGAATAATTTTTCCATTATAGTGTGTTATATCCTAATTTTCTTTGGTGGATTGTTCGGAAAAATTCAGAGGTGATTTCTTATGCATCTGGATAATTAAATACTCATGAGTAGAATTATCACACGCGTGAAATGTGTTTGGATATAGTTATTTTTTATCTAATGATATGGAGGTAGTATTTTTATGGATACAGATGTGATATATCCATTGGAAACCATTGTTTAATGATTATATTAATGAAAAAGAAATTGTACATGATATAAAGTAGATGGATTGAGATTCATAAATACTATAAACATATAATTCATTATCACCTAAAAATATAAAACAATGTTGTTGATATGGTTAGTAAAAAATTAATTGTTATTCTATATATAATGAGGACTCATTTGATAAAGTACCTTGTATGGTTGGACATCAGAATCATAAGGTAATTGTCATGACCTGACCCAATGGGGCTTGATCAAAGACTCCCCAAGCCCACCTTCAATTGGCCAGGAGCTGGTGTCCAGCACAGAGTAGGATATCACACACATGGGAGGCATCAGCCTAAGGTACCTGTACGCACACACCCAAAAACACATCAATAAAATAGTGAATAGATATATGAAACTGAAAAGTAAATGCATGCACACAATTTATCCCAAACCAGAGTGCAACAATAAAAGTAAAAAAGGGAAAAACAGGGCCCACAAAAAGAGAACTACAAAGCGCGTCCGACCTGCTCTGATGAAGGGGAACGCTATCACAAACACCCGCCAGAATGCTCCCTTAGCACTGCATCGGTAAACACCCTGGTAAGTCTCGCTCACTCATCTTCTCCTACTCCGGGTCCTCCTGTGACTCCGTCGAAAGGCATGTGGTCTGCACATGACACAATCATGTGATGGAAATGCTTGTGTAGGGGTGAGAATAAACCTACTCATTACTAACCCCAAAAACCCAAATCAAAAGAGAGAAAATGAAAGGCAAAAGTATGCTCATCCTAGCCAGAGGGAACCCAGATGAGAGAGGAAATCCATCTTGTGACCTTCCTCGGCAAAAAAAAACTACTCAGCTAAGCCCAGGTGTATGCCCATACATACACCTTGAACAATCCTGATATACCTAGATCATGCACCAAGCCACAATAGGTACCGAACACATTACTAGAAACAATCCACAACCAGGAGAGTAAACCACACGATCATTGTCATCCCATATGACACTCATCCGAGAGATACACTCCATTGGGATTCTCACAAACCTCGTAGATGCTCACCTGAGAGATCACGCTCGTCGGATAGCATCACGGAGGAAACCTCGCTGAAACAACATAACCACCAAACTCCTCGGATAGAGGATCTCTCCTGGGGTCTTCTAGGGGATACTAGAACCCACTATAGTATACGGATCTCATTGATAGAGGATCAATCCTAGGTTCTACTGGGGAATAACACGACCTGATCTAGAACATGTAGTTCTCACAGATAGGGGATTACACCTAGAATCCACTGGGGGATACCACGACCTGATCTGGCGCTCTATAGAAGCATGTCACTTCGATAGAGGATCATCGCCGATATAATGGTGGTCACGATGATTCCAGAACCCTATTTGGTATAACTCGATATATAGGGAATCGAAATGACGATGCCACAACCCTACGGAAACAACACGCTGAGTAGGGGAACACATAACCAATGAAACTTCAACCAAAATATAAACCAGATGCTAAGAAGGGAATCGTATACCCAATGATGCCACAAACCTACTGATCATGGACCACTGCGTAGGGGATCATATTCCCGATGATTCCACAAACCCTATGGATTAACCTACAATATAGGGGATTGCTGCCCATGGATAAGCGGTCGCAGCGATACCACGAACCCAATCTAGAGAAATGATGCTAGAGGATCCCGCTACGGGCCCACCGAGGGAATGACACAACTCTAAAAGAATAAACATACCATAGAGAGGATTAAAAGCCTATAATAGGGTTGTGATGCCGCGTGAACCCTCGTAGGAACGAACCAAGGGAGTACCCTCAACCACTGCTAGTTCAGACGTCGCTAACCCGAGCGACCCACAACAATGCCACACTGCGTAGAACCAAGGCGTATACTGAGGCCACCATCACGATATACGCTAAAAAACACACAGGATAGGCTGTTTACTCACCCGAAAAGGACAATGAAATAAAATGAACTATTCACTGTAGTTTGCCCATGTGGGGCCGACACAACGATCCTGATACTCATCATGCAGATCATACCATGACGATCCCTTCAGAAAAACACACGGAATCGACTACTCGGTCACCCAAAACAGCCACCCAGTGAAAAAGGTAATATTCAACGGAGCCAGCTCGGGTGGGGCCCATGCCATGATCCCAAAACTCATCGAACGAATCACACCATTTAGATCCTATCAGAAAGACACAGAGGATCGACTATTCATCCTCCAAAATCGGACTCCTGGTGGGAAAGTCGCGTTTCTCAAAAAACGCCAAAACCCAGACTCCTAGGGCCCACACCCCGTTCTCCGTCCCAACTCCTAGAAACCATCTCAAAAAGTATGCCATACCATCGGGGTCTCAACGCCACTGACGTCACATCATTCGGACGCTCAGGGATGAAGTTACAGTGGCTCGAAGTCATAAAATAGTAAAATATTATTATTTTATAGGACATTTCTAACTCCTGAGCCACAATCTCGAGCCTTTAAACCCTCGAACCCACACCGGAGGGTTCATCTTGTCTTCTGGGTCATTTCACCATTGACGACACGCGAATCTGACTTTTAGATTGCATGAAACGGGGGTTTAAAAAAACCCCAGTGTGAGAAAAAGTGGCCGGACCAGCCCGCCGCCGCCGGCCCACCCTGGCTGGCGGCCCTCCGCTGCATAGCGCCCCACGCCGCTGCACATTGGCAGCTGGTCTGTCACACTGCCGCGGACCGTCTTACGTTGTCGTGGACCATCGTGCGCCGCCACTGACTGCCATGTCGGTGCCGTGATAGCGAACCTTCTTAGGGCTGCCGGAGGCCCCTTGGCGGGGGGAACGCAGATCCGAAAGCCTTTGCACACCCCCCGGGACCCGATCTACCCATCTGCTTGTTCAAAATAGAGAAAAATTCAGAAATATGGGTTTTGGGGTTTTCAAAATGTAAAATACCTACCTGTTGGCAGATCGCCGACGCTTCTGGTGCAGAACGGTGCCCACAACGCCCTGAAATTGGGTCTACCGATGATCAGTGCAAAAAACTGATGGTCGAGGCTCGAATTGGTGAAGAACGGAATTCGGGAGGAGGTAGGTCGTCCGATGCGCATTGGACTTGAGAGAGAGGAGGGAAGTGATTTTCTTATTTTTTTATTTATAAACCTCTAGTTAAAGAATATCCCCTGACTCCGCGCCCGACGCGGAGAAAGTTAAGGTCACCCCTACGGTAAACGCGCCATTTTGAATGCAACGACGACATCAGATTCGCGGTCCGAGACTCATTTCAGATGTTATTCAAGATGACACTCGTAAACAAACTATTCCACTTATTTACGAAAATGCCCCGGTGGCATTTTCCACAGCAGACCTGTTGCCACGAGGTTTACACCCCACCTAGGGTAAAATGCATGTTTCTGATGCAACCGTGACCTCGTATACCTGTTCGGAGCTACCGTTCAGAAGATATCACACCCCCTCCATGTGCATAGTATAAAAATATTTAATATTTTTATAAAATTTATTCTGGGAACACCGGGCCTCTGAATCTCATGCCGTCTTCACGCCTAACTCTGTAATTATTCATAGAAATATCACAAAGTCTGACAGAGCCAAAAACCCGAGTCGCTATATCCTCCCCCTTATAACTTTTCGTCCCCGAAAATATCTAATTTCAAGGAAAGTGACATGACTCTCAACGTTGTCCCACACCAGTGATTTCACCAACAATCACCCATTCTCGGACACATAAGTCAGAAGGAGTCATCCACCACACCTCAACACTATCCGTTTTGGGCAGCACTGACTCGCCCGCAAGGTTTTAATCAAATAATAAAATGTGTCTCGGTGGGGAAAGGATCCCTCTTCCCTACGCATTCGAAGTATGCTAAACAAAACCCTCACATGTGGTCTTACCAGCACCCTAGACAAAACTCGAGCAAGAAATAGAAATGGGAGAGTACCGCTAAACAGTGTCTATCAAACTACTATACTAAGTAGAAAAGACACAAGAAGTACCTCTATCCAACCACAAAGCCTCTAGGTCAACAGCCCCAATGGAATTCACCTGTCCTCTCCCTTGGCCACCTGCTCCCTGAGCATGGCGTGGACCTCCAGAGGGTGGGGGTGGTGGCAACTGATACTGCCTGCCACCGCCTCCTGCTGCACCAGCTCTGTTGCCATGTCTGCCGCCCTGCAGACCTCCTTTCTCAAGACGCTGCCTCTACCAAGGCGGTCCATCGACCGGCTCCCTCTCAGAAGCACGACGGGTCAGACAGTCTCTAGCAAGATGTACCAACCATCGCAATCATAACACCGCCTCCCCTATGGTGGACCAAAACTGGACTGCGAGACCTATGAGACCTGAGAATCAGTTACTCCATCCTCGTGTCACCTCATGAAACGTTAGCCATGTCCAGACCCCAGAGTATTTTGTCAGCTACCAGATGCCGACGACTCAACTCTCACGTGACCAACACTAACAGGGGGAATCTATTCATCCAAAAAGCTCTCCACCACCAACGCTCGCTCCAGCACCCCAGCATAAGTGGGCAGGAACAAGGAAACCACACCTACATGGATGTCCCTATGTAAGCCATGCTCGAAGGTCCGAGCCCAAAATAACGGGCCTCGAACCATAACCAGAGAGTAGTGCAACAGGTCTGTAAAACTTACTGAGTACTTCGACAAAGTAAGGCCCTCCTGCCGAAGCTACAAAATCTCATGAATCTGCACTGACCTTAGCATCACCGGACATAACTCTTCCATGAAGAGCTGCTCAAATTCTTCCCACATGAGCATCTCCTCGTCATGGGACTACATCACCAAAATCCTCTATCTCCCAACAGAACCATGTAAGAAGGCTCTCCGCTAGGACCACCTTCTGATCTGGAGGTGTCCTCACTAGGCGGAAAACTTGTGTGACTGCCTCAAGCCAGTCATCAGCTACCTGGGGGTCTGGATCACCCCGGACCCTCAAAGGTCACTACCTCTGGAACTCGTGCAGCACACTCAACCTGTACGCAACCTTATCCTACACTACTAGCACAACCAGATGCTCGATAGGTGGTGGATCAACTAGCGGACCACCTGGAGGTCTAGCCTCAGAACCTATGCCCTAGTCCACAGCCTCTACCTGGGGCAGATCTCCACCACAATCCTGTTGTGGAACCCTCTATGGCTATCATTGTGGAGGCATCCTGAAATTCATTCAAGACTCACCATATTCAATGAGAATATCTGCAGATCTGACTCATGAAGAAAAAGGAAAAACCCAAAAACTCAGTCTTATAAGATGCATGTACTGTAATGTCCCTGTGACCATTATACGAATATCCCAAGTCGAAAAGCAGGTTATTAGGGTCCTGGTGTATGGATACGTCGGTCGTCTCACCAACACTGGAGTCTCTAGCATAAAATTTGAGCTCAAAACAGAATAACAGTGCTATTATGCAACCCAAACCAAACTCACAAGAAGACCAGCTACACTCTGAGATCCTAAAGGTGGAACCTCCTTTGAAACCACTCTTTCACAACCGGACCCAATGGGGATCAAGCCGGGACTCCCCAAGCTAGAATCTAATAGGCCAAGGGCTGGCATCCAGCACCGAGTAGGCTATCACAAACATGGGAGGCATTATCCTAAGGTACCTGTACACACACACCCACAAACACCTCGATGCACCAGTGTAGATATATAGGAAACTGAAATGTAAAATCAAGCACACAATCAATTCCAAACCAGAGTGAAACAGAAATAGTATAAAAGAGAAAAACAGGTCTCACTAAAAGAAAACTACAGAGTGCGTACAACCTACTCTGAAGAAGGGGAACGTTGACACAAACACTTACCGGAAAGCTCCCTCGGCATCGAACCGGTAAACACCCCGGTCAGTCTCTCTCAATCAGCTCCGCCTACTCCGAGTCCTCTTTGGACTCCGTCGAAAGGCATGTGGTCTACACAAGACAAAAATATGTGATGGAAAACCCCGTGCAGGGGTGAGTATAAACATACTCAGTAGGCACCCCAAAAACCCAAAACAAAAGAGAGAAACTTAAAGGCAACAGTTCAGTCATCCTAGCCCGAGGGAACCTAGATGAGAGAGGAACTCCATATCGTGACCATCCTTGGCTAAACAAAACTAGTCAGCTCAGCCCAGGTGTCTTCCCATACACACACCTTGACCAATCTAGATATACCCAGCTCACGCACCAATCCACAAGAGGTACCGACCTCATCACCAGCAACTTTCCACAACCAGGAGAGTACACTACATGATCACTATCATCCCAGATGAAACTCATCCAAGAGATACACTCCAACGAGTTTCTCACAAACCACTCAGACGATCACCTGAGAGATCACGCTCGTCAGATAGCATCACTGAGGAAACCTCGCAGAAACAAAATTACAACAAAACTCCTTGGATAAGAGATCACTCCTAGGGTCAGCTAGGCGATACTGGAACCCACTATGGTATACGAATCTCATAGATAGGGGATCATTCCCATGGTCCACAGGGGGATATCACGACCCGATCTGGCACACGTAGTTCTCATAGATAGGGGATTACACTCGGGATCCTCTAGGGGATACCTTAACCCGCTCTAGCACTAGACCAAAGCACGTCACTCAGATAGAGGATCATCACTCATATAAAGGTTGTCATGACAATACTGGAACCCTATCTAGTATAATTCGTGATGTAGAAGATCGAACTGACGATGCCACAACCCTTCAAAAACAACACGCTGAGTAGGGGATCACATAACCAGTGATACCGCAAGTCTACTATAATCCTGAAGCTGATCAGGGAATTGTATTCCCTGAAGATGTCACAAACCTACTATTCATGGCCCACTTCATAGGGGATCATATTCCTGATGATTCCACACACCCTACAAGGTTAACCTGCTAGATAGGGGATTGCCGCTCGTGTATAAGCGGTCACATCGATACCAATAACCTGATCTAGAGAACGATGCTAGAGGATCTCACTCTAGGCCCACCGAAGGGATTCCACAACTCCAATAGACTAAAAATCTCATCGATAGGATCAAAAGCCTATATTGGGGTTGTGATACCGCGTGAACCCTCGTATGAACGATCTATGGGAGTACCCTCAACCATTGCTGGTCCTGACGTCACTAACCTGGGTGACCCACAAAAACGCCATATTGCGTAGCACCAAGGCCGATACTGAGGCCACACATGCAATCTACATGGAAAAACATGCAGGATAGGCTTCTTACTCGCCAGAAATAGAAAACTGATGAAAAATGTTCTTTTCACCATAACTTTCCCGTGCGGGGCCCACACAACAATCCTGAATCTCATCAAGTGGATCATACCATGTTGATCCCCTTGGAAAAACACATAGAATCGACTACTCATTCACCCAAAACAGCCACCTAGTGAAAAAGGTACTATTCACTGGAGCCATCTCGGGTGGGGCCCACACGACGATCCTAAAACACATCGAATGGATCACTCCATTGTGATCCTCTCGAAAAAACACACAGGATCGACTATTCATCCACAAAAATCAGACACCTGGTGCAAGATTTGCGTTTCTCCGCAAACGCCAAAACCCGACCTCATGGGGCCCACACCCCATTCTCAGTCCCAACACCTTGAAACCATCTCAAAAAGTCCTCCATACCATCAGGGTCTCAATTCCACTGACGACACGGCATTCAGACGCTCCGAATAGAAGTTACTATGGCACAAAGTAGTAAAATAGTAAAATATTATTAATTTATACGATGTTTCTAACTCCCAGGCCACGATCCCAAAACTTTAATCCCTCAAACCCACACCGGAGTGTTCTCCTCTTCTTCAGGGTCGCGTCGCTGCAGACAACACGTGAATCCGACTTCCTAATTGCAAGAAACGTGGGTTTAAAAATCCCCCTTGTAAGAAAAAGTGGTCGGACCAGCCTGAACCGGCCTGTTCGGACGGCCTGACCTTGCCGGTTTCCCTCAACCGTGCGGTGCCCAGTGCCGCCGCAGTCCGTCGTCTAGGCCGGCACGCCGCCGCAGACCGCCCCGCGCCACCCCTACCGGTGCCGGCTAACCTTCTGATGTCCCCGGAGGCACCTTTGGGGTCTAAATGACTATCTGGTTGTATCGACACGCCCCCAGGACCTGATCTACCACTCGGCAGGTTCAAAATAGAGATAAATGCATAAATTTGGGATCCTGGATTTTCAAAACATAAAATGCCTACATGTTGGAAGATCGTCGACGCTTTGGGTGCAGAACGGCGCTCGTGACGCCCTGAAGCTGGATCTTCCGACGATCTGTGCAGAAAACCGAGGATCGGGGCTCGAATCGGCGAAAAACAGAGGTCGGGAGGAGGGAGGTCATTCACTGCATGTTGGAGGGGAGGAAGAGGGGGGAATAGATTTTCTTATTTTTTTATTTAAAAACCTCCAGTTAAAGAAACACCCCCGACCCCGCGCCCGATGCAGACAAATTTAAGGTCACCCCTAGGGTAAAGGCACAATTCTGAACGCAACGGAGGACTCGAATTTGCGATCTGAGAATCTATTCCGATGTTATTCAAGCTGACGCTCGTAAACTAACATTTCCACTTATTTACGAAATCACCCCCGGTGGCGTTTTCCACCGCAGGCCCGCGCCCACGAAGTTTACACCTCTCCTAGGGTAAACGGTGCGTTCCAGATGCAACCATTACCTCAGATTCCCATTTTGAGCGACCGTTCAAGAGATATCACACCCCCTCCATGTTCATAGTATAAAAATACTTAATATTTTTCTAAAATTTATTCCGGGCACACCGGGTCTCGGAATCGCATGACGTCTTTGCACCTAACATAGGAATTATTCATAGAAATATCCCAATGTCTGACAGGGCCAAAAACACGAGTCGATACAGTAATTGACATCAATAATGTCATCCAAAATAATTTCCCATACATTATTACAAGATTAGATCATCATTTCTCAATGAAAATACCGTTTTATGAAACATTAGATAAAAGCTGTGAACAATCAGATGTTTTCAGAGATCAGTAGTTATTAAGAATATTTACTAAAAAATATTATAAGGTTATTTTACCCATATATCTAAAAGATAATTAATGAGCTTATTGATGATGAAAATATCTCAACATTCTCTATACATCTCAAAAGCACTAAAATGTATAGGGACCTATATGGTAATTATTGGTGGGACAATTTGAAAAGGGGGATTATCAAATAAACTAAATGAAGAATGGTGTCTAAACATGTTATGTAATATCCAAAAATTTCTAATAGAATATTGAAACCATTTCCCATACCATCACTAAAGTGGGACAATATCCATAAATACATTTTATTAGTCTCTCAAGGACACCCAAAGAGAATAATGTGAAACGTGTTATAGCGGATACAGTTCCAACACATCCCATTTAATCACCCTTCAAGAAGATATCTCTCTTAACAAAAATTTCCATACATACATATTAAATGTTGTGAGACTAAATGGGGATCCAATTTTTAATGATTTTTATCATGATCCAATGATTTAATCAACATTATTGAGTGTTATTTATTATGATATGAATATAGGATTTATGGTTGATACTTTTCATTGGAATACCATTTGTCAAATATTTTGTGGGAGTGAGAAATATCATAGTTACCACTTGACTATTTACAATAAAAACATTAAAAATTAAAGATATAACAAAATTTCATATTGGAGAAGTTAAATTTAGTGTATACTACCACTTAGTCAATGTTAGCCAAGCCACCATACGAAACTACCACCACCGAACACATTAAACTTAAGGAATACACTAGTGTAATAAGGGGTTTCATTTACATTACATATATAAAAAAAGATTTATTTTCTTTATATAAATAAAATATTTAATAAATTATTCCTTTGTTAGACTAAATTTGTTTTTAAAGTATATTTTTATTTTAGATGATGTTGATTAAATAATTTATGTGAATGAAATAAAAAATATTATTGTTTATTATAAAATATATAAACATTTATTGAAAACTCATGTATTATAAATAATAATTTATATAGACTTTTAAAAAACTCGTGTTTTAAAAGAAATGATTGAAAAATTTGTAATGGCCTAAGAAATTATTAAAAGTTATAAAAATATGACTCTATCTTAAACACTTATATTTTTTAATAAATTATTTTTTATATAATAAAATGATTAAATTATATAATTTATACAATCATTTTGATAGAATAAATTTAATATTTTAAATAATTTTGTTGTAAAAAGGATTAGATAACATTTTGATAATTTTATAAAATAGTATATTTTTCAGTGATGAGTAAAAATATGGGTTTTTGTTGCAGTTATGTTTTATGAAATTATTGTTTATTCACTATGATGTTAATATTAATTTACCATAATAAATTCCAAAAAATATTCTATTTAATTAACATTATGTATTATAATGGAATTTAATAAACATACTACGCTCTAAGGGGATTTCCATAGTATAAAATGGAAAATTTTATTTTAAAAGTTTTATTTTGTGGATATAATTATCTTTCCAGGTACAATGAAGTATTATAAATATATTGATGTTCTATTGGATTAAAATATCATTAAATATGACTCATATTTCAGAAAATATAATAAAAACATAGGGTAATCGAATGGTTATTTATTTTACACAATGTATATTTATAACACCTATATTTGGAAATTATTTATCAAATCCTCAACTTCTACAATAAATATACACCCATTTACCTTTTACATTCCCTCCCAATCCATATAATTTTATGTTATGTTGATTACTCATTCCATTTTTCCAAAAATGTTTTCAATAATCCCACACAGTTCTAGTCTTCAATATTTAAGAGTAATTCTTCATGGATATTCAATTATCATCCTTTTATTTTCCATTCATGTAATTATCATTGTGTACGTCTTCTAAAGGGTATGTTTCATTATTTTATTATGATTATTATCATACCCTAATGACTAATATATTTTATTATAAATGATATTCTTTCATAGTATCTCATTTACAATTTTCTAAATAAATATTTTATACTCATCAAGCCTCAAAATATACTTCTCAAATTTATCAATTTATGAATTTAAATTATTATAGTGAGAGGAAAAACATTATTTATTTATTAATGCGTATTCATGTAGATGTAAATATAATTTTCTCTGGAATTTTGATATATATTTAATAATTTTCGTTTCTGTGGTTAAAATATGTTGTTATGTTCAAACCATCATGTACTTTCATACTCAATTATTTTATAAAAAACACATACATTGTTTTCTTACAATTATAGAAAAAAATATTTATTATGTTCAATATGACTAAAATTAAATTATCAAATATGATGGTTATGACTTTATAGTTTCCACTTCCTTAGTTAAAAAATTTTATCTTTAAAGATGATATGTTTTATGATGCCTTTGTGAATAAGATTTTTAATTTTGATAAATAAAACAATTGTTATAAAACATGGTGATGGGATTATTAATATCCCATTTAAATATTGTATCCAAATTTCCATGTTGATATCCATGTTCATTTTATTATTATATATATCCCAATCTCTTGATTATTTTTTATTTATATACACGATTTCCTTATAGATATTCCTTATGTTAACATGATAAATTTCTTTGTGGATTATTATCTTACTGGTATTCATGATCACTATTATCATTTGATGCATATACCAAAGATATGAGATGTTGTTAATGTTACTTAGGGTGAACCCATGAAAAATTATTTCACATGTATTAGATGAATTTTTTATTTTATCATGAATATAATTCCAAATTTTAAATAATCTATAATTTAAACGATATTATATTTTTTCCCACGTAAAAAATTATATATATTTTAAAGAGGGGATTCTATAAAGATGTTTTATATTATTAGTTTATTATGTAATTATTTGGATTTTATGGAAAATATAGGATTGTTTCATGTAATTTAGAAGTTGGAGAAATGAGGTTTATATTGAATATCATTAACATTCTAATCATTTATAAATAAAATTCACTTAATATCTAATTAAATATATTTCTATATATTATGGTTACAGAAAACATAGGAATTTTTTTTTATTATAAATTATTGGATTTTGAAGAGTATTTAGAATAATTTGAATTGAAAATATAGTTCTTGATAAATTTTAATATTATTAATATAAATATATTGTTTTAGAAAATCCAATTTACACAAATAAAGGATGTTTCTACCTCAACCTATTGGACAATACCCTATGAGTCACGTTTATTATAGTTTTTTATAGAGATAACCACACTCTTCTATTACCCATGAATATACCCAATCCTAGATCCAATAAGATAATAATTAGGGAAACCTTTTGTGTGAGGATCAAGGAGATTGAGAACACGACACAATCCATGTACACCCAGTCATCCCAGGAAAAAGTAACCAATGTACAACTTACACATATGATTTTTTTCGGGTGTAATAAAGGGATATATATATATGATATAATAATAATAATATTTATAATTATTTTTCAATATAATAATGGTGAATTTACTTCATATCCATACATTATAAAGGATTTTTTTTGATACACTAAAACAAAAAATATATTTTTGGGTATTATTCATATTCAATGAAGGAATGTATTTTGATGAATTAAATTATTTTTAAAATAAATAACTTTTAATTTAAATATTATTATGAAATTATGTTTATAAATTATCATATAATTGTTTTATGATAAATATGATTTTCTTTGGTGTTAGAGAATTGCTATTATAAGAAATCTCAAATTTTTCAATAAATGTCTGTTGATATTTTTAAAGATAAAATTACTATATATGGGAAATTATATTAAAATAATTAATTTTAAATATGTAATAATTAAATTTATGTTATTAAATGTTTAATTTTTCATAATTTTCAATGGGAATCAAATTTTTAGATACAAATTAAATACGCTATAAATATAAAGTTTGAATTATTAAATAATCATCACCTTAAAGTGATGTAAAAAATACATTAAGGTATATCCATGACCACATAATTTTTTACCTAATAAAATTTTATTATTTGATTATTTGATTCAATTCATTTATCAATTAAGAATCCTGTATATCCAATAATAATGTTTATGGTTTTCAAATAATTTCATTGTTAGTATGACTCAACTACACATCACTATGAGTAATAATATAATAATTTAGGATTTTCGCCAACTAAAATAATGTAAACCACACCTATTTAGAATAATTCATGGTAAAAACCAATGGTAATTTTTTTATGTTTAATATTTTATTATATATTTTAAAATCCTATGTTTGAGATATGAAAATTAATTTCACCTAATATCATATATAAACACTCCTATGCTCAAATTTATATTTATTAAAAAAATTCCTTAGACTCTAAATATATCCATACATCCATAGAGTCCTCCCAAGGTGCCTCCAATCTCACAAGAAGCTAATAAAAATAATTTGGAGTCATACTCTCAAGTTAGTGTATCCTCCTCTTCTCCACTATAGTCATATTTCTTTATTATTTTATGCCATATATTTCCAATTCATACTTTTGGGATCAGTTCTTACATGTCCCTATTAACTTCCATTTGATTTACAATTGATGATAGGATCCATTCTCCCCTATTATATCTTTTTCATGAATCATTATGTTATGTTGTAATAATACCGAATTTTCACCATGAAATTCCATGCCAAACAAATGTGTACTAAATAACCATACAAATTTCCTATCAACTGTGTTCACCTTTACAAAAAATTAAATAATTGACTGGGGACATGTATGTATGTATTAAACACTCATTTTACATGGAATAAAATATAAGGATCAATAATTCGTTGTTCAATGATTCTTGTAACACAATCTCCCATGAAATATAAATGAATGTGACTGGTTCACCCAAAATTATATTACAAGCCAATGCATTGGGTAATGTTTTAGTCTCATGATACATCTTGCAAATGATTATTTAGTGATCGTAATACATTAGGGTACTTTTTCCAACATCATGTGTTGGGTGTTATCCTTGACTAATGTTTATAATGTTGTGTTTTAAGTTTCTTCCACATATCCTATGTTGTATTTATGGATATGATTTAATATAATACCTTACAATTCATGTATATGATTATCACATCTTTTACACACATTACATAATTAAAAAATATAATAGATTTACCAATATTATTGGTTGTAATATGATTAATATTATGTAATAAATCATGAATTACTGTGAAATATATATTAGGGTTCTTATAGTAAGTATGAAAGGAAATGTTTAATTTTTTTGGGTTAGGATTATAAACATATAGTGAAAATATTAGGCATAAAAATAAGTATAAGAACATACCTATTTTTTATGTATAGATATATTATTTTATCAAGAAAATACATCCATTTATGAAAAATACTTCTAGATGTGGATCCTGTATAGATGTATATTGATGATGAACCTAAAATCACTATATTGATCTAAAATCAACCTGGAACTAGTTCATGGTAATCAGACATGTTTCACACCGGGTTTGACACATTCGTGGAATATGATCTGTTAAATTCACAATCTTAATAAAAACCATTATATGCGGAAAAAAATTCCCATAAATTTTTACATTAAAAAATATATTGGGGATTACATATAATTAATATAAGAATATCATAAGTTATAAAATAAATATTTCTAATATGATATCCCATTAATTTGAATAAATAAAAAATTATGTATTTAATAGTTTAAAAATAATTTCCCCACTATTTTAATTTATTCATGACAAGGGATAGAAATATGGGGAATTTTGTAAAAAATGAAAAGGAAATTTTGATGACATGCCAAATGAGATTATTAACCCAATGGGAGTGGTAATGATGAAATTATGATGAAATTTATGATGAACAATGTGTAATTGATAGATTTATGATACAATGGTCATTGACATTTAATGTATCAGTTGATCCACCAATTCTGGAATAATATAAATAATCATTTGTGAAGATCCTATCTATCCATCAATGTTCCAATAATGATATAATTCCAAAATATTTTTACCATATAAAGGTTGAAGGTGATCAATTGTTTTCATTTATCATGAATATGAATCCATATAAAAATGGATATGATGGGATGTATGGAATTCCAGAAAATTGTTTTTGATAAATATTTCCCATATACACTATAACATTGAATAGAAAGGAATATACATTCCCTAATGAAAACATATATTGAATACATCATGTAAAATGCGAAAAAAATTAACAATACATGCATGAAATTCCTTTGGATTTTCCATTTCCCTTGAATGTAAGGTTTAATGATTGTTTGTTGAGACCAAACATAGTAATCTAAAATCCTTGTTTATACAAGCCTTTGATAGCTATGCAATTAATTTCAGATGCTCCCTCAAGGATAAAAGATATATTAGATAATCTCAATCGTATCAAAGGAATATTATGTGGAAACAGTGATTATTTATATATGTGAAATGGATAAATTTAAATGTGCTATGAAATTTCAACATCCCACTTTTGAAAAGTGTAGAATAATCCTCCCATAAATTTAGTATCTGGATCAAGGACATTATTAAGGTGTTATAAGGAAGGAATCCTAGATAGTGATTTATAATTAGAGAATAAAAATAATTTCATATATAAATTCTCCAGTAAATCTTCAATTTATTGTTCCTTTTTTCAACTGCAAGGAACAAAGGATCTTTTCACACCAATTCAAAATTCCATTGGTATTGGGAAACAACAAACAACATTAATATAAGAAAGGGTGACCTTGTGAAATCTAAACCACAGATGTGGATCCCGATTATTAATTGGTTATTTTTATGATAGTTTTTAATTCATGAATATTATGAATAACTTTTTGATTCTGGTTCATTGCATTCCTTCAAATCATAAATTTTTAGAAGAACCATTTAAGCACCTCCAAAAATCCTGGAAGTAGAGATATTAATTGAAATGCGATATAGAAAAATTAATATATCAAGATTATATTACTCCTGCCTAATCAAAATTGATGTTCAAAAAATCTCGGGGTACCTTGTCAAACTCTCTTTTGAAAAATTTGATACAATTCATGGTGTGGATAAAATTTATCTAAATATAGCCAACATAAAATTCTATGATAAGGAAATAATTCTCTATATCCCTAATCATTCTATTAATTTTTACAAATGAATGGATATGGATGAATAGTATTTAGAACCATCAACTAAATCATTGATAATATTGACCTATATGAAAGTAAATATACCTAAAAAAATTAATTATATTTAAATGATCATCCTTGAAGACATTCCCATTATGAGGGTATACATGAAAGTGTTTCCCAATGAATTTTCTGGTGTTTCTTTTAGCCGAGAGGTTGAGTTATCAATTTAGTGTATACATTGGTTGTTAAAATTATCTAATATTTTATATATAGAATGGATCTTGTGGATCAAGATGAGATTAAGAAGAAAGTACATGATCATTTGGATAAATGGTTTATATTCCAAAGTGCTTCATATTGGGGTGAACTGGACCTCTTTATTAAGAATATTTTTTGGTCAATATGACAATTAATTTATTATCATGATATCAGAAATATCATTATGATGAAAATATATCATCTTCTATAAATTGAGGTCTTTGTTATCAGCTAAGTGGAGCATAATACAACTCCAAATTGGATCATTGGTCGGGATATTATCATGTATGGGTGTAGAAGGAGGATATCCCTGTGAAATCATTCCAAAAATGTTACATAGACTATGAGTTCATTGTAACTATATTATAACTAAATAATGTTCATGTATTCATCATTGAATTTAAGAATAGTGTATTTATAGATTTCAATCATAAATTTTAGGTATTATTTATATATGGTAATCTAATATTCATAAAAATCCCTAAGGATGAAGAGAATTAATTAATAAAATTTTTAATGATCTTATAGAAGGATAAGATTCATGAAAATTATAAAAAAGGAGATTTTTTGAAAGAAAGCCTCATTATGGAAGATAATTATCATAATAAATGATATATATGTTTACCATTCAATAAAATAATCAGTTGAAGGACGTTTGAGGCAAAAATATTTGAAAAATATGATTATTTTCCTTAGATTAGGTTTGAAATATCTTAAATTTGTTATCAATTTATCACAATTATAAAGCCAAATAACAAATCTTACTCGAAAGGGAGTCATGTTTTCATTGAATGATGAATGTGAAGATATCTACAAGTAGTTAAAAATGAGGTTTAGTGATGCAATGATACTCACAATACCAACGGGTGGAGAAAGTACTATGGTATTTAGGAATAATTCAATGAAGGGATTGGGTTATGTGTTAATGTAGAATGAAAATGTGATCACCTATTCTTCAAGGAATTTGAAATATTAGAAATAAAACCACCCAATTTATGATTAAGACTTTTTTTGTAGTGATATTTTCATAGAAAATCTAGAGTCATTATCTCTCTATAGTTATGGGTGAAATATATATGGATAAAAATCCTATAAATTTATATTCATTTATAATGATGTATTTATGAACCCATAAAGATGATATTATATGATCAAGGATTATGATTTATCAATCATATACCATCTTAGGAAAATGAATCATGTGGACAATGCTCTATGTAGAATGGATTCATCAATTTTATCATTTGTTTTATTTTTTTAAATGATTGGATCATTATAGACATTAAAATGATAAATATGGGAATAATAAAGGAAGGAACATAAAAATTCCTTTCACAAATTATTGGTCTCCCATCCATTATATAGAGGATAAAGGGTTTCCAAAGATATTATGTGGGATTTTTGATGATACATGGAGCTATAAGAAAAGGCAAATCTTTTTGGCCAACATTAACGATCAATGAGTTTTGAGATTTGGTTCATGAATAAGGGTACCATAAATTGATATGTTTATGAATGAGATATTTCATGATGCACAAAGCCTGTATTTTTCAATCATTATATGAATCACAAAGAGGTATAAAAATCTATAATCGTAATATTGGTGGAACAATATGAAGTACAAGACTGGATAATATACATCAATATTCCATGTAAGTTCGTATGTGAACGTATGAAGAAAAAAAATAAAATGTGACGTTGAATATATTACCCATACCTATATGGAAATTTGAAAATATCAAAATTGAATATATCACGTTTCGTTCAAGGACATCAAGAAGAATTAAATTTTTTGTTGTTCTATTGGATCATCTTACATTGAATTCTCAGTACACTATGATATGAGGGGACTTATCACTTTATTAACATTCAAGGATATACATTATTGAAGTTGTGAGGCTTCATTGAATAACACTATTAATGGTATATGATCAAGATACAATTCCTACAAGTGCATTCAAGAAGAGAATGAAATATGCTCTAAATACATAGTTGAACATCAGGGATGCATATCACCCTTAAACTGATGACCAATCTAAGTGGACTATTAAAAAACACAATTAAATGATGAGAGCCATCTAAGTTGACTTCAAAGGAAGATGGGATCCACTTCAACCTATTGTTGAGTTTAAATACATTAATATTTTCCACCCAAGAATCCAAATAGATCCTTATGAATCCATTTATGGGAAGAGGGGTCGAACACGTGCATGTTGGGATTTAGTTGAGGAATACAAACATATAGGACCTAAAATGATCATGTAAATGATGGAAATGGATAATACCATTGAGAAACACATCAAGGATCCCAAGATTCACAAAAAGATATACGTGGAAATTAAATGATGAGACTTATAATATGATCTTGGAGATAAGGTATTCATCTAAATATATCTATGGAAGTAATTTATAAGTTATTGGAAGATGATAATTGTTATTTTATGACAATTAGTTCCCTTTTAGATCCTTTATCGCAATGGATAATTAGCCAATCAGATGTCATGTACACATATCCTCTCTCAAGTAAAAGATGTAGTACATATGTCTATCTTGATTAAGTACATACCATAACCATCACGTGTAATTAATCAATATTTGTTATTGTTATGTAATGATCACTCATGTGAGGAGTAGTCAGAGAAGATTCAATAATGTATAGATAATGTTATATGATATATGATAATTCACCTAGTCAAATTGATATAGATACTCCGCATGTAAAGGAGGGATGCGAGAATTAGATGTGGTGATGAAATAAGATTTCCCAAGTCCATTTTACTATGTTAAATTCAAATTTATATGTATATATTTTTATAAGGGTGAGATTGTAATGAAAGAAATATTATAAAATCCATTCCCTTTATGATTAAATTGAATTTATTAATATATATCATGGTTATAAAAACACATGATCTTATTTTTTTTTATTTTCCCCTATCAGATTTAAAATATAGTTATGCATCATTATCGTTTTTAATATATTAATTTAATTATTATAGTCTGATTGGTATAAATATTGGATTTAAAAAATCTAATTGACCCAAAAAGTGATGGTCTCAACTAGTAGAATCATACCCTATGAATCTCATTTGTTAGAGCTTGTAATATAGTTATAATAAACATAATTTCCCATTGACCGATCTCATGTTTAGATCCAATATCTTACGCATGAGATAAATCATTTTAATAATATGTTCATGCTCAACGGTATCACGGTCCAAACCATTTATGTCATACCACCTTATGAAAATATCACCACCAAAAAAATTACCATTATAGTGGATTATATTGTATAAAATTTATATGAATAAATACCATAATACTATTAAATTATATAATCAGTTTTGAATAGAAGGATTTTTATTTTTACATTTTATCAATATATTATAAATGATATTGATTTGATAGAATAAAACACAAAATGATTTTTTGGTAATATTAAAAATAAATAAATGAATGTATTATGACATATTAATGGAGTTTTTTTATAAATAAATATTATTTAAATAATATTATTAAATATTGTTAATAAATGATCATATTATTTTTTATAATTCAAACATAACATTTATAAGGGTTCAAAAACTGTGATTTTAAAAAACTTTTTATTTCACAATGAATGTCTATTATTAAATTAAAAGTGAAAATTCACATATTTAGAATAATTTTATATAAAATGAATTTTTTTTGTATCATATTTTAAAAAATTTCCAATTGTAAATTTTTGATAATTATCTGAGAAATTCTAATTTTTAGGTCAAAATGAAATATTGTATAAATATATGGTTTTAATTATTAGATAATTATGACCAAAAAGTGATTTAATAAATACTAAAATGTGTATAAAAGATAATATATAGTTTTCAATTTTAAATAATGTTATTATATGATTATTTTATTAGTTTTATATTTCCTTCAAAAATCCTCCAAAATATATAATATATTTAAAGGAGTTAAATTCACTTCATTAAAAGTATGAGTCACCTCTGCATACCCAAAAAATATTTTAATATGTTTTGAACTTTGACAAACATAATGATGAATAACATACCTATTTGGTAGAAACCATGGTAAAAAACCATGTGATAGTTTTTGGTTTTGGTTATTTTTCTATATACTGTCCAAAAAATAAGTTTGTGAAATTATAACAAATTCCATACTCATATCCAATGATTTTTTTGGCCAAATATCTCATTTTTTCACTAAATTTCCTTTTATAACATCCTTACACTTCACTATAATATCTAGAGTCCTCCCAAGGTTCCACCAGGCTCTCAAAAATATCCTACCAAATATTTAGAGTAACACTATCAATGAAATGGTTAATATCCTTCTCATATTTATTCATGATTCTTTATATCACATTCCCTTTATATATAATTTATATTGTTGGCATAAGTTTTTTAATATTCCAAAACCTCTATATTTGATGTAACTATTATGATAAAACCCATTATCCCCCATAAACCATTTTTTATGAATCATATCATGTCAAAGAGGTTGTAGTAAATATGTCCACGAACAACGTTATCTGATTTTATGTGTTTGAAAGGATAATAAATAAAATTATATACTCATATAAACTATATTTCTAAAAAGTTATTAATGATATTAGTATTATATTGGTTCTTTATGGCACATATTTTCAACTGAAACCATATTTTATACATTCTAGGTTTAGTGTGAACTAATCAAATGACTTCGAGGGGGTGGTAGTCCACACTTCATTAAATAATGTCAGGGTAGTAATGTAAAATGGAATTTATTAATTGTGTGAGTAATAATAGATTTATATAATTAAATAAAAATAATAAATATCATATATAACATATATAATTGTAGTTTCTAACATAATGTCTACATTGATAGGTGGTAAGGGGGAAATAATAAATCAACGTTTTGTGAGGCAGTAGTTCACCCTACACAGAAACAATATGTTTTTTGTCCATTAGATGAAGTTCTGGGTAAGTGTTGGTAAAATTATTTACAGAAAAACATACTTTTATATTTTAGATATTAATTATGTTTTGTAACAATGTAATAATAATATTATATGGATTGGATAATGGAAATAAAATTAAATGGCCTGAGAGAAATCATTTTATTTCAATCAACACGATACTTAGGGTTTGTACAAAAAGGCATTGTTGGGAAACATTCTGCAAAATGGAAGATTCAAGGTTGATTAGAGATATTTTTTTAAAGCTATATGGAGTTATATTTACCTAACCTATGGTATTTGAGTATTGTGAAGAATGGGGAATGGTGGTGTCCTTTTCTATGCGATAAAAAAGATTCACATTGAATTTTTGGAAATAAGATAGATGTATACACACTCTTAGGAAAAAACAATAAAGAACTCAATAATGGATGGTTTATGGACGAATTATTATAATTAATTATGTTTTGGTAATGTTTATAGGTAATTTTGGGACCATAAATGTACTGTTTATTACCATTTTTATTACAATTACTACTTAATAATAGTATTTAATTTTAATCTCATTCATAAATCTTTTCGGCCAAATATTATGCTGGTAATATTATAATCTAAATATCATCCTTATGTCAATTGTGAATGTACACTTTTCAAAATTAAATTCAAATAATTAGAATTATCCTGATACTTTATAATCATGCAGATAGACAAATTAACTTGTTTTATTTGAAAAAAGATCAAAAAGGTACACCGTTTGTATATTCAATTTCTAAGTGAAAATGATAATAATAAAAGTAATTTTATTAATATAATATATAAAAGATCTAGATTTACCAAAAAAATTTAACATATAACATATCAATTGTAATTATATTGACTAAAATGATTTTTTTTTATCAAATTAAAATTCAAAATTTATCAACGTTCATATTTAAAATTAGAGAGCCATTAAAAAGTGAGGAAATATCTGCTATAAAAATATTGGTTTTTTTCTATAAAATAGAGTTTGTTTGTTTCATATTCTAATAAAATCTATTTGATGAATATCCAAAAAAATATTATTGAATATATATCATTTATATATCATAAATATCATTATATACGTTTTTTTAAATTTGGTTTATTAAGATAAATCCACTTTGGAATCATAAAAATAATAATACATATTTTTATATCCAGTCATTTCCTATTTAAATTTATTATTAATTGGTAAACCATGAATTTATTATATATTTATATAAACCATAAACGTTTATATTTAATTTAATACCATTATCACCATCTAGTTTATATCAAATAATATTAAAATGTTTTATTTTAGTATTACATTTTTTTTGTGAAACATGATCTTGTAATTACCCCAATACATCAAATATGTCTTATTTTGTGTGTATAAAATGATATCAAGGAATGTAGCTATTTAATTTAATGCAAGATAACATAGTGTTTCGTTCCTTGAAATATATTGAATGTATTTTAAATAGTAAATATATCATAATGTAATTGAATATAATATTACCTTAAACACTTTGGGTAATGTGTCATAAATGCTATTGAATACCATGTTCGTACTTTAGATATTTGAGGTGTCACATTCCACCCATATTTTTTAAATTATTTTTTCACAATTTAATCTCGATTGTGGTGATACATTTATGATACATTATATTTTGAAATCCCATATCTAGAAAAGGGATAAAAAATCCTTTATAATAAAGTGATTGGAATGTATGTAGGTCACTTGGAATACCATATAACTGGGTGTCTATGTAGGGTAACGTTAGTGAAAAGTATAGAAATGTACATTAAGTAACTGTATAAATATTTATAGGGAGTGAATGTGGTCATCAATCACAAACACATGATTGATAAATATAATTTTCAGGGCCTCAATGATATAAATATATAATTATTGAGAAGTCCATCAGTTCAATTGAATTTAAGTAATTTGTACAAAATTTTATTTATATGTCATAATTCAAATTTTTGTAATTCTTTAACAATATAAGAATATAAAAAAATAATATTAATTAATAATAATCACTTATGAAAAATCATATCTTTTTGTAATTCTTAAAAAAATTATAATTCATTCAATTATTAATATGGATGCTTAAAGCAGAAAAAACATTTGTAATTGATCACAAGGCCCATAATATATTGAAATGTTTGATGGGTTTTCATTAAAATTATTCCAAAAATATTATTGTTAATAGATTAATATGAGACTCTCAAAAGTGATACTATTGGTTCATAATTTAATTTTTTTAATATGATTTTTAACTAATAAAATAAAAAATTTACGATAAAAATGTGTATGTGAGTGGTTACCATAAAACCCTTATCGTCCTTTGGTTCTATGTTAATGACTTGTAGACTTGGTGGAGTTGATTGGGTTTTAATTGGATTACATGATGTCATTTTTTAAATCAAATTAATTTCATTTCCAAAAAAATAGGGACATCCTTGAAATTGGTTTAATCACTAAATATATTTTTTAAATCATTTTTCAATAAACCAAAATACATAAATACATTATTATTTTTATCTATGAATTAGTCCTTCCATGGTCTCGGTTTTATCCATAATATCTATCTTGGTATTTCTAAATAATTCAACCTTATCTTCGATCTAAATCACATTTAGTTTAACCTAGTTTATTTATTTTCAGTATCAATTCAAATTTATTATTATGTGTTTTAATGAAAGTGTGAATTATACTAATCATAACCCAAGGTGTGTCAAAACAGGAGCATAATAAGGCCCATTGTCATGTATCAGGTTACCCTAAGTCATTGTCAGAATACCTTTTTAGAGTTATTACCCCAAAGAACATTTGGTCCCGAACAAAATCTACTTGTAGTATTCAGAAAATAATTTATATATAGGAACACCAACATAATCTCTATCATAACAAAATTATTGGATATTCTCCTTTACATATAGTAAAATATTACCTTAGGATTGTGTTCTCTATCCTTTATTTTTTAAAATATAGTTCCCATTGTTTCTAAAAACCTTCATCAGATACTATCTATAGAAACCTAACCCCATAAGGCCCATATCCAGTGTATGATACTAATTACAATAGTATGATTCAAATGAATCAAATCCCGAAGGACTGAAGAGTTCTGTATTATTGGTAAAATAGATTCACAAATGGGTCATGTATTAAAAATTATACACTTATTAAACCATAATATTTTTATCCACATAATTAAATAACTTTGAGTATATCATTAATACAACTAGTAACTCATTTCATATAATTTGTAGAATGCTTTTATGATTTCATTGGAAGGAAACATAAAATTGGTGAGCTCAAATGCTTTGAAAGTTTAAATTATATAAGATTAAGAAACATATTAAGGAAATGAAATTATAATTCTTAGGAAAACAGCTAAATACATATTCCACATAATCAATAAATTGTATGTATTTTCATAAAAATAAAGATATTTAATAACCAGAAAAAATATTCTGATCAAACTAATCGATTAGGAAAAATAAATATAGAAATGATTGAAACTTAAACACATAAAATCTATCCAATTAACCAAAATTAAAGGTATCCATATATATGTCGATTCAAAATAAAATGGATTAAAAAAAATAATAAAATTATCAATAATGTAAATGTATAATTGTTGGACTTCATTTTTCCGAAGAACTTGATACCTTTTACATTAAGATAATGTTTAAACTTTTCCGATTTGAAAAAATAATTAATAATGTAAGACTAATGACACATAGAGTGTCCTTTAATTTCTTGTAAACATCCCAAATAGATAGAATTTATTGGTATCTAACAAATAGTTATTTCATTAACTCATCCCCGACCCATATATTTCCTATTCGAATAATTTAAAAATATAATGTGCCCTACAAAATATCCATCTTGAATAATGGATTTGTGTTTATCAACATTTTCCCAAACTATCTAATACATTTCACATTAATTACATAAAATAATCTATATATTATTTTCAATATTCATATCCATGATAAATTATGTTGATATTTAAGAGAAATTCAATGTCAAATGACCATAATAAATATAATATTTCAATGGTATTAAAATAAATCAAAATGTGAATATGAATACTATCCTTAGCCAAATAAAACATGAACCACCCATTGGAAGGATATATATAGTATCAATAAAATATACCCCATGTTGAATAAACTACATATTTTTTTCATTCATCAATGTAAATATTATAAAAAACATTCTTGAGGAAAATAATTGATATACGTTCCAAAAGTGTCCCATACAACTACAAAACATTTTATATGATAATTCTTATCATGGAAAAAAATTAATTTAATGTTATAATATCATAATATTATAGATATTAATGATATGTCATTAAAAAGGAAGTATATACACTATAAGAAAGAATATAGGTTTATAATAACCAATAAGTTCTAATGAATTAATGTTGAGATGAAATCAGTAACTAATTGAGTATATTTTCAATCATGATATCCATTGAGTATTATCAATAAAATTAAATGTTTAATTTAATTAATTAATGTTTAATAATGACATAATATATCAAAAATGGATTTCAGTATACCAAAAAATTGTACTTAGAGGATATCAGGACATTTATCTCAAGAATGTAAAATGTGAAATAAGAATCCCTTACATTGGGTTTCCTTTATGATAAAAATCCTTTAACATCCTATAAAATATTTTTATTTTAATTACATAAATTCTGAATAACCATATTAAAGTCTATAATTACTTGTATTCCACTTATTACCATTTTATATACATCTACTCAATCAAATTCATTTACATCAGGTGTTTTGACAACATTAGGTTTATGTCTCAAAAAAAATTTTATGGGTAAAATATGAACAAAGGATTCATTACATGAAATATCCAGAAAAATAATCGTGACTAATTATCATATTTATACATTAATTATAATTTTATGATCAATCAATAAATACGGTTATGAAAAATGTACCAGCACTGCAATCATGGAGATGGCGGGTCATACATACACCTGAGTAATGCTCTAATATCCAATGAATGACATGGAATGAAGGTAAGTAACACCATATCATTATATATTTATTAATATATAATAAATAAAATGTAATTAAGTAATATATAATTCAATATATAATGTTTTTTTGTAAAATTAATCGCATCATGTTGAGGAGGTGGTAGTGAACATGCCCACAATCAAAGTTATCACTTTATTTGTGTGTAAATGTTTAATAAAGAAATGGTTAGATATATTTACATAGTATATTTAAAAAAAATTAAATAGGTCATAAATAATATATAGAGATTTATTATTTCAAATATTTTAAAATTTAACCATATTTTATATGATCCATGTTAAGTGTGAAAGAATTACATCGCTTCAAGGGGGCATAGACCACACATCCTCAAACAATGTTATCAAATTAATGTAAAAAATGAATTAACGACATATGTAATAAAAATATAAAATAATTATAAATAAATTATAACTATAATATATAATATATAATCATATAATAGATTATAATTCCCACCATAATTTGTGGTATGAGAAAAATGAGTATTTATCATTTCATGATGCAGTAGTTCACTATACAGAGCCACAATGTGTTCATTACCCATTCGATGGAGGGGTGTGTATGTGTAGGTCAAAATCATAAAGTAGAAATTTCCTAGTATATTTAGGATACTATTTTATTTATTTAATCATATAATAATTGCATTATATGGAGTGGAAAATGGAATAAATATTTAAAATTTTGACAGAATTGGTTCCCTCTTAGTCATGTAAATACATTTGGTTTGTACAAAAAGGATTCCTTGTAATGTGTTCGGACAAAATGGAGGATTAAAAGGTGAGGGGATGAATTTTTAGATGATTAATGGTGAGATATTATTATAACATATGCCTATTTACAGGTTTGAGGAATGGGTATTGTTGGTGGACTTTTAGAAGGTATTAAATGGAGTCACTTGGATGTTTGGGAAACATGCGTTGTGTACACATGTTCATAACTAAATAAGTCATAAAAAACATACCAAAATAAATATTGTAAGGTTAATGACTGAATTATGACCAGAATATAGGATACAGAGAAACCTCTATACTATTTTTTCCTTTAAATTTAGGAGTTAGTCAATTTATAGACTACTTACACCTCAATCGTTGTAATTAAATGTAATCAGATTCACTAATCATTTTCATCAGAAATTAAGATGGTTTATTATAAAAAAATATATAATAATTATGATTTTTTCCCATTTTTATAAATTAAATTACCATAATATTATAGATTCTGATTAATGCTAATCTCACTAATAAACAAATTATCTGATTTTAGTAGAAATTATTTAAAAAAATGATGAAGATTTTATAATAATTTTATAAGTGAAATTTATGATAATGAACAAAATTTTATTAATAGATATATAATTTATCTAATTTGACCATAATTTAAATTTAATATAATATTTTTAATTTCTAATTAATGAGATAAAAAGTCATTTTTAACTGAAATGTTGTATTTTACAATATTCATCTAAAAATGGTGTTTTATAGAACAATACAAAAAAGTCACCCAAATATTATTTTGACTATTTGAATTAAAACAATGATGTTTTTTATCAAATTATGTTTATAAATGTGTCAAATTCATTTTTAAAATGGTTTCTTCATTAAAATATGGCCTAATTGAATTCATTAAAATAAGTGTTTTTTGGTATTAAATTATTATTTTTTTATCTTATTCTTACAATACCCATTGTAAGAATTTAGAAAATATATTATCAATCATAAAAAAACCAATATTTAATTAAAATTATTATCTATTTGTATTTAATTCTATTTTTATATTAATCCCATTTTTAATCATAAAAATAATAATATTTCATTTTATATCCAATGAGTTCTTATTTTCATTTCTCATTAATTGATAACCAAACAATTCATTTAAAATTTATATACACCATAAATTATCACATTTAATTTAATAATACTCCAAAAATATTATTTATATAATATTAAATTAAATAATAGTATTTAAAAAAACATAATCATTTGGTGAAACTCTGTCTTGCATGAAATTCAAGAAATCATACACTATTTTACTTTTGTGTAATGAAATCTATCTAGGAAGGTCACTCATGCGTGTAATGAATGTTAAATTTGTATGGCATGAATAATATTATATAAAATATATTTTATAAATTAAATATATTACTATGTATCTGGATATTATATTAACTTATGCTCTTAATGTTACGTGTCATAAGATTTATTGAATGGAAGGTTCTTTCTTTAGATTTTCAATGGGTTAAATTTTATCCATCTTGTTCAATTTATGTCCTCCAAAGTTAAACTCGATCAAGGTGACATATGGTTTGATACTCCAGATTTTTTAAATCCCACTTCAAGAGAAGGGTTTATATATCTTTAACAATAAATGAGCGAATGGAATGTTTAAAAATAAAATGGACTTCTATGTGATAAGGACTCTAAGTATGTCATCATCATTGGAATGTAGAGACACGAACATAGAATAAAAGCACAAATATTTATAAGAAGTGAATGAGGTCATCAATCTAGAAAATTTAATTATCAATAGAATTTTGTGTGCCTCAAATCCATAATTCTATATTGAATTACAACACTGTAATTTCAATAGATATTAAAGTAGTATGAAAAATTTGTATTTTTAATAAATTCTCCTAGTTTTGGGTAATACTTTTACCACCTATGAATATAAGGATATTTTCTTACCTAATATGTTGTTTATTCATATATAAAATTGTATATATTTGTCATGCTTTAGTAAATTTATAAATCATTAAAAAATTAATATTAATGCATGAATATGAAAAAAGTTTCTAAAGGATGATAAGCCAAATAAGAGAGTGAAATATCTACTATTTTAAATGAAATATCTTCCAAAACAAATAGGGCTAACAGATTAATCTCTAATCATAAAAAGTGATACTACACGTTTATCATTAAAATACTTTCATCAACACTATTAAATAAAAACAATGAGATATTTACAATAACATTATATAGGTTATTTGTTGGTGTGAAACCCTTATAGCCCTTTGGTCACGGGATCATGACCCATGGATCGTCCAAATTTATTTCATTTATAGTTGGATTATAGGTTGTACTATTGAAAATTTTTATAATTTCCAAAATAACTATGATTTACATCCTTTAAATTATGTTAATCACTAAATATTCACTTTACATTAGTTTCCAATACAATGTCAATATATAAAAAAATCATAAATTTTATCTCCACATAAGACCTTCATTGTTCTAGTGTTCAAGCATAATATCATTCATAGTTTTTATAAATAATGAAACATTATCTTTAATGTAAAACACATTTGTATTAACCTTTGTTACTCATTTTCATTATCCATTCGAATTATTAATATTGGTTTGTAAAGAAAATTTGAATTACCCTATTAATATCACCTATGAGTGACATAATAGGTTCCCTGTAAGGTTAGTTTTTTTGTACGAGGTTACCCCGAGTCCAGCGTGGATTACCATTTTTGAGTTATTACTCCAAGGTAAATCATTTCCATAACCATGTCTATTTTCGCATCCATAACGAGATTTATAGTAAGGACAACACACATAATCTCTATCTAACCAAATTCTAGGATGTTATTTTATAAATTTATTCAAATTACACCTTAGGGATATGTTCTCAAACATATGTTTTTCTAAATATAGTTCCCATAGTTGCTACAAAACATCTCCAATACTAACTATAGAATACTAAATCATGATTTTGAGAACCCAGTGACTCTTACTAATTACATTGGTATGATTAATAGGTATCAATTCCAGAAGTGAAAAATATATTAGTATTCTTGGTAAAATGGATACAATAATGAGACTTGTATCATAACTAAAGACTATAATTAAATAATAATTATTTTCTACTAAAAATATTAATAACATCGATAAAAACATTCTTTCATCTAGTATATCCATTCATATCATTCATGGTATGCTTCTTGGATTCCTAAGGAACGAAACATAATTACGAGGTCTAAAATATTCAGTATTGTTTAATTATATTAGAATTAATAATGAATCAATTAGAATAAATTAACATGGAATAGTAACTATATATTCACACCTGCCAGGTAATAAATAAACCTAATTGATGTGAGTAAACAATACTACAAGGTAATAACTGAAAAAAATCCATTCAAATCAATATACAGGTAAAACAAATTATGAAATGTTATGAAACTAAAACACATTCCATCTAATCAATAATCTAAAATGAAATGTATCCATCGGTATCTTAATGCTAAATATCATTGATGAATAAAAATAAAAAAATTCTCAAAAATGGAAATGCATAATTAGTGGATGTCATGTTTCCTGGGAACATGATACCATTACCGGCAAATTATTCTTAATATTTTATAATTGGAATGAAAAATTCCTTACATAAATATACCGATGCATCAATAGGATATCATTAAATGATCCCCATCTCATATATATTACATTAACTGGTCACTAACTGATAGCTCTTACATTAACCGGTACCCAACCGATATAGTTCATGTCAGTGAATTTAAATAAACAAATTTCCATATAAAATATCCTTATTGATTAATGTATATGGGTATATCAATAATTCCAAAAATAATAAAATAAAATTCAATGTAAACCCTATATGAAAATGCTATATGGTTGATGAAATAATAATATCCCTAGAAAATGATATGAATATTAATAAGAAATTTCTTTTCAAATGGTTATATAAAATTTAATATTTCATGAGGAATAAAGTTAATGAATTAAGTGAATGTGCATACAATATCTAAACAAATTAATTATAAAACATAAAGAGGAAGGATATGGATGGTAACAATACATAATAAACTATGTGGAGTCAAATAAAGTTTGTCTCATTTATGAATGTATATATTATAAAAAAACTTAAAGAAAATAATCTATAAAGATTCCAATGTGTCTTATAACAAAGTACAACAATTTAATACAAAATGCTCACAAAGGAATACAATTAAATTAATGTTATAACATAATTATATTAAGTATATTCATGTTATATCCTGAAAAATGGAAGTATATGAACCATATACAATAATATATGTTCATAAAAACAAATTAGACCCAATAAAATGAAAATTGAGATTAAATCCCTTATAACTAGAGTACATTTTGATTAATGGGATCCATGAAGGATTAATAATCAATTTGAATGATTAATATAATTTAATTAAGGGAAGTACTGATATAATATATCAAAATGGAATGTAGTTATTCAACCAAAAATAAGTGACTGTTGACATGAAATTTATCTCACGAATATAAAATGTGAGATGACATTTCAATTGCATGAAATTCCTTTCGGGTGAATTCCAATTAACTTCTAGTAAAATAATATCAGGTTAATTATTTACATTACTAAAAACCATCTTCTTGTATATGAATTCTTTTTTTACTTAATACATTTTTTATAAACCTACATAATCAATTACATTTGTGTCAATTCTTTTGACCATATTTGGTTTATGTGACAAAAACATCATTCGTAGGTCAAATATGCTCAAAAAAATCATTTCATGACATCCTTAAAGTAATAATCATGATAATATTATAATATTTATAAATAAATTTTACTTTTCGGATAAATTATTTAATATGGTTATGAAAATTGAGCCAGTGTTACAATCATGAAGATAGTAGGTCATATGTATTCATAAGTAACGTTCTCATTTTCAATGTCATTGTAGAAAGAAGGTAAGTAACCTAATGTATTTATGAAATGAAAATTATATCATAAATACCATGTTATATAATCATATAAAATTATATATATATATATTGATACGTGTATGGAATCACAAAATGTAGAGGAGGCAGTATTCCAAACATCAAAAAATGATGTTATCACTTTTTAAGTGAGTGAATAGGTAATTATGAAAATGATAAATATATTTATGTTGAAAATTTCAAGATATTTAATTATTTAATGAATATAATATATAGTATTTTTATGTCAAATATTTTTTATTAAAACATAATTTAGACATTTTGTATTTAGTATGAATGAATCACCTCGCTTTGAGGGGGTAGTAGTCCACACATCCTCAAATGATGTTCTCATAATAACATAAAATATAATGTATTTATGGTATGAAATATTAAAAAATAAAATAAGTATAAATATATGATAATTAAAATATATATAATATATAAATTTATTTTATATCATAATGTCCACTGTGATAGGTGGTAAGGGATAAATGAATGAACATCATATTTTGAGGCAGTAGTTTATCGTACACAGAAATATTATTTTTCATTTACCCATTATATGGAGGTGATTGTAATTGTAGATACAATATTAATCTAAAAAATATAATTATATTTAGGTAACTATTGTACTTATGTAATCATATAATAATAATAGTACATGTAGGGGATAATGGAAGTAATAGTAATCATCTTGAGACAAGATGTTACATCTTAATTAAGTAACTACTTTTGTTTTATTCCCAAAGGCTTCCTTGGAAGGATTTCTACAGAAATTGAGGCATCAACATAGAGGGGAGGTATTTTTTTAAGATATATGGGATGATATTAGATACAAATAAAATTTTTTACATGTTTGTGTAATTAAGATATGTGGGAGAATTTTTTAATGGAGGGAAATGACTTACTCAGAGTATTTTAAACAAGTTTGATGTACACATGTTATTACATAAAAAGTTATTTAAAACACTATAAGAATAAATAATATATGTTTAATGAAATATTTATTAAGAGAAAACTTGTTTTTTAAGACATAATATGTTAATTGGGCCCAAAAAATTAGGATATAGTCTTTTTCAGACTAATTACACCTTAATCACTATGAATAATTTTAATCACATTCAATCAAAATTTTGGTAAAAAAATAATGATAGAATAATTTGAATCAAAATATTATTATGATTAAACATATTTATTTCCATTCATTAAAATCAATTAATTTATGCGGTAAAATTATGATTGTTTCAAATCTCAGAGACTCATGAATTAACTAGTTTTAGTCGAAAATTTTCCAATTTATTATAATGTTTTTATATTATATTTCAGATTTAAATTGATTAAAAAGAAATAAATATTAATTTTATATGTATAATTTTTCTATTTATAAATTAAAACAATATTTAAAAAATATTTTATCATTTATAAATATTTAGATGAAAAGTCATTTTCAACTAAAATGAAGAATTTTTTACTATCAATCAAAAAATGATGATTCTAGGATAAATCAAAGATATTCACCCCAAGATAATGTTGAAATTATGAATTCAAAAATTATTTTAATTTATCAAAAAATATTTAAAAAAATTTCGAAATTTATATTAAATATAGGTGCACTATTAAATGGAGGAGTATGAGCATTTATAAAAATATTTTTTTAGTGTAAAATAGTGTTATTTCATATATGATGTTTATAAAATAAATTGTAAGATTATAAAAAATAGATTAATGTATATATAAAATTTATATTTAATTTTAATTATAAATTAATTTTATTTAATTATTTTTATTAAGATAGACCCCATTTGAAGCATAAAGAATAATATTTGTTTTTATATCTAATATGATATTTTTTCTATTTCTAATTAATTGGTATCCAATGATTTAATTATATATTTATATAAACCATTATTTTTTATAATTTATTTGATATAATTCATAATGGATAATTTATATCTTATTAAATTAAATAATAGTATTTTAATAATACATTGCTATTGGGTGAGATACATTCTTACTTGTAACACAAGAAATAAAAGAAGGTTTCTCCTATATGTAATGAAAGCAACCAATGAAGATCACTCTTCTGTGCTGCACAAGCTAACCATGTGATGCATGCATTAAAATATATATAGTCATTTTTAAATTTACATTATATTATAAATTATCTAAATAATATATTACATTCTGTGAATTTTTTTATTTGTTAAAAATGAAAATGAATACATTATTATTACATTAGATTTTCAGGATGTCATGTAGTTCATATTAGAGGAAATTATTAGTTGTTTTTTGGGATTAGGATTATAAAAGTATAGAGATTACTAAGGGATATGTCTACGTATATTTAATTATCACTATTTTTTAATGTATAGAGTAAGTTGTTTATCGCCAAAATATGTTATCTTTAGGATACTACAAGGGGGTGTGGTTTTTGGACAAATGTACCTAGGATTAACAACTCTAAGAATGAGTTCTAGGAATGACTTAGGGAAACCTAGTACATGATAATTATCCTTAATGTTCACCAGGTTTGACACAAGTTCTTGATATGTTTTTGCTAAATTTATATTTTCATTATGATTAATTATTAAGGGATCACAAAAAAACTCAGATAATACATGTTTGGTGATATAGCATGGATAACATAAACTGAAGAGTAGAAACTAATATGTTATGGAGAAAAATTTAATTTATAAGTTATCCCTTTAATATCACTAGACCTCACAATATTTGTTTATTTTTTTAAAATATTCATCCCTAATATTCCTTCATTCTAGTCAATGTATGAAAATTTAAGATACCAAGTAAATAATAAATATGATGGTAAATGTAATGAATTATTTAATGAGTTAACCAATCTAACAGGAGAAGTAATCGAACACCTTTTCACGATACTCTCTCAATTGAATATAGAAATCAACAGAACACATGATTTGGAGGATCACCCAAACCCCCCCTAAGATAGAATATGACATGATTGAGAGCTCCATGTGATAAAGGAATCCTACATTAATTGGATCATATAATCCCTTAGTCTTTAAAAAATGGATCAATTCCACAGAGAATTTGATAACTATCATTCAATGAAATTATAAAGAAATTATTCTAATGGATATGTATCACATATAAGGATATTCGTGTCAATGGTGGATATTGATCAAGAATACAAATCCTGAGGAAGTGATCTATTTGTTGAAGTGAATGAAATTTAAGAAAATATTTCATCATAAATATATTTCACCCTCACTCCAACTTAAAATTTGATGATATTTACTCTCCCTCGTACAAATATATTTCAAATCTACAAGTGTGTTCAAGTCAATCATCACATGTCTTATAAGATATGTGTATGAAATTATCATTACCCCGAAATGAATGTTTGACTATGTAATTGTTCTATAACATAGTCTTGGAAACGACATACACATCCATTACATGTATAGCTAGTTAGAAAGTTATTGATGTGACCACAATTTTGAAATCGATATAGGATAATCCCATGGGTAACATGTGGATAAAAAGTGTAATGTTATATTTAAATATACCATTCCTATAATTAAATCTAATGTTGCTATGAAATTTTAGGAACCCACTTGTCAATGGCATGGAATGTAAACACTAATTTTTTTTAATGAAAACATATAAATTCATTAAGTTATTGGAAGAAGGACACCTAAAAAATAATTTCTTACTAATGAAATTTTCTAATGCATTAGAAGGAAATAATGATCCAGTATACCCTCAGTGGATTGTTCATTGCTACAACAGTATGGAATCAAAAAACTCTACAACCCAATTCCCTATGATAAGGCTTTTTTAGGTAAAAAACAAACTCCATGGAATAAACGATGATCTTTTTCCATCATAATCACTAATTTGAACCCTGAAAATGAAGTTGTGATAGGTAGGCTAGTTTTTTGTTCAAGAATAGTGAACATGATTTTTTATTATTTTTTCATACATTCCTTCACATAATTTAGGTTTATTAGAAGTATTTGAATATTGTCACACAGAAGAGACATAGAAATGATTGAAAAGTAGAATATATAAAATTTATTGCATTCCATTTATATAGCACCTCTATTATCAAAACCATGGGATTATATTTGTTGAAATCCATTTCATACTACCATTTGAGAAATTTTATGCATTTATAGGCATGAATTTTCATTCCCTATATAGAGATATCATAAGTTTCCTTGATATGTGAATCACTATATCTATGGATAATTTTCCCAAGAATCTCTAAATTTTAAAAATGGATGGTGAATCTTCATAAACACATTCATTTCAACTATGGATGCATTTTCCATATGAGTAAGAGTATTTATAAAAATGTATTGATTATATGGAGAATATCATCCCCAAGAATGCCTATTGTGGGGGAATACATTGACATGATTATAAAGAAACATCATGGTCAGATACCAAGATGATATGTTGAATTTTCTGTTGAGATTAAATATGGGGAATTTCCATTATCCAAGAATCCATATATAAATTATGTCATGGTAAATGAGGATAAAAGGAAAAAACATCAAGAGAATCTGGAAAAAGTTTATATATTCATAAGTGCTTCACCATGGGGAGAACTTTTACTCTTAATCAAAATTAACGATGTGTCAATATTAAATTGTATCAAATAATCTAATAATAATAAGATCATGATAGATAACAAGTATCATATACCATAGATTTATGACTTCTTCAAATAACTACATAAATCATAATACTTCTCCATGTTGGAACTTTGGTTGGGTTATTATCAATTATGGATGAATAAAGAAGATATCACCAATTCCAATTTTCATACAATGTATGGGAACTATAAATTCATAGTGATTCCATCCAAACTCAAAAATAATCATAAATATTCCTGGAATTTAATAATAGATTATTTATAGATTTCCTTGAAAAAACATTCTAGTATTTATAGATTACATTATAATATAATGAAAATGAAATGTGGATAATTATGATTGTATAATCAATGTGCTAAATACCCTATAAACATCAAATCATTACACAATGTACAAAAAAATTGACTTTGGGTTCAATGAATTTTCATTCATATGGAATATCATCACAATCAATGTGATATTTGTGGATTCTTCGAATAAATGTGTAATCTATGGAAGGATAATGACAATATCTGTCATAGATATCCACAGTTTCCATAGGATACCGTGGTATTATTTTCAATATGGGATATATATATTATGAGTGTAGAACCCCAATACCAAGACAACTCAGAAGGGAGTCATATATTAGTTGAATGATGGATATAAAGAAAGGATCAAGGAGATAATAAAATGGATTATCACTTTTCCTATTCTCACACTACACAAAGAAGGAGATATTTTTTTAGTATTAAATGATGCTTCCAATACGATATTGTGATTTTTGTAAATGAATAATGACAATGTCCTTACCTATGAATCAAGGTAGTTAAATGTTCAGGAAAAAAATTTCCCCAAACCAAATAAGGAGTTAGCTTCAATGAACATTTATTTAAGAATATGGTATCATTATCTGTATGGGGGATGTTTATAATATATACAGATCACAAAACCCTCAAATATACATCATCATAGAAAGAGCTTAATATGCGCCAATGAAGATCTTTAGGGATTATCAAGGACAATTGTTTCAAAATTCATTACAATCATTGAAAATTGAATAATGTGGTGATCATCTAAGTGGAATGGATACAACAATTTTGTCATTGATGAGAACTAGGAAGGATCCAATATTCTGAGACATGAATATGATGGACATGTAAATCTAAATGGAAGGTAGATCATCAATCCGGTGACAAATTATTTACCAGTTGTATCTTCTTGAAAGGTCATATGATTCTCAAAATGATGATTTGATTATTATGAATAATGTGGAAACTACAAGAAGAGGTAAATATTTGGATTTTAATGTTAATGAATAAGCAGTTATAAGATTGAGTCAAAGATATGTGTTCTATAAAATTTTAAATTAAGGAAGTAATTATTGGATGATGAACATTGTTCATAAAAGTCCATTCACCTAGGAAGCACAAGGAGGTATCAAGATCTCTGTCAGCACTATTGGTGTGAAAATATGATTAATCTGATCATTAAATATAAATCAAATTTATTTTATTCCAGTATTTGAAGGTGGAAAGTAATAAGTCTAATTATATCATGCAACCATTACCCATTCTAACATACAAATTGAAGAACATCACCTTGGAATTTCCCATTGGACATCAAAATACATCCATGCAGAATTATGAAATATTGGTTCTTGTGGAACAACTTACAAAGATAGCTCACATTATGACAATTCGATTGTACATTTCATTGGATAAAGATGACTATCTACAAATAAAACTAGTGATAATACTTAAAAGTGTACCACTATAGATTGTATCCAACCAAAATTCAGGATTCACCTCAATTTTCTCAAAAAATCTTCAACATGCTCTAAACATTGAGATGCACTCCATTATATCCTATCAACCTCAAACTGATGGAAAATATAATAATAATATTCATACATAGGAATATATTTTGGGATCATGTTCTATGGACTTAAATGTAGGTTGGTACTAACATATTTCTATGGTCGAATACCCTTACAACAATGTTTCCCACCCGATTGTCCAAAGGGATCCAAATAAAGCCCTTTATTTTATGACGTGAAAAAAAATTTCTTGTCAGGATGATTTTGTGGAAATCAAACTACTAGATAATGAAATAGTTAGATGAAGGAAGAGAGGGTTAAATCCATTCGGTATCACATCCTTGTTACTTTGATTAGAAAGATAATCAGTGCATAAAATAATCGACGCTAACTAGATTATGATGATAGAGATATTTTGTAACTCCTCAGTGCTCATATTTCTCTTCATGTAAAATATTGTAATAAAACCCCATACATTAGACTCTGGTAAAATTTCTTTTAATAATAAATGTTATTTTGTTGATTTGGTCCAAGTAATCACCCCCTTTAAAAAAATATTTTGTAATTCCCCATATCACTATGTAAGAAAGTAATGAGATTTTGGTAGAAGGGAAATGTTATTCGAAGTTACATTAGAACCATTTATTTCCTTGATGGAATTGGAGCGGTGTCATATCAACTAACACTCCACCCAAAAATATCTCAACTACAATATTTAATCCATGTATACATCTTGGGGAAGTACAAAACAGACTCCTCAAATAGTCTAAATCTAGAGGAGGTATCATTGGAGAATTAATATTCATATGATGTGTATCCATTTATGATATGAAATCATCAAGAAAAAATTCGATGAAATAAGACTATTCCCCAAGTAATATTGGTGTAGTGATACCACTAGTTTGAAGAAGTAACATGGGAATTTGAGGATGTGGTGAAGTAATGTTACATTATCTTATTTAGTGTTGGATTGAAAATATATAGGGAGAAATTTTGTAATGGAGGTAATATTGTAAAAATTGAAACAATAATATATATAATTTCGTTTTTATGAAATTAAAAATATTATTATGTAAATATGTATATTGAAATCACATGCACTTATTTTGGCTGATTATAAAAAATTTAATCAAAATGATTGTTATGCATCTTTAATATTTATAATATATTCATTGAATAGTGATCATATAATTATTATAAATATAGGGTTTTAACAAATCCAATATTCACATAAAAATGAAGTGAGGCCTCTGTAAGTAGGATCATATCTTTTGAAGCCCATTTATCATATTTTCTAAGAGGGATAACATTTATGGTCGTTTCTCATATCCAAACCAAATATGAGATCTGATAAATTAAGAATGAGAGAAACCAATTATGGGAGAAGGTCAACCTCATTGAGACCGAGGCCAAAACCATGTTTAGTGAACTCCCACATGAAATTCCCACCACAGTGCATCATACCCATTTGGTATTTGTTGGTTTATCAATGGTATATATATATTTTTTTTAAAAAGGTAATGCTTCGGTCAAAAGGCCAAAGCACAAGATATATAAGAAAGAAAGAGGATTACAATGTTCGGAAAGATGGGATTTTGTTACAGTCTCTCTCAAAGAGAGGCAATAAGTCAGCTGGAATATTGTCAAGCCAAGTCATGCTCTGCTGAATACCTTTGTTGGTGAGAGCATCAACAATAGAATTCGCTTCACGGTAAGCATGAGTAGCAATATAATCTAGCCCGTGAAGCGAGTTCAGACACTTCATCCAGAGAGTGGTAAGCGGCCACGCAAGATGAGTGTCACCGTTCCATATGCCCTGAACGATGGTTGTGGAGTCACTTTCAATCCAGAGCTTTCTCCAGCCTCTTTGAATGGCAAAATCAACAGCATGGATGAAACCAAGCATCTCAGCCTCGAGCGAAGAAGAGAGACCACAGCCAGCATAAAAACAGCCTTGACAGTGACCAGATGAGTCTCTGAAGATGGCACCACAACTAGCAGGACCAGGGTTGCCTTTGGAAGCGCCATCAACGTTCACTTTAATCCATCCTGACATCGGTGCTTGCCAGAAAACATCAAAGAAATGCTTGGGTTTTGGATAGATGCCCGGGACACCGAGGCGGCGAAGAATAACTAAATCGTTAGCCGAGTTGTTTCAAGAAGCTTTTTGGATTGAAGCGGCTTCATGAATCGCAATAAGGATCCGAGCTTTACCTGCATTGAGACTAAATGAGTGGTTGTTATGAATAAAATCATTACGGGCGTACCAGATCACATGCAGGAGCTCCGCTACTGCTGCAAGGAAGATATTCTTTATCTGCAAAGAGGCATCATATCTGATGCAATATTTAAGAAACATACAAATAGAATCAAAAGTTGGCCATCTGCAATTAAAGAGATCTAGAACATATTTCCATAAAGCAGAGGCTGTCGCACAGGACAAAAAGAGATGGTTGGCATCCTCCCTATGTTGATTACACATGCGACATTTAGAGCAAAGTTGAATGCTAAAGATTTGAAGACACGCATCAGTGGGAATTCTATTGTGATCTAGACGCCAAATGAGGGTGAGTCTAGAAGGTTTTATCCAAGGCTTATTAAAAAAACTCATCCATTGATAATTGGGATCCTCTCGAGAGAAGCAGTGATTATAGAAGGTTCTAGAATCGAGGATGCCATTTGGAGCAGGTTCCCACACCAGAAAATCACCGCCAGGGGAGAAAGGATGATTATCAATGATCTGAGCAATATTATCTGGGAGGGTGTGAAGATGGGATCGCAGGACTTCCTTTATAGAAAGACTAGTATCTCTAGGAGAGGTATTCATAGAAAGCAAGGAAATCAAGGGGTTACCGCACCAATTGTCAGACCAAAAATTAATAGAAGAGTCTGCACTGACCATCCATCTAGAATTATTCATGATAGAGTGATACGAGTCTCTGATGGCGGGCCAGATCGAGGAGTTGATGTAACAAAAATTCCCTTTTACGAGTTTAGGAAAAAACCTATGCTTCACGAACTCCGAAGCTTTAGAGGAACCATTAATGATGCGCCAAGTAAGGCAGGATTGGAGAGCATTATTGAAAAGCTTTAAATTTTTTATACCAATGTCGCCTTTATCAAGAGGTTTACAACAAGAATTCCAAGGAATAGTGACAAGCTTCCTTTCTAAAGTGCTCCCTGTCCAAATAAAATTTTTGATATAGGTATTAATCTTTTTAAAAATGCCGGAAGGCCAATTGAAGATCATGAGCGAGTAGACCATTTTGGAAACAATGGTTGATTTGACCAGACATATCCTGCCGTCCATGGAGAGTAATTTCCCTTTCCAAGTGGAGAGTTGTTTAAAAATTTGATCAGTAATGTTGGTGAAATATCAGGTTTTAGGACGACCCCAAATTAGAGGGACGCCTAAATAATTGAAAGGGAGGAGGCCCTCTTTGATACCAAGAGAAACAGTGATGCTAGGTTTTCTTCTAACAGGGAAGCTTTTGCCAAAGAAAATATAAGATTTATCCCAGGAAATCTCTGGACCAGAAACCTCTTCATAATGATTAAGGGCTTGTTTTAGAACATGTATATTTTTCTGATCACCTTTGAGAAAAAGGATAATATCATCAGCATAGAAAAGGTGAGTAGGTGTATTGAGATTCCTGGAAGCTTGAATAGGTCTGAGCTTTCCTTGATCAACCAGGTGAATGAGGAGTCTACTTAAGTAGTCTTCAGCAAAATAGTATTGTTGGTTAATATTAAAATTTAATCAATTAATAAAACATATGAAATAAATAGTATTTTATTAAAATATTATTATTTTACAAATGTTATTTGATATAAATTTTTATATAATTGTTACGATCTCAACTGTAATTTTTTAAATGGTTAAGAAAAAGAAATTTTCCAAAAACATGAAATTTTTAATAAAAGTGAGTTTTTTTAATAAAAAAGAATATTCAAATATTAATAAAATTGTTTTGATAAAATCAATATTTTCTTTTTAATTATGATTTTAAAAATATCTAATGGTGAATGATTCATAATTTTTTAGTCTGCTCAAATTTTTGGTTAAATATTAAACACCATATAAATATAATTTTGGTTTTAAACCATCATAAGGATCCAACGTGATATAATAAGTAATTTAAATATGAGACAAGACCGAATTTATTTTATCCATTTAATTTAATGTGATTTTATGTTTATATGTTTTATTTTTCAAATAAATTATAAATCCTCCAAGACTAATTAAATATTTTAAAATTTTAAATTCATTTCATTAAGAGTATGAGTCACCTCCACATCACCAAGGGAAATATTTTAATGCATTATTCCCCTGTAATACTAAAATAAAAATATAAAATCCATTGGAATAAAATCATGTGAAAAAACCATCTTATGGTTTGTGGTTTTGGCTATTTTTTTATGTAGAAGAAAACCAAAAAATAATAATGAAATCTCTCTCTAGTATTAAATAAACCTATCCAAACTCCCATTTGTATTCACCAAAAGACCTATTAGTTGGTGTTTACCCTCCCCCATTTCCATAGAGTCCTCTAACGGTTCTCAGAATATTTTAAGATTATCCTCTAAATCCATTGGAGTCACAGAATCATGTAAGGGATCTTTCATTATCCTAGTTAATGAAGCACTCCTTTTATGTTATGTGTTTTACATTATTTTGTCTGATGATATGATATGATATTTAATAATACCATTAAATTATATTTATTTATATATTACTAGTTATTCCTTTCACTCTCATTTATCCTCCCATTAACTATTCTGTACACCAATTACCATGTATTAATTTCCAAAGTATTCTTTTCTCGGTTAGAGTTTCTTTTTTACCTTATGCCATTTATTTAAAAAATTTATAATGTTTTGATATTATTTTACACGTATCTATTAATTCCCATTTTATGATAAAAAATTATAGAAACCTTTCTATCTCAAGAACCATTTTATTTTAATTTTTATGTAACATTGTTATGCTGTCGAATTTTCACCATGATTTTCCATGCCAAAATAATTTTGTTATGAATTCCATACACATTATTCTATCAAGGGAATTGACATTTATGAACATATACTAAATGTTTTGGGGAATAATTTTATTCAACATACTTGACTTTATATTTGGATAAATTTTGATCATGAATGAATCAATGTTATGTTTCCAATGTGGAACAATTAAGCAGAAGAATGCAATGATGTTGATGGATATGACCAGATATCACTCCAATGCAATGAGTAATGTTTAGTAACATGATACATAATTCTAGAACATGGGTGCATCATATTTATTTATGGTAATTTATTCTCCATAATGCCTTGGAATCATACTATTTAATTATGTTAAGGATTCATTATTTTTACATTGCTACCATATTTCTCATGTTAAGAATATCATGATATATTGAGCCTTATTATTAATTTTCCATTTCATCACCATTTATATCCCTATTTTCTAACATTAATCATCTTTTAAATTTTTATCCCATCACTATGATTTAATTCTCACCATATTCTTAAGTTTTTCACTAGGATACCCCAAGCAGTTTTATGTTCTAATGAGTAATTAGAGCCTTCTAAAGAAGTTTTATGTAATGGTTATATACTCATTATTTTATGTTGTTTTCTAGTGTATATATTTCCAAATTATATAAAAATACCTATTTCGAGTGTTTATCTTTTTATAATATTATCTAATAAATAATGTTTTACTATGAAGAAATGAGTAGGGTTGTTATAGTCTGTATTAGAGGAAAAGATTACTTCTTTTTGGAATAGGATTAGAGAACCGTAGCGAAAGACTTATGGACAAAACAAAGTAATTAAATAATCATAATATTTTTGTAATTATGTATAATTTTATTTATCAAGGAAATCATTAATTTCTAGAAGATACATGTGGACATGGTTATTGAATAGGTGTTCCAAGTAGTAACAACTCTGACATGGTGTTTCTGACCTAAATATGGGTAACTTGGTACATGAAAACATAACTTACTGCTCACCTTATTCAACAGTCCCAAATAAATTATTTGGTAATTTCTTAATCTAAAAACCAATCATCATTAAGTGAAAAAAATATAAATCCCATAAGAATATATTTTAAAAAATATATCATGGATGACATATATTGTATCCCATAAAATATTATACTACAGAGATAAATGTAATTTATATGTTATCTATTTAATATCATTTGATTACCATTTATCTAACTACTTTTTTAAAATAATCATCTGTAATTTTATTTTTATTTTATCCAATGTCGATAAATAGGATAAATACCTTAAAAATCCATGATAATCTAAATGTGATTACTAACTAATGAGATACCCAATCAAATTGGAGTTGGAATCACAAACATTGTCAAAATACACTCTCAGCTAAATTAGTTTCTCAATTTAATTCGATATTAGGTAGATCACACAAAACCTCAAAAGATAGAACAAGCTGCAATCGAGAGCATCATGTGACAAAGGAATCATAATTTTAATAGATCTTTTGATTCATTTTCAATGGAAATATGGATAAATTCAATTGAAAATATCCCTCCCCCATCCTTTATATTTTTTAGAAATAGAGTGTTCTACGAAATATTCATAATATGGAGGGAGAATTTGATCATTGGTAGACATTGAACATGAATACAAAACCTGAATAAGTGATCAAAGTGATGGAGTGGAATGATTTCTTGAATACATTTTATGGTAAAAATTTTCCTCACACTCTATGAAATAAAGTGGAAATGTACTTCCTCACCGTCATGCAAATATATGATGAATCTATCGAGGCATGTGAGTCAAACATCCCAAAACATGCAAGATATGTCGCCGACATTGTTGTTACCGCCAAATGAAAGGTTTACCTCTTCTTGGGTGGGATTACCCTAGTTTATGAAAATCCATACTGATCTATGACATTGATAAATATGAGAAAATATTCGATTGTTCCCTCAAAATCAAAATGGAGATCAAACAATCCCAAGGGTAATATAGGGATAAAATGTAGAATGTAGAGTTTAGTTCTTCTGGTCCAATGGATAAATCTTATTGGTCATTAAAATTTAATCATCCCACTTTTCTGAGGATTGGAAAGAAACACCCCCAAAATTTCTTAGGGGAACAAATAATCAATTTAGTTGTGGGAAGGAGGGACAATGAGCAAATAATTGCAGATAGAAGAAAGCTATTAGATAGATATAGTAAATAAATTATATATTCAACCATCATTTAATGTTGTTAATGTTTTAACTATAAGTAAAAAATGAAAATTTTCAAATAATTTAACTATAGAAACAGGGTTCAGAGGGTCTCAAAAAAATCCAAGGCAGCTAGGGAAATCATTTTCCATCGCTCCCACTAAAGTGATTCAAAACAAGGAACTAGTGACTAGAATGCTAGTTATCCATTCAATAATAGTGAACACAATTTCTGATTCTAGTTGATAACATTCCTTACTATCATTAATGCATAGTAGAACAATTAAATTACTACTACATAAACATGGATTTTGAGATGTATGCAAAAAAGGAAAATGGGGAAATTATTTCATTCCATGTATAAAAATCATCCCATGTACCTATTTTTGGGAAGAACTACCAAACAAACCTATCCAATCTCTTTTAATGTAATTTTATGTTAGTTGGTTCATGAATTGGATTTACCTATATAGAGACCACAAAAATATTTATCAAATGGACAGAATTATTTGTATACAGAATTGAACCATGATTCTACTCAAGGGAAACTAGAAGGATTAATATTCATTTACAAAATTATATAAACATGGATATTATATCCCTTTGAGAAATCATATATTGTATAAATAATTGATTCGGAGGATATGATCATCCTTGATGACATTCTAATTGTGAGGGAATACACCGACATGTTTTCCTATGAATTTCTCGATCTTCCACCAATCCAAGACGTCGAATTACCATTTGAGATTATACTTGGAGAATCATAATTATCAAAGACTACATATAGAATGGTTATTATGGATCCTAGTTAGATAAAGAAACAACAACCAGAAAATAATGAGAATTGGTTTATATGAACATTTTCTTCACCATGGGTGGAACCTCTCATCTTCTTCAAGAATTTATATGGGTCAATTCTAAAATATATCAACTATTATGAGCTCAGTATGATCAATATATAGAATAATTATCATATACATCGGATGGATTAATTTTTCAATCAGTTATATCGATCACAATACAATATCATGGTGGATAATTGTTTAAGCTATTATCATGTAATGGTGAATATAGAACATATCCACATGAAAATTGCCACAACTCAAAATGGGTCGCAATCCAACCAATTACCTAACACAGTCAACGACAATTCCATAAATGCGATCAAAATCCCCATGGGTTGGAATCTAGTTCGGGGAATAAAAATGTGTGAGTTGGGAATAGTTTGGCAAAAAAATCCAAATAAAATATAAAACTTAAAACAACTAAAACCATAGTAGAAGACCAAATAAAAATATATTATGATGTGAAAAGTAGATCTAGTGACCTTTTGGGTCACTTTGGAACATAAAACCACACACTCCAAGAGTGAATCATTACTAGATAAACAAGAAATGAATAAATATTGTATGCATGAGCACCAACTACATAGTATGAATTCCAAAAATAAATGATTCCCTATAAACATACCTTTAAAAAAATATCAATCATTCTTGTTTAAAAATAAAACATATTTAAATAAATTTTTATTTCTTTTTCTAAATCATGTATCATGTTCACTTTTCTTGGAAATAAATTCTATTCAACTATATATTAAATATATTTCCAATAATTCATCTCCATTCAATAAAAATGTAAAATAATTTAAATGAAATACATGGATCTTTCAAATGAGGAAACAAGTTTCATGTAAGTAAAATGAAAATCACATCACACACACCATGTCAAAAACAAGCACCATGGATAATTCCTATAGGTAACTAGCACTAGTGGGTAACTATGAACCTCGTACCATAGTGAAATGTGTTATACAATCCATAACCAACTGTCTTCTCAAGAATGATTCACTAGTAGGGAATACACCCATGACTTATTAGTCTCCAATCATCATAATTTTTATTTAGTGTTTTAATCAACAATCATTCAAGAAGATACCAGGAAAAATAACATCACAATCATCCAACATACTAGTCCTAGTATTTACACGTTGGTACTAGGGGTTACCCATATGCTATATTTCATAATTTTTTTAGGTTTTATCAAGAGAACATAAATTTACATAACACTTTATTTATCCAAAACACATTCAACCTCTCAACACCATTCTCCCACCATATGAGAATTTCCCAGATTTCATGTCAAACAATGAAATAGCCTTAACATTAGGCACATATCAAAAATCAAATATAAACAGTTGTATCACAAATCTCAAAATTGTGGGATTGACTCAAGATGGGTTTTCACCTTTCCCAACCATTCTCAAAATTCCAAATGGGCCTCATTACATTACAAGGAAATTTAACATTTTAGAAAACTATTTTTCTCAACCCCATAATGTTATAAAAATCATTTAAATGCACACTTACAAAACTATGGAAACACACATTTAAAGAAATGTTAACACAATTCATATAAATGGGTAATATTGTTAATAAAAGAAAAATGCCATTATACATTTATATCAAAAACTGAATGAAACGCCACATGTCTTTTAAAATACATGTTTCATATTCAAAACTTCTAGGAAATAACTTTTCAAGAACCAAAATAATATATATACATATATATATATATACCTAAATATAGTTAATGAATATAAATTTACTATAAAATCAATAGATATAATTTTTAAAATAACACCAAGAATAAATGGATGTTCTAATTAATGAATATGATATTAATACGTAAATCTAGGATGATCTGAATGGAACATTAGGTCCTTGGGGATATCTTACTAAATATTACTACTCCCCCACTGAGAATATGATCATAAATATACATATAAGGACACCAATACCATAATCAAATACCATAATGGCCATGGACATGTGCAATTTTATACTTACATATGTTCGTAAATGCATATACTAGTCGCCACACACCTGCATATTCATTTTCATATTTTCACATGTGCTCACCTAGACCCATACATGTATATTAACTTTCATGGATAATTATACAAATAATGTGGGAACCCATATATATATATACCTATGAACATGCATGTGTGTCATATATGACTCGACGACTTGAAACAACAAATCATGACCACACTTTACACATATAATTTAATAAATCATGAAAACCATTTATGAAACACTTCAAAATTATCTACATAAAATAGTGCACAAAAAATCCTCTATAAAACCATATGTGCACCAAATAATATCACAATATATATATCATTTTTCTCATATTTTAATAAACTATTTCAAAAATTCATTAAATGATACAATGAAACACCCAGAGGTTTCACACCAAGATCAAACCCAAAATCCCATTTTTAGAATAAAAAACACACTAATACCACAAAAAAATTGAAATTTCATCCCTTGAAACCATTAATAAACCAATTTAACGTTTTATAAAACACCAAAAAATAATACCAAATTTGTTTACATTAACCCCCCTCCCATTACTAAAAAGATGATAGGTAAAAATCAAACACACATTAATGTCCATAAAAACATTCTCAGCCAATATATGAACCAAAGAACATTAAAAGTAAATTAGAAAAGAAAAATCATTCATAAAAAATGTTTATAGATGGAACCACCAATTTTTTGTGGAGAGAAATTTTATTAATCGTGTGTAAATGTAATCGTACATCATGAATCACCTACGAATGCAATAATTATTAAAAAAAGATCAAACATTATGTGACCATAAATATAATACCATACCAATTGGAAACCTAAAACCCTATGTAACATTAACTAAAACCCTTAGGATGGAAGAAGAGGGGCTTACACAATAGAGAGATACAATTACATGGGGAGCGGTGCACTAGTCGGTGGTCCGTCATATTACTCAGGTACGCGCTACAGGATGGGGTTGTGAGCATAGGGTGTCAAATCGAGTATCCGAATTTAGGAGGAGGTCTAGAAAATGTAAGGGGCTGAAGAAGGAAAGGGATTCTAGAGAGGATGTCTGGCCAAGGGATCCATCATGTATAAGGGGGGTAATGTGGCTCAAAAGATTCGTTAAATTAAGGGGTTGCATCACTATTTGGGAAAGTGGGGGAGACTAACCCTAACACAATCAAATTAAAAATTAATTTATAACCATAAATATTATAATTATTATAACTATAATAGTAATTTTTTAATAATAATTATTATTATTAGGTTACTGTGATTAATAATAATATATAAATTATCAACAATAATAATAACTACAACAACATAATAAAATTTTAATAATAATAATAGTAATAATAATACATAATGCAGGTAATAATTATTAATTTTTTAAATAATAAAGAATGTAATTATAATAATAATTTAATAAAAACATTACACTTAACACACAAAATAATAATATTCATATTCACTAATAATAATATTAATATTTTTGAAGAAAAAAATTCATTAAATATTAAAAAAATTATTTATTTTGTATTCATTTTATCACTCATTTAATTTTATTTCATTATTGTTCATCTCATTTTATTTAATTGTTTTTTACAATGGAATGACACACGGTGGCCTGGGTGAATCCGTGTGGTTTCCAAATTGTGGTCCACCCGTGTGCCCGATGGTTCCACACAAAAACATGATTTTATCATAAAAATAAGAAATTTCAATATGGATCATCCATCACCTCAAAAAAATATTTCAAAACCAGATTTATTAATACAAATATAATAATTTCAAATGTTTTTCTGTGACAATTCTCCCATCCATAAAGCATTCCACCCCCAGAAATCCATTCCAATATTTTCTAGATAATTGAACCGATACACCATTTAATCTCAAAGATGTTTATGAAAATCAATAAACCAGATAGAAGTATGGAAACTACTAACATGGATAAATTGCATAAAAAATAATCATGGAAGATTCAAAATGGACACCTTTCCATGTGAGGCATGCCCCCAATGTCCAGACTCTTACCTTTGATAATAAAAAGAAGGAAAACCTCACAATGAAAAATTAAAAATTACAAGGAAAAACATCTCAAAAATTCTAAAGGGGGATCGCGAATTTTAACAAAAAAGAATTTAAAACCTCGTGAAGGGATATGCTGGATGGATAACTCCGAACAAGACTACCAAACATCCAACCAATAACATGATCAAAAATGGATTGCTGATAGGCGGAGGCCCGAACATGATCCACACCATATGATATATGAAGAAATCATTTCATATCTATGGATCTTTTAGTGAGTCTAAGGGAGGGTCTCCCCACCATAAGAACTAAAAGCCTAACTCACTCAAACACAATGATAAAATAACACAAAAGGGAACCAATCCCCACTAAAATGGATCTAGTGAACGATACTATAATCCAAAACGAAAAGATTACATGGTCTACCACTATTGCGGGTCATCACAATTCTTGGATGAGACTATAAAAAAAATTGGAGTATACTATCTATGTGGTTCATATGTAGACAAAGACATGTATATTAACACAAACATGGTTATAAGAAAAATGGATTAGTAAAATGAAATAGCCCTAGAATTTTTAAACAAAGGAGGGACTCTCCCACTTTAACATATTAAAAAATTGTGGAATAGGGTTCCCATGAACCTCTTCAAGACATGGGACCACTTAAAATGAAACAACTACAGAGGGAGATTTGAGCTTCCTCCATTTTCAACACTGATTGAAATTCTTATATCGGGATCCCATACACTTTTAGGAATCCTGAATACACACTAGTTCAACTCCGGGATATATGGATAGTTCTCTAGGGGTTGAAGCATCATCTGCCTCGCATTCCTGCCTAATAAACACCACTTAGAATTTTTTTCTAGTACCCCAAGAGACTACAATAGCTCTCCAATAGAACCACTTGAATTCTACAAACCCTTGAGGAAACATACACTATCACAGAATTTATTGAAAAGGGTCTTATAAAATTTACATGATATTACCTCTTACATCGAATGGGAAAATTGGGAGGGAGGTCACTCATATGAACCCCCCTCCCTTCTAAAACATATGGATTACGAATTCCACCAAAAGGAAAATGCTGCTTTTAAAATATAATTATTATATAGTACTACGAAATTTTCCCTTTCATTTAAAAGGAATCCCACACTATAGTATTTTACCAAACATTTCCATTGCAACCGATGGGATCATTACAAAATGATGTTCCTTAAAATGAGTCTCCAACTACATACTATTATTGAAATAGTTCGTAACTCCTCTTAAAATTAGATTCCCCACATGGGTGGATTAACGTGATCTATAACATTGATAAAAATATTTATTGACACAATGACCCTTTTTAAAACAACAACCTGCATCAAATATTCCCAACTACATCAACTTTTCCCCAATTATAATATCATTCACCACTCTAGACAAGACCTTCATACATAACTATGTTTCACTCCATAGTATGAAACCAATGAATCCAAAGAGATAAAATATTCTTCCAAATACCCTTACAAGCAATCTCCTACTATGAGAGGATCCTCTAAAATAAAATGATAAAGGTGGATTCATATCCTATTATTTAAGAAGAATAAGGTTCTTACACTAATTGTCCAGAGGATCCAATCATGGAGAATCACCCATGGCAACAATTTAAGCATGCACAAACTCATTATGGCTGAATACACTAGATAACGAGGAAACCCAAGAACCCATTAAAAATTTTCATATCTTAATATTAAATTAACACACTATTAAAAAAATGGTTTTCAAAAAAAAAGGAATAGAAGAAGTCACAAGATGATAATTGTAGAAGCATTTTCCTATGGACGACTCTGATATATGGTTGGCAGCCACTTATCAGTCACACAATTATCTTGGAGAGTGGACCCAGAACGTTTCACAAACTCCAAATGACTTTCTATTCATAGTGAGCTCATATAGACCATAGATTCAACTCTCATACCATTTCTCATGCATTAATGAATTTCAAGGACCAAAATACATACTTGAAACTAACATCTCCAAGTAATTCAAATGTCGATACAAAGTGTGTTGACTAGAAACTATACTCATAAAAAGAAAATCATTTTTTTAAAATCCTAGGTTGGTTATACCATGACTCTTTCCCAATAAACAAGACCCCAAAAAGCATAACATACTCTGATTCCTAATTTTGAAAAACCAAGATGAGTAAACATCCAACTGAGTTCCCAACCAGGCATGGGACAAGGTCTTAACATCACTAGTGATCCCCACTGTCAATAAACTAGTGTTTGGCTTGAAAATATACCCATTGGGAATGTTTTGTCTGCAAGAAAAAAAATATTAATAAATTAATAAAACCATAAAAACGGAAAAAACACTATTAATAGAAATAAAAATAAACTAATCAGTAAAACATACACCATGTGACTTCGTGGGTCACCCTGGAACATAAAACCACAAATGGTCCACGGGTGAACCATGACTAGATAAACCGTCATTTGGAAAATAATATTGGCATGGGAATTGGGATGCTCAGTAGGAATTCCAAATAGAAATGATTACCTCTTTCATTTCCATTAAAAAGAATATCAATTTTGTTAGTTTTAAATAAGACATAATAAAATAATGTATTTTTTTCTTTTTTAAATAATTTCACAAGTTTAAAATTTTATGTAAATCTTTTATAATCCATTGTATCCTCAAAATAGTTTCAAGAATTCATCAACATTCTCAAACGATTGGAAAAACTATTTAAATTACAAATATTTTTCTTTTAAAGGAGGAAAAAATATACAAGCATATAAAATGAAAACAATTTCATCGAGACTATGTCATAAACAAGCACCATGGAAAATCCCTATAGATAAATTGCACATGTGGAACCCTAGGAACGTTGTACCATAGTGAAATGTGGTATAGAAACCATGACCAATTGTGTTCTCGTGCACAATCCACTAGTAGGGAACACAACCATAACCAAATGGTCTCCAATAACCATAATGCATAGTTAGTGTTGTAATAGTAAATAATTGTAGAAGATATTGATAAAAAAAAGCTCAAAAATATTTAATGTTTTATCCCTAATAAATCCAACATGGTACCTAGGGTTACCCATGAGCTCTATTTCCATTGTTGGTGAGGTTGGACCATGTGAACATAAATGAACATAACTCATTCATTTTCCAAAATTCATTCAACCTCTCACCATCATTATCCCCCCATAAATTCATTCCCCCACTTTTATGTCACACAATGAATAAGACTCAACATTAGGCACATATTTATATTCATGTGTCAAAACGGTTATTACATTTCTCAAGGTAAGGTGAATTACTCATGTGGGTTTTATAATTTCAAAAACCATTCTCAATATTCCAAACGGGCGTAATTTCTTTATAATAAATTTTAAAATATTAGAAAATATTTTTTGTCAACACATTTATGTTGTAAAATTCAATTAAAATCAGACATGCACAACCAATGCCCCACGTATATTGAATGAGACTAATAACTCACATACAATGGAGAAATCAATTTAACAAAATCATCATTTCATTATAATTTATTATAAAAAATGGTTGAAAGGTGACACATAATTGGAAATAATCGTTTCATTTTCAAAACATACAGGAAAACACTTTTCAAGAACCCCGATAATATATATCTATCTATATATATATACTTATTGGATATAAATATCATATAATTTCATTTTCACATGCTGGTGAGTCTCCATACAATCGGTGACACAAAACCACAAATCTAGACCATTCATTACACATATAATTTAATAAATCAATAAAAAAATTATGAAAAACATCAACTTTAGAACAGTAAAATTTTACAAAAAAGAAAATATTTAAACCGAAACATACACCAAATCCTATCCAAAACATTTTTTCCATCACTCTAGTATTTTAATAAACCATTTTATAGATTTATAAAAATACCCAAAGAACCTCTATAGGGTCTTACACCATGAACATAACCAAAATCCCATTTTTAGAATCAAATACCCACTTATTCCGCACCACAAAATAATTTTTAGAAATTGCTTCATTTAATAGACCAATTATACAAGTTATAAAAAACCGAAATAAAACATTAAATGGGTAGACACAAAAAAACTCCCATTTCCCATAAACATACCATATATAAATTATAAACATTTGGTATTATTTTTTGTGTTTTATACCATGTGAAAATTGTTTATTAAATATGGGTGTTTTTTGATGTAATCTAATTTTTTATTATTTGATAGTGTTTTATACCTTGTGGAATTGGTTCATTAAACACACATTAATCTATTTAAAAATCAGCTTTCGAACCCAATATATGAAACAAAGAACATTCTAAGAATATTAGTCAAGAAAAATCATTAATCAATCATTGTTTATTGATTTAACCACCTACCTTATATGGAGAAACATCGACATAATTTTTCAGAGATCCAACTGAACCTCATGTAAACCAAAAAAGAAAAGATTTATAAAAAATGGGGCATACTAGGAAGAGTTCCACATGTGAAAGGAGTGCAGGGCTGCACTGGTCAGGTTTCTGTGTTGTTGCTCGAGTATGTGTTATAGGATGGGATTGCGAGCAGAGGGTGTTAGGTCATGAACACCAATGAAGGAGGGCGACCAAGTGGTGCGAGAGGGCCATAATATAGAAGTAACTATATTTAGGAGGTTTATCCAAGGGGTATGTCTTTCAAATGAGGAGAATGGGGCATGATAAGGTTTGGTAATTGAGGGCTTCCACATGCTTTGGTAGAGGTGGGAGACTAACCTTAACAAAAAAAAACAAATAAATATATTTTAATAACAATAAAAATTTAAAAAAATTATAATAAATATAATAATTTTTTTAATAATAAGATTTATTATGGGATCAAAAAGAATAATAATATAATAATTATTAACAACCACAAAAACAATAATAACAATAGCAACTACAAAACAATATATAAATAATAATAATATTAATAATAATAATAAACAAATGAAATAATAATATTAATAATATTTTTTAATAATGATAGTAACAATAATAATAAAATAATAAACTTTATACCCATAACACCAATAATTATAATTATAATAATTTTTATAATAATATCAAAAAATTATTATTATTATTATCCTTAAAACAATTCATTAATTTGTTTTAATCTTTTTTTTAATCATAATTTTATATCAATTATAATTTTATTTCGTTATTGTAAATTTCATTTTATTTACATATTTTTGACATCGGGAAGTTCACATGGTAGTTCAGGTGAATTTTCTTGGTTTCCAAATAGTGATCCGCATGTGGGCCCGATGAACAAAAATATTTCAAACCAGTTAAAATAGTAAAAATAAAATCATTTCATTTGTTATGTTGTGACAACAACTTTTCAAACAATGATTGGGAAATATGAGTACATAATGATGGTAATTTTAATCACTACAAAATTATAAATATTCATGTACATAATGAATACTGTATTTATAGATTACCTGAAAAACAAAATTACAGACATTATAGATGATATTCTAATATAATACAAAAGTATGGAGGATCATGAGTAGCATATGATCACTTTTTTTAAAGACCATATTAGTGGAGAATATTAGCACCAAGTACATAAAATGTGTGTTATGGTTGAATGATATCTCATTCAGGGGTAATATCATCTAATGAAATGTGATTTTTATGGACCCTTCAATTATACAAGATATAATAGGATGGATGAGTCCATTATTCATGACATATCACTATAGTTTACTTGGGTTACGTTGGTATTATTTTTGATTTGGTTTAATGTTCTCATGATTGTAAATCCCTCTTTCCAAGAAAACTAAAAATGGAGTCATGATTTCATGGAATAAGGAATGCGAATAAATATTCAAAGTGTTAGAAGGAGTATTATCACTATGAACATACTCACTCTACCCACAAGTGGATCACATTTCAATTTTTCATTATTTCTTCGAGGAGGGTATTGTGGTATTTTTTTATTAGGAATGAAAAATTAATCCCCTAAAACTTTAAGGGGATGAATATTCATGAAGAATAGTATCACACACATGATATGGAGATGGTTGTAGTGATTGTAGATTTAAAAATATGGTGGAATTATCTATTTTGATCGAATAGTAAAATATATAAGGATCTCAAAAGTCTCAAATAAATATTCACACAAAAACTGATTAATATTTGCAAATGATGATGGTCAAATCTAATCATGGACTACAACATCTCAATTAAATATCATATTAGTAATGAGAATAATGATGTGGGTCCTACATTTATAAGGTATAAAAAAATTTATTATTGATGTGAATTTATAAGGATACAATTTTAGTATAATTGTAGAGGATAGACATGGGATTTATAAAATAAATAAATTTCAAAAATTATTTCTCTATTTTATCTTATTTAAACGATAAAGGATACTAAAAATATATGATGTGGTAAATTAGAAAAATGTGGAAATAATACAAAAAGGTTAATACTCATAGTTAAATGTTAATAATGAATGAATTGTGATATTTGTGTCAATAATATGTAATTTATAAAATCATGAGTTCAGGATGGGAGTATTGGACGATACACAAAGTTCAACATTCTCCATTCACCCAGGAAGCACCGAGATGTATCAAGATCTATGTGAGAACTATTAGTGGGACAATATGACGAAGGTAATCATTGAATATAAATTAATGTTCCTAGTTTTCCTGAAAGAGAATGATAAAAGGAAGAAGTATAATGGTATAATGTAAACATTAACCATACCATAATGGAAATAGAATAACATCACAATGTACTTTTCCCTTGAACATTATATGTCATACAATGAAAACAAAGATATATGGGTTATTATCAATATATTTACAAATAAAGTTCACATTATCACAATGTGATATGACATATAAATTGATCAAGTTGCATGAATATTAATCATTGAAGTACTAAGTCTTCAATGAGTACCACTATCAATTTTATCTGATCGAGATATGAGATTCACCACTCTGATATGGAAAATATTCCATAATTCTCTAAACAATTTACTGATCTTATGATTCGAAATATCATCCTTAGAATGATGGAAAATTTTGGTAGAATATTCATGTAATTTAATACATGTTGTGATCTTGTCATATGGACCTCACCTGAGGATGGGATAAATTTTATCTGATGGTTGAGTTTTCTTTAAAAAATAGTTTACATTCAAGAATCCAAATGACTCCATATGAAGACCATTATGGAAGATGTATAGAACACCATCAGGCTGGAATGATGTTGTGGAAAAAAACTATTATGTCTTATAATTATTTTTTAATTATAGGATAAGGTTAAACCATTTATAAGAACATTCATGATTCTTAGAGTCGAAAATAATGCTATTTTTCAATCATCAATGAGATCGAGAGGTTAAGGTTGGAGAAATGGTATTCCACCTAATATATATAATAAATTATGTGGAGATATTTGGGAATAAGTTAAATCATATTCCATGGTATTTCAATCATTTTCAGTTCCTTGTTCACGTCATAGTGGTGGAATATGGACCAGAACTCACAATAAACTAGTCATAGGTAGATGATTTATTCTTTGTATACCTTTGGAGGAATTACATACCATATCTCTCACATGTTCTCAGCCTAGAGGTGGTACCATTTGAGAATAAGAATTATTATTTAGAGATTCTAGTGATGATCGTAAATCATATATAATGTTTTCTATAATAAAAAAAACTCCCCCAGTGAAAGTGTTGTAGAGAAACCACATGTTTGAAAAATTAATGTGGGATGTGGAGGATATGGGGAAGAAGTGTCACCCTCGTCTATTTTGTTTCGTAAAATAAAATTTGTATATAGAAATTGGTAAGGGGGATGATTTTATTGACCCAAAATATTATAAATAAAATCCCTTTTTGGATTTAACTAAATATCTTATTAGGAAAATATGGTTATAAAAACACATGTACTTATATTATTAATTTATCCAATTTAATATTAATTAAGGTTATATAACTCTTCCATGGATAATATTTCCACTGAAAAGTGAAAACAATATTAATATAAAAATTATATTTTCACAAATATAATTGTCAAAAAAATATGGGATGGCCTCAAATATCTGTAAAATATCCTATAAATCCCATTTATCAAATATTATGGGTGAGGTATAATTTGTAAGATTTTTCCTTTCCCAAACAAAATTTTACATCTAACAATTGTATAATAATCAAAACCGAATATTGGAGAAGATAAAGCTCATAATGATCATGAGACAAACCGTGTTCGATGAACCACCCAACATATGTCCAAAAATCAAACACTTTTCCCTTAATGAAATTTTCAGGTTTATTAAATTGATATGATTAAATTCCCTATAAATCTGAGTATGTATATTATTTTATATTTAATAATGAAAATATTTACATCCTATTATTGTTATTTATAATTTTTTTTATTTTTATACTATAAAACACAAAATTGTATTTTTTTTATTAATAATAAATATAAATTAAGAAATATATATTGATGATTTATTGGTTAATCAGAATAAATATTTTTTTTAAAAAAATTATTATTAAATATATTTTATTTATAAAAATTATCATATAATTTTAATGATATAAAATTTAATTTTTATAAGGGATAAAATTTGATATTTTCAAAAACCCCGTCATTTTCAATAAACGATCATTACAATGATAAATGAAATAATTTTCATATATAAAAAATCATTTTTACAAAAGGATAATAATATTTTAAATCCAGATTATAAATTATCCAATGGTGAATTATTCATATTTTATTGAGGTAGTATAATTTTCATGTAAAAATTATTTATCCTATTAAAAAATTGTTTATAGAAAATCAAAGTGAATGAAAAGTGATGTAAAAACTAATATAAATAGGATAAAAGAAAAAATATATTTATTCCCTATAAAATAATGTGATTTTGAGTTTATTTTATTTATTTTCAATATCCAATATGAATCAAATAATATATTTTAAGATTTTTAAATCATTTATTGAAGAGTGTGACTCACCTAAACATCAAAAAGTTATATATTTTAATATGTTCAGAACATCAAAATATAAAATAATAAATAACACTGTCCTTTGGTTGAAATCATCGAAAAAATTAATTATATGGTTTGGGGTTTTGGTTATTTTATTTTGTAGAAACCATAACCAAATTATTAAAAAAATCCCATACTTTTTCTATATAAACCAAACCATAATCCCATTTAAATTCAATAAAACTCCATAGATTAGTTCCTTACATTTCCCTTTACTACCTAATTTCCACACAATGTTATTTTATCATTTATGAATTTCTTCTTCAGATAATTGGGTCACACAAAAAACTAAGGGATCAACCACACTATTTTATTATCATGGACTCATTTTATGATATGTATTTTAATTTTTAGTTACCTAGTATAGTATCTGATATTCCATATTCCCCATAAAATACATTATAGGTATCAATTATTTGATCTTCCTATTACTCTTATTAAGAAACCCATGATCATTTATTTACAATGGTTACCATGATGACATTTTTTAAGGATTATTTTCTCTATCCACATTATATCATTACACTATTCCATATATATATAAATTTATAATTCTAAAATTTGATTTTATAGGTCCATATTACATCCCACTTTATTATGAATTAATTAATGACCCATTTCTTAATAATGAACCATTGTAATAAATTTTTATGTACCACTCTTATCCTACCAAGTTTGAAATATTATTTTCTATATCAAAACAATTGTGTAGTTAATACCATAACAATTATTTTACCAAGATAATTCACATTTATGGGAATATAGATTTTAATTATGGACATACATCTATGAAATACTCATTAATTGTTCATAAAATAATAAATTATTGTTCATTAATCCATGATGTTTGATTAAAATGGAAAACATAATCATTTGATTGAAATTAATATGATGTGTACACCAAAATAGTTTTTTATACAAAGGGAAATGTTTAGTATCCCGATAAATCATGGAAAAGGGTGCACCTGATTCATTTATGTGACTTTTTCCAAAATGATATATTAGTAGTTTATCATTGAACTGTGTCTATGATTTAGTGTTTTTTGTAGTTTCCAAATTTCTCATGTTATGATTATCATGATATTTCTTGAAATATTATTCATGATATATTTATTCATCATTGAAATTACTATTGTATAAAAATTATCACTTATTTCATGTTTAGCCACATACTAGTATTTATAGCATACCCCATTCTTATGTATGTCGCCAAGATATGACATGTAGTTTTTTGTTCGAATATTATTTTGATCATTTTAAAGAAGTTTCTATTAATTATGATTTACCCTCTATTTTAAGTTGTTATTTAATGTACCTAATTCACAAATAAACTAGACATATTGATCATTTTGGTTATATGATAATTTTTATTATGTAACAAATCAACTGTTAATGTGAAATAATGACAGATTTCATCATTGTTGTGGTGAAGGTTAACATTTAGATTTTTGGAACTAGGATCAGATAACACCATCGAAATAATTAGGGATGAGAAAATATATAAGATAACATACCTATATTATTGTATCTACATATAATGTGGATTATGATGAAAATATACCACTTTTTTTATTTTATGAGTGGATTCCATTTGAGAACAATTGCACATGTGAGTGAAATCACTAACAATGTTTTCTTGGCCCAACTCGAGGTAAACGGGTAAACAATAAGAATCCTTACATCACACCTGGTTTGATACTCCCAAGGGATATTCCGTGATAAATTAATAATTCCATTATAAATTACTATTAAGATAAAAAAAATAATTAGAATATATGTTATGAAATTTATCATGGATAACTTATTTTGGAGCCCAAAAACTAATCTGTTAGTGAGATGAAATTTAATTTATCTATTATTCCAATAATTTCATTGTATTCAATTTATGTTTTTAGTTGTGTAAAATACTTATCACAAATATTTATTTTATTATATATAGTGGGAAGAAATCGATGAAATCGGGAAAAAATCAAGGTGAAGTGAAATGTGATGACTAACCTAACGAGATTCCAAATCTAACGAGAGAAGGAATCCAGAACTTTTTAACATTGCACTATAAAATTACTATGGTTATGAAAAGAAAAATAGATTATGAATAGTTCTAAAATCCCACAAATAGTGAAAAATCAGTTATCAACAACTTCATGTGACAAAGACTACCTACATTCAACAAATCATATATTCTCTTAATCAGGGAAGAGTGGATATATACCAGAGGGAATGTCTTATTGATACGTCAATTTTATGAGAAATATAAGGTTCTATTATACATTCATCATATGGAGTGATAATATGATTATTGGTTTAAATTGATAAAGTCTATGAAGCTATTATAGGGTGTTGAAGCGTTGGAGTGGATGGAATTCAAGAAAAAGGATTTCAATAAATATATTCCACACACCACCCAACTATAAATGGAAAGGTATTTATTCTCCATAATGAATATAGAAGAATAATATATTTGGACATATGAGGAAAAAATTAAAATACATTCACAATAAGCCTCTATCATTGTCGTTACCCCTGGATGAAAGGTTGACTTCTTATATTTTGGGCTAAAAACTAGTAAATGAAAATCCATGTTGATCTGTGATATTGATAGTTCTGAAGAAATTATTTGGTGTTCCCCCAATGTATAACTCTATATTGTATAATTTAAAGGGTATTATAGGTATAATAAGGGGAATGTTTATTTTAATTCTATAGGTCCGATGGAGAAATCTAATTATGCTAATTAATTTTAACATCCAACATATCAAAGGTGCATAAAGTGGAACCTCTGAAATTTACACTGAGGATAAATGAAATTTTTTATGTGTGGTGAGTAAGGAAACCCAACTAATAAAATTCATTATAAGGTATAGGATAATGATATAAAGGAAAAAAAATGATTCATTATACATTCAGTACATTGTTCATTACTATAAATATATTTAACAATGACACTTTTCAACTCTACTCTCTAATGAATATGGTTTTTTGAGGAAACCAACATCATCCAAGGTAAAAAGTGAGTGATATTTTATACAAATATAGATGATGTGAGTCCCAAAAATTAATTAGTGATAGGTACATTGTTTAATAATTAAAAATAGATAATTTAATTTTTGATTCTACTTCTATTCAAACCTTCATATCGTGAAATATTTTATGAAGTATTCAAACACCACCATAGTCCATTGATATATAGGTGTTGGTGAAAAGTTTAATTGGTGTAATTATTGAATACCATGTATATAACACATACCCTTAAATAATTAATGGTATGAAAATCCCAGAGAACATTTTAATATTACTTTTTGATGAATTTTATTCAATTCTAGGCATGGAATAATTTTCCCAGTATAGAGCTAACATTAATTTCCAAGATATGGAAATCAATCTCAATACGAGGATTCAATCACCAATTGAGTATAAGTGGGATAGGAAATATAAATTTTCCTTAACACTATTATCTCAATAATATATATTATGGACCTATTAGTATGTATATCTTGATCACATGATTGAGTCTATGGAAATGATAATCCTCCAAGGCACTCATATTGAGAGATAATACATAGGCATTTTTCATGAGAAATTTCATGCTCATTCTCCTTGATAAGAAGATGAATTTTCAATAAATCATATACTTTGGGTATTGAAATTATCAAATACTCTATATTAAATGGTTATTATGAAAAATTAAGAGATAATTAAGAGACTATAGGAGAATCTTAACAAAAGGTTTATACAACCAAGGGATTTACCATAGATTCTACCTGTCAACTTCATCATGAAAAAGTATTGGTCAATGTTTTTATAAATTGATAATGGTGTGCTCAAAAAGATAAAAATAAAGAAAAATATCCCCTAACATTAAAATATCATTAGAATGACCAAGAATATTGAGAACAATAAAACTCCATATTGTATATTCGATAGGGATATTTTCATATTATGGTGAATAAGGATGGTATACCCAAGGCCTATTTTTATTCAAGTTAAGAGAAGTAAGAGTTCATTGTGATGAAATTAACACTCACTAATGCTCCAAAAATAATCATGGACTTGATGAATATATTCATTAAGGATTAAATAAAAAAACATTGTAGACATTATAGAGGATATTCTCTTATACATTAAAAAAATGGGGATCCTAAGGAGAATCTGAGTGTTGGGATATAGGCCATATGAAATGAGAAGATTTACACCATGTATAAAAAATGAATTTTATAGTTGAAGTAAGACTCATTAATAGGGAATATCATAATAATAAATGGTATATATTTTTATCATTAATAGTAAAATGAAATTGAAGTATTACAATGACAAATATATGTGACATTCATCTGTATTTTCCTCAGTTTAACTGATTATTATCGTCGATTTGTGAGAAATTTCTCATGATTGTTGAACACTATTACCAAGATTTCTTAGATTAGATTCACCATTTTGTTTAATGATGAATGTGAAAATGAATCACAAAATAATAATTTAGTCTCATAATTGTCTCTATTCTTACACTACCTAGATGTGGAAAACTCTTCATTGTATTAAATGATTCTTGGGATAAGGTACTGAGTGATGTGTTAATTCCTAATTACAATGTTTTTTCATAAACATAAAAAAGGAGTACATTCCTATCTAAAAATACCACACAAATTATATGGAGTTGTATGTTGTGATCATTGGATTAAAAATGTGGTGGTGTTTTCTATTTGGGGAGAAGTGTATAATATATATGAAACAAAAAATATCAAATATATATCCACATAGTAGTAGACTAATATGCTCCAGTGATTATGGTTTTATATAATAAAAGTATTCGACTGATCAATTCACTACCATCCTTGAAATGATAATAAAGATGGAGATAGTCCAAGTAAAAATGATCCTTCATTTTTATCATTGATTTGAATTGATAAGGATCCAATATTCCGAGAATTAAAGAGGATGGAAATGGTAATCATAAAGGAAGAATCATCATAAATACATTCCCAAATCTATATCCCAATTTTATCTTCTTTAAAGGTTAATGTATCCTCAAAAATATTTTGTTGGAATTAGAATTAAATTGGAATCCATAAGATAATGGAAATCCTTGGACTTCAATGTTAATAAGGATGGGATAGTGGGATTTGTGTCTGGACTATGTTTTCCGTAAAATCCAGAGTTAAGGAATGAATTAATTGATGACACTTAGAGTTAAAAATTCCCTAATCACCATGGAAGAATAAAGACATATCAGGATCTCCATCAGACCATTTTGTGGGACAATAATTAGGAGAGTAATAATATTCATCAAAGATCTTAGTATGCCAACAACTGAAGGATGATATTTTTAGATGTCTAAGTGAATGATACAACTGTTACCATTCACAACATGTAAATTAGAGATCATAAACATATAATTTTTAACCATACAAATTGATACATCTAGGGGAAACAATGCTATATAGGTTATTGCAGTTATTATTATAGAGACACATCAAATTATATTAATTCGATATAACTTCTCAGTGGATAAAATTCTACGGATATACTATAGATATGTTGTAATTCTTAATGGTGTACCACCTTTGATTGTATCTAATCGATATCCCATATTAATTTGTATGTTTTAGAAAATTCACCGATATAATCTAAACATTAATATGGATGTCATTACACCCAATCATCATCAAAATGTTCGAAAATCTGAGGGGGTTATTCATACACTAGAAGACATGTTACATTCATGATCTTGAATTTAACCCTTTAGGAAATAATTATCACTTAAACGGGGAGGAAATAATAAATGATTTAATTTTTTATATATCCATACTTCGAAATAACTTTCACCTACTCATGAATATTACTTTCCCTGCTGAACACATTTCACACACACATCTATAAGAAAATAAGTATTTAAAAATGTTCACTACTCAACAATTGTATCTACATATTCGTTTTCGATTGAAAACAATACAATACACAAAAATTACTTATAAAAATAATCATTTTCGATGGAATACAACATTTAGTACATTACCATACTCTTATGTTTCACTATAAAATCAATCCAGTTGTGTGTGTAATTATTATAGTAAAAAATAAAGAAATACAATGTTTTTGTTCTAATTGATTCACATACATTAATATGATATTAAAAGAAACCAAATTCCTATCCAGGTGATGGTAATAACATACTATAGTCCCCCATGAACAATCTTGCTTCTTCTGTGAACTAGTTTTATCCTCCATGAACAATGTTTCACTACACGGCTCGAGTGATTTGCAGACCACTTCTTATTCCACAAACTGTCTCTACATCGATGATGTACAATTTCTCATAAAAACCCTCTAACATGAGGTCTCATTTACTTTTTATAGATACATATCCCCAATAATATCATTCCTAGACTGTCCTTGTGACCCATCTAGTTCATATAAATCATTCCACCATGAACTGCGTCCTCATACTCTGAATTCTCCTTCTCAAACTACTTTAGAATTCTTCAGTGTCTTCCTAAAAAAATGACTTCTTCATATTATATTATCTCTCTATTAAGGATGTGGTTCATTTATATATACAATAAAATAAATATATTAATCCCACTAATCTATTTTAATAAAAACATTGACGTGGGATATCATTCACCCCAGTCTATGCACATCTCACGATCTGTTTTTCTTTCCATAGATACTGAAGTGCATTTATTCCCACTCGACACCTTATATATTCTAAAAAATAATCCCCAACTCTCCTCTAAAAATGACAACCCTAAAATTAACTAAATTACCCCCATGTATTTTGATCCTATAGAATACTACATTACATATGTGGTTCATGTGCATACTTCTCAATTCGCATAGCTCTACTATACGGAAACCTTCCATTTACGACATTGCATCTCCATTTTCTCATTCCTCAAATGCATTCTGAGAACTATTATTCTTGGATTATGATATATGATTTTCATGATACATTACATAATACTCTTCCTTTTCCAAAATAACAATCTCCCGATTATGAATTTCAAAAACTGGGCAATCATTGGGTAACTAAACGACATAAAATTATGCTTCGATAATCTCCATCCATACTGATTAGTGTTCATATACTTCTATAAAAATCATATATATGTTAATATTTATAATTTTTTCGGACATATTTATCAATGATATATTTTTTAAAAAATTTATTATAACATCCATGTCTTATAGTAACATTTTTCGTTCCAATCAATCTTGATTACGATTTGAAAAACATTTTTTATCCATTTCCTTTATAAGGATTGTATGACATGTTCACCAAACAACTCAAGATACTTTTTAGATAAAGATCTTAACAGAATTATCATATTTTAAAATTCTTTTATAATTTGAATTGATTTATAGATTATGAAAAAAATTGAATCATTCATGAAACCAATATTTTCTTATTTAAAAAAAATATCCATCAACCTTGGTCTCAATAGTTCTATATACTTCTAAAGAGATTGGGAGAAAAATATTATAAATGATGAGTTAATTTAAAACAATTGTTTCCACCCAAGAATCCAAATATCTTCGAGTGAATACCTATTTAAAAATAAGAAATGAATATGTACATGTAGGACGATGTTGGGTGATACAAACAAAAAGCTCTTAATAAGGTTGAGGAAATTGTGGAGAAGGTTAAAAATATTCAGTATAACATCAACACTGTTCAATGATATCATAAGATATATGAATATAATAGTGTATGAGACCAATATTTTAATGTTAGCGAAATGGTATTCATCTTTATATCCAGATGGAAAAATTCAATGAGATTTAGAAAGAAGGAACAACTTAATCGTAGTTTCATTGGCAATTTTGATATCATTGATCCGGTAGGAGTGGTGGCCTACTAAATAAAAATCCAACCAAACCTATCTCAAATATATTATTTAATAAATGTATCAATCTTATGGAAGTACATACCTGGACCCCCAAAATTTCTCATTTTAGAGGTGTTACCATTTGAGATAGTCCTTTACTTTTAGGATTAGCGGATGAAGATATTATATTGTAGAGAATCATGTTCTACAAAATTATGCAACATCCCTAGTCAAATTGTTGTGAATAAAAATAATGTTTTATGAACAAAAATGTGAAATATAGGATGTGGAGAAATAAGGTTACCCATATCTAATTTATTGTGAGAAAATAATATTTTGAGGGTGAAATTGTTTATGTGGTGAAGATTATAACAACCAGAACTATTATAAATAAAATTGTGATTATCATTTGATTAAAAAGTTTTTATGTGAATATTTTTATTGAAAATTGATGTACACATTTTTTAAATATATAAAATTTGAATTTAAATGACTAATATGTATATTTTCCATTTATAGTATTGTTTTTTAAGAGTTACGACATTATTATCATAAATTTAGTGTTTTAACAAAACCAATTCTAACAAATAATGGAATTTTCTAACTGAACCTATAGGACCTTACCCTTTGAAGACAAATTATCAATGCATCTAAAATAGGTATAATTTTTGAATATTTCCCCGATCAAGATCAATATGATATATAATAACATTACACTGAGAGAAAATATTTTAAAGAGATGTTCATTCCCATTAAGATCATGGCCCAAAACATTTTCACCTAAATTCCCAATGAATGTATCAACATCGCATACCTTACCCTTTTGGAATTCATTGACGTATTAAAGGGATACGTTACAAGAAAAAAAAATATGATTATTTTTAATCTTTTTTGTATAATAACGAATTTATTTACATATTGTAATTCTTACATTAGAATTAATTTTTTTTTGATTCAATAAAAATCATTTTTTATATATTAATATTCAATTTAAAACTTAAATTTTAGGAAATAATGGATCATAGAGATAAATATTATTTTAATAAAATATTATTTTTAAATAATTTTAAATAAATAAAAAAATATCTTATAAACATTATGAGATCAAATGTAATTTTTATATGGGTTTGAAAAAATTATATTTTTAAAAAATATATATCATTTTCCATAAATGATAGTTTTAATTTAGAATGATAATATTAATATATTTAGAAAATTATTTAGATAAATTGTATAGTATTTTTTGAATGAGGGCATAAAAAATTTCCAATGGTTATTTTTTCATATTTTTCTATGATAGTGCAATTTTCAAGTAAAAATTAAATACCATATGAATATACATTGTATCTTATATAATCACTGCAACACAAAAGTTATGTAATAAATACAAAAAACTGAACAATAAATAAATATATGTATTCCATTTAAAATAATGTAATTTTATATTTATTTGAATTATTTTTAAAATCTATTTTGAATCCACCAAAAATTATAATATATTTTAATATTTTTAAATCATTTCTTTTAGAGTGTGACTTTCTTCCACATCACGTGGTGTAATATTTAAATATTATTGTTCTATAAAAAATAAAATATAAAAATATAGCCATTTCATATAAATAATTTTAAAAACATGGTATGGTTTTAGGTTTTGTATATTATATTTTTTAGTAGCTAAAACAAAAATAATAAATAAATAGCAATATATTCATAAATTTACCAACCCAATAACCCATTTCTCATTAAAAAAACACCTTTTTTATCATCCTTTAAATTCTCTACACTCCATTATGTCCTCCCCCACCACACCAAGATTTCATGAATTCCCTCCCTAGCCTGTGGATTCAGACACTAAAATAGGCGATCTTCATCTCTCCACTTTTATCCTAAAATCCTTTTACGTATTGTATTTTAGATTTCCCATTATTATGATTGTATATATTTTTTCATATTCCCCTTACTATCCTATTGATGTATAATAGCTGATATCTTAGTTTCACTGCCATTAATCCTTCCATGATCCATTACGTACACCTGTTACCATACAAATATATTAGTAATGAATATTTTATCTATTCACGATTCAACATTAACATATGACCTCTATGTCCAAATTTATAATTGTGCGATATTATTTTTCGCATCCATATTACTACCCATTTTATTTGAAAATAATTAGAGACCCCATTCACTCTAATCAACCATTTTTATGAATTTTTATGTAACATTGTTAGGATGCAAAAACATCACAATTATTTTTCATCAAATTAATTTTTTTAGTGAATACCGTGCCAATTATTCTATGAAGTGTATTAACATTTTAGCACACATATGTATTTACTTTTCACTAAAATGTTTTAAATCCTCATTCCATGAATGTGGAGTAAAATATGTTGATGAATTAATCCAAATCATATGATATTTGTGGCTCAGTTAATCTTGATAATCAAATGACTGTGATGGGTACTCCCATATAATGATCCAATGCATTGGGAAACGTTTTCTATCATGATATGTCATGTTGAGATAATAGTGTAAATGAATCTATTATGGGACTTAACTCACAAAGAATCAATGTTTTTTAGCCTTGACTTATGTTAGTGATTCGGTGATTTTTGTTTTGGAAACATTTCCCATATGAAGAATGTCATGTTATATCCTGAATAATTATTCATGTTCCATTTATTAATAATTGATTTATGTAATGGATATCATGTGTAACATATTCCATGTTTATTTCCTTACTGGTATTTACAGAACAACCATTTCTTACTTATTCCCCAATGATATCCCACACATTGTAATGTTCGAAGGAGCATATATAAAATTATAAATATGGTATCAATTATGATCATTTACGCCAAATTTTGTTTCTGTTCTGTAATTTATCTAATTCCCAAATAAACAATACATATTGATCATTTGAGTTGTATTAAGTGTAGTTTCATGTAATAAATCAATTATTAATGTGAAATAATATGTTGGTATTGGACACATGGGATCATTGTATAATTGGAAAACATGGATTAGTCACATTTATCAGTCATCCTTTCCCTAAGAAGTCACATATACTAGAATTCGTATATTATAATGTGTTTAACCCTTTGAAATATATGACTATTATTAAATGTTCTAATTTTATGAAATATAATGATGAATACTCATGTATGGGTTGGGTTAATGTTTCTAGTGTCAAATGTAATGTTCTTTGTGTTATTAATAAATTTCTTGTTTCATATATCTGGAAATTTGGTAAATATTCGTTAGGTTTTCACATTGAAAATTTGGGTGAGTATTGGTTTAAATTTTATTTGTTTTATATAAATGAATTTATTCATCTTATTAAGAGCCATATATCAAAAAATCGAGTAAGTGTTGTAGTTAAGTGGATAAAAAATACATTGTTAGAAATAATATGATGCATTCTATGGGAAGTAAAGTTTCTTGGTTATTTTTTCCATTGAGTTATTATTTAATTATAATTATAATATCAATTAATCACATTTTTCTTATTCATAAATAGACAGTACAAACACATTGTTGGATGTAAATGAGATTTGGTATGATCACATACATGTTTATAGTTTTCTAAATTTTAATAATGTGCAAATATATGGGAGGTACATGCAAGATAGTATGTCGCACCAATGTATTTTTTTCTATGGAAATGATGAGTTTGGATAACGGTTATATGATCATTAATTGAATAAATATTTTATATGTAACAAATCAAATATTTATTTTGGATTAATAAATTTCAAATAATAATTTTTGATAATAATATATTTCTCTGAATTTTGATGGGTTGTATAGTCTTGATCTAGTATTAGAGTCATATATTCCTCATTTTGTTTTTTCTAATGATTGTTTGGATATGATTAATGATATTAAAGGTGAATAGGTTGGTGTTGATGTCCCTAATAAGTCAATTATTTTTGATGATCATGTTCAATGGGTAATGTCACGACCCCCTCCCCCTACAGTTTACCTCTCCTAGTCCGACAATGTGAGAAGGGAGATAATGACCCCTGAGTACTGCCTCTAGTAGGCCCTGGGTTGGAAACTTACACCGAGAGTATAGTAAACTCACATATTAGAGGCATTACTATCTAGGAGAACACATTGGAAAGAGATTAATAAGATAGACCCCAACCAACTCCAACTCAGACAACAATATAATTCAAATTTAGTGTAAAAAATGAAATGTCATGAAAAACCACTGCAACTGAAAGGGGAAAACTGGAAGTACCCAAAAGAGGTAAAAAACAACAACCATGAAGCCCAAACTACTCTGGAAACCCCAATATAGTTGAATTGAGCTTGATCTCTACATGAACCAAGTGAACTGAGAAATAGTGTATATAAACATAAGGTGAGTGTAATATTATACTATGTTGGATCCTCCCCGAAGCCTCTCATGCAACAGTAATGAAATCATGATAAAGCTAAGTGAACAACAAGTGAAATTAACTCATCACCTAAAATTCATACCATGTTCTAATCCTCGACATGGATACACTCACAAAGTAACACATACAAGAGTATATAATATAAAAAATAATATCAATGGTACCGTGTTATTTCTTCCCCACTAGTTTGCTATTTTACCCCAATGTCTCACGTCCAAATAATCTCTCTCACAAAAGGCATTCCCTCAGACACTTGGGAGAAGCACAACAACATGAACCTCGTGCAAAAAACCACCACTTCAACGTAAGCAAAGGAAACAAGTAGTATATGGGAGCCACCACTACTCACATTTAATGTATCATAAATGGGGTATTATACCTCATGCCACTATATCCAATACACCTAGTAAATATCCCAAAGACAACAAGAATATACAAGTTACACCAAAAATAGTCCATATGAACCAAAATCAAGAATATATGTGTGTGAATAACCACAAGCCATTACAGACCTCTACAGACACATATGCATAAAACTAGAAACTATGCCAACTAGCACATGTTACTATCAAGAGATGTGAGAAGGGTCCAAAGGGGGTAGTCATCCATCCATCCACCAATCACAATATTGTGGAAACACCACCCCTCCTAGTGCTCAGAATCCCCAGTGTGTTAAATTCCTTAACTGACTGTATAGAGTAGAATATATAAACAAAAAAAATTGCAGAATATATTATTTATCACAACAACACAATGGGTAAAACATAGTCTTAAAAACAACAACAGCTAATGTCTCACGGACACTCGACCGCCACTTCATGGACTATGTATCATATATTCCCACAACCATTTAAAAAGACTTATTACATGACTTCATTACCTTGATATCAGTTTCAATTTACAATAATTAATTCTATACATATTAATTATCAATTAAAAATTTTCACATTATATTTCATTATCTTCACACCAAATTCCAGCAAAGGAATAGACCTGAGAGGTTCAGATCATTTCATCAGATACCTATGAAAACATTCTCATCCTCGAGAATTCAAATCCATCCTAAAACAGAACCGAATTGAAGTATGAACAACCACCCATTGAGATACCTCTCCAAAGATATCAATCCACAATATTCAATGAAAAAAATCCATCACATAAACACAGTAGGTATATAACAACATGGGGGACATCATTACATGAATAGAGTTAAACATCAAACAACTTTGGGTACTGAGAATGTATATGCAACTCACATTTCTAGATACTCTCCTCCATGCCACCATGTCGCCACAAGAAACAAACAAAGGAGATTAAAGGAACATGGAACACCTTCTCTTTGTGTTATTGGATCCCCACAGGTCGCTCCTCAATGTTTCCATCATCATCAACATCGATCTCTCCCCAATCAATGATTTGAGAATCATTATGAAGAAAATAATAGAGTTGTGACACATAAAAAATATATTGGATCTAACTCGTCATCGGGGGAAGTGCAACTCGATATGCCACATCACCAAAATGAGCTAACAACTCTAAAGCCCCAATAAACCCCGGAAAAGGCTTACTCCCATGACCAAATCATCGCTTCCCAAAACAGGGAGTCACATTCAGAAACACATGATCCCCAACATCAAACTCTGATGGTATCATCCTTCGATTGGCATATGATTTTGTACTATCATGTGATATCATCATCATCTCCCTAATCACCTGAACCATCTCTATTGTATTCTACACTAGTTCTGGTCCGATAATAACTGAGTCTCCTACCACATCTAGCACAATAGATAAATAAAAGTCCAACCATACAAGGATTCAAATTATTCCATACTGATGGTGGAGTGAAAACTATTGTAGTACGAGAACTACACCAATGGTAATTTCCTCATCCACGAACATCTAACATCCATGCCACAATAGAGTATCATTTCATCATGAGTCTCGAAGGTCTGGTCTTTTTGTCCGTCCATCTGAGGATGAAATACATTGCTACAACATAGATGAGAACCAAAAGCATGATAGAGTCCTCTCCACACCCTAGAGGTAAAACATGGATCTCGATTGGAAATTATTGTCTATGAAACTCCATGACGTCTCACAACCTCCTCCAGATATTGCCTCAAATCAAATTCATCTAAGCTTTACTCCTTTATTGCTATGAAGTGGGATTATTTTGTTAAATGATCCACTGCCGACGAAATAGCATCATACACTAACAATGTTCAAGGTAAACCAGTAAAAATGTATATAGATATGTCATCCCATATCCATTGAGGAAGATAGAACAGGTGGAGTAGACCAATAATAACATGGTGTTTGGCCTTCACCTTCGAGCAGCAAAAACAAAGAGACACTATCTCTGCAACTGCACACTTTAGCCCTGGCCACCAAAAATGGATCCTCAAGGCTTAGTACACCTTCTTCATAGCAATATGCACCTCTAAAGGAGAACTATAGAACTCTCTAAGAATTGTATCATTCTTCATCAAAGTAACCAATATCCTTACATGACACAAAACTCGGTGTTTTTTATCCTCAGACCAACCATTAGGGGACTCTCCACAATCAAATTGGTCTCTCCAAACCTCCCCATCTAGATCCTCCAACAGGGAATCTTCCACATTATACAAAAGATGTTATTTAACATTTAATGGATCAGACCTCTCAGTTCTGTTCCTTTGATGAAATATTGTGTTTGAGGTGTTTTGAGATGTCAAGGTGACATATCCCCACCACTTTTCTGATTTCCAGTAATGTGAACAGTTCAATCCGTGAGGCCGATGCAAAAAATTCAATCAGTGAGGTCGATGTGAACATTTCAATTGGGGAAGTCTATGCGAACAGTTCCATCGATGAGGTTGAAGTGAACAGTTCCATCGGTGACGTTGATGTGAACGATACCATTGGTGAAGTCGATGTGAATAGTTCAATCGGTGAGGTTGATGTGAACAGTTCCATCAGTAAGGTTGAGGTGATCAGTTCCATCGGTGAGGTCAAGGAGAACAGTTCCATCGTGAGTTTGATGTAAACAGTTCAATCGGTGGGGTTGATGTGAACTGTTACATGGGTGAGGTCAAGGTGAACACTTCTACTGGTGAGGCTGATGTGAACAGTTCAATCGGTGAGGTCATTGTGAATAGTCAATTGGTGAGGTTGAGGTGAAAAGTTCCAATTATGAGGTCAATTTTAAATAGTATAATAAGTGAGCCCAATGTGAACAGTTCAATCGGTGAGGTCGATGTAAATAGTTCCATCGGTGTGGTTGAGGTGAACAGTTCCATCGGTGAGGTTGATGTGAACTGTTCCATCAGTGCGGTCGATACGAACAGTTTCATCGTTGAGTTCAATGTGAACAGTTTCATCGGGGAGGTCTAGGAGAGAAGTTCCATCAGTGACGTCAATGTTAATTATTCCATTGGTGAGGTCAATGTTAGAAGTTCCTTGTTGGAGGTCCAACGGTAGCCATTTTCCATTGCCAGATTTTGAGTTCATAAATAGTGTTTCCAGAATGGTGAGGTTCCAATGATATCCTCTTTCATTTTCCAAATTTTGAGTTCTTGAACTATGTTTTTAGAATGGTGAGTTTCCAACGGTAGCTTCTTTCCTTTCCAAATTTTGACTCCATGAATAGTCTTTCTAGAATGGTTAGGTTCCAACAGTAGCAATTTCCCTTTTCCAAATTTCAGGTTCATGATTAGAATTCCCAGCACCATATAGTCTCTCCCCTTTGATGTTTCCTTTGACATAAAATGCATTTAATTATTTGTTATATGAACTCTAAGGCCGATTAAAAGGCAATAATTCCTATATTAATTTTTTCCTGAGGCTCGGGATGCGTTTACTTAGATAAACTACATTTCTTATTCTGATCTACTTTTAATGGAAAATATAGCATATCATAAACCGATGCACCATTAAATCTTCTAAAGGGATGAGATACCTTCTTCCCTAATTCTACAACCATGTTCTCAACTGTCAGATGCTCGAACCTTTCATTCCATTAAATATGATTTGTGGAATAAAACTTTCCTCATTGGATTGGTTCCCCCTTGTTTTGATGCAACCACGCAGTATCGATCAATCATCGATATAAAATATGATCTATCATCATTAATTTGGGTTCAACTACTTTTTAATCTCCTTTCCCTTGTATGGAAATATATCTCCATGATGCTAATGAAATTTTCTTCTTTGTTGACCGGTGTAGTGGTGTCTCTGCATCCTCGGGTGGATATAGTGGTCACATGGGTAGGATATTATAAGTCGGTGTTCATCTCATTCTTGAATAAATAACTTCATGAACCATTTTAGGTAAGGGATTATCGCCTCTCTTTTCATTTACATGAAACAATAGAGTTATCATGTTTTATCCCACTAGATCATAATGGAATAGAAAAAAATAAATATTTTAACTGGATAAATAAATTTATATCGATCATATGTTATTTCCTATTGTTTTTATAGATAGTTTCATATCTATGATTTCGATGAATAGTCTTTCTTTCTTTATGGAAATTTGTAATGATCATAAAGCTAGAATAAATAGATAATTGTTTGGAAAATGATATAGAGGCATGTAAATGAATATGGATTTTCATGATGTAATTTTTGTGAATGAAATTGGTACAGTAAACATGTATAATAATTACCAATATCTAACTGTTTATGTTTCCAAATGTTGGAACCTACAATTAATAAATCTGTTAATCAAGGACGGATTAAAGAACATGTGGTTTGATAAATGATAATTTCTTGTGGGGTTCTGAGTTACCCTCGTACTATTTTAAGGTCCAAGATCCCAATTGACATGATTGTGTTTTTCATGTTTCTTCTATTGTTATGTGATCCTGTATGATGTTGTGATATGTTGGAGAAGGGAGGCCTATTGGTTATGGCAGCAGTTGATACCTAGAGTGGCTGGATGCATTAGTTTATGCATGTGGGTGTTTGGTATGACACCCAGGAAGATAGAATGAGTTGGATGTGAATTGTTTGATGCTTATTGATATTTTTGGTTGTTTATATGCGTTACATTACCCACTAATCAAGGAATCTGGTTTTGGATACCCTTCCTCCATAAAGGGGTGAAGTCAGGTAGGGTATGCCACGTGCATTCTGTGTTTAGTGTCTCAAGGGAGGATGGGTCGATGCTATTCTTATAGGTGACAAAGACATTATAGTTAGTTCATCAACTCAACAAGTTGAGCCCCATGTTTTTAGAAACTAAGAATGTTTCTAAAGAACGTATAGAAATATGGAAAAATATTAATGTTGTTAATAAATGATTGAATAAATGATGTTAACCCAAGGGGTTGGAGCATACTGGGACACAATGTTGAGGACAGTAGACATCAGGTGTTATGATAATTAAATATAATTTGTAATTTTAATGTTTAATTAATGTTTAATGAATATATTAACGTAATGTTCAAATGATAAAAATCGAATAAATTAATGTAATAAATATTTTTAAATGGTTGTGTGCTTACATGATACCTATTCTTAGAAGTGAAAACCAGGAGTCTGAGACATGTTAGCTGCAGTTGTGTCTAACACTAGGTTGTGTAGTGTGGTTGTGAGATATAATATATTCTTAACTTCATTTGTTTCTATACGCTACTGCACCCCATCAGTTAGGGAAACTGACACCTTAGGGATTCTAAGCCCTCGGGGTGTTTTCCCCAGCATTCTGGTGGGAGGATTGATGATTGAATACCCACCATTGGCCCCACTCTCTTATCCTACTAGTTACTTGTGTTGTTAGGTAGAATAGTTAGTTTTCCCATATATGTGTGTAGAGGGGTATAATCTATTTTTGTTATTCATAGATTTATATTCTGGATATAGATTCCTATGGACAACTATAGGTATAACTTGTATAGGTTGTGATGGCTGGGGGATCCTTACTCGGTGTATGGGTTGTAATGGCTTGAGAAATAATACATGACGTATGATACACGTTATGTGCGCTTTGGGGGCTCCCAGAAAATACTGGGTTACATTGCATATGTAGACGTGGTGGTTTTTTACACAAGGTGCATGTTGTGCTTCTTTTCCCAGGTGTCTGCGGGCCATCCTTTTTTGAGGGAGATGCATTGGACATGTGAGGTTAGGGAAAAGTGGAAAACTAGTGGGGGCGTAGTAGAAGGGTACCCTTTATAATAAATATTATATTACATACTATTGTATTCAATTCATGGTGAGAGTATCAATGATAAGGCTGAGAATGTAGTATACCAGTTTAGGTGATGAGTTAGTTTAACTTATTGTTTACTGTGCGTTATCATTGTTTCTTTACATTTTCAAGAGATGATCTGGAGAGGATACAACTGAGTATACTATTATAATCACCAATTTTATATATAAAATATTTATCTGTTCAGTTTTAGTATGTTGGAGGTCAGGATGGTTACTACTAGCTTGGGGTTGTAGGGTCTGTTATATAATGAGGTTGCTTCTATTTTTATTTCCCTTTGGTATTTGTAGTTATTTCCCTTCCAGTTGTAGTAGTTTTGAATGAAATTACATATGTGTACATGGGAATGGATTTATATTTCTCTCTGATTTGGATTTGGTTGGTGCCTATCTTATGTATCTCTTTCTCATGTGTTCTCTTAGAGGGTAATTCCTTCCATTTTTGTGTTTATTATAACCTCAGTTCTAGTCACAAACCCATGGCATACTTGAGGTGGGACTCATGGGTCATTATCTACTTTATAACATTGCCGGCCCAAGAGGGTTACACCATGTGGAGTGGGTTCGTGAAAGACTGGTATCATAGGATTGGTTGAGACATATGATAGAGTTTGGTGTTATCCACAGGTGAAGTTGCATGGGTTGGTAAGGAAACATTGTTAGTAATGTTTATAAGGTGATGAAAACATTGGGGACTAGTTGAGATAAAGGCGTTTAGGGCAGACTATGATCTGATGTACATACATTATGTTTAAAGTGGCTACTAAACAATTAGTTACTAGTTGCAGGGTATGGTCCATGGAAAGGATCATGCATCATTCATTTTTGTGCATGTTATTTAATGGGTAAAACATGAGATTCTTTAACCTAAAGTGAATAAAACAAAAAAATTAATTAAATAACTATTATTCTTCCACATTCCTAGTTTAGGTGCACTAACTATTTTTTATTTTTCAGGTATGGCTCTAGATCAGTGTCCTCATCCGGATCACATAGAAGATCTCTAGCATGTTGTGCCAGTAGACCACTGATAGGTAGAGGGTGATGATGACGACTCATGGAGGAGGAAACTCTGAGAGTTTCAGTGTCAGAGTCTGCCTAAGTATGAGGGAACTATTTCAGATGCAGTCATAGATGACAGGTTGGAGGAGGTCGAGATAGGATTCAGTTTGATCAGTTCTCAAAAATAACATTGTGTGTCCTTGGCTATGACGATACTGCGTGGGGTAGTGAGGATGTGGGGGTTTTTTTCCTCTGGGATCGTGAGGAGTCAGTGATCTCATGGGAGGTGTTCTGAGATACATTTATAGTTCAGTTTCATTACTCAGCTACGAAGGCATCTAGTAGTGGGGAGCTCCTTACATTTAGACATGGGAGATCCAATGTGTGAGAGTTTGGAAGTAGTTTTAGGGACCTTTTACGATATTATTTCGACCTATTTTCGGATGAGGATCCTACAACGAGGCATTCAGAAGCGTATTTTTGTCCATAGATCATATGTCAGGTCACCCCATTCATGTTGATGACATATCTTAAGGTGCTGTAAAGGGTAGGGGTGGTCGAGAGGACATTGTCCAGATTTCGATCATCAAGATAGGGGAGTTATAAAGAGTCCTAAAAAACTAGAGTTGTGGTCCAGGGATACCTGTTTTTATGGAAGAAGTGTTTTCGTTCGTCCGGGGGTATGTCCCAGCCCTCAGTATCTCGTGTCTCTGGAGGTGGAAACTCTTAGTCATATTGAAAGAGACCATGAACTTGTTTTTCTTGTGTTGGTCGATGTCATCTTCAGTGAGAGTCCCCTATTATTTAGAGTAGTCATCGTGCACCAGGTTTTTCACTCCAGGTTACTCCGTTGAGGTAGTTCTAGCCAAGGTAGAGGCTTCTGGTTACACCAGCATTAAGTCAGCAGAGGGCGTATGTGGAATTCGTAGGATAGCCCTGTTACACTCCCCATCCTTAGATAACAGAGCACTACAATGGTGGTGTTCTTCAATAGGGTCAAATAGGTCATGGAGGAGGTCGTACACAACATCACTCATTACTTTTTCCTATATCAGGACAGCTAGACATCATTTTTGGTACCCTTTTCTAATTTTAAACCATGGTGTATGCCTTTTTGATTAAAGAGTGACACACACATTCATATCACATACCCTTTTCCAAGCATTAGGACATGAGTTATAGAGGCTTCTACTGCTTTGGAATTTACTACGCCAGTTGGAGGTCGATCTAACTTATTTTATGTATGTAGAGACTGTGAGCTAGTGCTGGAGTTGCATCACTCTTGTGGATATTTCTTTTATTTATAGACACATCCATATTATATCATCCTCATCCTAGATTTTTTATATTCAGGGAATGATATCATGGATTTCTTCAGTAATTAGGTTGTGTTTTTTGATGTGGATGGAGATCCGACGGTGTTTCATGGCGAGTGAGACCCTCTTTTGGGTCAGCGGCATGTTTCATCCTTATCATCAATGATGGTTGAGCTAATACTATGTTCATCATAGGCTCAACAGTTGTCATTTCCTAGGTTCATAGAAGAGTACCCTAATGTATTTCCCAAATATGTTGTAGAATTACCCCCGCTACAAGAGATCATTTTTTGGATCGAGCTACAACTAGGATCATCTCATATCTCTATGTCTCCATATAGTATGACCACATATGAGTTATGAGAGATATGTATATAGTTTGATGTTCTCTTACTATTCTGTTTGGTTAGGCAGAGTGTGACAATGTAGGGTGAAACCATTTTGTTCGTGAATAAGTATGACAATAATTTGCAGTTGTGTGTATACTATCATCCCTTAAAAAAGTGACAGTAATGAATGACTATCCTATTCCACGGATTGATTATTTATTCGATCAAATAACAGGTGTATGTTTGTCATCATAGATCGACTTACGGTCAGGATATCATCAGATGCATGTAAAGGATGAGGATATCCCAAAGAATGCTTTCTGTTGCCTTCATGGGAATTATAATTTCTTTGTAATGTTGTTCAGCATGAAAAATTTTCTAGTTGTGTTCATGGGATTGATGAACATGGGGTTCTGTGAGTTCCAAAACATGTTCTTGGTTCTTTTCACCGATGACATCCTTGTGTAGTCCATGTTTGAGGGGGAGCATGCAGAGCATCTACACTCCATTTTTAGAGTTCTTCTTCAAAATCAGTTTTTTGGGAAGTTTTTGATGTGTTGGTTTTCGGATCGAGAAGTCTGTTTCTTGTAGAATGTAGTGTCTTAGAAGGGAGTATATGTGATTATATCAAGGATAGAGAAAGTTGTGTATTCAGAATCTCCCAAGACGGTGTAATAGGTGTGAAGTTTCCTTGGTCACGCAGGCTACTACTGGGGGTACATACCTGATGTGTATTGAGTTGTGACTCCTCTTACAGCATTTACCAGGAAGGATCAAGAATTCATATAGATTTATTATTGTCAGGCCACATTTGAGTATCTGAAGGAGAAGTTAGTAAGTTCTATAGTTCATTGTCTTCTAACTGAGTGATTTCAGTTTGATGTTTTATATGATTCTTCACATATGGGGTTAGGTTGTGTTCTGATGCAGTAGAGATCAGTTGTTTCTTATGGGTCCCAGTAGTGGTGTCCCCATGAATGTAACTATGCCACCCATTATCTTGAGATGGTAGTTGTGGATATTTCATGGATTTTGTTGAGACGATACCTCGTTGGGGAGTGCATTGTGGTTTTTACCAATTATAAGAGTTTTAGGCATGTTTTCTCCCATTGTGACTTGAACATACGACAATGTTGCTGGATAGAGTTATTACACGAATACAACTTCAAAATATCATACACACCTAGAATGGGGAATTTTGTAGCTGGTGCGTTGAGTCGGAAGTCACGTAGTGATGAAGTACGTGAATATGGTGACTCCTAGAGGGTAATGGATGAAAATTCACCATTACATCATGATTGAGGATATTTTGGGTGCAGATGATATCTTTTTTAGATGACAGTTCAGTTATCTCTGGTGCAGCAGGTGGAAGAGTCTCGGCTGGGGGATCTAGAAGTCCAGGTCTAGAGAGACTAATTTATTCGTGGCGAGGCCCCTGATGGATGGTTTGAGGATGAACAAAACTGAGTGTTGTATCATAGAAGGATTTTTGTGTCTTTTTCTGATTCACAAGTCGGTTCTCATATAGTTCCATAGTTCTCCTTTAGTGGTGCATCCAAGCTTTTCAATGATGCACTGATCCTTATGGAGCAGGTTTTGGTGGCCTGGGCTAAAGCATGCAGTTTCAGAGTTTTTTTCTCGATATTTGGCCCTCCAGAAGGTTAAGTCCGAACACCGTGTTCCTGGTGGACTGCTCTAGTTGTTATATGTTCCTCAGTGGAGGTGGGATGACATATAAATGGACATTGTTACTAGTTTACCTCGAGATCAGGGAGGTCATGACGCTATTTTTGTGGTAGTGGATCTCTTAAAAAAATCATCCAGTTCATAGAAATCAAGTAGTTTATCATAGTGGATATATTGTCGAGGTAGTATCTAAATGAGGTGGTGACTTCATGGATTCCCAACAACGATCACTTCCAATAGAGATCCTCATTTTACCTCTAGGGTGTGGAGAGATTTATAGTTTGTTTTGGTTCTCAGCTATGCCTTAGCAATGCTTTTCATCCTCAGACAGACTTTCAGACAGAGAAGATCATAAAGAATGTGAAAGACATGTTACGCTCGTGTTTCCTGGATTTTGGAGGTTTGTGGATGAGGCACTTACCCATGGTGGAGTTTTAATGGAACAATAGTTCTCACTCCACCATCGATATGTCACAGTTTGAAGCCTTGTATGGTCGACCTTTCTGTTCTTTGTTTAGCGGGATTGGGGTGGGGGAGTTAGAAATTATCAAATAGAAACTATTGCAGAATACCACAGAGATGGTTCATGTGATTCATGAGAGGAAGAAGACCTAGAAAGATCATCAAAAATCATATGTTGATCAGAATTGGAGGCCCATAGCGTATGATGTTGGGGATCATTGTTTTTGAAGTTAACTCCCTATCATGGGTAGCGAAGGATTGGTCATGGAATTATGCAATCCCTCCTGTTTGTAGGGGCTTTTGAGGTGTTAGATCAAGTTATAGATGTGGTGTATCAAGTAGCACATCCATTGCAGAGGATCTAGATACACGAAGTTTTTCATTTTTCACAGCTCTGTTGTAATTATCTTGATGGATCTCACATCATTGATTGAGGAGAGATCGATATTCAATATGATGTGACCTCTGAGGAGAGACCTATGGAGATCCCTGACCGCAAATATAAGGTGTTTCGTGGGCGTTCTATCCCTTGGTTCGTCTCTTTGTGGTGACATAGTTTCATGGTGGATAGTACCTGGGATCGTTAGTCTTATATATGTTCCCAGTACCCAGTGTTGTTTGAGGTTTAACTAATTTCATTTAATGATGTCCCCTTTGTAACACCCAGATATTTTTTGAGATATATACTTTTTAATTTATTTGATATCTTCTATTGTCACCACATCATGATTATATTGTACTATACGCAACACCGTATTAGCCTTCAGTATACACAACACTATTCTTGGCTCGTGTTACACACAATTTCAAGTTCGTTTTGTTGAAATTATTTAACGCATCATTAGGTAAATATTTTTTTTATGTATAAATGAAATATGTTTTGATTATTTTATAAGAAAAACCAAAGGGAACTTTCACTACATGCATCCCTTATTTGGATTTCATTACACGCAATCATGTCCTTCCTTGATAGCGTGTGTAGTACGCAATACCGGGATTCACAAAACAACGATATTTTATAAAAATATTATATAAACTAGCTGTTATTAATAGTAATACCCACTGTTTGAAATTTTTTAAATTTTATCTTACAAAATGGAATTCATTTTTGGATTTGAAATATTGAAATTATCCTAGGGTGAATTTTTCGTATTTTTATGAAAACATTCTTTTTTTGATGAATAGTGAAAATACTGAGTTATTGGTTAAAACCGACTATTTATTCAAAAAAACATTTATATTATTTACATTTATCTTAGGTCCAAATAGATACATAATACCTATATAAGGTCAATGTAATTTATTGGGATCATTTTATAATAATTTTAGATATATAAAAATTTAGTTGAACTTTTTACCGTCTTTTACCCACCTTCTAGGATAATTTGAAAATTCACATAAAGAATAATTTTACCTCTTATGTTAGTGGAATTTTGAAAATCCGAGAGAAATTGTTAATATCAAGGAGTAAAATGTGGTCCAATAAGATATTTTTTTTGGGCGAATAGTACCTTTTTACTTTTACTTACAACAATTAAAAGTAAATAGGGTAATTAAGGGTAAAACTGATATTATTGTTATCCTTACACATGTCGTAATTCTATTGGCTATGTATAATTCGACCAAAAACATCCTTATGAATAAAATATTACCCTTTAAGTCCACGTGGCTTAAATTCGGATATTTATCATTAATTTATTTAAAGAGTTAAAATACTTAAAATCAAAGTTTAATTACTAAAACATTTTTAATATAGGGTTATACATAAGATAATTTCAACAAGAAATATTAATTAGAAAGATAAAATTATTTCATACATAATTGTATTTTATTTATAATTTTAGACATTATATAATTTAATTTATTTACGAAACAATGATGATGCAGTAATTACCTTATTAATGAAATATTAACATAATTGATATTATAAATACGCAAATAAATGTAATATAAGAATTCTTATGAATTTAACTAGTTTTCTAGGTTAAAAATATTAGGTTTTGTTATAGTAATTGTTTTCTAAGTAATAATGCTGTTATGAATTTATAATAAACAAAATACCAAATAGTGTCAAAATTAACAGAAAAGAGTTTTTAAAACAGATTTTATATTATTAATTGATAAAATGGTCTTAAAATCTATGGTTTGGCCAAAATACATATATAATAATATATATGAAATTAATTAACCAATTGGGGTTCTATTGGTTGTTTATAATAATTTTATTAACTATATAGTGTAAGAATACAAGAAGACATAGTAAAAGTTAAATTAATAAACATAGAGTTAAATCTAAATGAAATGGATAAAATTGTACCCTAAACATGTATAAATCCTATTGGATGAGAGTATTTCGACCCATACCTACCCTAGCCCCGAAATAAGTCACATTGTATCCATTATAAAACGAATATGAATTTATTATAAAACAATATTTTATGTTTTTCCTAAGGTACCCCTCACTCATCTTATAAATGGGCACTCCCCCTTCTCTCTAATTTGCACCTCCAAAGACATTTGGTTCGGAAAAAACCTGCCCAAATACATTCTCAAATGTCCTACCTTAATCCTAGAGGCATTCCTTTAGTTATAAAGCCATCCTAAGGAGCCCTTTTGATCAAATCAAAAGAAAGAACCTGAAGAAGAGGTAAATATCTCACCACCTATTTCAAGTTCCTTTCTTCTTCCACTTCCTCCATCTTTGTTTTTTCCACACTAAAATAATAACTAAAGTATATTATATATAAATAGATGTTTTTATAAAAATTGTACAACCATATTAGTTATTTTATCAATCCTATGAATGAAAAAGTCACCACATGTGCGTATATTCGGCCGACCATCCCCACGTCGTGGTGTAGTTTGTTATTCAAACATTTCATCATTTGGATGGGTATAATAATTTGTATAAATGATCTATATAATAAATATAACATTATTATGATTCTTTATATATGTTATAACATCAAATTATATAGTATTTTAATATCAAAATAATTATATCATCACTCGTGCGTACGTATGGACTACCGTCTCCAAGAACGCGATGAGATTCATTTTCCATGATTTATCATTCATGTATGGCTATAAAGTATATATACTAAATAATAATGAAATATATTACATAATAATGATACAGGATTTATTTACATTTATGTTTCTTTTACTTAATTCCATTCAATAAGGAAACGAACACAGCGTTCATATGTACGCACGTCCTATTTTCTCCATGAACTGTGTATTTCATTCCATTTATCGATCTATCATATATATTTATATTCTGAATATATATTATATATAAATCATGTTTTAAATTATGTAATTAAGTAAATCAGGATATAAATAATAATATAAATAAAAACAATTCGAAACAAAATTGATAAATGAAACGATTTTACCCAAAATACTGCATTAACATGAAATTTAAAAAAACAACGGGTAATATAAAGTCATAAGTGAACGATATATGATAACATAACAATGAATATGATTCTTTAATAAGTTAATGAAATTATTTAAAACATTATATAGGATGTTTGGATACATACGAAGCATATTAGACCGAATGTAAATGATAATTTTGCAAATCTCATTTTTATCTGAGATTTCTTATACGTAAGAATTTTATGGGGTTATATTTTTCATCCATGCCCATAATTTTTTTTTCATAAACTGTTTAATATTTTTTCATGTATGTTTAATGTCATTTTTACCCATCTTTGACATTTACTTTGTGTTGTGGATGGAATCTTTCTTTTTTTACCTTACGTGGTACTTTTTGACTTTTCCGTTAAAAGTACGAGGAGAATGTTTTTTCATCTTATACGTCATGAACATATTTTTAGGGTTTTATAATGAATTATTTTAATGAATTTTACTCTAGAACATTTCATGATTATTTTCATCAAAATTGATTTCATTTAAAATTGCATTTCATTTTGAGAAATGAAAATTATTTTTAAGAAGACATGATATTTTCCTCAATAATTTATTTCAAGTGTTTTGTCAAAATTATTTTCCATCTAAGATTACATTATTTTGTATGATTATATTTCATGTATAGTGTCTTTATTATTTACATGTTTTTATTATTCTTATGATGAAATAATATCCATTTTTTTATGGATTACATTTTGATGGGTTGATGTTTATGAAACCCATTTTATTCTTTGGGTTATGATGAATGATTTATGTTTATTTTGTGGCAAAAAGTAAGAATGATTTCATTTTGAGATTTTTGGGACCTATATATCCCTCCAATGAAATGGGTAATGATTTATATCTCATTATATAGACATGGATGGAATGTAAAGTGAATCTGGTTCAGTAATACAGGGCTGGAATGTCAAGTAAACCCGATTCAGTAATAGACATTGTCCACTATGATGATCTTGGCACCAATGCCTTGGATACTATGGATATAATATCATGTGAATAATGGTTTTCTACAATTATATGTTTTATTCTCATGCTATTTTATCATGGTTAATGTTCCATTATTATCTATGCCTTTTGTACTATTTTTTTTCATTTCTCATGATTTTGATGTTTTATGATTATGTTTTTATGTTCAAATGTTTATGGACTGTTTTTTTTCATTCACCATGTTTACCCTTAAAACAAATTTGATCTCACAATTTTCATGTTTTCTTTTCCCAATGATTTAAAGGACGGTTTTAGCTAAGAAAACAAAATGGGAAGATCATTATGGGAGATGTTGATGATCTTTCACCATGATTAGAGGATTATATTCTGAGTTTCCAAAGACACTAAACTAATATGGTGTTTGGGCATCTATTATTGTTATGAATTAATTATTCCATAAAAGTAATGTAATGTCCATGTACGTCAAGATTAAGGTCTGTACAGTTGGTATCAGAGTGAAGGATTAGTTAACCATTGAAAACTAGGATGTAAAAACATTAGTGAAATCCCTAGAGATATTTTTAAGGTATGTATAGGGATGTCTTTAATGTTATGAAAAATTATAGGTTATAGTCCTATAATTACAGTAATGATATTAGATTTAAACATAAGATGTTTTATATTGAAGGTACATCTCCTTTAATATGTTTTTTTTTCAAGAATTATTTTTTCCTCTCACACTATTCTTTTCAGGTTTTAGAAAATGGCTGGAAACAGGAAGATTCATGATGTGAAATGGAATGATATTCTTCAAGAGAAGCCAAATTAAATGGGATTTTGAAGGAGAAACATCGTTATTATTCCTAATCAGAAATCTCATAATATGATTCATAATCTCAACTTTGGTAAGTTTCCCGACTCAGTTAATAAGATAAAGAAGGTGTTTCATGATGATCATAGAGGAGATAAAGTTCAATTTTACTCATGTAAATCATTTTGGAAGATACATTCAAGAGAATGTTTCAAAGGAACTGGAAGATTCATTGGGTGTGGAAAATAAAGACACTGAGCATGTAATTGCAAGGAAAAGGTTCAGTTAGCACCATGGACAAGGATAATGGTATTGCTAAGACATCAACAATGGTTAAAAGTTTAAAATGTGCAATGTAATGGGATTATGAAAACCAATCGCCTAAGATAAAATCTCATGAAGAGAATCATCATGGTCGTATGGGTAGTATTTATGTTGATGATGATGAAGAAACTACAAATAATATATGATATGAAAGAAGTTTTGAGGAATAAAATGATGAAGCTCTGTCAATGGTTCAAAAAGGTAGTGGAATGATTGCATGATTATCAAGAATAATGTATGGTACTATAGAATAAATAAAAATATAAGGATTGTTATACTATTTTTTTACTTCAGTATTTGAAAGTATATGTTGAATGGTACTGGTAACCATGAAAAGTGATTGAATTTTTTTTGGAAAGCTGATGATATGCGCATAATGAATAGATAAGGAGAAAATAATATGTTGGCTATTATTAATGATCTCATGAATGATATAAGGACAATGTGACGTTATGGTTTGAGTATATATAAAAATTGGGATTTTGTTCTGTGGAAAGAGTTTACTTTTGACAGCATTAATATTTTCACTAATGTTCTATAATAACTATTGTTTCAACAGAATACATGATTTTGGAATTCAAATGTTTGGAATGTGAACGACAAGATATATCTTATGATATATTTGGGATAAATGATTTTATTCACATGCTCGGATGACAACCTTTCTAGTAGTCATTTTCTGTATACAGTGATATTGGATAGAAGTATTTCTGATAAGACTAAAGGTTGTAATGGATTAAGTTAAACATCAGATAGTATTGTTTAAGTATAGAAATTTTTTTGATTTTATTTCTGGAACGTTATAATGGTGCAGTTTAAGAAAAGGGATAACCTATAGAATGGGCGACAACTCGTCGTGTCGGACAGGGATGCTGGAATCGAACCCACATCCAAAGTGCGGCAGGCCATTATCGCCTACCACTAGCCTACATGAAGTCCCTGGTTAGTATAAATTAGTTTTATTTTATTATGATGTATTATAGTTGGATTCTATGTCCATTTTTGGAATCATATACAATTAACCTCACCATAGATATAGTTATGTATATTTAATAACATTTTTTTTCCTTTTGTTTGAGACAGATGGAATGACCTATCATTATATAGCATGATCGGCTAACATTTAAAGTATGACAAATTCAACTTCACTTATTTAAATAAAAGATGAAGATAAAATTTCTCATGGAATGATCGACGATGATATTACATAGAAATCATGCAATAATTTCTCATTGTGAAAAAATTTATCATCATTAGGGAAATTATCTTGATAACCAAAAATGTTTTCCGAGTACATATATATTCGATGAATCAGATGGTACCTTAGATCATCACAAATTTATGGCTTTGTGATTATTGGCATTTTCATAGCCATGTTCACTACCACTCTCCATCAGAACTTGATAGTCAGATTTCACTTCCATATACATATTTTCACCTATGTTATTATATGTGGAAACCCATTGATGAGTTAATTTTGGTAACCGTTATGTTTCATACTTCACTTTTTAAAATTTTGTTTTAGTATTCCTTTTCATGACGTGGGTTTCTATGAATGAAATTTTCAAATAGTAAACAATTTATAACCCCGACGAATTTTGAGGGTGAAATTAATTTTAAGGGGGTAGAATATAACACCGTGAGATTTTATGAGATATATTCTTTTTAATATCTTTTATGTCTTTAATTGTATAATACACCATGATTATCTTGTACTATACAGAACACTGTATTAGCTTGCAGTATACACAACACTATTCTTGGCTCGTGTTACACATAATTTCATGTTTATTTTGTGGAAATTATTCTACGCAATATTAAGTATATATTTTTTTAAATGTATAAATGAAATAATTTTTTATTATGTTATACAAAAAACCAAAGGGAGCTTTCAATACAGGTATCCCTGACTTTTCTTGCATTACATGCAATCACGACCTTTCTCAATAGGGTGTGTAGTACGCAATACCTGGTTTCACTAAACACTATATATTATTAAAATATTATGTAAACAAGCCATTATGAATAGTAATACCCACTTTTTGAAATTTTATAAGTTTTACCTTTTAAAATGGACTTCATTTTTGGATTCAGAATATCGAAATTAGCCTAGGGTGAATTGTTGGTATTTTTATGAAAACTTTTATGTTTTGATAACTAGTGAAAACATTGAGTTATTGGTTAAAACCAACTTTTTATTTAAATAATAATTTATTTTACTCATATTTATTTTAAGTCAAAATAGATAAATAATACCTATATATGTTAAATGTAACTTGTTAGGGTCATTTTATAATAATTTTAGACATATAATAATTTTATTGATCTTTTTATCGTCTTTTAACCACCTCCAAAGAGAATTTTCAAATTCACAGAAAGCATAATTTTACTGCTTCTGTGAGTGGAATTTCTAAAATACAAGAGACATGGTTAATATCAAGGAATAAAATGTGGTTCAATAAGATAAAAATAATTTTTGGCATATAGTAACTTTTATCTTTTATTTACAACGGTTAAAAGAAAATCGGGTAATTAAGGGAAAAATTGAAATTTATATGACCTTAAAACATTTACTAATTCTATTATATAAGCATAATTCGACAAATAACAACCTTAGGAATAATATATTACCCTTTAGGTCCACTAGGATTAGATTAGGACATTTATTATTATTTTATTTAATGAAGAGTTAAAATAGTTTAAATCATAGTTTAATAACTAAAATATTTTTAATATAGTGTTATACATAAGATAAATTATACTATAAATATTAATTAGATAGAAAAAAATATTTCCTACATATTGGTATTTTATTTTATAATTTTTAGACATTATATAATTTAATTTATTTATGACACAATGATGATGCAATAATTACCTTATTAATGAAATATTATCATAATTGACATTATAAATACCAAAATAAATGTAATTTGAGACTATTTATGAATTACACTAATTTTATAGGTTAATATATCATATATGGTTGTTTAAATGAATGTTGGTCAAGGTAATAATTCTCTTACAGATTTATAAAAAACAAAATACCAAATAGTGTCAAAGTTGACAGAAAATATTTTTTAAAATAAATATTATATTTTTAATTGATGAAATGGTCCTAAAAATATAAGGTTAGGCAAAAAGACTTATATAATAATATATAGGACATTAATGTACCAATTGGGGTTTGATCGGCAGTTTATAGTAATTATATTAACAATATAATGTAAGAATTCAAGAAGACACGGTAAAAGTTAAATTATTTAACGTAGACTTAAATCTAAATGATAAGGTTAAAATGGTAACCTAAATTTGTCTAAAACCAATTGGTTGAGAGTATTTCTACCAATCCCCACCCTATCCTAGAAATAAGTCAGTTTGGAGACATTATAAAATGAATATGTATTTATTATAAAATAATATTATAAGATTTTCTTATGCTGCCTCTCACCCTTATTATAAAAGGGCACTCCCCCTTCTCTCTAATTCACACCTCAAAAGCCATTTGGATCAGACAATCCCCACCCAAATACCCTCCCAACAGTCCTTCCTTCAAATTAGAGGCCTTCCTTGAGTAAGAAAGCCACGTTAAATAGCCCTTTTGATCAAATCAAAAGGAAGAACCTGAAAAAGAGGTAAATATCTCACCTCCTATTTCAAGTTCGTTTCTTCTTCCACTTCCTCCTTCTTTGTTTTTTCCATTCTAAAATAATAACTCAAGTATCTTATATATAATTATTTGTTGTTATAAAAATTTTACAACCATATTAGTTATTTTATCCATACTATTAATTAAAATGTCACCACATGTGCGTACATACGTCTTGTTGTCTCCACGTCGCTGGATAGATTGTTATTAAAACATTTCATCATTTAGATGGGTATAATAATGAGTATAAAAAATATAAATAATAAATATAAAATTATTATGATTCTGTATATATGATATACCATCCAATTATATATTATTTTAATATTAAAATGATGATATCATCACTCGTGCGTACGTACGGACTACCATCTCCATGAATGCGATGAAATTCATTTTCCATGATTATCCATTAAAGTATGATTATAAAGAATATATAATAAATAATATTGAAAGATATTACATAATAATGATATTAGATTTATGTACATATATGTTTCATTTACTTAATTCCATTCAATACAATAAGGAAACGAAAATAGCGTTCATGCGTACGGACGGCCGACCGTCTCCATAAACGGTGTATTTCATTTTATTTGTTGATCTATCATATATATTTATATGATGAATATATAATATATATAAATGATGGATTGAAATTATGGAATTATGTAATTTAGTATATAAGTAATAACATCAATAACAAAAAGTTGAAACACATATGATAAATGAAATGATTTTTCCCAAAACGATGCATTAACATGAAATTTACAAATGCCAACAAGCTCGTACACGAGTGGTAAGGGCTCCTTCATGGAATCCAAGAGACCCAGTTTCAAAACCGGATGGAGGAGAATTTCAGAGTACTGTAGCAGAACTATAGCAGCATTGTTGCAGGTAATGTTCAACATTGTAGTAGCCGGAACTATTCACCCGATTTGGGCATTCTGGCCATCGGTTTGGGACTACGGGTCTCAAGGGCCTTCGGTATATCAACGCCCTTCGAGGCACAGGGCCTTCGGTCCATTGAGGACCATAATGTAGCCTAGTTCACACGGAGCAGGCCCTAGAAGGGTATCATAGCTCTTGTAGCAGTAACCAGAAGTAGAGCTAACCGTATTGAAAAAATGAGAGTGTATGGCAACCGCCATCGGGACCATGCACCGTGCAACTTTGTATGGGGAAATTCTAGCCGATTAGAAATGCTGGTGAAGAGCTAAAGGCGACCAATGATGCAGAAGCTGGGGAGGGGCAGTTCTATTGGGCTTGGCCAACGGGTCATGTGATGGGCATGGTTTGCCTCTAGGCCTTCGGGTCATGTCGGGCCTTGTGCCTTGCGCCTACGGGTCATGTACGGGTTCCCCTTCAACCCTTAAAAGGGGGATTATCTATAATAAAAATAAAAAAGTAGGCCTCCGGGCCATTCAGAGTAACATGGAATTTACAAAACAACGGGTAATATAAAGTCATAAGTGAACCATATATGATATCATACCAATGAATACAATTATTTAGTAAGTCAATTACATTATTTAAATCATTATACCGGAGGTTCGGATACATATGAAGCATATCAATCCAAAGCTAAGGGATAATTTTATAAATCTCATTTTTATTCGAGATTTCTTATACGTAAGTATTTACTAGGGTTGTATTTTTCATCCATGCACATAAAATCTTTATCATAAAGTTTTTAATATTATTACATGTATGTTTAATTTTATTTTCATCTCTCTTTAATTTTTACATTGTGTTGTGGAAGAAATCATTCTTTTGTTTACCATACGTGGAACTTTTTGACTTTTCCGTTAAAAGTACAAGGAGGATGTTTTTTTATCATATACAGTATGAAATGATTTTTATGGTCTCATAATTCCTAATTTTCATGATGGTTATTCTACATGATTTCATGATTGTTTTAAACAAAATTCTTTTCATTTAATATTGCACATCATTTTGAAAAACGAAATTTTTTTTGAAGAAGAAAGGATATTTTCCTCAAGAATTCATTTCAAGAGTTTTGTCAAAACTATTTTACATATAAGATGACATTATTTAGTATGATTATGTTTCAAGTATAATGTTTATATTATTTACATGATTTGATTATTTTTTTGATCAAATGATATCCATTTGTTTTATATGGATTATGTTATGATGGGATGATGTTTATTAAAACAATTTAATTTAATGTGTTATGATGTACGATTTACATTTATTTTGTGGATCAAGTAAGAAATATTTCATTTTGTGATTGGTGGGACCTATATCTCCCTCCAATGCATTGGTTAAGTATTTATAACTCATGAGATAGACATGGTTGGAATGACAAGTGAATTCGGTTCAGTAATTGAGGGCTGGAATGACATGTAAACTCGATTCAGTAATGGACTTTGTCCACTATGATGGTCTTGGCCACACTTCCTTAGCTGCTATGGAAATCATACGATGTGATTAATGGTTTTTCATAATTACATGTTTAATTCCCATGTTTTTTTATCATGGTTTATGTTCCTCTCTGATCTATGCCTTATGTACTACAATGATTTATGTCATTGCTCACTATTTTGATGTTTTATGTTCATTTTTTTATGTTCAAATGTATATGGACAATTTTTTTTTGTTCTCAATGTTTAACCCCTCTGATAATTTGTGCTCACCCTTTTTATGTTTCATTTCTCCAGGATATAATGAAATGATTTAGGTAAGAAATCAAAAGGGGAAGATCTTTATTGGAGATGTTGAAGATCGTTCACCATGAATAGAAGATTATGTTCCGAGAATCCAAAGACACTAAACTAATACGGTCTTTGGGCGTCTGTTTTTGTTATGTATTAATTATTACGCATAAGTACTGTAATTTCCTTGTACGTCAAGATTCGGGTCTCTAAACCCTTTGTGGTTATGGACATTTCATGTTTATGAGATGGATTTCTTAGGTTGCTTCTTGTGGATCGCTCTCTTTTGAAATGTATCTGTATTGGTGGTTGTCAAGACATTAGTTTTGTTCCATTTTAGTTTGGTTTTAAATTCTCGAAGATGAGAATGTTTTGAGAGGTATCTAATTAATGGACCGGACCTCTCAGGACCATTCCATTAGTGAAATCTAGTGTTTGAGTTTTTCCGGGGAGGGGGGGTGTGGGTCAAGGTGACAATTTCCCAACACTTTACCAATTTCTAGTTATGTGAAAAAATCCATCAGTGTGGTCGATGTCAAAAGTTCCATCAGTTGGTCGATGTTTAAAGTTCCTTCGGTGAGGTCGACATGAACATTTCTTTCGGTGATATCGATGTGAACAGTTAATTTGATGAGGTTGAGGTGAAGAGTTCTATATGTGAGGTCAGTGTGAACAGTTCCATCAGCGAAGTCAATGTGATCAATTCCATCAGTGAGGTCGATGTGAACAGTTCTATTAGGGAGGACGATGTGATCAGTCTAATCGGTGGGGTGGAGTTGAACAGTTCCATTGGTGAGGTCGATGTCAACTGTTCCATTGGTGAGGTCGATGTGAAATGTTATATCAGTGAGGTTGAGGTGAATAATTCTATTAGTGAGGTCGATCGGAGTACTTCCATCGGTGAGGAAGATGTGAACAGTTCCATCTTTGAGGTAGAGATGAATTGATCCATCGATGTGGTCGATGTGAACAGTTCCATCATTGAGATTGATGTTAAGTGTTTTATTAGTGAGGTCTATGTGAATAGTTCCATTAGGGAGGTCGACGTGAACAGTTCCATTGGGGAGGTCGATGTGAAGAGTTCCACCAATTAGGTCGATGTGAACTATTCCATTGTCGAGGTATAATGATAGCCTCTATCAATTTACAAATTTTGAGTTTATGATCAAATTTTCTAGAACGGTGAGGTTCAAACATTAACCTCTTTTCTTTGAAATATTTTGTGTTCATGAATAGTGTTTCCAAAATGGTAAGGTTCCCACGGTAGCCTCTTTACTTTGCCAAATTTTGATTTCATGAAAAGTGTTTCTAGAACAGTGAGTTCCAATGGTATCCACTTTCTGTTTCCAAATTTCTTGTTTATGGATAGTGTTTTCAGCTTCCTAATGTTTCCCACCTTCGATGTTTCCTTAAAAATAAAATGCATTTAATGAATCATTGTAAGGACACTAATGTTTATTCAAAGGTCATAACTCCAACATTAATTTTTTTTCTTATGGCCTAGGATGCTTATATTTGATCAAACCGCTGGGATTAATGTCATCCGCTTTTAGTGGAAAATCCAGTGTATCTTAAACTGTTGCTCTGTTAAATATTATATATGTACAAGATATCTTCCTTCAAAATTCATCCTCATTGTTCTCAACTGTCAGTCAAGTGATCCATTAATTCAATCACGTAGGAGTTGTGTAATCGAATTTTCCTACTTGGATTGGTTACCCTCTATTTTGATGCAACAAAGTAGTATCGATCAATATTCAATTAAATGAATGATTTATCGTCATTATATTGTGTTCATCTCCTTTTGTTTCAACATTAACTTTTATGGAATTTTATCTCCATGATCTTAATGGAATTTTCATGGTTGTTGACCGGTGGAGTGGTGTGTTTTCATCCTCAGGTGGATACAGTGGTCACGAGGGTAGGATATCGTAACCTGTTGTGGGGATTATTCTTATATAAAGAATGTCAAGAACCATTTGAGGTAGTTGATTTGTTTCTTCACTTTTTTTTATGTTCAACCGTAGAGTTTTCAGGTTTTATCCCACTAGAAAAAAATAGAATCGACAACATTAATATTTGAATCAGATAAATTAATTTATACCGATTGTATGTTATTGCATATTTTTTTTCAAGGTATTGTGTTGTCTATGTTTTCTTTCTATCTTTTTGTGCATGATAGAAATTTTAATGAACATAAAGACAAAATTAATTGATAATTTTTTGGGTAATGATAATGAGGTATGTAAATGAATCTGGTTCTTCTTGTTGTAATTTGATGTTAATCAAATTGGTGCAGTAAAAAGTTTAATTATTTGTGATATATTACTATTTAGGTATCCTGAAGATAGAACCTATAAATAATAAATATGTTAATCCATGATGGATTAGAGAACTGGTTTTTTGATAAAATATAATTCCTTGTATGGTTTTGTGTTACCCTATTCCATGTTTAAGGGAAAAATCCCAATTGATATCACAGTTTTTTTCTTGTTTCTTGTGTTGTGATGTGATCCTGGAAGGCTATTTTGATATGTGGGGGTAGGGAGGCCTATTGGTTGTGGCATCTATTGACGCCTATAGTGGCGTGATGCATCAATTTTTGCATGTTGGTGTTAGAGAGAACACTGTGGATGATGGAAATGTTTGAATTTTAACGCTTGGATGCATGATGATCTTGGTGATTGTTTAACTAAATTACTTTATCCACTACTCAAGGTAGCTGGTTCTACTTACCCTTCTTCCAAAAAGGGGAGAACAAATGTTGTTTACACCACGTGCATTATGTGTTTACATTCTCGAGGGAGGATGGGTCAATGCAATTTATAGAGGTGGAATAGTCTATATGTGTAGTTCATCTACTCATCGAATCAATACCCCTTTCTTGCAGTATATAATTTTTTTTAGAATTATTGGGAATAGGGGAAATTAATAATGTTGTTAATAAATTATTGAATAAATGATTTTAACCTAAGGGGATGGAGCTTAGTGGGATGAAATACTGAGGACAAAGGACCTTGGGTGTGAATCTAATGAAATTTAATGTAGAATTTTTAATGGTTAATTAATGTTCAATCAATTCATTAACATAATGTGAAAATGAAAAAAATGGAATTAAGTAATGTAATAAAGCTCTTTTAATTGTTGTGGGATTATTGGATACCTAGTCTTTTATGAGGAATTCAGGAGTCGATAATATGTTAGTTGTAGTTGTGTCTACGAATCGGTTATGACCTTAGTGTGGTTTTGAGACATAGTATATTCTGTACTTTTTGGGTTTCTATATGATACTCGACCGTGTCAGTTAGGTCCACTGACACCTGGGGGATTCTATGATCTAGGGGGTGTTTTCCACAACATTTCGGTTGGATGATGGATGGCTAACTACCTCTATTGGAACCACTCTCTTATCTTTGTAGATACATCTGATGATAGGCACAATATCTAGTTTTCCCCATATATGTTTGTAGAGGGATGTAATGGAGTTTGGTTTTTCACGGACATATATTATGGATATAGTTTCCTATGGACTACTATAGGTATAACGTGTATAGGTTGTGAATTCTTGAGGATCCTTACTCAGTGTATGGGCTATAATGGATTGAGGTATAATACATGGCGTATGGTACACATTATGTGTGTGGTAGTGGATCCAAGAAACTACCTGGTTACTTTGCATAAATGGATGTAGTGATTTTATTGCATGAGCTACATGTTCTTGTGCTTGGACCAAGTGTCTGTGGGCAATCCTTTTTTGAGGGGGATGTTTAGGACGTGAAAAGTTGGGGGAAAGTATCAATCCACTGGATAAGTAGTAGCGAGGTACCCTTTATATTATATACTATATTATATAATCTTATATGCGATAATTGGTTAGAGTGGCCATGGTGAGGATGGGAACATTGTATACCTATTTAGGTGACAAGTTAGTTTCACTTGTTGTTCACTTTTCATTAGAATGATTTCTTTACTTTTGCACGAGAGGCTCTGGGGGGGATCCTACTGAGTATTCTGTTGCAATCACCCTATTTATATATAAATGCTTTTTTTGGGTCACATGGTGAAGGTTGGAGGTCATGCGGATTACTGTTATCATGGGGTTGCAGGAGCTGTCTGGGCTTGTGGTTGCTACTGTTTTTTTACTTTCCATTTGTATTTGTAGTTTTTCTAATTTCAGTTGTAGTATTTTTTCATGACATTACATATTTGTACTTGGAAATGCATTTATGGAGTTGTCTGTGGTGGATTCGGTTGGTGTCTGTCTTATCTATCTCTTTCGAAATGGTTCTCATTGAGGTTATTGCCTCCCATTTGTGTGTTTCATATACCCTCGGTGCTTGTTTCCAACCCAGGGCCTACTGGAGGCAGGACTTAGGGGTCATTATCTCCATTCTAAAAGTGTTGGCATAGGAGCGGTATACCTACTACATAGGGGTCGTGACAATACCATCGTCTGAAAAGTGAATCATCTTCCCCCAACATTTCCCATATCAATATGTAATGATGATAGTTCCTCCATTACTCTCCAATACTCTCCAAATTAACGCACTGCATCACAACATGACTTCTGGCTCAGCACATTAGCTACAAAATTTCACTATCTATGTGTATACAATATTTTTATGATGTATTATTGTATGAAATCAATCCACTGATGCTATCAAAAGTTCAATTCACGCATAAATAAAACAAACCTCAAACACTTATGAATAGTGAAAACCATAATGAGCTTGTCAATGAGGTCATGTCTCCACAAATTCAGAGAAAAAATAACGGGTTCCAATTCAATATCATTGGTTGCATAACTATTCTCAAGTGGATGCATCTGCTGAGACCCTTTATAAACAATTGATCTATGCTGCATCCGAACATAGCCCAACCCTAGATGCGATGCATCATTGAAAACATCCAACTAAACACCATCTACTTGAAGAAAAATAACTGGATCACTGACACACTTATCCATTAGATACTCAAAATAAACTTGACACTGATCGGTCAATATGAACATCTGATACTTATATGTCAAACCTATTAGAGATGTTTCATCTCTAGAGAAATCAACTGCGAACCTCCAATAGTATCCTATGAGACCAAGGAATCACCGCACCTCTGACATTGTCTTGAGGGATTCCCAAGACCCAATTGTATCTATCATTGAGGGATCCACAACTACTCCCTACTAGGACACAACAAGCCCCATGTAATGGACTTCGTGATCACAAAAATGACACTACGACAACATCCCAAACAACTAATGTTGATGAAGAACTCCCAAAATGGTGTGTAGATGCTCTGTATGCTGCTACTCATTCGTGGAGTACATAAGGATTTCATTGATGAAAACCACCACAAACATGTCTAGGAATTCATGTAACCAAGAGTTCCTCATTCTCATTAACACAACTAGATAATTTTTCACACCAATCAACATTTCAATAAACTCATAATTCCCATTACGACAAAGGAAAGTTATCTTTAGGATATCCTCATCATTCACACACATCTAATGATATCCTGACCACAAGTTTATCTTCGAGAACCTACATTCAGCCTAATGTTTATCAAATAATTCATCAATACGTGGAAGAGGATAGTGATTCTTCACTTTCACTTTTTTAAAGCGGTGATAATCAACAAACAACTGGAAACTGTCACCAAACTTATTTACATACAAAATTGGTTCACACCATAGAGACAAACTCCGCCGAAAAAAACACACTATAACAGACTATCAAGCTATACACATAGCTCTTGTAAATCAGAAGGGTCTAACCAATATGGAGATATATATATTTGAGATTCTCATAGTTGATTCTCGATCCCATAATTGATCTCTCGTCGAGGGGGATATGCTTCAACCTCTTTTAGAAATATATCATGGTCCTCTTCTACTACCCTAGGAATCAACCATCGTTGAACCAATGACGAACTCATCATCAGATCATCCATCATGGATGATAAAGACAGAACATGCCACTGACACATCTGAGGGATTCACTCAATGACAAACACCACTGGATCTCCATCCGCATCGAAGAACAAAACCCTCCTACTGAATAAATCCATGATATCTGGTATTGAATATAACCAATACTTGATGAGGATGAAATCATATCATTGTGTTTGTAAACATAGGAAATCTCCCCAAGAGCGGTGCTACCCCGCTACCTGCTCATAGTCTCTACATAATTCAAAAAAGCAATCTCAGCCTCCATCTTGCGTAGTCATTTTAAAGGCATTGGATTCCTCTCTACCTCAAGTTACAAAACATGGTAATGGGTATGTGATATGATGAATTGTTTCACTCCTGAATTAAACATGGCATAAAACAAGGTAGAAATCAAGAAAAGGATACCCTGAATGACATCTGGCTCCCCTGTAGCATGCAACACTAAAGCATGAAGCTGACCACGACCTCCTCTACGACCTCTCTGACCCAGATGATGACCACCACCACAACTGCAATATGCTCTCGGAATACTGGGAGTGTCGTAGGGATTTACTCTACCTACCACATCTACCCTCTGCTAATACAATGTTGGTGAAACATACTACAACTCCCTCCATTGGAACTGCCTCAACGGAGGAACCTGGTGTGGGGCACCTAGTGCACGATGACTGCTCAGAATGTTCAGACACTCACATTGATGATGGCCTCGACCACCAAAAGAAAAAAAAGAACATTATCGATTGTCATAGGACTGAGAGTTTCTACCTCCACAGAAACGATATGCAAAGGGAAAGGATTTACCCCAGGCTGAACGAAAACTTTTATACCAAGAAAACTAGGACCCACAGACCACATCTCCACTTTGTGAGGAATCATGACGACTCCATGATCTTGATGATTCAATTCTGGCCAAGGAACTCTCTACAACATCTGTCATTTACAGGACCTCGTGATATTTCTTCAGCATAAATTGGGGACTTGAGACTAGATATCGTGACATCAGACATCCTCGAAATGCCTCACCATGTCCTCCTCATCTAGAAACAGTTTCCAAGAACCCCATTAAATGTTCTTAAAATGGATTCCAAACTCTCGCACATTGGAGATCCCTTGCCAAAGGTTAAGAAGTAGTTGGCGACTATAATCCTTCACAGTCTAAGAAAGAAACTCGACTATAATCATCTCTCAGAACTCATCTCATGAGATAGCTGACCACTCGCGAACCCCATGGAACAGGAACCACAACTGACTCACTACTTCATACAACATCATTAAAACTATGGAAAAACAGTGCTCCTTACAAGAAAAGATAAAACAGAAGCCTATCTCGACCTCCTCCAACTAGTCTTCAATGATTGTATCTTATGCGAAGCCCTTGTAATTTTGAATACTATGGCACTGAAACTCTCGTATATTTCATCTCCATGTGTCATCTTCTTCAACCTCTACCATATGACAATCTACTAGCATGGCCTACTAGAAATCTTCAAGGTGATCCTGACAAGGACGTCGATCTGGAGCCATAAATGTAAAATAAAGAACAGTTAGAGCTCCTAAACCTATAATAAGGATGACTCGACATTAATTAATTAATTGTTTTCTTTTATACATTTTAGGTTACCCTATCCCAAGGTCTACCCATTCAAACACCGACATAGGAAATAATTATGCAGGATCATTACCTAGGCCTCTACCCAATAACTACTATCACCTCATTTAGTATCCATTGTAACCTTAAGGTTCTTTACATCAGATCATATGGGGCACTAAATTTCTATGTCATAGCAGGTCTATGGTGTTTACATCACTTTCTAAACTTGATGGACACTGTTTCCCAACCATCCCATGAATCCTCACAGGTTCCTAACTCCATACTCCATCATATCCATCAACCTCCATCTAATACCAGTCTATCAAGACCCCCACACCACATGGTGTACCACTCCAGGGCCATAAATGTGATATGGGAAATAGTGACACATGATTCCCACCTCTTGTAGGCCCCGAGTTGGTGACTAGAACCATGGGTATAATAAACACACAAATGGGAGGAATTTCCCTCTAAGAGAACACAAGAGAAATAGAGTGATAAGATACACATCAAACAAATACAACTCAGAGAGAACTATACGTTAAATCCCACGTACACATATGTATTTTCTACCAAATTACTACAACAGGAAGGGGAAAACTGCAAGTACCCAAAAGAAGTAAAAACAACAGCAACCATGAAGCCCAAAAAGATAATGCTGCCCCAATCGAGTTGAAACCATCCTGATCTCCAACCAGCTCAATATGACCTAAAAACAGTTTATATAAACATAGGTTGAGTATTACAGTATACTCAGTAGGATCCTTCCTGAAGCCTCTCATGCAACAGTAATGAAACACATTAAATCATAGTGAACCACAAATGAAACTAACTCATCTCCTAAAAAATCATACTATGTTTCAATCCTCATCATGGCTACTCACACCATGTAACACATACAAGAGTATATTAAATAATAAGGAATATTAATAGTACCCTACTTCTACTTACCCATTGGATTTCCGCTTTTCCCCAATGTTTCATGTCCTAAGAATCTATCTCCAAAATTGAATTCCTTCATACTCGTAGGAAAATCAACAAAACCTGAACCTCATGAAACAAAAACATCATTTACACATATGCATAAGATCCAAGAATTTTTTAGGAGCCACCATAGCTAGCATAATGTGTATCATACATCAGGTATTAAACCTCAAGCTGTTATATCCCATACACCGAGTTAGGTTACTCTATCAATCATAGCCAGCAGACCTTACACCTATAGTAGTCTATAGTAATCTACATCCAGAATATATGTTTGTGAATAAATATATTCCATTATATCCCTGTATGCACTTATATGAGGAAAACTAACTACTGTTTCTACCAGCACAAGGAATAACCAAGTGATGAGAGAAGGGCTATAAGGGGTAGTCAGTCATCCATCCTCCCACTAGAATGTTTGGTAAAACACCCCCAAGGCTCATAATTACTCGGGTGTTAGTTTACCTAACTGAAGGGGTGGATTAGCATATAGAAACACAAAAAATAAATAATATTTTGTAGCTCACAACCACACAATGGGATAACCTAGTCTTATAATCAACTGTAACTAAAGTATCTCGGACTCCCGACTACCAATTGTAAGACATGGTATCCTATAAAATTAAACAACCATTTAATAGAATTTATTACATTACATCATTAACTTTTTATAATTTTCAATTTATGTTAATTTATTCCTTAAAAATTAATTAAAAATTAAAAATTTCCACATTATATTTCATTAGAATCACACCCCAAGCTCAATGTTCCTTAAAATAAAAACCTCATCATTGTACCCTAGCAAGTTCTAAACCCATCAGTAATCAGTATTTACTAAATTATTTATTTACATAATTACATTCCCATATTCCAAGGCGTTCTATAATGGACATTATATGAAACTAATCACAAGGGGGATAAACACGATGAGTATATGAAATACTCGTCTAGTCTTTTCTGCCTATAGTAAGAGTGTAGACCCATCCTCCCATGAGAAGCTAAACACGGAATGCATGTGGTATAACCCACGTGTCTTCACACCTTTTGGAAGATGGCTAAGCAAGACCATCTTCCTTGAAAAGTGGGGATTGTAAAGTAGAAAAAACTATATGAATCATCACAAATCCAAATAATCACATCCAACCCATTTCATCATCCCTAGTGTTCTCCACGACACCCACAATCATAAACCAATTCATTTCTCCACTCTAGGTATCAAATGATTACATAATTTGTAGGCCTCTCTTTCACCACATTTCAGAACAGCCATCCAGGTTCACATCACAACCCCAGAATCAGGAAATAAATTCATATAAATTGGGATTTTTGACCTTAAACAAACAAGAGGGTAACTCAAAACCCTAAATGGAATTATCTTCTATCAAACAACCAGTTCATTAATAAATCTGGAATGAACCAATTTATTATTAGTTTTTTCCAACTTTGTGAAACCTAAACAGTAATCTATCACCAATAATTAACCATTCTTACTGCACCAATTTTATTATCATAAAATTACAACGAGAAGAAATGTATTCATTCACATGCCAATTTATTTTTATACAAACAATTATCAATTAATTCCGGCTTTACCTTCATTACCAATTTCCATCATAGATGAAAATATAAACAAAACAAGCATAGGTATCACACTCTCTAAAATAACAAGAAGCCAAATCATATGATCGATACCAATTTATTTATCGGGTTCATATATTTATTATCTCAATTAAATTTTTATCTAGTTAAATAAAATATGATAACTCTATGGTTTCACGTAAAATAAAATAGATGCAATTGAACCTCTGCCTGAAAAGGTTTTTTACGTTATTTATATGAGAACGATCCACACAGCGGGTTATGATCTCCTCACTCCATGACAACTGTATCCAACCATGGATTCAAGGACACCACCACACTATTTCACACCCAAGAAAATCCCATCAGGAACATGGACATAGAATTCTATAAAAACGACAGGGAGAAATAGAAGGATATAAACCCAAAAGAATGACAATAGATCATACCTTATATCACTGATTTATTTAAACTTAATGGTTACATTAGAATCAAAGGAAAACTTTTCCAAGGAGGTAATCTTGATCACCCGAATACTCTAGGAATGAATGGAAGGTTAGAGCGTCTAACACCTGAGAACAAAGAGGAATTATTACAGAGGAAGATATCTCGTCTCTCTAGAAGATTTAACAGAGCACTTTTTTTACATACAATGGATTTTCCATTAAAAGTGTATCTCATTAATCCATGCGGTATGACCATGTAAAAACATTGAGAGATTTCAGAAAAATAATATAGGAGTTATGGATTTTCAATCAGTCTAAGAGTCTTTAAATGAATGATTTAAATGCATTTTACGGCAAAAGAATTGTAAAAGGGGTGTAAATGTATGAAGCTGGAAACAATGTTCACGAACTCAAAATTTTTAAAAGGAAAAATGCTACCATTGCAACCTCATCGTTATTGAAACACAGTTCACATAAGCCTACCAATGGAACTGTTCACATGAACCTCACCGATGGAACTGTTCACAATTTCCTCACTGATGAAACTTTTCACATCGACCTCGCCGATGGAACTGTTCACCTCTACCTCACCAATTAAACTGTTCACATCGACTTCACCAATTCAACTATTCACATCGACCTCACCAATGAAACTTTTCACATCCACCTAACCTATGGAACTGTTTACATCCACCTCACCGATGAAACATTCACATAGACCACCCCGATGGAACTCTTCACCACAACCTTACTGATGGAACTGTTCACTTAAACCTCACTGATGTTGTTGTTCACATCGACCTCACCATTGGAACAGTTCACATCAAACTCACTGATGGAACTGTTCACATCAACCTCACCGAAGGAACATCCCACACCAACCTCACCTATGGAACTTTCCACATAGACCTCACTGATGGAACTATTCACATCGACCTTACCGATGGAACAATTCACATCAACCTCACCATTGTTACTGTTCACCTCAACTTCACTGATGTAATAGTCAACATCGAACTCACCAGTGAAATAGTTCACATCAACCTCATTGATGGAACTATTCACATCGACCTCCTTGATAGAACTATTCACATCGACCTTAGTGATGGACTGGTTAATATCGACATCACCGATAGAACTGTTCACATCAAACTCACTGATCGAACAATTCACCTCAAGCACAAGATTTCATCAAAGGAATAGACCTCAGAGGTCCAGGCCATTACATGGTATTAATGAACCTTCGACTAGAATATGCAGATCATCTCGTCATCAGACTATTTATACTCAATATTCATGAAATGATAATTTGTTCCTTACTAAAGGGTGATGGTGAACTAGAATCATCATATGAGGAAATAAAAAGTTATCATAACGACAGATGAAATGCGCAAATGGATGACTAGATTATATCATTTGAAAAAAAATCGTACTTTAGAGAATAAAATGTTTTATATATGTGAGATAGAATTCAAACATTAATGGAATAATAAGAAAAAAATGAACAATCTTGTATTATTGCAAGATATAAGGAAATGTAGGTTGTTAAATGCATTCTTAAAAATAAAGGTATTTATTTTGATTGTATTTTTTCAAATAATATATATATGTCTTCCATTCAGGTTTTCCTTGGATTTGGAAGATATTTTGGGTATTCATATTGAGAAGAAGAATTTTAAGACATCATTTCTATATTGTGATTAAAAATATATGATTTCTATAGAGATTCTATAGGGTTTTATAGAAACTAGTAAATAGAATTATCTTTATAGGATAAAGAATCATCTCATTTGTTTAATGGTAGGTCCAAGGTAGTGTCATAAGACTTTTGATTCAATAATTTTTTATCACGGTTTTAAGAAGAAATATTTTTATCATATTATGAATGTTCAAATATTTATGATGATGTTTTTATTTTATTTATCACTATATTGATGATATGATTTTGATTTCCCATGATGCTTCTATTATTGAAACACTCATGAATTATCTATTTTATTCTATTGCAATGAAAAAACCATGGGTCTATCAATATGTATTCATGGAGTATCGATATATAATTATTGAATGTCCAATGAATTATAATTATTTTGAGAGAGATATATTGAGCATGTTATTCAGATATTTTCATTGGGTTGAGAGGATGTTGATAATATTCCTATTTATTGACATATTACGAAAACATATATTCAGTAACCTTCTAATGATGAAGATAGAGTTGAGGTGCAAACCATACCTTATACAACTTTTCATTATTGATTTATGTATGTGATGGTATATTGAAGACCTTATATAGCTTGTGCAATTAGTGTTGTAAATCAATTTCTATCTAATATAGTTAGAGATAATTGGAGAGTCGTGTATTTTATATTTTATTATCATTATGGTACTTATGATTTGAGATTTTGTTTTATAAATGAGGAATATATTCTTGGTAACTTCACAGATATAGATATAGCAGGAGATATGGATTTGAGGATGTCTACTTCAGAATATTTGATCACGTTTTTTTTGTAGGACCTATATCTTACCAGTAAAAAATCTAAATATGTATTGATATATCTACCATAGATTATATTTTCTTTTCATCTATATAGGGATTAAATGAATTATTGTTCATGAAAAAATGTATTTGATAGATCAATTTTCACAATGATAGGTATTTTATATTATATGACTATCATATATCTATTTTTTTGGGAAAGAAATCCACCATTCATGTTAGGTCAAAACATATTAATGCATAGTTTCATTGGCACTATGACATCCTTGATTTGGGAAATTTTAGATGTCTAAAAGATCCAAAAAGGTGATACTCATTCATAAATATTGATTAAGAGTTTACCTAGAGGTAAGTTTCAGAGTTGACGACTGATTTTCAGGCTGGATGCTATCCCCTCCAGATTCAGGGGGTGGGGGTTGTTTGTTGGAAATCCTACCCCAATAAAAATTTCATGTGAATCTATAGACAAAAATGAAAAAATAGATATCAATATCAGAGTTACAGAGTTATCCCATTTTGATAGATTTTGAAGAAGTCACGACATGGTTTTGGTTTGTGTGAATCATCCATATGACAAGAAATATTGACATTGTGATAGAATATGATTCACTTTTAGTTTTATATTTTTAGTGGATATTTATCAACACATGGTAATTTAGTCATCGATCACATAATCAGTATGGTATAATTTATTAGTTCCTCTTCATTCTCTGAGGACATTATTCTATCAGATCATCATTTCCCCACTATTATCCGTTGGCTTTATTTCTCTTGTATTGTAGAGATATAATATTGATATCTATATAATTTTTTGGAATATCTACCAAGTACTCACTAATTAAGGTGGATATTATTTCTATGATACATATCACGTCTTTTCAATCATTGTTATTTCAATGTTAATAATATTTTTTGTAAATATTTACTTTCTGAACATATTTATTCATCGTTGTGCATCCATTTCAATATTACTGTCATATTTGTAAGAAATGTACTTTATCACCCCCCATCTTTATTGGTTTTTTGTTTTCACATTCATCTCTTTTTGTCTCTATTAAGTTTTCTTTTGGAATGATGAGTAACTCATTTTTTAAGAGATCGAAAATTAGGTAAAAAAATTAATATAACAAATTGAGATCATATCAAACCATGCATGTGGGTGATTCGAGAGGCCACAGACATATTGTTCATCAGCCATGATTATAAACATGGAAATCTGTTGCACATTATTCAAAAAAAGACATAGTTAAATAGTGTGAGGATAAATTGGACATGATTATAGATGTGGTTTATTAGAAATATTTTAGAGAAACATATATTCTTTAGTAACATGTCATTTACCAACATTTTCCTGGAAAAAGTTGTAAAAGGATAATCAATTACACATGTTTTCATGAAATGAAGGAAATTATATTTTTTATTCAAATCTAATGCCTACCTCACACAAACTTATCCACCCATTTATCACAAACCATATCCTCTATATATTAATTAATAATGTAGATAAATATCATTAACTACATTTTTTGAAACATTGTTAAAATAAAAAGAAATTACACACATTTCCCTGAAATATTAGTGATTATATTAGTAATTTCTACAATAATATTTTTTTCAAAAATGTAATATAATATATTATATTGATTAACCAATTATTTCAATAATTCCCCCTATCGAGTGCAAACCATATCACCCATAGAAACATGGAATGATTAGATACACACAATATTCCTATATTTGTTTAAAACAGATGTAATTTTATAATCAATAGCATGTGTTTTTTTGATACACATGTAAATGGATAATCAAACCAATCATTGTCTCCGTAGCTCTCCATAGAGGGTTAACCTTATAAACCATAAAAACATTACTAATCTAGATACACACTATTTGAATGCGGTTAAAGGGATATTAAGTTAACCCATTATTTTAAACACCTTTGTAGACTACTTCCATACATAGATCCATGATAAGAGTGAACTCTATCAACCCTAAAACTATGTTAATTTTACTACATAATAATCACCTACATTGTTTTTGGGATATAAGAAATTGCATAATTCATTAATAATGATTTCAAGAAATGTGATTGACTGTATTTTTTATTTCACCTATAATATATTTTTTCAATGGAATGTAATAATTTTTTTTCTTTAATTCAATAATCACTCATACTCCTTGTCGACTGTGAACCATACCAACAATAAAATCATATGTAATTTTTTTTACAGATAATTTTCCTTCATTTGATTGAAACAACCCTAAATTAATAATCATCTACCCTTTTTTATACCCAGGTAAATATATAATCAAACTGAATATTTGAAACATAAGTAAATAGATAATCCAACTAAATATATCCCCAACCACTCCCCAATGAGTTTAATATGGGACTCACTACTCCCTATAGAGTGTACCCTCATTCACCCATATAAGCATTATTAATTTAGGTAGCCAACACATGTGGATATTTGGATAATCAATTAACCCAATTATCCATGTTTTCAAGAAACATGTAATTATATTTTTTTTAAACAATATATATATATATATATATATCAATTGAATATAATAAATTATTAGGTTAAAATATCCCACACCTAACTCCTTATCAAAAAATAACTATTTCACCAATCTCGAGAAGGTATTGTAGGTTCTCAACAATCTAAAAATTAAATCAAGGTGATATTTGATCAACATTGGAACTGAATCAGGGATTTCCAAAGATATATGTGGTGGAAAGACCGCCTAAGGGGAAGCCATTTTCAGAAAATTTGTGCAATTTTTAAATATATATATATATATATATATTACATATATATATATATTCATAAATTTAAATGATAACATTTAATTATATAAAAAATTACTATATATATATATATAAATTTAAATATATAATAATTAAAATATTATAAATTTAAAAAACTATTGTATATGAAATTATCTGTACACCCACACTCACATGTAATTATTAATTTATATTATATTAATATATATTTATATATTTATCTTAAAATAAATAAATATTATTCTAAAATTATATATAAGTAAATGGGTGTGTATGAATATCTAAATTCATAATTACTTTCAATAATTTGTTATTAATAACCACTTATTTTGTCATTGTTAAATAATTGAAATTATCATTAACCTGTAAAAAATAATATTAAATGTACATAATAATATTAAATATACTAAATTGAAAATCTCATATACATATTACATTTTAATAAATATTGTATTAATGTTTTGTAGTATAATTAAAATTGGTTTTTTAAATAATTAAATAAATTATATATATTGATTATTTTTAATAATAAATATATTTACAAAAACAATTATGTACATATATATACGTGTATAACTAATAATAATTGATATTAGTACAAAAATATTCATAACATTATATAAATGTATAATTATTATTTAAATGATATATATAAACAATGCATATGAAAATTTATTTTATACATATTATAAACTATTTATATCCAATGTGACTTTAGATAGATAATATATATATATATATATTTCTATGTATGTATGTGTATTTATGTGCATTTATGTGCATACATACTTGTATTTGTATGTGTGAATGAGTGTTAATTTAATAAAAATATTAATTAATTTTATATCATATGTAGAAGTATTATACACGTACTCTCCCACTCTTTCTCGTAGTATATATATATACATACATAATAATAATTATAAGTATATGTCATTTTTAATATTATATAACGCTATTATATTATTATTTCATGCATGCATGTGCACAAACACAAATATTCTAAATCTAAATACATTATGGTAAATATATAACCATAAACCTCATTTACATTTAAATATCAATTTATTGTTTAATTTATTATGATTCTATATTTTTTAAATTATATGTGTTAGTGTGTAAAATTTTATGTTATTTTAAATGTGTTATTTTTTATATATTCATGTTTAAAAACAAGTGTAAAATCACACATGTAAATGTGAATTTATCAATTAAAAATATATTGAAATATGTAAAACTTTTCAAACAATAAAAATATTGGTCCAAATTTAGTAAAATTATCCACATAATCTAAAAATTTAGCTATATTATAAAAATATATATCTTTTAAGAAAACAATATTGGAAAGCATAACTATATATTAATTTTTTATAGTTTAAGTGGTACATATTGGGTGTGAGGAAAAGCCAATGAGAATACGACCATGGATATATATGATATTATTAACCAGGATTACCGTTAGTTTTATTTAAAAAAAATTGTTGTGCCATTTTTATAAATAACATTTTGTAAAAAAAATCTTTCTTTAAAAGAAGTCACAATTTTGAAAAATAATATAAATAAGTCTATTATAATGTATACTATTATAATGAATTAATAATAAGTGAAATTAAAAAGTGTATGAAAAAGTCATTATCAGATATTAAAAATCTATTAATCTCGGTTCCATTTTATGTGGACAACATTTATAAGCGCTTGAAAAGAACTGATAGCTGTGGTATCTTATAAGTGATACAAAAATCACTGTTAAAATAAGTACTTTATGATAACTACAGTAGATCTTGTAATCACTAATTTTTTTATTAAGGACATACCACTACACTATGTTACTAATAATAGAACATAATTCATAAGAAAATATACTTGAATGTTGAAAATTCAAAAATAAACTGAAATAAAAATAAAATCACAAATACGAGAAAAACACATTATTATAGAAATTTCAAATATTTTTCTATTAAATTATATATATAATGTATTAACACATATATAGAAAAAAATAAAAGGTTTCTTTGAATTTGGCACTCAACCTCTTCTAAAAAAATCACAATCATGGTATTAGATGAAGAAAAACCACCCCCACAAGAAACCATGAATCCTATTGTATATGAAAACAATTAATTTATTAATAAAAAAATTACAAAATGAATTTAATTTATATATGAAATAATACATGAGTATAATATCTATTTTAAATACATGGAATCAATTTTTTTTACCAGTCACACCGTGCATCATATTTATATGAAGATGATTAATAAGTGTCAAACATGCTGTAATGATAGTTATACAAGAGTATCAATAAAATATGATTTTTTTTATTTGACAATTTCAAATATCATTTTCACTAAAAATTAAATTTAAATATAATTCAAAAACTGTGAGTTATAATGATCACATCATTTTTCTGTATGAAATGATATTGATTAATACATGTAAAAAATGACTTATAAATATTTTTTCATAATTATCAAGATAATTTTATTTAATTTTCATTTTTTTAGTGACTGAAACATGTTTTGAACAGTGTTTTCAATTTTAAACAAACAATAGAAACATTGAGTCAAACTGGAAAAAACATGTATATGATTATAATCCAACTAATTCTTAGACATCAAAAATGATTTATTGATTATTATCAATAAAAATAAAAATTTATGGAATTAAGTTTAATGGTTTTGAGTATGTGATATTTGTTTTGAACTAAAATGTCAATTTTAATTATAATGAATAACTAGGAGTCATTATAGACACAATGTGCATCAGATTGATGTTTAAATGATTCATACATGAAAAAATTTCTTATGTAACTATTTTCAAAAGTAATAAAACTATCACAATGGGTTTTATTACATTTTATTATATCACTTTTATTTTACTACTAAACAGTCAATTTTTACTAAAAACACACACATTGAGTCATAATGGACACATCATATATTTTCGTTATGTGCGACACATTCATAAAAATAAAATACGGAGTATGAATCATTTTTTAAAAAGTAACATGACAATAAATGTTCATTTTATATGATTTTAGTGAGTGACAATAATATTAAAATAAATTATTAAAATTAAATACATAATAGACATATTGACTAATATTAGGTACACCATGTACTATATAATAGTTTGGTTAATTCTAACACATCATAAATTTCATATAGATCATTTTCCATGTGGATCAAAAAAATATTAACGTACATCATGAATTTCGATATTGTGATGTTTATTTAGAACAAAAATATTATTTTCAAATAAGTAGACATTCTCAGAGTAATACCAATAACCTGATACATTGGATTTAAGTGAGTAATATTAGTACGCGTCAAAAATTAATTAAGTATCCTTTTACCAAGGTATCAAGATAATAAAATTGAATATTTTCAGTTTTGAGTTTGTAACTCATAATTCAATACAATAATTCTTATTTAAACTGAAAAAAAACACATTGAGTCATACCAGTCACATCATCTATCTATTTAATATGAGATTTATTCCTAATCATTAAAATTTTTTATGAATGTTTTTAACATTTTCAAATTAATCCAATCACATTTGTTGGGTTTAGTTAATTGCACATATTTTGAACAATATTATCAATCATAATCTAATAGTAGACACCGTTGAGTCATACCGGGCATACCATGTCTCATATTGAGGTCCGAATAATTTATACCTGTCATAAATTATTTATATAAAATTTTACTAATGTATCAATAAAATATATAGGTGTTTTCTAGGTTTTTAGTAAGTGAATTTTTTTTAATGAAAATTTCAAATTTAAACAGAAAACATGCTATTTGAGTCATTCCGGACACACTATTTTTCATACTAACGTGTGGTTGATTGTTACAGATAAAAAATATATTATTGATAATTTTTTAAAGTATAAAAACTATGTTTATTTTTGTTCTGGATTTTGATTGTGTGATGTGTTTTTTAAACTAAAATGTAATCTATAAAGTAAAAACATCCACTTAAAGTCATACCATGCACACTGTATATTGGATTGATGTGTGGATGAATGATTTTTTGTTAATTCCAACATGTGGACTAACAACATGAATGTTCTAACTAGATTTATCATACCCTGAACACCGTGTATTGGGATGAGGTGTGCCTAATTCATACTCATCAAAAAATACTTCTGAGTCATTTTATGAATGTATCGATACAATCTAAATTCTCCTTCAAAATTTTTACTATGTAATATTTTCTATTATCTAAACTCACAATTTTAAACTATTAACATAAAAATCATGTCATATTATTCATATTACGTATCAAATTGTGTGGTGGTTGATTCCTACACATCACACCATGTATTCTTAACCGTCAATGCATTAAATATTTTGGGATATCTCAATATATTTCTCTTAGATAACAAATAATATTTAATTAATTATAGAATAAAAATGAAAAATTCATTTCCTTTGGAAGATAATCCTAGTAGAGTACATAATTATAGTAAATTAGTGCATCTAGGGTGTATAATTATATTCATGAACACTGAGAAAATGAATAACATAAATATCAGAAAATAATTATACAAAAATTAATGAAAATAATCTAGGTAAAATGATGATAAAATTAACTTAAAAAGTAGTACGAAGTAACTTATTAATGATATTCTTAAACAAACAGAAAACATGTATTAATCTCATTCATTTGGAAACACTTCTTTCACCACATGTGATTTGATGGACTATCAATATTTCATATAATACTTGAAAAATATAAATAAATAAATTATTATTACATTTTCAAAAATAATTTTTTTAGTATAAGATAAAATACCTCGTCCTGGATTCTAGTTTATGGATAGAATGCAATATCGTTTACAAAATTTCAAACAAAAATAATACAATCTTTTCAATTAGTTTTTCACAATCAATTATTAAACATTAATTTTTTTTAATTTCTTAGATATATGTTTTGATTTTGGAATTATATTATATATACCCTAATACCTGTCAATTTCTAGATGTTGATTTTATTCTTTTATCCCATGGACTGTCATCAAGATTTTAATTATATTTAAAGACCACCATATATTAACTTAATTTTCCTTTAAAATTAATATAAAATGTATAAATAGATATATATTTGTATTATTTCAAATGTAGTGTTTTAAAACTTGTAAAACATCATCATGTGTTGTTAGTATGATTGTTATTCAAGCCTTGAATATAGATAAAACTAATTAGAGTATCAAAATTCAATATAATGAGTCACCAATGATGCCTAAAAAATATGGAATTAATTGATGGAAAATATATATGGTATTATTAAATTACAGTGTATTACCCAAGGATTAAGGTTACTAGAAACTGTGAGTTTTCTATAAGTTTTCTTGCATACTTTGTGGCTATTTTTTACTATATTATATTATATTGATTTATTTCAAATGAGGAGATGTTTATATAATTGATGGGATGACTAATTATTCCAAATTTATGTTCTTAGGTTTCTTTGGTTATAATATTATTAATATATATGATGGATAAAATTATGAGTATTATTTTGTCATAATTAACTAATTAAATAAATTATTGGAAAAAATCTATAAAACACACTATATGTGTAAATTTAAATATTAATTACATAACCATTAAAGAATAATTATTTCATTTACATTTTCAAGACCTATATAGTCTGAAATTGCAACTTCACACAAAAATTCATGAATATAGATTGTGTCAATATCATCACATACAAACGTTGTATCTTTATGAACCCTTAATGTTAATAAATTTAAATATTAAAAGGATGTGAGAAAGGTAATATTTAAATATTTATTCGATTAGTAAGTTAATCATTTAAAGTATTTAAATTTTTCCATTCATTGGAACACATCTCTTTTTTCACCTATAATAACATCACCCTGTTCATAAGTTTTTCTCATTAGTTGTTAAAGGATTCCTTTGAAAACGAAATTGAAAATAATTACCTCTTATCTGAAATTTATTTTTACAATATCTATCATCCGTTCTACGAATTTTCACCTAGAATTCTCATACGTATAAATATATCCATCATCCAGTGTACTGGATAGCTCTTACAATGGCTTCTGATTACATAAATCTCCAATCGCACATAACATTTTAAGAGAAACATGTCATCTATAATATCTCATTGGATATTTTACACATTACCAGTAACAAAAATGTGATAGAAATTTGTTGATAGATATAAATTGTAATCATTTTCATCATATAGAATATATGTACAAGAATGGTATTAGAGACTTTCTGATTCAAATTTCCTTGAGAAAATAATAACAATATTGATTAAATGTTTGAGTATATTTCTTTTAGTGGAATTGATCTTCTATATACTGGTGGGGTGGAGGGGTCTTCACATAGTCATTGTTCTTGGGTTTTTTCATCTCTTTAATTACTTCCCATAACATTTTTTATATCATTAAATGTCAGTTATGTTTTTTGATAGAGAATATAATCATTCATTCAAATATTCCATTTCAAAATCTTTATCCAAATTTTTATTTATTTTCCAAAAACAAAATCACGGAAAAAACTTTACACCCCTTGAATATGAAAATAAATTTATATAGAATGCATGAAACACAGAGTCTCTACAAAAAACAAGTATTTTATTACCTATCCAGTATACAAAATTTTTCCACCTATGTGATTTTTATTTCAAAAAATGGACATACATAGTTGTGTTTGGTAAGATATTTAGTGTTAGATAGAATCGACATAATTTTTTATGAATAGTATCATACACATATGAATAGTTACAAACCATTATGAATAGTAGTGAATAGTAATGAATAGAAAATTGGACAAAATAAATCTCCACCAATGAATGTATTAATAAAATTAAGTCATCTTAAAAGTGAAAAGTGATCATTGTATAAGTACTAGTGTTTTTGTTTGTTATTAGTATTTTAATTAATATTTTATGATCAATTTAATAATTAAAAATGGGAAAATAATTTCATAAAATGAAATAATTTTTTTTGTTATATTATTGTTATAACATATTTTTAGGTCACCTTAATTAATTTTTAAAGGTGCTATAAAACAAGTTATAGTTTTAAAGTTGTTTTTTTTAATAAATTTTTCTTTAATTAATAATTTATAAAATAAATGTATATAAAATTATTTTCAAATAATGGAGTTCATTTTTGAAATCTAAAAAACGAAAAAATTAGGGTCAATATTTGGGATTTTTCTAAAATAAATGAATTTTGGGTGAATAGTATAATACTGTAATATATGATAAATGCTAAATACATGTTTTATTAAGTCATACGTGATTTCAAGATAATGTAAGACCACTTGGTTAGAACTAACATTAATATATTATTATTCATGGTTATAAGAATCAATAAAATTTGTCGTCTTTGGAAAAATAATAAAATAATTAGTAAAATAATGGTAAAACCCACTCTCATCCACTATAAAAACCCAATCACAACATCTTAACTAACACTTATAAGACATTAATATCCTCAATATTATACCAAAATACCCTTATATAGTCACTCCAAACATCCCAAAGCTTCTGGTGTTTCTACAAGACCAAAACTCATCCCCATAAAGAGATTCTCAAGGATGTGCATTCAAGTGGTAAATTCACATTATATTTCATTCAAATACATTTCTTGTTCTTTCTGTTGTTATCATATCCTATCCTTATATATTAAAATGAAAATGATATCTCCAATAACTTTTATATACTAGAATTATATCATGTGAATATATGATCCATCATCAATTTCATTACTCTCTCTCTCTCTCTCTCTCTTATTTTATATACTAAATCATCGTCTGTAATGTGACAATTTAGAAACATCCAAGACGATGTAGTTTTTTTATTTAATTTACCCTTATATTATGGTAATGAAACCATATTTATTATATAACCAGGAAATAATATGTTTATTATAACCTATTTAATATTGAGGAACCATTATATGTAAATAATATTAAATAATATGTCCGAACAATTTCTTAATAATAAAAATTGTGCTTAAATAATCTATGTGATAGTCATTAATATTTCATTTAATTATTCATGCAAATTATATGAAAAAAATTCATATAAACTATCATTAACAACGACTTATGTTCATAAATAATATATAAATTCAATTCTGGATATTTTCTACCATTCCAAATGAAATCAAATACATAAAAAGAAGTGAAGCGATCATGAAAATCAAATAAACCAAACACTCTAGAATGATAGAATTCAATATTATATCATATCAATATTGAAATAAATGACCTAAAAATTATTTTAATCTAAATAAATGTATATTAATTTCTGAATTATGTTATTAATGAGTCCAATTTTATATTCCAGGACTATAATGTCTAGAACAGATCATTCATACAAAAGGTAATGTTTTTCTACCTGAACCTCCATTTTATTTTATTTTACTCTTTGTCACTTGTTACACAAATCAAAATTATTATTTATTATTAATTAATAGTATTAATTAATTTTTTAATTTTATATATATGTTTACTAACCATAATCAAACTATATTTTATTGATAGTTATATGTATTAAGAGGATCTTTCAAAAACATTTCTTGTAATTCATGCCAGATTCAATGGAATTTATGAAATTCATACCTATTTTCATGGTCAAACGATAATATATTATTAGGAACCATTATCTTTATAACATAATTCACTTTGTTATAAAAGAGATAAATTAATTCACTTCGGGTTTTATTCAATTATTTTTCCAAAATAACTAATATTTTTCAAAGAAAATGAGTATTTATCTCAAGAATTACACGATGATTTTATATGAGTATCATCATCTATTTAAATGCACATGTTGATTGTTATGTATTATAGTGATTAATATATTATGATATTATAAACCATTCTTAATTTATAGGTTTATGATTATTTTTAATATGGATGTTCTATCTTAAAATCATTCGCCTATTTACCCCAAATGGTTAGTGTTTACACATAATGTTCAGGGAAAGTTAGTTTCATTTCATATATTAGTAAGAATGTGAATATATGTTTTGTTTATTTTTATACCCATTTATATGAATAATTCATTGTACTCAGTACGTTTTGGGTGGGGCCCACTATAGGCCCTTGGTTCATAGGTATGTCTCAAGAGACAAAAAAATTGTATTGGCATGAGGCCCTGAAAAAATTGATGTTTTTGGTCTTGGAATGTTGCCTTATTATTATGGTTACGATGTCCCGCATTATGGATTCTCTCATTATTAAATTAGTAATTCTAGATCATGTAGTTATTCTACTAGTAGAATACCCATGATTATGTTTTATTGGGGAATTATTTATTAATCACTTATTCGTTCGATGATGTGTTTGAGTTTATTTTTAAAGGCTTGAGTTTTAAGTTATTCATTGTGAATAATGTTTATTTTGATGATATTTTTTGATGTATTTCGCACCCTTGATGGTAATTTGAGCTCACCCCATTCTTATGGTAAATTTTCTTAAGACATGAAGATATTTATTATGATTGACCTGTAAGTATATACTTATAGTTTTGGAAGTTCCAAAAAACATATATATTTTATTTAATTTCAAGTTTTATTGATGAACTTATGTATGTATCATTTTTCCAAATATACTAAACAAATTTTTTCTTAGATATGTATATTCTTTTTTTATATTCTAATTTAATAAAATAAAGAAAATAGATCGAGGAAACTAAGGTCGTTTCCTTATAGTTGTTATCATTCGAAGCATAGATGAAAACATGGAATCAATATTTATAAAACATAAATTATGTAAAACACCTCTAAGATAGACCATAATGATAAATCATAACATAGAATCTTATAATTTTTGGTAAATTGTAGATTATTTAGAACATTTTAAAAATTACATCGTTGTTTGGATACTAGAAGTGGAAGTGGTTCTAGAAAAAATGTATGTTGGTGTGAGAACTCTAACAAGGAGTTTTGGCCTTGACCTATGGTCTCCTGGTACATGAAAATAGGCACTACTGTGCATATGGATTAAAACTCCCAATATATATGCTTAGAATAATTCACATTTTCATTACAATACTTTATTGTTGATTTAAATGTAATTTTTTCCTCAAAGAAACCATGTTTATGATTATGAGATTCACTATGTAGAGAGCTTGAATTCATGAAAAGTAATTTTATATTTTGAATTTATACATTAGCATTCACAACATAACCTAGTGTATTCCATAATTTAAAGAAAGAACCTATTGAATGGAATGGAAACTACATGAACCCTTGTACTCTATGTAAGAATTTCCCTAATATTAAAGATAGTGATGTTGGATTTGGAGATTTAAATAGTGGTGATAAACAAATAACTAATATTAGAAATCTAATACATTTAATGATCAATAAATTTACTCGTATGAAGCATCCTGGTCCACAATATCGAGTACCTATGTTGGATTTCTTTATAAGACAACAGCTTCCATCACTCAGTGAATCAATAAACCCATTTGTAGTTGGGAAGTGGATAAATTCCCTATATATGATATTTCTCTCTTTGGGATGTAACAAAATAGATAAGGTTGTCAAGAAATATTATCGTCAATCGGGTGAAGCAGTTCGGTGGTGGTCTTTAAACCATAACACAAAGGAGGAGGAAGAAATATATTAGGTGGAATTGAGCGATTTTACGAAAATCAAACTAGAAAAATATTTTCCCCGTGAACAACAAGCATACACGGAAATGAAATTCTAGAATCTGAGGGAAAATGAGGGTGAAAATTATCCAATGTAAAAGGCTAACTTCCCATGTTTATAGAGTTATGATATGGACTACATAGATAACACATTAATAATGAATGTTCGATTCCTTGGTGGTTTAAAACCATTCCTCTGAAGTGCACTAGTCTCCCAATATTTCTCATCATATGAAAGTATAGTGTCCTGTGTTATCATGGTGGAAAATAAACATTATATGTCTTATGAAATTTAAAGAAAACAAGAGAATAATATGGATTCCAAAAACACTGGAAATGGAAATATGGATAATGGTAAGAAATGAATAGTTGACTTTCCATTCTGTAGTAATTTTGGGAATAATCACAATCTCACTTACCTAAACGGAATGAGAGTATTTTACAAGTGTGGATAAAATTTCCACCTGACATGGGATTGTATGGGGAAAAATGAAGTAACTAATATTCAATGTACAAATGCATGGAGATGAGACATTATGAAAAATAATGTTCAAAGCATTAGGGAAACATTTACAAAAGAAGGCCATGAGAGCAAGTCATCCTTATGCCATAACAACTATAGATGTTGATGTTCATAAAAATTTGGTGGAATGTACTTTAATCGTTTCCTAGATTTTATTAAATTATTTATTTGATCATATATCATCACATTCAATCATATATTCCTAATTTTCAAATAACATTTTATTTTACCAATTTGATTTAATGGCGGAGTTGTGAGTAAAAAATTGTAAGGAATGTATCATTGCAACAAAGTTGTTTCAGGAAGTCCCCATTGTGGAATTTAAACATAAATTATCTTTTGATTTTATTTTCATGACAAATACTGACATTGATATAATCCTCATTATAGATTGGATTTCAAATCAAAATGGGAAAATTTATTGAAATAAGAAAGAGGTTAAAAAATTTTAGGACGATGTGGAATCCCATATAATTATGGAAGAAATCACACCATCTAATTATCATATAGATACATCCCACGTATCACTAATTAATGAAATAAAAATGGTTGGGGAAAAAATTTTCAAATAAAACACGTAAATATTGTGGAAGAATATGTTGGCATATATCAATAGAATTTTCTTGATCATCGTCAAAAGTGGGAAATTGAGTTTTCTATTAACATTAATCTAGATTCAAGCCCCATATTAGAGACCCCTTAAAGAATGGACACTAGGGAATTATTGGAAATGGAAAATCAATTAGAGCAATTGGGTGATAAAGGATTTATTCTCTCTAGTTTTTCTCAATGTGGAGCCCATGTTCTTTTCTTTATGAAGAATGATGGATCTTTGAGGTTATGGATTAACTAAATGGAGATCAATGCTATTACAATAAAGATCATGTTTCTCCTACATATCATTAATGATGGGTTTATAAAATTTGTGGATATAACTATTTTTCAAATATTTACCTTCGATCTCGATATCATAATTTTATTGGGAGGAAGGAAACTTTCCATAAACAGAATTTCTAACCATGTATTGGTGTTACGATTTTACAGTAATGCCTTTTGGACTGACTTATTCACCCTCAATTTTTATTGATCTACTGAATATATTTTTCAATAAATTTCATTATGAATTTATGGTGGTATTCATTTATGATATCTTTTTATATTCCAAAATCTATAATGATCATGAAAACCAGTTTTGTATTATTCTGAAGACTATTAGATGAAATTAATAACATGGGATGTATAGAATGCCTGAATTTTGGAATCACTAATTTTCAATTCTTAGGCTCATTATATCTTATGATAAATTATATATAGATCCTATGGAGGAAAATATTGTTTAGGAATGGTTGACAATGTCGAATATAACTAATGTATGTAGTTTTATTAGTTGAGAAGGTTATTTTTTGAATTTAATTCATAACATCGCATGATTAGCCAATCCATTGATCAAGAATACAATAAAGGGTTTCTGATCATTTAAAAAAAGAATGTGAGGATTGTTTCGATGAATTGATGATGTGATTAGCGATTTCCTATGATCCTAACCCTTTCATCAATGAATACTACGTTTTATATAAATAGTGATGCATCATTGAAATGACATGGTTGTTTCCTTATTTATAATGATATGGTTATTGTCAATCCATTGAATACGTTAAAAATTAATGAACAAAACTATCCTACCCATGATCTTGAGTTAGCTGATATAATCATTGCTCTAATAATATGAAGACACTATCTCTATAGTGAATGATGTGAGATATATATAGATCACATGAGTCTTAATTATATCTTCCCAAAGAAATAACTCAACATGAAGAAAATTTAGTGGCTCTAACTACTAAAGGATTTTGATTTTACAAAACACTACCACCTAGGAAAGAACAGATGGTAGTTGATGCTTTGAGCCAGATGGATCTTGGAGTTCTAAAAAATATGTGGATTTAAAAGGATCTATTGTATATGGATCTATTGAGGATGGATTTTGGAATTATCATGGAAGGTGAGACATCACTACTTTTTTTATTTTGTTAACAAACCATATTTATTGGATATGATTAAAACTCTAATCTTAATGTTGAGAACATGAAAAAAATAATGATTTTAATGATGGGAAGTTGTAAAACATCATATATGAAGATGAAATTGTGAAATTTGGTAAGAGGCCTTGTGATTCCTCTATAATCGAACTAAAAAGAGAGTTATTGGATAATTTTCAATAGATCAAATTTTTTTCATACACACTAGTAGCAGTAAAATGTATAGTAATTTAGATGAACATTTCTAGTGGGACAACATGAAAAAAAATTGTTGATTATGCATAAGGATAATTAGTCTTTAAAAAAGTGAAGGCTGAATGGAAACATACTAGAGGAGTCATGAAACTTCTACCTATTATTACATATAAACATGATTACACCACCATGTATTTTGTAACTGTATTGTAAAAATATCTTATAAATAATGATATATTATGGGTAAGTGTTGATCAGCTTAGAAAACATGCACATTTCCACGATATATGGGTGGATTATCCACTAGAGTTTCTTGCATGACTATAACTCAATTAAAATTAAATACATCATAGATCACCTCTTTCAATATTGATTGATCGTGATCATCTACATACATTGTATTTCATGAAATGTTTTTAATAATCATTTGATAATAAGATTCGTTTGATTAGAAATTATCAACCTCAAATTGACAGGAAATCGAAAATGACGATAAAAAATTTAGGAGACATGTTGAAATCAGGATTTCTTGAATTTAAAGGTACGTGTGATCAGAATTTACCAATGGAGGTGTTTTCGTACAAAAATCGTTTCATTCCAGTATTGAAATGGAAAACTATGAAACATTGTACGTAAAGTGATTTAATACACCAACATGTTGGGATGAAATTGGTGATAGGAATATAGTGGGACCATAACATATGGTATAAACAATAGTAAAGGTAAATACTACTAAAGGTCATATCCAAGAATCACAGATAATACAAAGAAGATATTATGATAATTTAATGAATGATTTAGAGTTTCAAGTGGGAGATCATGATTTCAAAAAATTATCTCTATGGGAGAGGGAAACTAATCCCATGGTACATATGCCATTTTTAAATTTTATAAATATTTGGAGATTTTTCATATAATTTTGGTTTTACACCTAGAATGAATAATGTACTAAATGTGTTCCATGTCTCAATATTGTGAATGTACATGCCAAAACAAACACATGTCCTCACATACGAGGGTATATAATTGGAACACGGCTTATATTACTATGAAGAGAATATCCTAATTCTAGACCCCAAAGAATATGTTTTGAGAATTTGGATGACTCGACAAGTAAAGATACATCGAAAAAATCATAAAATTGATGAGGCAACGTGGGATCCTGATTAACATATTATTAACAACTACCCAAATCATTTATTGAGGGAACATTAACGTAATTTCAAGGATGAAACGTTTATAATGAGGGGAGAATGTAACACCCCATGATTTTAAAAGTAAATTTATTATTGAATGTATAAACACAAAGTCTCAAAAAAAAACACCACTTTGTTATAACATATCCAGTAAAAAAAATTCCCTATTTTATTTGTATTTCAAAAAACATTATATACAGACTTCTGTTATGAACGATATTTAGTGTCTTATAGAATCAATATAGTTTATGATTAATAGTAACATAACCTTATCAATAAAATGAATATTAATTAATAGTATATTGGAAAAACTATAAACATCACACATGAATGATTAAATACAAATTAGGCATGTTAAAAGTTGGAAAACAAACATAGTATAAGTAATTGTATTTTTGTATGTCAAAAATATTTTAATTACAATATTATGATTACTTTAATAATTTAAAATGGAAATAAATATTCTGAAAATTTATTGATAAATATTTCTTTTATTTTCTTACAGTTATAAGATTATTTTATGGGACCTTGTTTGATACTTCATGGTGTTATAAATGGAGATATTGTTTAAATTGGTTTTTTGAAGAAAAATTTTTTTAAAAAAATTATAAATATTTAGAAAAATATTTTCAAAATATGGTTTTCATTTTTGTATTCTACATGTAAAAAAATGTTTAGGGTGAATTTTTGTTTTTTTTCAAAAATAAAAGAATTTCGTGTGAATAGTAAAATACAATAATTTTTGATAAATGATGAAAAATTGATTTATTGAGTAATATGTGATTTAATGATGATTTGGGACCACGTGGTTTGAACTCACATGAATATATAACAATTCTATGTAAAATGAATAAATATTATCGGTTTTGTTTGAAAAAATAATAAAATAATCGTAAATATATTTTGAAAACCCTCCACTCATCCAATGTAAACCACCCCCACTCCCTCTTATCTTTAATCATCTAATATTTAATTATATTCAATATCATTCCCAAATATCCTTCCATATTCCATCCTCATGTCCTTGAGCTCATGGTGTTTCCTGATGACTTGAAAAAATCCCATTAAGTGATTCTCAATGAGGTGGATTCATGATGTAAATTCACATTCATTTTTTTTTCAAATTCATATCATGTTCCATTCTATTGTTTTAATTTCCTCACATACTCTTTAAAAATGACCATGATAACTCTAGTATCATATATAAATATAAATATATATTATAATTATATCATTTCAATGGAAGAACCATCATCAATATCTTTATGCTCACATTTATGTTATAAATTAAATCATCATCCGTGAGGTGCCAATATACAACCATTAGGGACAACATTGTTTTGATCAATAATTTCTCCATCAATGATGGTCATGAAACTATTTTTATGGTTTAAATATGTATAACCCTTGGTTTCAGGTATGCAGCCATTATTTAGGACTTTTTTGAGATTAATGTGCATGGAATGAGTTGAGAAGAGGTTTTGAGTTTTTGGAATGTTTCGAAATATGTTTGGAGGAATTTATTAGGGAGAACGGTTTGAGGAAAGTGAGGGGAAACCATGCATGTTCTCCATGAAACCGTGCAGGGGGAGGTAGTATGCTTCACACGGCCTGTGCGTGGTTTTCCAAACCGTGCAAGGCAACCGTGTGAACCCCACCTCTAGAGACAGTGTCATCCGCACGGTTAGGGAAGAGGTTGTCAAACTGTGAAGACTATCCGTGCAACCACTTAAAGGAAGGGATTTCAAATTTGGGCACCTTCGAGCATGATCTATTTCACTCCCAAACTTCTCCCACTTGATCATCACTAGGTATTTTCAGTTCTCAGAGGTTGAAGGTGCTCTCCCACTGGTTTTGGAAGATATTCAAAGGGTTTCTTTGGTGTTTTGAAGGTGGTTTGTCCCGGGTAAGTCTCTCCTCTTGGTTTCTGTGTGGTTTCCTCTATATCATCATCTCCCTCTCACTTTCGGTTTTCTTCATCTACATCTATTTCATGTTGATCTAGTGTAGGGGTTTCCTCGGGTGTTTATTGTAAGGATTGTGGATGATAGGAAAGGAGATATAGAGCGGTTTTCATGAAGTGTTTGCACGGATTGGTGTGTGGTTGCTTGTTGGTCGATTTCACAAGAACCCTAACGGTAGGTGGCTTCTCTATCGACTGCACATGAATATAACTAGTGGTTTTGGTTACAATTATTTTGTTTGGATTAAAATTAATTGTAGTTTTTATATGAGAAATTGGTTAAAAATACCTTTGGTATTGTTTTGGGTATTTTTGGGGAAAATGGATCTTATTGTTGAATGTTCTTGTTGTAAAAATTTAAAATGTAGATTGGAAAGTTTGTTTCTTGGATTGGGCTAAGGAAATTTTTTATGAAAAATGTTTTAAAAATTGTGGTTGTTTTATTGAATCCGAGTTTTGGCATGGAAAATGATGAATAATTGATTTCAAAAAATGGGTGATTTTTTGAAGTGGATTATCATCTATTGGAAATGGGAGATTGCATATTGATGCGGCATTGGTACTTTGTGCTCGTTGGTTTATTGAGTTTTATGGATTATTTTGGTTGTGCGGATGTGGGAGAGAAGTCTCACAATAAAAAGTGGATGGATAATGGACATAAGGGGAACCATCAATAGTAAGTAGGCGGGAAGTACCAATTGAGTGGATTGGAATCGAATTGGTTGGACAGGAATAGCCACCATGATTTGTTGCCTGCTTTGTTGGAGATGTTTTAATATGGGGATTGTGAGTGAAATATAAAAATTTTAATCAGATTGTGGAATGGTTTAATTGGATTCCTTACGTGGAATGTTTGATTTGGCTTCCTTGGGGGGGGGGATATTTGGATTATGGCATATTTTGATAATAAATAATTGATAGCTTAGTTTTTTTATATAAAATGGTTTATATAATTGTACTAATAGTTTTATCCTAGTGGCGTGTGTAGGGAAGTCAGTTGGGAAATCCTAATGAGTATTAGTACTCACCCCCTGCTTTGGCACTTTTGGTATTTTGCTGTTGTAATATTCCGAGATACTCGTAATGGAAAAAACTCTCATTTCTGGTGGTTTTTTATGATGTTTGGGAAATGTGGTGGTGCTTGGAGCATGGATCTTGGTGTGGAGTCATGGAGTGTGTCTGGGATTATTTTAGGCCTTTTTTAGTTTCAATATAGTACACTGATATTTTCTTGGATTTATTTGTTTATGGGTTGTATTGGGGAATAACGCAGTTCTATTTTCGTAATGTATGATTTGGTTGTTTTTTTTGATATGCATCATGAAATTTTTTGACAGTGGATCGTTGGGTTTGTTGGATTTGTCTCAAGGGAAAATAATTCCCGATTCATTTATACAATCCCTCAGCATTTATTTATAGCCTTTGGCACCTTGGGAAAGTCACTTAAGGCCCAATAACCCTCACCTCATCCTCAAGCCAATGAGGTAGGGGCAGGATGTTACAAGTGGTAACAGATTGTTCTGTCCTTCGGAATTGATTCTCAGATTTGGTGTTGAAATTAGTTGTGGTATATTTCATTAGTCGAGATGGTATCAAGGCATAGGAATGTCGTAACATGGAATGTATATCCTAAAAGGACATAAATAACCCTTTTATGCTAAACATCAAGTTACCTAAAAGTTGAGTACATATTTTTTTGGATACCCTCATAGGAATTGGAAATATCATTGTCGTGGGTGTAGCCAATGATATGTGAATGGCATATATGTTAGAAATGACTTCCCTATATGATGCATATTTCATAGGGAAAATTGATTTATGGGCCATATTGTGAATTTTTTTTTCAAATGTGTGAAATTATAATGTGAATAAATTTGGTATTTTGAAAATGTTTTGATTTTCCAAAATGGGGAATAATGGAAAATTTGGAAAGGTGGAAAGCCTTGTTGTGATTATGTTGCGTAATGCGATTTGAAATCGGAATTAGTCATGTATACAAAAACGATACTCATGGTTATTTGTTTTATAAATATTGAAATAGCACTTGGTAGGTGTCGTAGAGACCAACTGGAAGTGGCCGATGAGAACATGGTTTCTCTGGAGCCACAGGTGAACCGGAATTTAGTCTAGAGCATAGAGGGAGCTTTTCCAATCCATGGGATGTGTGAGTAGAGTGGAATAGCCTAATAATGTATGTTATGAATCTCAGATTCAAAAGCTGGATCCACCCATTTTAGAGTTATTTGAACTAGGAAAGAGAAGAGGTGTGGCTATCCAGAATGAAATTTCTTTTTGAATTATTGGGGACGTTGGTAGACTGATAGTAAAGCTAACAACGTATAAGCTAGAGGATCTTGCTCTTTAGTGGTGGGAGTTGGTATTCTAAGCAGGGATGGACCAGGTTATGTAGTGGTAAGTGTATAGAACCAAATCATGACGTACATGGACATTACATTAATTTTTTGGAATACTTAATACATAACAAAAACTGAAACCCACAGAACATATTATTTTAATGTCTTTGGAAACATGGAACAGAATCTTCTAATCCTGGTGAAAGATCTTCAACATAACCCCTAATGATCTTCCCATTTTGGTATCTAACCTAAAACCTTTCCATATATCCTGGGGAAAAGAAAACATACAAAGGGTGAGGTCAAATAACCCGTATGAGTAAACATGGAGAACATAAAACAATACATAAACATTTTAACGTAAAAACATGAACATAAAACATGAGTAATGACATAAATCTTAGTAGTAAATTAGGGATAGATTAAAAAATAACATTAATCATGATAAATTTTAATTGGAATAAAACATTTAATTTTGAAAACCATTAAGAATATGATATGATTTCCATAGTAGCCAAGGAATTTCTGGCAAGATCATCATTGTGGACAATGTCCATCACTGAATCGGGTTTACTTGTCATTCCATCCCTATATTACTGAACCAGATTTTACTTTCTATACTAACCATGTCTATATCATGAGATATGAATCATTTCCTAATTCATTGGAAGAAGATATAGGTCCCACCCATCTCATAATGTAACTATTATTATGTGCACCACAAAATAATAATAAATATTTCTTCATAACCTAAAGAATAAAATATGTTTAATAAACATCATACCATCATAAAATTATCCATATAAAACAAATGGATATCATTTCATCATAAGAAAAATAAAACATTGTAAATAATAGAGATATTATACTTGAAACATAAAAATATTAAATATTGTCATCTTAGATCGAATACAATTTTGATAAAACACTAGAAATGAATTTTTGAGGAAAATATCCTTTCTTCTTCAAAATCATTTTCATTTCACAAAATGCCTTGAAATTTTAATAGAATGGGATTTTTTGAAAATAATCATGTATTCATGTAGAGTATGCTTTAAGAAAATAAGGAATCGTAAAACTGTAAAAATCCATTCATTCTGTATAAGATAAAAAACATTCGTCTCTTAATTTTGGCGGAAAAGTCAAAAAGTACCTCCTATGGTAAACAAAAGAATGATTCCTTCCATACCATGTGGGAAAAGACAAAAATGGGTGAAAATTATATTAATCATACATGGAATAATAGTAAACATTTTATGATAACATTTTTAGAAATCATGGATAAGGATGATAATCATAACCCCTGTAAATACATAGAATAAATAATCCCAAATAAGAATGATATTGGAATAATTATCACTTACCTTATGTCCAATTTCATATGTATTTGTCCGAGACTCCGATATAGTGGGTATAAAGTTATTATTAACTTATAACTAAACAATAATAATATTAATGATATCATATATGATTCACTTACAACATTATATTACCCGTTCACTTTTCAATTCCATGATAAAGTAGTGTTTTGGGTAAAATTATTTAATTTATCATTCCTGTTTTGACATATAATTATTCATATGATTACTTAAATCATGATTAATTATCTTCATAATGCAAAACATGATTTAGATATAATTTATATTCATAATATAATATATATATATATAATAGATCGATAAATGGTATGAAATACATCGTTCATGGAGACGGTAGGTCGTACATACGCATGAACGTTATATTTGTTTCATTATTAAATTGAATGAATGTAAGTAAATAACATATAAGTAAATATCATATCTATATTATGTCATATATTTCATTATTATTTATTATATATAATTTATAATCGTTCTATTATGGTTAACATAGAGAATGAATCTCATCGCGTCGTGGAGATGGTAATCTGTATGTACGCACGAGCGATGATATCATTCATATAATTTTTGAATGGAATTGGAGTGGATGATTTAATATCTCAGAATCAGTTTTATGTTATAATAATCATATATAGTTATTATTTCCACCATTATACAAATCCATGTATGGTGGTGGTGGAAAAACAGATTACACCATTGCGTAGAGACGGTAAGTCGTGCCTACACACCCGCGGTGATTTTGTTTTAAGTCGGATAGATATAAGTTGAAAAAAGGATGATTAATATTTATAATAAAATATAAGTATATTAGTGATACTTATGTTATTACATTATACTGAAACAACTAATGAAGAACAAGTAGAAGAGGAAATATACTTTAAAGAATCGGTAGAAGAGATTACCTCTTCCTCAACGTGCCTCTTTTAAACTTCCTCTTAGGGCAATAGAGTTGGCATTTTGAGAAGACCAAAACCAATATAATATAACTATAAAGGTTGATAAGAGTAATTGGTAGGGTTTTTCGGAGATTAAATCCTTAAAATGGAGTAAAGAGAAGAGGGAGGAGATGCACATTTATATGAGAGTTGTGGGTCACTTTTGGAAACATCCAAAACATTAATTTATAATAAACTCAAACCCTACCTAAAAACCTCCAAAATGACTCAAATTTTAATATGAGATGATATAAGGTTGTAATCTCATCATCCAATAAAATTCAGTCATGTTGGGATATTATTTTAAACCTAATCAATTTGATTTATCCTTATTTAATCTATTTAATCTTATTTGTGGTAATAATATTCTAAATTTTAAATTGTGATAAATTCATACATATGTGTTGTCAATAAAATATAATTGGATACATTATGAAATTTTATACCATAAAAAAAATTATTTTATAATTTGTAAATTTTATTGATTTTTAAAAAAATTAATTATATTTTATTTTTATAAAATATCAAGTGTCAATTTTAACACATTTCATTTCTTTGAATTTAAATAAAATACACAAAGAATATATGTTCAAAAAAAATATTTAATAGACACCTAAGATGTCATAATTATCTAAATAATTCGTAGATCACATTAATTAGTTAAAATAATATTATTATTATTATTTTTAATACCAATTTTTGATACTTTTCTTAATATAATAATTACTACAACATTTTTGTATAATTATTTAATATACTTATTTGTGAAATAAAAATTAAAAATAAAATACTCTGATGAAGAAAAATCTTTAAGTTTACATAATAATGCTTTTAGTCTTATTTTTCTTCTAAAAAATCCAACTTTTGTAATGTAATTTTTATTAAAGTATGAATGTGACAACATTGACATCATTTAATATAAAATAATATAAAAGTCATAATCTTTTTTTATAAGGCTTCAAATGGTCCACAAGTCGACCCTTGGATACTTAGGGTATATATATACTCTAAAAATAAGGGTTGGTTTTGTTTCTGGTTCTTTTGATTGGTATTATTATTTTCATAAAAACTATACTATTGATTTTTCACTAAATAAATACTTTATGCATCATTGATGTATAAGATATTAATGTAATTATATATTTCTAAAAAACAAAAATAAATTACCATGATGAAGAAAAACATTTTATATTTCAAATGAGTTATTATAATTGAATTTATATTATGTATAACTTTATATTAAAAATACATTAATTATTAAAGTAAGAGTGAGACATATTTCACTTTCATTAAATAAAATAAATAAAAGGTCTTAATCAAATCGAAGTGGGTTCTAGAAGATACCATTTTGACTCAATTATATTTTATTACGAAATATAATCATCCAATTATATTAATACAAATTTTAGGGTAATTTTATAATATTATTTTTACCTTTAATTACCTGATTTACCTTTAACTGTAGTAAATAAAATTTACCGTAGTTACTATTATTAATGTCGAAAAATAAAAAGAATCCTATTAAGATAATTTTGACCAACTGGGTCCAAATATAGAATACATTTTTTCAAATTAAATACATATAAGTGGTAGTATTACATTTAAAATTAATCCCGCTATTGACAAAATGGGTTTTAAAAGTTAAAACATTGCAAAAGATTGAAATGTTTTTACCTATGAATTCAATGTAAAATTAATGGTAATTACAAACATAATATTAAACAGTAAAAATATATTCTATTTATACTTTAAAACCATTATATATTATAATTTAACAATATAAATTATATTGAGGAAAAAAGTTTTTTTTAGTTAAAATTAACTGTATATTTACTATTCATCAAAATATTAAAGTTTACAGAAAAATATTAAAAAATTATCCAAAGTTAATTTTTATATCCTTATTGCAATGAAGAAGTTTATTTCATCAAATTGAACTTATAAATGTGTCAATAACTAGATTTAATGTGGGTGCGCCATCAAAAGGCGGCAAAACTAGATTTTCAAAAAAATCATTTTACCCTAAAATTTTATATTCTTCTCATACCATGTTTTATAATATGTGTAATATGAATAATATTGTTATAAAATTTAAAATGTGATTAATACTATTCATAACGGATTTTTCATTAAATTTTTATAACAATATATCGTTGTTTAGTGAAACTCAGTATACCATACAACACACGCTATTGAGGAAGGTCACTTTTGTGTTCCACACAATCCATGAATAGTGTTTTCTTATACTAAAAGATAATATGGTGTAGCGTATAGTGCAAACTAATCATGGTGTTGCATAAAACACAATACATAAAAGTAGTTAAAAAAAATATTTCTTATTAAATCTCAGGGTGTTACAATCCATCCCCCTTAAAATGAATTTCACCCAAAAAATTCATCGGGGTTATAAATCGTTTAGTACATAAATGATTATCTCATAGAAGCTCACATTGTAAAAAGTAATAATAAAACATAATTTTAAAATGGAATGTTAGAAACATAACAGTCACCTAAAGTAACTCAACACTGGGTTTCCAAATAATAGAATGTTGGGGGAAATATGGACATGGATGAGAAAACTCACCATCATGTTCTAATGAATATTGGTAGAGAACATGGCTATGATAAAGACAACAATCAAAATTCCCTAAATTTGTGGTGACTTATGGTACCATTTGATTCATCGGATATTAGTGAACATGGACAACATTTTTGTTTTTCATGATCATTTCCCTAAAGATGATTAATTTTTGTTTAAGGATATATACTTACATTATTTCAGAGTAAAATCATCGTTGGTTATTCCATGTACAATTTCCACTTCATCTCTTATTTAAAGAAACAAAGTTTAATTATTCATTTTTGAAGTATTAGTAGATCATGCGATATAATGATAGGTCATTCCATCTTTCAGTGGCATATGAATTATGTAGAAAATTATATGCTTAGGAGGTGAAACATGCATAGAACCGGTTGAAGTTCTTGTCGATTATATATGACATGTGGTTGGAATGTAATGACCAGGGTGATATAGTGGTCTTCTTTCCGGTTTTGTTGATTCTTGACTTTTTTGGCCTGCTTAAAGAGGCAAAAATATCTAATTCTGAGTGTGTGACCATGAGGTCGTAAATAAATGGTGGGGACACCATTAAGGGATGGAAAATAAATGGAGAATCAGTTTTGTGTTTTTGGATTCGGATGGGGGTACCATTTTCTTATCAAGACGATCTTCTCTCGGTGTATCATCATTCCAAGTGGGTTGTTATTCCTGAAATTCTGAAAATGTATTATGCATGGAAATCACAGTTCCGGTGGGTTGGTATGAAAAGAAATGTTGATGAGTTCGTTTCGAGATTCTTGACTTTCTAGTGGGTCAAGGCAGAGCATCAGAGGCCATCATGAATTTTGTTATCTTTAATAATCCATGTTTTGAAGTGGGAGAAAATAGAGATGGATTTTTTCATAGGTCTACCAAGAATAGTTAGAAATCATGATGCCATTTGGGAGATAGTGGATATGCTAATGAAGTCAGCCCATTTCATTCTAATTCTTGAATCTAATACGGTGGAGGATATGAACAAAACCTATATCCAGGACATGGAAAAGATGCATGGTGATCTAGTTTAGATCATATCTGATAGAGATCAGATGATTATATCTAATTTCTGTAAATCCTTATTGAAAATACTTGGAACTATGTTTAGAATGAGTTCGATGTATCACCCTTAGATGAATGGTAAATCTGAGATGACAATACAAAATTTGGAGGATATGTTGCAGGATTGTATCATGGATTTTTGTGGCTCATGGGAGGATCACTTTTCATTGGTTCAGTTCTAGTACAACAACAATTATTTGGAATCCATATATATGGCTATGTTTGAAGCATCATATGGGAGGTTGTGTCATTATCCACTATAGTGGGTGGAAATAGGTTAGTCTGTGATGGTTGGACTAAGTCATGTCCTAGAGACTATGAAGAAGATCAAGTTAATCAGGAAGAGAATAGAGACGGCTCAGAGACGATAGAAATCGAATGTGAATCATCATCGACAGCCATTGTTGTTCGAGGTGAGTGATCATTTTTTCTTGAGGATCTCTCCTTGGACGAGAAATCGTCAGTTTGGGAAGAAGAGAAAGTTATCTCCGATGAATAATAGACATTTTCAGATTCTTGAGTCGGTTGGTGAGTATGCTTATCATTTGGCATTTCCACCTAGGTTCAGTGTGGTGCACAATGTGTTTCATGTGTCGCAGTTGAAAATTTATTAGTCGGATCAGGGCCATGTTATTTGATGGGATCATATTGAGCTATAACCAAATACACAGTCGGTTCATGTTCCAGTGTAGGTTGAAGTGCACTGTGTTGCATTTGTTGTCAATGAGGTATGTTGTTGTCAAGGAATGAATGGATGGATGTCAAGGAAGTTCAATATGTGAATGACAAAGGATGTGATGGTGATGGTGATTAAGGAGAATGGCCATGGTACTTAGAGGCATGTCACTTAGGAGATTCACTAAGTGACATAGGATGTTGTGGTTGAATCATTCTCTATGAAAATCAGACGATTGTTGAGCTGTTCTAAAAGTTCAAAGAACTTGTATCAAGTGGATACAATGTTACAACAATGTTAGAAGACCATGCATTTCATTGACAATGCATGAGGAGTTGAATGGGATCCATCCACAACTTCTAAGTGGATGAAGTGGATTAATGAAGTCCATGCACTAACACTTAGTGCATGAGAATTAGAAGAAGATCCAATTGATCTCTGATTGGATCAATGAAGAACATTGAAGATTTAAGTGATTCAGGAGTTCGGTTGAAGAAGAAGAACCATCAAGAATTCACTCCTAAGTAATGAATATATGTTGAGGAGATTTGAGGAATTCTAATGAAGAAGAGAAGAGAAGAAATGAAGAAAAAGAGTTGTGGCATTTGGCATTTTACACTTAAGAGTACTTTGTATACTTAGTGTATATTCAAGCCAAAAATAAGCCACCAAGGGACAGCCTTAAGGGTTCAACCCATGGCACATGTGGGACTAGGTCACCACGCCCAAGGGGATCCCATGGGGCCAGCCCGAGAGGACCGCGGCCGTGTGTAAGCCGGGCCACGCAGGGGATCAGGTCCTGCGCAGCGTGGGCGCAGAGCGCGCCCGAAGGGTGTGCATAGTGGGCGCCAGTGGCGCGCCTGCAGGGAGCAGAGTGGGCGCAGAGCGCGCCCGCAGAGAGAACACCGTGTGGGGCTGCACCGTGGAGGGAGGAGTTCAATTGCGGTGAAGGGGGCAGCGGATGTTTGATAAACCACGGAAGTTCCGCGAGTTGTTTCGATGTGGGACGCGGGGTTTTGTCGTGGAAGAGATCCTGGCCGCCCATCCAATCGCGCGGCTGATCACAGCCGCTCATCGCATCCCGCACGCGATGATCTGATCGCGGCCGTCCGAAGATCTGATCCGACGGCTGCCACATTGTCTTCCTCGAGCTCAGCCGAAGACCACCCCGCGAAGCCGCCGCTGAACCAGAGGCCCTCCGAAGACGGATTTCGAGCTCCTGGCCACCTCCGATCGAATTAAAGCGTCCATTGGGTTCGTCTCGATGTAACGAACACGATCATGCAAGAAAATAGGCATGCATGCAATGTTTGGGAGATTACGAACAAGGCCGAGGAAAAACGAAGTTGCCGAGGCTTCGGTGAGTTCATGTTTTGCATGGGATAGAAGAGATAAAGGCCGTGCATGCGTTCTAAGTCGCATGCACGTGGAGGAGAAAAAATATAGAAGGAGATCCCGCGTAAACCGAGGATAAAAATAAAGATTTGAAAGATTTTTAATGATCCAAAACTTTCGGGAACTTGAGTTATTATCACGCGGATGTTTAGAAGTGTTTCTCTGCATATAAAAGGAGCACCCGAGGCATGAATATTCTTGCTGATCCTTTGTTGAAAACCTGACGTCCCGTGAGAGCACCCTTGTGCCTCGCGAAGAAGAAGCCCCGCACAACCCACTTGTGCGGCTAAAGTTCTCGGGACCACCCGAGGTCCTGAAGGAGTCCCCTGCGCACCTATCTTGCGCGACAGGAAGATCCCGAGCCGCTTGAATCTGTGCACTCAAGGGTTGGCACCCTCACTGCCCGCATACTTGTGCGGTAGGAGGAAGTGCCCGCGGGTGTTGCACTTGCGCGCCCCGCGGTGCTCATGCACCTTGCGCGACTGCCCCTTGCACTAAGGACTTGCGCGGATGTTGAGAGTGGACACACCCCCTTGCACGACTCCTTTGAGTTTGCCTTGTGTGTGCTTAGTGGAGTGAAGGTCGTAGCCTTTGGTGGTTGTGCAAAATAACAAGTGAAGGCCGTTGCCTTATGTGGGTGCACATTTTGAAGCACAAGACACCCTACGGGCAGTGTGTGTGCAAGAAGAAGTGGGAGGCCAAGGCTTGAACACTTGTGTGTGAAAAGTGAAGAACACTTAGTGTGTGCAAAGAAACAAGAGAAGGTTGTGGCCCTAGTGTGTGCATAAGGAGGAAGACTACATCAAGTAGTATGTGAAAAGAAAGAACAAGGCCAAGGCTAGCACCCATGTTGACAAAATTTATATAATTTGTGTGTGCCTAACAAGTGTGAAGGCCAAGCTCAAGTGTGCGCCAGAGTGAATAAGTTTTGTGTGCAAAGAGACAAGAAGGCCGAACCTATGTGTGTGCACTAAGAAGTGTGTATACATTTAGAAGAAGAAAAGGAAGGACACTCACACAAAGTATAACACACATTTATGTGTGTGTAATCAAAAGGAATTAAACGTATGTAGGAGTGAGAAGGTGTGTGCTTAAAGAGAATATACTCTTTGAGAGTTTATTGCACCAAGAAGAACGAAAGGGAAGTGCGTGCATGCATGCATGCACATGCGCACGTAATCAAAGTTCAAATCAGTGAGTGTGCATTTGAGTTGACCAAGACCAGAGGATCTTGAAGAAATTGAGAAGGTCATGCAGTCAGTGCATGAGGATTCAGAGTTGCCATGCATTCAGTGCATGAGGTTTTTTTGAAGTGAGACTGGACCAGACCAAAGTTAAAGATATCAATTGTCTGAGTATTCAGTAGTTGGAGAGAGAAGCCAGGTCATCCTAGAGAAGGAGATAAAGCCTGAGCTAGACGAGAAGCCCTGATCAACCACAAGTGATCAGAAGAGAAGAGAAAGGCCAGCAGCCATTATCCCAGGCTGCTGAAGTTACTTGGAGAGATGAACAGAGGAGAAGAGCAACTCGTGTGACTCGAGGAGCCAGGAGAAGCCCCCTGTGAGACTCAGGGTGGAAGAAGTCTTCAGTGGGATTCTAGAGCAGGCCAGTGGGACTCTGGTAACACTGTGGGACGCAGTATAAAGACCCTCCTGTGGGACTCAGGAGAGATACAGTGGGATGCTGTATCGACCATTGTAATACTAACCGATTATAATGGAGAAACCATGTTGGGGTGTATAACCAACATGGCAAGGACGTAGGCCTTTGGTGCCGAACCTTGTAAATCCTTGTGTCCAGTGCCTTTACATTTACTGCATCATTCGAGGAAAGGCTGAGAGATACAAGAAGAGTGGATCGAGGCTTTAACCAGCCATAGAGGTTTAATTGATAAGAATCAATTAGTAAATGTTTTAAGGGATCACTGATTCACCCCTCCCCCTCTCAGTGATTCACACTGATCTGGGCACTTCATAGGTTGTGGATAGGAATGAAAATGTCTTTCGGGGTAAAAGAATCGGTCTGCTTCATGTTTTGTGGCATCATGGCCAGATCCAAGAGGGGACATGGGAATAGGATAATTGGATGGTCGAGCAATGACCCGAGCTCTTTCGGAAAATGGTGGGTTCACTACATTCCGATGGCAGAATGTAAAATGGTGGGGAGAATTTAGCACATTTTTTTGAGGTATGAATCCTTTATTTATTCCATTTTTATGTGTTAAAATTTCATGGAATTAATTGGGAAGTGGTTGGGAGATTTTGAAATGGATTTAAATAAGTATGGAGGCTTTTCATAGGATGCTCGGTTTGAGCATGATTAGGGGAAACCGTGCGGGTTCTCTAGGAAACCGTGTAGTGGGCGGCATCAGGAATCGCACGGACTATGCATGGTTTTCTAAACTGTGCGAGGAAACAATGTGGACCCCTCCTTTTGAGATAGTGGTGTGAGCACAGTTGACGCACAGTTTTTCAATCTGTTTAGAATACCTGTGTGACCACTTAAAGGAATGGTTTTTAAATTTTGGATCCTTTGGGATTGACCTATTTCACTTCCAATAATCCAACACTCGATCCTTACTTGGGATTTTTTGGTTCTCAGAGGGTGAAGTTGCTCTCCCAATCATTTTGAAAGAAATTCAAAGGGGGTTCTGGTTGTTTTGAAGGTGGTTTCTCCAGGTTAACTCTCTCCTCTTGGTTTCATTGTTGTTTCCTCTAGATCTTCATCTCCCTCTAGCTCTCAGTTTTCTGGATCTATATATGTTGCATGTAGATATTGGGTTATGGTTTCTATGGGTGTTGATTGTAAAGCTTGTGGATGACAGTGAAGGAGATCTAGGCCAGGTTTCATGAAGCCATTGCCCGAATAAGGGTGTAGTTTCTTGTGGGACGATTTCACCGGAACCCTAAAGGTTGGTGTCTTCTCTCTCCACTCCACATGGTTAGAAATAGTGTTTTTGGTTACAATAAATTTGTTTTTCTTGATATTAAGTGTGATTTTGATGTTAGAAATTGGCTATAAATCCCTTTGTTCATGTTTTAGGGATTTTTGGGGGAAAAGGTGTCTTACGGGTGAATGTTCTTATTGTTAAATTTTAAAATGAATATTTTAATGTTTTTTTCATGGAATGGGTTAAGGAAATGATTTATGAAAATAGTTTTGAATAATGAGGTTCTTTTATTGAATCATGATTTTGGCATGGAAAATGATAAATGAGTGATTTCAATAAATGGCCGATTTATTGAAGTGGATTAACATGTTTTGGAAATGGGAAATTGTATAGTACTGCAACCTTGGGGTTTTTTTCTTGTTGGTAGATTGAGTGTTATGGCTTTTGTTGGTTGTGTGGAAGTGGGTAGGAAGTGTCACTATAAAAAGTGGATGGATAGTGGTTGGAAGGGCCACCATCAATAGAAATTGATCAGGAAGTACCACTTGAGTGGATTAGACATGAATGGGTTGTATGGGAAGTTCCACTATGATTTTTTGTGTGCTTTCTTGGTGATATTTTTAGACGGGGATTGTGAGTGAAATATGAAAATGTTAATCGGCTTGTGGCATGATCGAGTTGGATTCCTCACATGGCATGGTTGATTTGGCTTCCTAATGGGACATGTTTGGCTTATGACATGTTTGGTTTATAAAAAATTGGTAGCATGGTTTTACTTTATATAAAATGTTTTATATAAATGTGCTAATGTTTTTATCAGAGTGTATTGAGTCGGGATGTCAGTTGGGGAAATCCTACTAATTATTAGTACTCACCCCCTGCTTTGGAACTTTGGTGCTTTTGCAGAAGTCATATCTGATGATACATGTAAAGGAAAAAGATCTCATTGCTAGTGGAGCATGGTGATGATTGAGATATGTGGGGTGGTTGGAGTATGGATCATGGTTTGGTGTCGTGGAGTGTGTCTGGGCTTATTTTCGGTCATTTTTTAGTATTCTGCATAGTATTATGATATTGTGTTTGTTGTATTGGTTTGTGGGTTGTATTGTGGAATAGTGTAGTTTCCTTTTGGTAATGTATGAGTTGGTTGTTTTGTTGACATGCATCATGTAGTGTGTTGATAGTGTATCGTTTGGTTGGTTGGTTTTTTCTCTAAGGTAAATCATTGACCAACATTTTTTGAAGCCCTCAACATTTATTTCCAGCCATTAGAGCCTTGGGAACCTTGCTTATGGCCAAGTAACGCTCACCGCCTCTTAAATCCAATAAGGTAGGGGCGAGATGTTACAAACTAGGATATAATATATGTATTACAACCTGTTTAATATTTAGGAACTAGTATATGTACACTGTATTAAATCATATGTACAATCTTGTTCCTAGTAATCAATATACCAGTTAAATAATCTAAGAGTTTTTCATTAACATTTCGTAGAATGATTCATCCCCATAGAAATTCACAAAATGATATAAATGTAAATTAACACAATTTAATGTTCATAAATAAAATTAAAATTTAACTCTGTAAAATTACATACAATCAACATGATGTCTATTACATAAAAATAAGTGAATTTATTTTTAAAATCAAGAAAAAAATCACTCTAGAATGATGAAATTCAATAATATAACTTATCATAAAAGAAATAAATGAAAAATATTGTAAACTAAATATGTGTCCAATCTACTATCTATACTAATTGTGGAATTTCCACCTTCCACATGTCCCTACACTATGCATCCACGTCCCATTTATTAATCGTGTCAATCAATCATATTTCCACGAACCTCCACCATGTGGGTTCAATTTTTTTCCTACGCGTACCTACATCGCTCCCACAATTCCTTCCACAGATATATGTGCGGGTCATGACCTAGTTGTCCAACATACACCCTCCATCGCCTTCCTCGTGATCATGGTCTTCAACCCATCTATCTCCTATCAGCATGTACCTATTTTGACTTCGACTTCTAGGCATATCCCCTCCAAGCACTTTCTCTAGCACTCAACTATACTATCGATGTTTTATGCATATCCTTGTCATGGTGGTCTCAAATATACTCCCGGTCTTGGGTTTCCATAGAATCCCCAATATGTCCTCATCTACCTCCAGCTATTTTTCAAGTGCAACCTCCTCTCACTTCATCTTTTTCAATGTGCGTTCATCCTACCGAATCCCATGCCTCTACTCCGCTTTCCTTCCACATATCCACTCTGTGTCCAATCCTTCCCCTACCTCCATCCATCTTCGGCACACGGTGACCCACTTTTTCTCCTCATGCTCACGGTTTATCTCCTACCAATATAGGGTTCACACATTCCCTAGTCATCATCTTCCTTAACATCATACCCTTTATTTGGCCTCACTCCATATTCAGTACGCGGTTTCCATCGGGTTTTCCTTCCGCTCGCGCTTCTTTTCCTGTCGACTTGCGGTTCCCGCAGACCTGGGTCATTCTATTCCTTCTAATCCAATTTCACGTCCAGTCCTCCATGGATTCTAGTGCACTATTGCCATCGTCATAATTCGATACTATCCTCCACATCAATCCACCCTTACTGCCTCTATTAACTATGTCGTGTCCCTCTGTTTCTGGCTCCAGAATTTCTTCACATCCATATCCGCTATAAATTTTCCCCAGTTTCTCCTCCCGCTCGATTATCACCTCCTGTCAAGATAGGGTTCCCGCATACACCAGTCGACATCTCCCTCCCTCACCCGGTTCCCCACCGCTCTTCAAGGGGTTCCCGCACAGTCTCACTGTTATCGCTCGAGATCTCCCTTAAATTCACGATGCCTACTTACATCCGTGCTGGAAAAAGATTTCATTCCCAACCTCTACCTTTTGAGATTTCCCTCTATAACTAGAAAATGACTTCCTTCACAATGGTACTACAAATTGTTACCCTTTATTTCTTTCCCCTCAGTTCTTATGTTCATTACCCTGGAAAATTTAGATTTCTCTATCCTCTGCATCTGGTTCCACTGTATGTTCACAGATACTATCACCGGTAAGTCTTCTAACTATAAACTATTTTATAGTTACATCTAATTAAATTCTATTAAATCCAAAAAAATCATATATTTTATTATCAATGTTTCATCTGAATTACAGGAGAGATACTACTATATTTTCATTGTGATTACACAATGAACAACATTGATGTAATGTCAGACAGTTTATACAACTTCTTTGAATACAAGGATTTACAGCTTCACACGGCATCATATGGTAGAACACAGGTAACCTGACCTTATTTAACTCAATACATATATTTCATTGTTTCAATGTTCTAGAGTTCAGGTATATGTCGTTAATAATAATAAAACCCCTTGTAGTTTCAACTATTTTCATTTTTCAATTTTTATTCACAATGTATATTACATTCACTTCACTTTCTCATCTAATTCCCCTAAAACCCACAACTTTATTTCTACTACAATGACTCATCCAACAATAGAAAAATAGTGTCATACAATTTCAAGAACTACTCTCAATATCCAGAATAACAGCTTTCTCATTCACCCCATCATATAGTCTAACACAGGTATTCATACCTTTTTTTATTCTGTACATAAATTTCAGTGTTTCATTGTAACACATTTTAGGTATTTGTCCTCACTAACACGAGTATGATCATAGTGAATTTCATTATTCTAAATGTGCTCCACATAAGGAATTCTTGCATCAATATTCTTCTTTAGTGTTCTTCTTTATATAAACAGTCATTCTGTTGGGAACAATATGTCTTGAGGTGTTTATGTTTTAAGAATAAAAAAATTGATGGGTGAAGGATGGATTGAGTTTTTTCTATAGTTGTTTAACATAAAAACATAACATACATCACCTAACAATGTTTACCTAATTTCACACATGTTTTTGAAACATAATAAATTTAATAGTATTTATATGTAAGTGTTTCCATATTAGTCATATATAGACATTCTTGGATTTTTTTTAACATAAAAAGCTTTACACTTTTTAAAAATACATCACATAACAATGTTTACATAATTTCTTACAGGTTGGTGAAACATAAAAGATTCCAGATTATTTATATGTAAGTGTTTATTAATTATTCATACATTGATATTCCTGGATTTCTTACTGAAGTGTATCCCAATTATTTATACATAGTGTTTTTTCATATTTCTTATATATATTTCAAGAATTATTATTGATGTATTTCCCTATTATTCATACATAGTATGTTTTATTTTTTTTAAACATTATTATATCTATAGGTTAACATATTTGATGAATGTGTAGGTGCTCAACTCTAGTCTTATTTCTTATTTTTCCGAAAATATAACTCATTTTCACAACTAACAAACCAGGTACAATAACTTCTTTCTTTTTATAGATATGTTTTCATGTTGGTCATCAATTATTTAGCATCCAAATATTATTTTACATTAACTAAATTTGACATGATATGTTTTAGAGCAGGGGATATTTTTTCACAACAATGGATCTTATTTTTTCCTTGATTTATGGATCATGTATTTTATTTTAGTAATAGATCATGTTTTTTAGAACAATGGAATTATATATTTTTCTTTAGGATTCCGAATCAATCATTTTCGTGTATTGGATCAGCTATTTCTTTGGCCAGTGGATCATGTGTTTTATTAGATCAATGGATCATTTTTAAGAGTAGTGAATTAATTATTTTAATGCAGAGCCTATGTTAAAATAAAAAACTCATGATCATTTAGGAAAATTGAATTATAAAAATTTAAGCATCATTATTATTTTCTTCCATCTTCCCTCTTTAATAGATGTTCATTCTATTTAATTACATTACTATTTTTTAATGTTGTTTTTAATTTTACAGGGAAATCATGGTTTCTATCCGTCATCACAATGTAGAATGTATCCAGACCATACATGAATGATATTTTTAGTCACACTAATACCCTCATTGTATATATTTTCTTTTCATTGTGTATATTCTTCCCATTGTGTAGTAGTAAAAAAATTACAGTTTTACAAAATTTCTTTAATAGATATCTGAACACCATAATGAAGGCTATCATAACTGTATGTATTTTAATCCCAATAGATGATTTTATGATATTTTATTTATGTTATTAGTTACTATAGGAGATGTGGATCATTTTTTACTTTATTTTTAAATTTTACCAAATAAATTTCATATCTCATCATACTTACTGATTTCTACTATATTGATGATCCTTCTTTTAGAGAATTGGATCAGTTTTCCTTCACAAATTTTTGATTTTTCAAATTTAGTGTGGTATTCTTATTTTTAATCATTTTTTTCTATGAAGAAAATATTATTCTGAAATTTTGTAGATGAATATTTGTTCAATGTGACAGGATTTATGGGTGACATCCTACAACTTCATGTTTCTTTCAATGATTGATATAGTTTTAAAAATAGAAACATTACTACTTATATTGTATATTTTGAATTTTAAATGTCCATTTGAATGTACTTTTCATTCCTGTATTTCAAATCTCCATGCCGAAAATAATTTTTTATTCCCTAAATTATGTTTTCACAGTTGGAATTAGGGAACCAAGTAGTAATTTTTTTGATATTTTATAACTAACGGAGTGATTTAATGTGACAAACTTCATCTTTGGATTCTTCATTGTAATTTTCGCTTTAAAAAATGACTATAGATTGTGTCCCTTCCTTCTCATTTTTTATTCATATTTTCATTTTAATTTTTGAACATTAATCATAGAAACAAATTGTTTCACTCATTCACATGTTCAATTACATCATACTTATTCATGGCTTCTCCTTGGCAAAAGTTTCTATGGAAAATCAATGTATATAGGGATGTTACAAGATTGAAAAGATATCCTTATAAAAGGTATATATGTATCCCTTTATGTTTATTTTTAATTATGGTGTATTGATAGTTAAATATATATATATATATGTATTATTTCCAGTTTTCTTTTATCTAAAATGTTATCATAAATATTCCAATCAATTTGACTCTTCTTATAACCAACAGGTTGACATAGAGAGCCTCTCAGAATAGAATGAGCTGAAGAAAATGAGTGTCCAAGGTTTCCTTCTGGATTATTTTGAGCTCAGTTTGGATAACATTCCTCTTGAACTGATTGGCATGATATCTGAATGTTATATGAATATCAGGAGTTGACTAACTGATTTAGACATTGAATATTCGGTTTGTGGTTTTGTCTTTCCTTTATCTAATTCTTTAATGCTCTAATTATTTAATCCTCTAACATCAATACTCTCTCTTTCTGCTTCCATACTGTTCAGGAACAACATCCTTAGAAGGAAGATTCTCATAAAAATTGTTTGACGATCTCATGAGGAATCCGGGAATATAACTTGGATGGTTGATTCTAAACAAAAAATATTATCTTTCCATATTTGTAATTGTAAAAATAAAACCATATTAATATGTTTTAATGTTATCTTTATTTTTTATTACAATCTGGGAAAATCAAAGGTGATGGTTACAACTTCTATGTGGGTTGTGTTTGAAATTTTGATATGTATTTCCTCATCGCTATTCATTATTGAAATGGTTCAACCATCCTTTATTTTTTTTTCTTTTACTTGATTTTCATTTTGATGAATACTCCTTTACAGCAGATGAACCCTATGTCACTGGTAGATCTTTAAACTCATTCATTCTTGAATCACCCACAAGCTGTTACCGAAAATTTAAACACCACCACAAAGGTAATAATCACAACTATAGATTACATTTATGAAACTATTTTTTTCTTGTCTCTATTCAAGGATTCAACATCTGAATTCTAATATTTTTATATATATCGTTAGAGATTGTAAATAAAATATATTTTTCAATCTATATTTATGATATCCACAGATTCTTGAACAATGATTATTATTATTTATAGCTTACATTTTTCTTTTCCCTATATCCATGTATATGTGTATTTGTGTTTATGTCATGTATATATGAATTCCAACAAATCCTAGAAGTCCAAAGAGGCTTGTACCAGGGATTGTTTAACCATGGAGATTTCTTTTCTCTTTTTATCCACGCACTATTATCTTTTTTTTGATTAGGTGTGAGTTCTGACTATTTATGTTACCTTAATTATAATAGAATATGCTCTACATTTTTGTTTTTCCTTTTCAATTGAAAATATCATTGTATTGTTTTATAAATAGTTGAAGTGGTTTTGGGAATTTATACTTTAAGTACTTTGGATATGGTCATTCATAATTAATTCTGTAGTATGTTAATCTTTTGAAATAATGATGCATTTTCTTCATTTTTTGTATCATATAAACATGTTTCATGATATGTGATATATGAGAAGTAAAAAATATGTTTGAACAATATTAGTTTTTTAGTTCACACTTCTCATCAAGTTATAGGGAATATGAAAGCATGAAATACACTATGTTAGTGGTATTTCCCCGAATAATATTCCATACGTATGAACTATTCAGTAAATTTATATGTTTATACAGATTGGATTTGGTTTTACAATCCATTTGTATCCCCCAGTAACCCCACACAATGAAATTGGTTTTGTCATCATGAATGAAAAATCTAATACAGTGGAAATAATTTATCTTTTAAACTATCGTTCTTCATTACTTGCCAAAAAATATCATTTACACCCCCACCTGCTATCATTTATAGTCAAACACATTAATTTATATAGTATATCAAACCTCAATACATATTGGTACATATATTAATGTCTAATATATGAATATATATCTTAGAAACACATGTAATGTGTGCTTCTATTTATGTATTACATCGACAGTTCATTTTTATTAAGAGAATACAACTTCCACCTCTGTAAATGAAAATATCATTCGACATGTTCATTGAATCATACATGGGTGTTTTATTTGTGACTATTTTTAATTATATTTTTTTCTAATAACATCTCCCATTTTACCATTCCTAGATATATAAAATGACTAATAATACATATCAGGAAACTTCATGTTAGATAAAATTGATCAAAATATTCTAGATGATTTCCACTATCATAGGTTCAAAATACACCAATGAATAAATATTCATGGAGACCTCATGATTTTTGCATATTATTTATGTATATTACTAGATTTGTTTTCATGGATGATACAATGATTCCAATACCATGGAATAATCCTATAATTGGATTTATTATGTATTCTTCTGTCCATGACTACATATATATATATGCTTCCTATTGTTAAAATTTCCTATGAAATTAAATCAAGAGTGTGAAAATATTTTGTATCATAAGGTAATATTTATTTATGATGATGAAAGGTTAAAAATATGAACTCACAAATACATTTTCTTTCAAAGACACCACATCAAATGCGATTGGATTTCTTATTAATCATCAACCCAGCATCGTCGCAAGCCAATCCACTTAATCTGATCATCGAATGCGATCTGTTTTCATTCCTACATCTATTCCTCCCATTTAATCTTTTTCATTGATCTTTTTATCTCATTTAACCATATTCTATCTTTGTCACCATTAGTCTTCACTTAATTTCCTTGAGTCACTGGTATCCCACATGCTACATTATAATTTTTTTAGTGATGCAGAACCATATGATTTGAATGAAAATTAAATATTTCTGTGCATTTTCATGGGTGGAGTACTAGTATGTACTTAATTATGTTAGTATTTAGCCTAATTTCATATTCCATGACCATAATGTCAAGAGCATACCATGCAATCTTAAGGTAAGGTTTTTCTACAAGAACATCAATTTTCTTTCCAGTTATTCATTATTTCCCATAACCCCAATTAATATATTAATTATTATTAGTTACTAATCAAAAAAATATTTTTTATGATTTATATATGATAAGGAACCAGAATCCTGCATTCATTTAAGTGGAGTTATATTTTTTAAAATGATATGTCCAAAATTCATCTCGTAATACATGCCCGATTCAAGGGAATTTATGAAATTCCTACATATTTTCAAGAGAACTATAATTTTTTTTAAAATAAATGTCTTTATAAAATATATAATTTAATTATTATAATACTACATTACATAACTTCATGATTTATACAAATATTTTTCCAAAAGATATTTAATTTTCAAAGTAAAAGAGTATTTATCTCAAGAATTGCCTGATGATATAAAAAGAGTATCTTAATCTATTTAAATACTCCTGTAGATTTGTATATGTTATTGTTATTTATATTTTATGATATAATATAACATATATAATTGATATTTTAAGGATAATTTTGACATTCTAGGAGCTATCGTTAATCCATTCACCAATTTACTCCAAATATATAGTGTTTATGCTTAAGGTTCATGGAATGTGATTTACATTTCATATATTTGTTCCAATATAAATTTATATTATTTTTGTGGTAATAATCTTCAATATTATGAATATAATGGACTTATTACTTGTCTTTTTGGCCCTCTATAGCCCTTAATCTCATCAGTTGGCCTCATGAGAAAAAATTTTTGTTGGCACGAGGCTATGATAAAATTGATATTTATGGTCATGGCACTAATCCTTGACGGTATGGTTATGATGCCTCACATTCTGCATTACCACTTTGTGTAAATAGTATTGATATTTCATTTTTCATTCGACTAGTATAATAACCATGGTTATGTTTTATTGTGTAATTAGTTATTCAGATCTTATACATCCAATAATGTGTTCATGTTTATTTTTGAAGTCTTGTGTTTTTAGTTATTCATCATGCGTAATGTATATGATTACGATATCATCTATTGTATTTGTTACCCTTAATAAGAAATTAATTCCACCACATTCTTATATTTTACTTTATCATTACATGATAGTGTTTATTATTAATGAACTTCAAGGAAAATCTTATAGTTTTTGATGTTCCCAACATAACTATTATGTTGTATTTCATTTAACATATTTTTGTTGAACATATGTATTTATCATGTTTCAAAATATAATAAACATCTCAGTACATTCGGATGCATATTCCATGTATATATTCCAATGTAATCAAATATGGTACTAGCTCTTGGAAATTGGTGTTGGGTTCGCACTTGAAACCCCAAAACCTACCCCAACGATGTGGTCGTACTCATATGGCCGCTTCAAAGCCACATAATGTAGTTCTTCATTTGTTAAGGATGATGATGATTCATCAGTCTGTATATGATTACAAATTAATAAAATTAGTTATCAATATTATGTTATATATATTTAATGAATAAAATTATAATATCATATTTACATATTCTTCCAACACATGTTGTATGTTTCAACTGTTAGCATTCTATATTTAATTTCCCATGAATCGTTTTATAGGAAATGTTATTGGATAGAAGTGTAATTTTATTTAAATTCATGATTCTTTATATAATTAATTTTCCAAGATCATGTAATTATTTCACATCACCTAAAATTAAGGTTGTAGATTACAAATATGTAAATTTTTATCATGTGATGTATTACTCATCCTTATTATACGATAGGTGTACATTGGTTTTAAATATTATTTCATATTTTTTACACAAATTTTATTATTAATTAATAAATAATTCATATTAGAATTTATTAATAAACTCATATTCATGAAATTAATTTATATTCATAATGTACCTGAAAAGTTGTCTCATCACAATAACCAATAAATTCATCCCAAACATGTTGGTTTATTAGGTTTGAAATCATTTATAATAGGTGCTGAATTATTTTACCTTCTACATATTTGAGATGATATTTCTATGAATTTTTTGAATTCCTATATGAGACTTTCCATTATTCATTAATAATAATTTCATTTTGGATTCTATACAATAAATACACACAATATGGGATAATGAATAGTAACTGAAATAATTTTTATTTGGTTTATTAGTAAAATTAATATTGTATATTCTAATGATACTCTAATACCTTAAAAAAATGTTTCTAAAGAATGATTAAATCATTTTTCCATTAATCTAAAAAAATTGGCATGTGCATGCGAGTGGTGATCTCAATGTTAAAATTGAACTTGGCATTGTTGGTATAAATAGGCCGGTCATGTGAATTCCATCCAACCCCAAAATTAATTCCTTTGTATCTATATATTAAAATATTAATTTACATAATCATATTATGATGATCATATTTTATGGAGTATATTATGTTTTACATCTAACATTTACTCATCTTCAACATCATGAATATGTTGTTCTTATTGATTAGTAATATCTGCATGTGAATAATATTTTTGTTTCTCTTTATTGGGATAACCATCATGTGGATAAAAAAATTCCCTCAGTATTTGGAGAATCAAAAAGTATAAAATTCTGTATATATAAAATTTGTTAAATAAATAATTTTGATTATGTAATTGAAGTAGTGAAAAAATAATAATATGAGGTAATAATTTTTATATTATTATAAAAGAAGATAACATGATTTTTGAATATTTATTTCTGAAAATGTTGAATATATTTGACAGCTTTATCATGAATACAATTCATTTCATTTGGTTTTCATTTTACATAAAATACCCCAACTACACATGGACTATTGCAAAATTATTGGGATGTCCCAATTAAATGTCCACCCATAGTTGAATTGAAATCTGAACCTTCATTGGTTTGGCTTGCTAATAGAAAAATATAGTACGATCCATTTGTAAGATAAGGAACATAAAATATATATACTATTGATGATACCATTTTAAATGGTTAATAGTAATACTATTACATACTAAAATCCAATATCATGAATTCCAAGTCTTCTATTTTAAATAAATTTTTTTTTCAACCCATATGAATTGAAAAATCATCACTTAGAATGTTTTACAATCCAACTCCACTGATTTTTTGATAGTTTCAAACTATGGAATATTTTCATAATATGGAAACTTTTCCATTGTACCAGGTACATTAATATCATCAATCACAACTATAACTCCAAAATTTTTTATTGTATTATTATGATCATGTTGATTTTATTAAACATATATCAATTATTTAAAAAACCATTGTAATATCATATAATCATACTTGATCTGACCGCTAGCCATCAAAGTCATAGTGAATTTGAACCATGAAATTTTTTTGAATCATTAAAAATATCATCATTAAACCTTCATATAATTCTTTTATTAATGTGTATATTATATCCAAAACTTATCACATGATGGATTCAAATGAATAGAAAATAATTTTTGGGTTTCAATGTATGCATCAACCACTAATATATTTTACATAACATAATGGTGGAAATTCTCATTCTCTGTGATAGTACATGTAAGAAAATCAATTATACAAATTCCTCCACCCACAAGATACTAATATTTATGATATTTTGTTTGAATTTTATTTTCTCACCAGACCGGTAGTGTTTGTAGTATTCAACCACTTCATAGAAAACATATTTCTCCTAAAAAAACATTTTGGATGACTCTATTATTGTAAATAATATATAAAATTTACAATAATCATTCAATGGTGGTATATTTGACTGTAATATGTAAGAACACATAGTATAATATATCGTACCAAGTGATCTATAATGTGAATCACCGTATAAACAGGTTTTGGGGGAAGAATCATCTTCAATTACCCTTCTATAAAATAAATTTCACTTTCCATACTTAGAAATTTTCGCAGGTCAATATATTTTTTAAATAAATTACTGTAAATGAAACAAACCATGGTTAATTTATGTGAATATTTCATGGAAATAAAATCATCGCAAAGGTATAATAATAGTATCTTACAACAAAACTGGAAAATATTTTGATTACAAACACCTTATCATTATATTATTCATTGCATATATTTGGTATAATTGATAACTACCCCTATAGAACCATTACAACTTTCAAGAAGATGAAAAAAATGATATCTCTACTTCTTGAAAAAACTGTAACATATTTGTGGAATAAAAGACTGTTTTTCACTCTTCATTAGATCCAACTCTTTATCTACTACTAGGTCAATCATGTACAACATCTCTTTAATTCATTCCTATATTTTCTATGTTGATTTTATAATTTTTCATTGACACTATCATATAAATTTCAATCTATATGAATAATATCAATAATAATCTATACAAAAAACATATATTGTTTGGTAATTAAAAAATATATCACTTTTTCCTATTTATTTTTTGAATTGTTTTTGTGTAAAATTAATACCAAATTTAGTGTCCCTACATTTTACTCCGTTATTTGATCACATTTTATGGATATGGTGATATAAATTATTCATAACCCCATAGAATGATATCATTAAAAATTGGATATTTAATTTTTGAGATAAAAATCATTGATATCATAAAAAATATACTTTAATGAATGTTTCATCCTAATTAAATTAATACTATACTAACAAATGAGGTAAAAATTAGTTGCGTTAATGAAATGTACTAGCATGTTTCCATAAATAAAAAATTAATTTATCATCTATATAAAATAAGGATCTCAATGTGAAATCTTAATTTATGTGAGAATCATACCTTGAACCTCATAAATACAAAATTAATTTTAAATTTTCCCGCAATGAAGCTGAATAAACATGAATATAATTAGTCTTTTATTTTAATTCTAATATAATAAGTGATATCATATTGTATTTTCATTTCACGCATAACCATTGTGGAATGTTATAATTTACTGACATAACAAGACACATATTTTGAGTGGTTAATTGAAATCCACAATGATTAAATCCATATATAAATAGAACAAGATCCTGGTTTCTCAGGCTGTTTCGATATTCATGATACTCGTGAATAATTATCATCAACTGACGAGAGTCTTCCATGTGACATATTTATATATCCTTATATCTCATATCTGTGATTAAGATCAATTATTTTTTTGACACCTCACTTTTATATATTCACTAAACATTGGAATGATTTGAATGTACAAAAAACTATTTTAGGTCCCAAGTAAACATTAGAGAACTGATAATCCTATCACATTTTTTTAATTTTTATGTGATTTATAGTCCTTTAAAAATCATATAAAATAATTTGGAAAAGCATGTATTATTTTATTGATCATACACATTGAACATAAAAATTATCTTGTATTGTATTTTCTTTATAGAAGTTCATTATCAAAAAAAAGGATAGACTTCAATGGGAAATGCATTTTAGTAAAACCATAGTAACTCCATCCATTTCAAGTTTTGAAATTATACAACTTCGGAATGACTGATAATGCTTCAATAATCTTAAACAACTATTTTTTTGGAAAATCATGAACTTGATATTAAACTGGCATTTTCATTTCCTCAATATTATTTTTATAATCATCCACACATATATTAAAATTATCAATATTTTATAGTTCATTATCCACACTTGGAATTATATTTGATGATCCATAAAACAAATCCATATCCCAGTATCTAGCTATATTTTTTATTTCTCATTTTTAGTCGATCATTTATATCAGCAATACACTCTGAAACAAATCCACTGTTCATATATCCTATTCAGATTCATGAATACAAATAGTGGAAACATTAAAAATGTTTTTAAAAGTATCACACACATGATCCTTTTAATGTATGGAGAACTCTTTCACCCCATCCTCATACTCATTCTACATAAAATTTGTATCCATCCATTTTTTATCCATATCCATCTAATTTGATTTGACAATCTTAATATTAAACTAAAAAGATAAAAACAATGAAAGTATGATCTTTGAACACATAAATGATCATTATTGAAGAGTAAATTAAAATATATGTTTCTATTATTCTAAGATAATTATAGTCAAATGTTGGGTTTTCATGTTGTTTTGTTTTGGGGGAAATCATTAAAATAATTGAATGTGTTAAATCTATAATGTTTAAATGAATTTCACTCATTTAAGATTGATTTTTCGATATCTCATATGCTATAATAGATATATCATATCCACAAAAAACTAATTGAACAATTAAAAAACATTAAGAGGGAGGACCTGGTGTTTTTTTATTTCATCAATTCATATGTGATTAGGTTGATAGTTTTTTTGTGATAGGATTTTTGTGATCCAATGATGATCTTTTTTGACGATGTATACCCTAGTTCATCATAATTAAATAGTCTTGAAAACCTTCTATTTGAATAAACCATTGAATTTATATTAAATGAGTATGAATCCTTGAAATAGGGTTCTTATGTTCCATTCCCATTTTATAAGATTGACATGTTATCAAATAGGACTTTCAAAAACCCATGTCAAGTAATTCAATCCACTAAATAACAAATTTCACTTTAAAACAACGCATTTATTTTATTAAAATAATTTTTTAATCAACCCAAATGGTAAAAAACACACAATATCATTATAAAAATAATTTATACAATTGAATAACAATTAATTAAACATTGAATGAAATTGAAAAAATCCAATCGAATAATATTTATTTTAATAGACAACCATCTTTTGAAAAATGTAATTTTGGTAATCTTACTTTTATGAACAACAATGTAAAATGATGTTCCAAATATTGTAATTGAGTTTCCAACCCACCCCCTATACTTATAGATGTATGAATGTTAAATATATATAATACTAATTCTATTTTATATATTCATAGATAATTTTTTGAAAACATTCAATAATGTGAATATCTATATATCTATGTAGTCATTATTTAATTACTTCATTAACAATTAATGAAAAAAACCTTCTTTATCTTGGTATTGCATTGTATAATTCAACAGTTTTTTTCTTGAACTACAAAATCCTCTGATCTTACATCACGAATCCTTAAATGACCTGAAGGGATATTAATTTTTAGATAATTAATTATAATATCATGAAGATAAATTGGTGTTTATAATTGAAAATGAATTTTAGTAGGTTTTTTAAAAAAAACACCTGAGCATTTGATCATCCCAATTCATGTTGTATTTTATTTATTTTGTTATACATGCTGGTGCTGGAGAAATGAAATATATTTAATAAAAATGTCCATAACCTCTTAGTGCTAATTTGGGATGTGGTGGGTTATTATTTACTATAATATTTTTATAACATGCATTAAATTAATGCTACACATGTTCTGGTAATATCATGAATTCAGGTTATTTTGTGCATGATGGTTCATTCTGCCTTGATAATCCATGTGCATAACCGATGCTTTCAAGACTTATCACATGTGTAAAATATGTAACAAATCGATATAAAATAATCTTATATATATTTACATTGAATTAAAATAATATTAAAAAACACTAAAAAAATATAAAAACATATCAATTCAATAACAATATTAAATCATTATGAAAAAACATTAGATAGAAAAAAAATATAAGTAAATAGTAATTATATAAGTACCATATGTATCATGAAATAATAATGTCCTGATAGAAAAAAATATAATAAATTATAAAAATTAATATAACATAAATTAAAATCATTTAATAATTCCTATAAAAATTATTGTATAAATATGAGAGATTAAAATTAATGTGGTTCAACTTCGAGGTACTAAAAGAAACTAGGAGTAATTCATTGATTTTAATCGATTGTATAAGGGTACATAGAAATTTTAATATATTTACTTATTGTCACTGTAAAAAAAATTTCTATTTAAAATTTATATACATCAACATAAATGATATGTGATTTGTGATTTTGTGGGGAAATACTAGGATATATTTGAAATCATACTTATAAATAATAATGAATGAGTTAAAATGAATGTGATGAGAAGGGAGAGGGTGATCCAATAATGGCTTGAGGAAATGGGAATTAAATGAAGTATCATCTATGAACATTATAAATTATACAAATAGGGTTATCATAATAAAATTATAATAATAAATAAATTCTAATATAAGTAATTATATTTAAAAAATAATAAATTTTTTGAACAATCTAGTTTATATGTAAATATATAAGAAACAGAAATATGAAAATTATTAGAGAAGCATGTTAATAAGTAATATCTAAGTTAGTAATTGATAAATTGACTCTCTATAAATAAAAAAATAAAAATTACATTGAGAGATCATATTCATATTATAGATGGTATATCAGGTAAGATGATAAATATCAAAAAAAATAAATCGATTTTGGGGATTTAAGGATTGATTTCATGATATATGTGTAATTTATAATGTTGTTTATGAATTATAAAAATTATATTACAAAATTTATATTGGTATTTTATCATGTTTCCACAGTAAAATTGGTCTTCATTATCATGTAGATCCATCAAATGTCATTTTTTCATGAGAGGCATAAGTATACAATTTGTTAAAATTGTTTTATGTCATTTGGTTATTTTTATATCCATGTCTTGTTCAAAAATATAAAATAATTAATTGTTCCCTCTAAATCACCACATACACAACTCTATAGCTTATGGTCTAAAAGAAACACAATATAAAATAACAAAACCATTCATGGTAGTAAACCCAATAGTGTATCATGTCATATAGATCTTATGCATATACAAAAAAATAAAACACAATTATGTTTTCTATATATCCATCACAAGGGATCCATGCCTCATCTATGAACACTTGTGAAATATTATTTATATAATTTTATATTCCTAATATTGAATTAAAACATGTATGTTGCATCGTAATTATATAGATTTTTGACTTCAATTGGAAATGTCTATCACAATGAGGAAACTGAATTAGTATGATTTTTGTTCAGGATGGGTAGTTTTTGTATGTATCACAGAAATGAAATGTAGTAATATATTATATTTAGAAGTAGTATTTAAATTATGTAACATCATGTATTGAGATTTTTGTGCAAGTAATATCAAGCACAAATTGGATCTTTTCTTATGTCATTCTATCAATTTGAAAAAATTAGAAACAAACTGTGATCTTTGAGGGTGACCAAAGATCATAAGTGATCACATACCTTTTATTTTGAAGGGGTCATTTATTTTGATATGATCAAGGGATAATGACAACCAATAATCAGTTCCATGAGATCGTGAATAGAGCAAGTGAAAATGGGCTTTATAGCCATTGGGCCTATTTGACATGTATTGAATAGAAATGTCTTGATGTGTGGGTTATCCACTTTGAAGGTCATGTAAAACCATTACAACCTATGTTTTTTTATGTGTGTGTGCCTGTTTTATTGTAATTGTACCCATAACCTCCATGTATATATATATATATATCTATAATCATACCCCAAATCACCAAATATATATATTTATAAATATTTCTATATAAGAATAAATATATTTATATATTTATATTTATATTTATAAATAAACAATTATATATATATATAATTAAAAATTTTAATTATATAATAATTATTCAAATATATTTTTTATAATTTCATAATTATTTACTTATATATTTTTATGTGTATACATTATTGAAATTATATATAAATATGTTTTTAAATAATCATTTTTAATTTTTATAATTTTATGTAATTATATATATTTTTCAGATTATATAAATTTATTGATATATAAATATATATAATTATAAATATATAAAATATATTTGTATTTTAAATATATTTATTATAATTTTAACCATATGTAAATATATAAATATATTTATTTTTATAATTATTAATATAAAATTTTAAAAATACTTAGATATATTATTTATATTTTTATATAACTACATATATTAATATAAATATAAAAAGTATATTTTATATTTAAATATAATTAATCGAGTTTAATACGTATTAATATATATTAAAATATTGGGAATAATTCCTTTTTCGCAGAGAAAAAAATAAAAAAAGAAAAAGGATGTAGTGCGACATAGAAAAACCACCATCATCAATAATAATGGTAACATAACTAAATTTTTCTATTTTCAAGCACAATCTTACATTTCCCATTATTTAAATAATACCAATTAAATCATCCACCACCATGGTCATGACCATTGGGATGAAAACACGTCCTCTATATTTTCTATTATTTCAAAATGACATCAATTTAACAATCTTTTGAGTTAGTTATCTCAATAACTTATTAAAATTTTACCCTATAATAAGTGTCGTTAAGAATGGTAACCTGACATCATTTCTCTATGATGGTCTGAACCTCGTCTCCCTGGAATTCTAATCAATTAATGGTTTCTGGGACTATCATAGAAATTTATACCTTATAAACATCATCCTATCTAACATCTTGATCATCAGTAAGACAATAAAATAATCCATAATGTTTCTTGAGTAGTCACCTATGATTTTCACAATGTTTTATGTGGTGTTTGACCATCAGATTCCAATACACCGATATCCATTGATTACGAGAACCTAGCTTCTAAAAAATAACTATATGAGCTCTTTCTTAATATATATATATATATTATCTATGTAATTAACTTGTTCTTCTTTCACTATTTTTATCTTCCCAATATTTGGAATGTGTCAAAACCTATGATGGATGTCAAACTTGTGCATTGAGAACACAAGTTGAGATATTAAGTCCTGGTTTCATAGGTAAGGGATTGTTTTTTGATATGTGGTGTTAAATATATATATATATATATATATGATTTTCACCTTTTTCTACAAACATTTTATATGGATGTTTTTATTTATTGTGTATATCTTTCTCTTGGACAATAGAATAAGGCATGTCATAGATTTTTTCATTTGACCTTCAAAGGCTAAAGGCTTATCATGAATCATTTTTTTTAAATATTATTCAAATTATATTTTCCTTATAGTGTGAAATTTTTTATTGATGATTTGGGTATATCATAAATTTTCCCTATATATTTATATATTTCATTCTGATGACATGTTGTGTGGATCTATGATGAGGTGTTGGTGTGGAGGATGATGACTCATTCATTGTGATTCAGATGTGCAGTGAAACTAGTAGGTTTCTATTGAATGAAATACTTTTATGTTTTACTCCTTGTGTGATTTTGTTTCTATGTAATTTATTATCTAGTCAGTTCACTGATTATGATTCTTGTGGATACCAAAAACATTATCTCTTGAATTTGACATTGTGAGGGTATTACCATATACATATTTCTATTGAGTGTTAGTTCGATATCTTTTCTATGTTGGTATCCTGAACAAAAAATATATTATCCTTATTAGGATTTTGGATGAGGATCAGGTCCTTGCCATCTATGTTATATGTTTTGACACTCATAGGTCATTGTGATCTTTACCTTATGGAGGATAGTGTGATCTATTTGACCAGGTGGTTAGAAATTGTATCCCAGTTCTGAGAATTGTTATGTAGGGATATGAGGTAGGACAAGAGTACCTTACAAGACATAGAACATAGTATTTCTATCTCAATTTTGTTCATGTAAATACACCATGGGAATGGTTGGCCCATGTTTTCAGATGAATTTTTAAGGCCTTTAGCTTTTTTGTGTGATTTTCTGTAGATATAAAAGATATAGGTGCTTGAGTTTTGTGTTATAGGCATATTAATGCCATTACATTTTGATAATAACTAATAGTGCATGTTTTTTAAGACTTTCATTGATGGAATGAAATTTTAAGGTGGCTATCCAGTCATCCAGTGTTTATGTTGTTCGAAATTTTGTCAATGGGAATGTATATGCTATTGACTATAATGTCATAATCTAATGGGTGATCATGGAATAAATTCTAGCATGATTGAGTCACCAAAATTTTAATATGAGTAACAGGGGATATTATTGTTTAACGAGACCAATGTGTCATGTAAAATTGTTATTGTAGATTAGGTTTTGACTACTTATTGGAGTATAAGTGATGTGAACAACATATATGTCCATTGCGCATGGTAATATTTAATCGTATATTAGTGATTGGTTGTTTGATAGATGAGGATCAATGTTTTCACAAAATTTTGTGGTATTTCCCCCCAAATTTTTAGTTAAATTAAGAATGTTGATTCATAGAAAAAGATACAGCAGAAGAAAAAGGGGTACAATAAAACAGATGACCCATGGTAGAATCCTCATAAATTCATTACATGATGTGACCTTGCCATAGAGGGAACTGTACACGTCATTTTGTATAATATTACAGTACTCCTATTATATATGACTATGATCTATCTTGACATCATCATTAATATGTTGACATATTGTCAACCATAATTTCTTCTTCTTTTCATTTATGTTTCCTTCCTTGTTTGGGAATAATAACCTATTGTGGTTATGATCAATAAGCATTGAAAGGTAATATATATATATATATAATAATATTACACTATTTTACTTTTTTGGTTATTGACCCTCATTTTATTTTGATATACAATGTTTTTTATGATCTTCTGAGCTCAATGATTCTTTTATGATGATGATAACGGTATTATTACGGTGGGGAGTACCACATTGTAATAGTTTACCATCTTCCATGTAAGAGATAGTTGTTGATTCTATGTGGTTGGTTGTTGAAAAGATCATATATCTTTTTAGATTGTTTCTTAGGTGGATATAATCACTATTATTCAAACCAAAATGGGTTCATGGGGATGATATGGTTTATATTTTGGAGATTGTAGGACCTCTATTTTTCTAGGTGGTAATTAGGTGTAGAAATATGAATATTTTTACTTTCAGATGCAGGTATGGGGAAAAATGTTCATTTATTTCTAATATATGAAGATAGATAATTTTTATGATCACTCTATTATCCCCATTATTGGTTTTTACCCTTTTACATGAGTTTGGAAGAATTCTAATCCATATTATTTTTTACGGAATAATTAATACCAAATATATATTTAAATAAATATTAATTTATTCGAGTTTGTTCATTAGAACATATAATTTGTACGGAGCATCATATTTATAGTATTTATCCCCCATTTGTTCCATAATATGTTTATTTCCTTGGTGGGAATAAAACTATAGTTGGGCATTAGGTCGGTCGCGACCCCTTTTTCTTTCATTTTCAGTTTATTTTCGTTTTATTCATACATACTGATGGATTATCACATTCTATAACTTATGGGTCACTCCATTGAAAAAAATGAATTGGGTAAATAGAAAGATATAGGGAGAAATATAGGTACCGTTTTGGTGATTAGTGCATGTTAGATCATCATGCAGAAATCGTCGACCCCAAAACTGATCGACTCTTTGGAGGGTGCTGCCCAATGCTAGGACATTTTTTATTTTAACCATAATTCACAATAGTTTAATAATTTTGAATTATTAATACCCTTATATTCATTCATATGAACTCTTGTGTCCGAATATATGACATTCAGGGTCAAACTGGGTTTTGAATGTGATTTTAGGATTTTACACTCTGGGAAAATTGTGTACATGATTTGTAGTTCAGGGATCAAACATCGTGTGATCATTATTTTTTGGGGTAGATGAATTTTTAAATTATACACCATTTAATATAGTCTAAAAGTCGTGTAGTAACACTAGTATGTCTATATGTGTACTCGGTCATGCTACCTATGTAGTGGTTCGTGGATATCTAGAGTACATAGCCTGACCCAGCATTGGTCACATTCCATGTACAAATGCATGACATGATATTGTTTACGGCCAAGACATTTGAGAGATATAGTTAGGTACCCAATGTATGATATATGATGTATACCTTTCATACACACCATGTTCATGTGAATTTACATACCATGTCTATAGGGAGTTCGTGCATAGTTATGTATTGGGATGTACACATCGTGCACATGAGGTGACACGCTATGTACTACCCCCTTGTAACCCGTTTTGGGGTCATCCTCTATTTTCACCTAGGAGTCCTAATTGATCACATGTATAGTAAATTCTGATTATAATTTATCATATATCGTTATGGTATGACTCGTGGGGTGTTTTCAAGACTCATAGGTTACATTTCATGAATGGATATGCTCTTCCTCTCCTATTTGTATAGATTTTTTTTCTTGAGAGTGAGTCCTCTTCTATGATAAGACTTGAGTTATCTCCTTCATACAATGCATCATAGATTTCATTTTCAAGATTTATCCCTTGATGAATGTTCCCTTCTTGATTATTAGTCTACAAAATTTGATATTATCGAGGATCCCTTGTAAAATTTCAATATTTATTATTAGACATAGAGAATTCTTAAGAGGTGATATCCATATTCTATCTATTTATATAAGATACCATGATGGATTCATCTACATTTTTTATTATTAAAGGGGTCCCCTGTAGGGTGATTTCAATGATGTGTTGTTTTGAGGAACCCATGTAGGATTCCTCATTTACATTCGTTCTAAGGATCCTAAGTATGATGCATTTGAGTGTGTTCAAATGAGGATTTGTAATAGGATTCCTCTCAATGATTTACTTGACTGACCCAGGTGGTGCCTATTTGTTTAAATAACCCTATGTTACTACATCAGGGATGGGTATATATGGGATCAGGTGTCACGTTTAATCACATGCTGAACTTTTAAGTCTATGTGGTTGTGTGTATAGTGTGTGGGGTTAGGTGTTAGGAAACCCAAACACATATTTTTTACATTAACATGTTTATTATTGATTCCAAAATGATTACAAGAGTTGAAATTTTGATATTGGATGTTGAGACTAATAGGAGAACATTTCATTTCTCTTTAGGATTCATATACTCTCTTCATTGGATCCAGCTTCTGATTCATGATGTTTCTAGTATTTTGTTTGATAGAAAAAGGTACTAAATATGATATAGTTTTTGAGACTGCATATATGTAATTATTACATTATTGGTATTTCTATAGGTGATTCATATAATATTTATGATTATCCTACAATTATGATATACATGTACAGCGCCAATAAAAATGATTCTCATACATGATTATTCTCTCTTGAGTGATGCCATTGATGATTCTCTCCTTGGATCGCTGGTTATATGAGGATCATTATTCTCATCATATCTGAGGTTTGTCGATGGAATATTAAACTATTCTAGAAATTTTGTCTCTAAAGAATTATGTCTCTCCCAATTACCACTACCCCTATGGTAGATTAGTACGTTGTTCTTCATTTTTCATATGATTTGGATCTATAAATATTCTCTCCGAGATCTATATTAAGAACCTTTACATTTTCAAGGTGGTTGTGCACATATTCTCAAACCTATTCTTTCATTCAAGTTTGTATCATGATGGGTGTGAATGATGTGTCACTAGTGAGATTCCCATAGATCACAATAGGGGTAGAAACATAAGTTTTATCCAACTAGAAATGTCTTGAACTCCTACAAACCAAGTCATAGGGATTAAATGTTTGACTAGATTTACATTGAATGAGTAGCTTGGTATATAGATCCTGGACATTTATATGATGTACATATGTTTATCCGAGTAATCCATCATTAATGTGATTACTAGATAGAATAGGTTAACCCTGATGTAGGATAAGTATCCCTTTGTGGTGACGTATTTTTCCTATAAATATTTATGAAGCTGAAAAATGATTGTATATGTTGATTGGGATTACAAAACAAGAGACCAAATTAATGATACATAGATAGAGTGGAATGACATCCCACTCATTTTCAATGTATATGATGTCTAGGAGATTGTGATTATAGACACATAGAAAAAATGCTCAACGATTGTATGTTATTTTAATTAAAATTATCATGAATATTAATATTTATGTATATAAGTATTGTAATCTGACTATAAATATAACGACCCATACTTTACATACATTGTTAATACTTCGAAATTGAAGCACACTTATTACAACATATGACAAAACCACAAAGGACCGTATAGGTATAGTGTCTTTAGAAACTGGGAAACATAAACAACTGGTTCATAAATCTTCTACAGTCTCCCATTTATTTCATCATATCTAGGGTCCCTTTTAGCATATTCTACTTAATATCCATCTTCCTGACCTGGGGAAAATAAAACATAAAAGGGTGAGCTCAAATGCTCAGCAAGGGCAAATAAAGGAAATAAAAATCATATCATATCTTTTTGTAAATCAAAAACTGCAAAAGTGATCATAATATCTTATCATGGAATAATTCATAGAAGTGAAAATGAGATCCTCATAATCATAACATAAAACATGAAACTTTGTGGCATGCACACATAATCATGGAAATCATTTCTTGTTAGTCATGACTCATTGCCAAGACTATCTTAGTGGACAAAGTCCCTTTCTGAATCGAGTTCACTCCTCGTTTCAGTCCTGTATCACTGAACCGAAATAACCTTCCGTTCCAGCCATGTCTATCTCATGAGATATAAAATCTTTACCCAATGCATTGGAGGGAGATATAGGTCCCACCCATCTTATAATGAATCCTTTCTTATGTGTGCCACATAATCATAAAACATACATCATCGCATAACACATGTAACAAAAATGGGATTCTTGAAACATCATGACATCATAAATCAATTCATATAAGATAAAGGAATTCATAAAAATAATTCCATCACAACATGATCAAATCAATGTAATAATAGGGATAAAAATAGAACCCTTTATTATCTTAGATGGAAAATAATTTTGATAAAACACTTGAACTCCATTCTTGAGGAAAATATCCTTTCTTCTTCAAAAACATTTTTCCTTTCATAACATGTCATATAACTTTAAAATAAAAGAAGTTGATTAAAAATAAACTTGAGAACTTGTAAAGGAAGCTTCTTGGAAATAATGTTTTAAAAATCTATTCATGCCGTATAAGTTAAAAAAAACATTCTTCGTACTTTTGTCGGAAAAGTCAAAAAGTACCTCGTACAACAACAGATTCCTTTCATACATATTACTAAAAACTCACCGAAGGGTAAAAATGGATTTAAACAATTGTAGGTGGACGGAAATAATATTACATATTGATGAAACATGGATGTGGATGATAAAATACACCCCATTAAATACTTACGAATAAACAATCTCGGATAAAAATGAGATTGTGATATTTCCCTTACCTTAGGTCCGATTTGCTTTGTTCGTGTCCGAAGCTCCTCTTCTTTGGAACGCCTCTTTGAATCCTCCACTTAAGGAACTAATATTGATCTTTGGAGAAGACCAGGACCTCTAGGATTATTCTAGGTAAGTGGAGAGGTGAAAATGGCAGGGGTTGGCCGAGCTTGAGTGCTCAAATTGGTGTGAGGAGGAGGGGGAGGAGGTGCCCTTTTATAAGGGAGGAGAGGGGCACCTTAGGAATATCTCAAAATATTATTTTATATTAAAGTCAAAATCGGTTTATAATGGTTCCAAAGGGTCTTATTTCGAAGCTAAAGTGGGGATGGGTCGAAATCATATCAACCAATAGGATTTAGACAAGTTTAGGGTATTATTTTAACCTTATCAATTAGATTTAACTCTAAGTTAATTAATTTAACTTTTACCGTGTCTTTTTGTTTTCTTTCACTATATGGTTAATAAACTTACTATAACATGCCAAACGAACCCCAAATTGTTTATTATTAATATATATATCCTTATCTCAGTCATTTGGCCGAACCTTATATTTTTAGGAATAAAATAACAATTAATAATATAATATTTGATTTAAAAACTATTTTGTGGCAATTTTGACACTATTTGATATATGATTTTTGTGAAAGTCATAACAGAATTATATGTTCGAACCAAGTTGATTAAATCAACACTAATATATCATAGTAACCTGAAAAATTAGTGTAATTCATAAAAAGTCTCAAAATATATTTATTTTGGTGTTTATAACATCAATTATGTCAATATTTCATTAATAAGATAATTACTGCATCATCATTGTGTCATAAATAAATTAAATTATTTAATGTCTAAAAATTACAAATAAAATACCATCATGTAGGAAATCTTTTTAGCTTTCTAATGAATATTTACAATAGAATTTATCTTATGTATAACCCCATATTAAAAATGATTTACTTATTAAACATTGATTTTAACTATTTTAACCCTTCTTTAAATAAATTAATAATAAATGTCCTAATCTAATCCAAGTGGGCCTAAATGGTCATATTTTATTCCTAAGTTTGTTTTTGGTCGAATTACACTTGTCCAATAGAATTAGGACATGTGTTAGGGTAATATTGATATCATATTTACCCTTAGTTACCCTATTTACTATTAACCGCGGTAAAAATCGAAAAAAGTTACTATTCACCAAAAAATTATTTTTATCTCATTGAACCATATTTTACATACTGATATCAACCGTGTCTGTCAGATTTTCGAAATTCCATTCACAGAAGCGGTAAAATTAAGTTTTATGCAAAATTCAGTTTTTAACCTACCACTTAGTGGTTTCACTATTCATCAAAAATTGAAAGTTTTCAGAAAAATACCAAAATTTCACCCTAGGCTAATTTCGATATTCTGAGTCCAAAAATGAAGTCCATTTTGAAAAATAAAATTTATAAAATTTCAAAAAGTGGTTATTACTATTCATAACGGCTAGTTTTAATAGCATATTGTTGTTTAGTGAAACTCGGTATTGCGTACGACGCAAGCTATCGAGGAAGGTCGCGATTGCGTGTAAAGTAAGCCAAGCAAGTGTTGTGTAGAAAAAGATTCCTTTCATGATTTATATAACATAAAAGTCTCGGGTGTTACATTCTACCCCCCTTAAAAAGAATTTTGCCCTCGAAATTCGTCACTTTGTAACAAACAAATGAGGATACTTCTCCCTCATCATATCCTCAAGCTCCCATGTAGCTTCTTCAAGTTGGTGGTTCCTCCATAAAACTTTCACCAAGCGAGTGGTCTTGTTTCGTAGGACTTTTTCGCTATGATCCAGAATCTCTATCGGCTGTTCTTCATAAGAAAGATCTTGATCCAGCGGTACAACTTCTGAGCTGAGTACATGTGAAGGATCTGGTATGTACTTTCTCAGGAGAGATACGTGGAACACATCGTGAACTTGAGAGAGATTCGGTGGAAGCGCCAATCGGTAAGCTACCTTCCCAACACGATCCAGTATTTCAAAAGGACTGATATATCTAGGGCTCAACTTCCCCTTCTTTCCAAATCTCATAACCCTCTTCCAGGGAGATATTCGTAAGAACACTTTATCGCCCACTTCAAACTCTAGGTCTTTTCTTCGGTTGTCGGCATAACTTTTATGTCGACTCTGAGCTGCTCTTATGTGTTGTTGAATAGATCTGACCTTTTCTGCCATTTCATCAACGAGATCAGGTCCTAATAGCTTTCTTTCCCCAACTTCATCCCAGCAAGTTGGAGTCCTGCATTTCTTTCCATAGAGAGCTTCATAAGGAGCCATCTGAATACTGGAGTGAACGCTATTATTATAAGAAAATTCCACCAAAGGTAGGTGTTGATCCCAACCTCCTATGAAATCCATAGAGCAAGCTCTCAACATATCTTCTAGGGTTTGAATTGTTCTCTCAGACTGACCGTCTATCTGGGGATGATAAGCAGTGCTGAAACTCAACTCTGTATCCAGAGTATGCTGAAGACTTCGCCAGAACTTCGAGGTAAATCTCGGATCTCGATCAGATATAATAGAAAGTGGTACTCCATGCAATCTTACCACTTCCTTTACATATATCCTGGCAAGCTGATCTAGAGAGAAATCCTCTCTAATAGCAATGAAGTGTGCAGACTTTGTAAGACGATCAACTATGACCCAGATAGCATTATTGCCTTTTGATGTTTTAGGAAGTCATGTGACAAAGTCCATAGTGATGTTTTCCCATTTCCATTCGGGTATGGGTAATGGTTGTAACATCCCCTTAGACATCTGTCTCTCAGCTTTAACTTGTTGACAAACCAAGAATCGAGAGACATATTCAGCAACATCTCTTTTCATGCCATCCCACCAGAAGTACTCTTTCAGGTCCCTATACATCTTCGTTCTTCCAGGATGAATAGAAAATGATGAACTATGAGCCTCATCCAGCAGCTCATTCTTTAATTCGGGGATGGGAGGAACGCAAACCCGATTCCTGAACATTATTATCCCATCACAATCAAGGTTGAATTCAGGAACATTTCTCACCTTCTTTTGTAACTCGACATCTTCTTTCTATGCCTCTTTAATCTTCACATGTATAGATGGTTGAACATTCATTTGAGAAAGATAAGATTTTTCCCCTTCCATTATAATTCCAAGATCCATCCTTTGTAAATCCATAAATATTGGATCATTTGTGATCCTCATCATGGATAAACTAGCATGGTCTTGTCGACTTAATGCATCTGCCACCTTGTTTGCTTTCCCAGGGTGGTAATGGATTGAGCAGTCATAATCCTTAATCAGCTCCAACCATCTTCTTTGGCGCATATTCAGCTCCTTTTGTGTGAAAATATACTTTAAACTTTTATGATCAGTATAAATATCACACCTTTCACCATAAAGGTAATGCCTCCAAATCTTTAATGCAAAGATTACCGCAGCCAACTCCAAATCATGTGTTGGGTAATTTTGCTCATGGATTTTCAACTGTCGTGAGGCATAAGCTATCACCATATCATTTTGCATAAGAACACACCCCAATCCCTTCTTGGATGCATCACTGTAGATCACAAACCATTCTCCACTACAAGGTAGTGTGAGCACAGGTGCACTGGATAACCTTCTTTTCAACTCCTTGAAATTCTCTTCACATTCCTCTGTCCAGACAAAATTAACTCCCTTTCGAGTCAACTTGGTGATTGGATTAGATAATCATGAAAAATCTTTTACAAAACGTCGATAATATCCAGCCAAACCAAGAAAACTTCGGATCTCAGTTACTGTTGTTGGTCTTGACCATCTTTCGATAACCTCTGTTTTTGCTGGATCCACAGATATCCCCTCTTTTGAGATTATATGACCCAAAAATGCAACTTTTTGAAGCCAAAATTCACACTTGGTAAATTTGGCATAAAGCTTCGCCTTTCTTAGGGTCTTCAATATAATTCTCAAGTGATCTTCATGCTCTTCCTTGCTCTTTGAATAGACAAGAATATCGTCTATAAAGACTACCACAAATTGATCAAGATAGTCTCTAAAGACTCTATTCATTAGATCCATGAAGATAGCAGGGGCATTAGTAAGACCACATGGCATCACTATAAATTCATAGTGTCCATACCTTGTACGGAAAGCCGTCTTTGGTATATCCTCCCTTTTGACCCTTAATTGATGATACCCTGAACGAAGATCAATCTTGGAAATGTATTGAGCTCCGTGTAGTTGGTCAAATAAGTCATCAATGCGTGGGAGAGGATATTTGTTCTTGATAGTGATCTTGTTAAGTTCTCGATAATCAATGCAGAGTCTCATTGATCCATCTTTCTTCTTAACAAATAGAAAAGGTGCTCCGTAAGGTGACGCACTAGGGCGTATGAATCCCTTATCAATATTCTCTTGGAGTTTCTTCTTCAATTCCTTCAACTCAATTGGGGCCATTCTATAAGGTGTCTTTGAAATGGGCAAAGCACCCGGTACGAGTTCTATTGAAAACTCAACTTCACGATTTGGTGGAAGACCCATCAATTCCTCCGGAAAGACATCATCAAACTCCCGTACAATGGGCATATTCTTAATCGTGTGTTTCTCACCAACCATTTGAGATAAATAACCTTCATTTAGTGGAATCAATACCCATAAGATGGAAGAAATTTCCACTGGAAGGTTATGTTCATCCTTGCATTGATATACGATCGTAGATTGATCTGGAATATGAAATGTGACTTCCCTTCTTTGGAAATTGATATGAGCTCCATGTAGAGAAAGCCAATCCATGCCAAGAATCACATAAAATTCCACTAAAGGAAGGATCACAAGATTTGCTGGAAGCACTTTCCCACAAACTTCGATCGGAGAAGAATTATAAACTTTTGATGCGACTGTTGTGCCATTAGGTGTTGTCACAGCTAACTCAACATCTAATTGTTGAGGTAATACGGTGATACCCTTAGAAAATTCTTTAGAAATAAAAGAGTGGGTGGATCCATAATCAAATAAAACATTTTCTACTTTTAAGTGGATGGTATGTGTACCTTTCACCACTTCGTTATCGTACTCCACATCGCTGATAGAAATTGCATGTGACTTTCCTTTGTCTTTAGCCTTAAGAGTTTGTTGACGTCGACCATCATCATCAACCCTTGGATTTGGGCATTGATTGGCATAATGCCCCATCTCCTTGCACTTGAAACATTGAAGTGTAGTAGGTTCATTCTGTGTATCCCTTCCTTTGTTTGCGTCATTAGACATCTTCTTCCCATTATCACGGGATTCAAATGCCCAATGACCTTCTTTTCCACATTTAAAACATTTACTTGTCCCATTAAGACAACTCCCTCCATGTTTCTTTCCACACTTTGAGCATAAGGTAAAGTTCATCTTCTTTTCAGTGTGCTCTTTAGAGTTTCCTTTGATTTCCATCTTCCTCTTCTTATCAAACCCATGCGACTGATGGGTTACCCCAATCTCCATCTCGACTTTGAGAGCACATCGAATGATTTCCTCGTAGCTATTGAAGTCCATTATGGCTAACGCCCTTCGAAGACTTGGTTTTAAGCCACTAAAGAATCGATCGATCATACTCTCAGGTTGGATAATAATACCAGAAGCGTACCTTGCAAGTCTTGTAAAATTTGCTTCATAGGTACTAACAGTTTCATCATCCCTTTGCTTCAGTTCAAGGAACTCTTTCTCCATCTTTGTTCGGAGAATATGAGGGAAGTACTTATTGAAAAATAAGTTCTTGAACTCGTCCCATTCCTTAGACTCAATTTCATCCCTTTGCCTCGTATTCTTAACAAGATTCCACCATTGATCCGCATCTCCTTCCAAACGATACACTGCTAGGATGACTTTATCATGCTCAGAACATTGAAAAACTGAAAATATCTTTTCAGTAGTACTGATCCATTGTTCAGCAACTAATGGATCAGTAGACCCGCTGAAAGAAGGTGGACGCTGCCTCATGAAGGATTCAACAGAATGTTGCTCCCTCCTTTGTTCGTTTGGAAATCCTGCATGATTCATAGCTTGAGAAAGTTGTGTGAGCATGGCTACAAGATTTTTCATTCCAGCTCCCATATCGTTTGGTTGCTCAGGGGGACAATCATTGCATTGCCCATCGCATTCCGCATTAACACGGTTCCTTCGGGTTCTAGCCATTGACTAAAACCAAGAAGAATATTGTGAGCAACACTAATTATAATAGGAAACCACATAATTCAAGAAAAAAAAATTCATGCTTATGGTCTTATCCTAGGTTATTCATGGACATTTCTAAGATTGTGTTCTATGCTTAGACTTCTCCTTAGGGTTCTTACTAAGGCTTTCACATCCTAGTTTCCAAAGGTTGATTATACCTTTCCTCTGATACCAACTATAACGACCCATACTTTACATACATTGTTAATACTTCGAAATTGAAGCACACTTATTACAACATATGACAAAACCACAAAGGACCGTATAGGTATAGTGTCTTTAGAAACTGGGAAACATAAACAACTGGTTCATAAATCTTCTACAGTGTCTCCCATTTATTTCATCATATCTAGGGTCCCTTTTAGCATATTCTACTTAATATCCATCTTCCTGACCTGGGGAAAAGAAAACATAAAAGGGTGAGCTCAAATGCTCAGCAAGGGCAAATAAAGGAAATAAAAATCATATCATATCTTTTTGTAAATCAAAACCTTCAAAAGAGATCATAATATCTTATCATGGAATAATTCATAGAAGTGAAAATGAGATCCTCATAATCATAACATAAAACTTGAAACTTTGTGGCATGCACACATAATCATGGAAATCATTTCTTGTTAGTCATGACTCATTGCCAAGACTATCTAAGTGGACAAAGTCCCTTTCTGAACCGAGTTCACTCCTCGTTTCAGTCCTGTATCACTGAACCGAAATAACCTTCCGTTCCAGCCATGTCTATCTCATGAGATATAAAATCTTTACCCAATGCATTGGAGGGAGATATAGGTCCCACCAATCTTATAATGAATCCTTTCTTATGTGTGCCACATAATCATAAAACATACATCATCGCATAACACATGTAACAAAAATGGGATTCTTGAAACATCATGACATCATAAATCAATTCATATAAGATAAAGGAATTCATAAAAATAATTCCATCACAACATGATCAAATCAATGTAATAATAGGGATAAAAATAGAACCCTTTATTATCTTAGATGGAAAATAATTTTGATAAAACACTTGAACTCCATTCTTGAGGAAAATATCCTTTCTTCTTCAAAAACATTTTTCCTTTCATAACATGTCATATAACTTTAAAATAAAAGAAGTTGATTAAAAATAAACTTGAGAACTTGTAAAGGAAGCTTCTTGGAAATAATGTTTTAAAAATCTATTCATGCCGTATAAGTTAAAAAAAACATTCTTCGTACTTTTGTCGGAAAAGTCAAAAAGTACCTCGTACGACAAAAGATTCCTTTCATACATATTACTAAAAACTCACCGAAGGGTAAAAATGGATTTAAACAATTGTAGGTGGATGGAAATAATATTACATATTGATGAAACATGGATGTGGATGATAAAATACACCCCATTAAATACTTACGAATAAACAATCTCGGATAAAAATGATATTGTGATATTTCCCTTACCTTAGGTCCGATTTGCTTTGTTCGTGTCCGAAGCTCCTCTTCTTTGGAACGCCTCTTTGAATACTCCACTTAAGGAACTAAGATTGGTCTTTGGAGAAGACCAGGACCTCTAGGATTATTCTAGGGAAGTGGAGAGGAGAAAATGTCAGGGTTTGGCCGAGCTTGAGTGCTCAAATTGGTGTGAGGAGGAGGGGGAGGAGGTGCCCTTTTATAAGGGAGGAGAGGGGCACCTTAGGAATATCTCAAAATATTATTTTATATTAAAGTCAAAATCGGTTTATAATGGTTCCAAAGGGTCTTATTTCGAAGCTAAAGTGGGTATGGGTCGAAATCATATCAACCAATAGGATTTAGACAAGTTTAGGGTATTATTTTAACCTTATCAATTAGATTTAACTCTGAGTTAATTAATTTAACTTTTACCGTGTCTTTTTGTTTTCTTTCACTATATGGTTAATACACTTACTATAACATGCCAAACGAACCCCAAATTGTTTATTATTAATATATATATCCTTATCTAAGTCATTTGGCCGAACCTTATATTTTTAGGAATAAAATAACAATTAATAATATAATATTTGATTTAAAAACTATTTTGTGGCAATTTTGACACTATTAGATATATGATTTTTGTGAAAGTCATAACAGAATTATATGTTCTAAACAAGTTGATTAAATCAACACTAATATATCATAGTAACCTAGAAAATTAGTGTAATTCATAAAAAGTCTCAAATTATATTTATTTTGGTGTTTATAACATCAATTATGTCAATATTTTATTAATAAGATAATTACTGCATCATCATTGTGTCATAAATAAATTAAATTATTTAATGTCTAAAAATTACAAATAAAATACCATCATGTAGGAAAGCTTTTTATCTTTCTAATGAATATTTACAATCGAATTTATCTTATGTATAACCCCATATTAAAAATGATTTACTTATTAAACTTTGATTTTAGCTATTTTAACCCTTCTTTAAATAAATTAATAATAAATGTCCTAATCTAATACAAGTGGGCCTAAATGGTCATATTTTATTCCTAAGTTTGTTTTTGGTCGAATTACACTTGTCCAATAGAATTTGGACATGTGTTAGGGTAATATTGATATCATATTTACCCTTAGTTACCCTATTTAATATTAACCGCAGTAAAAATCGTAAAAAGTTACTATTCACCAAAAAATTATTTTTATCTCATTGAACCACATTTTACTTACTGATATCAACCGTGTCTGTCGGATTTTCGAAATTCCATTCACAGAAGCGGTAAAATTAAGTTTTATGCAAAATTCAGTTTTTAACCTACCACTTAGTGGTTTCACTATTCCTCAAAAATTGAAAGTTTTCAGAAAAATACCAAAATTTCACCCTAGGCTAATTTTGATATTCTGAGTCCAAAAATGAAGTCCATTTTGAAAAATAAAATTTATAAAATTTCAAAAAGTGGTTATTACTATTCATAACGGCTAGTTTTAATAGCATATTGTTGTTTAGTGAAACTCGGTATTGCGTACGACGCAAGCTATCGAGGAAAGTCGTGATTGCGTGTAAAGCAAGCCAAGCAAGTGTTGTGTAGAAAAAGATTCCTTTGATGATTTATATAACATAAAAGTCTTGGGTGTTACAATAAATGTCTATATATATATACTGATATGCACATCCATGGTGAATCATTCCATGTTGAATAGGATAATAGATAAGAGGATCGACTATGGTTTAATGTTAATTGGTTTAATAAATCTTTTCTACTGTGTCTCAACATGGCTGATCACATTGATTTTTCATACACTTATAGAACTATACCATAAAGGGTGATCATCAGGGTAACCAACTGAGATTATTTATCACCCCTATATGTGAATCTTGGTGTTAGTGTTGACTTGATGATTGTTTTTTAGGTTCATCATAATTGCATAAAGGAAAGGGATGAGTACCAATGTATCATGCTCAAGTGGAAATGCTCATGTGGCTTCTTCTGATTGGGATGACATAGTTTTATATATTCTAGAGGCCATGTATTGGTCTGGATCAGTGTTAGTTATAGATATATGTAAATTTATTTCATTTTTTATACCATGGTAATTCTATAGTCAGCCTAGTGGGAGTCATGTGTTGTATGTATGAGATATCCGTTATTAATTTTTAAATAATATTCATTTATTAAAACATCATGTTTTTTATGATTATTTACTACATCTTTACAATAGTTATTTACTACTATGTTTCACGCTTAACTCTTTTTGCTATTTCATACTCTGATTTTAGTGAAAACTCTCCCCACGATCACACCTTAAGCCCTCTCTTAAACTAAGAATCCTTTGGAATATAGGGAGGCATGATTGTGGGATCATAACCACCAGCCTCAAAGCACATTTTTAGTGGCATCCATATTGGGAAATTATGATTCACATAACTATTGATATATATATATAATTTGAAATGTCACAAATTTTCAATACAAAATTTCAATTTATATAATTTTAGTATTATTAATAAAGATATATCGATATATGATATTTATATTTATTATATCAATGTATTTTTTTAATTAATGTATAAAAATAAAAATTAATTTCGGATTATAAATAGTATAAATATATATTCACATCAGTTTTTATTATTTTTTCAACACCAAGAAAATTTCTGATAAATATGCACCTTTATAAATAAGACAAAATGAGATCATAAGGGGTATACTTTTATCCACATTTTCCGCGCTAAAAAAAATTACCCTCATTGGTGATTTTAATGATCATTGATAAATGTTACCCATTTATTAGAAAATTATGTTAAGCAATGATAAAATCTAAAAATGTATATAGCATCATCTGTGGTAGGGATCTAAGAATGAGTAACATCAAAATCCATAATAATATGAGAAACAAGATTTAATTCACTTATACATACATCATGTACTAGAACCTATAGTCCTAATGAATGTTGGACATTCTCTAGAATCACTATACAATATACATGGACCTATTGATCCTAAGAAATCACTCAGAATCTCTAGGTTAATAATGTATCTAATTATATCAAATATTATAATTTCGTAATATTCATTAACTATAGAATATTATATACAAAAATTATAGTCATCCATGTTACTAACTCACCCAAGGTCTCCTGCCTATATTCCAACATCCATCATAATTCAAATATAATCAAAATTTTATAATCCAATGTTTCAGAAATCATAATATAATCATTATAAAAATGATCCTTTTTAATGTAATTTTTAATAAAAGTAAATTGTAAATTATCAAACTATTTTTTTAAATAAAATTAATTTATTGGAAAAAACACATGAAAACATTATCTTACAAAACTAAATCAAATAATAATAACTTTAAACCATTTAAAAAAACACAAGAACTCATATATAAATCAATTAATCAATATAATCCAATGAAAATCAAATAACCAATGGTGATCCAAGAGAAAAATTTATTGGGTAGAGACACCAACCATAGAGAGGATCTAGCCTCATTTCATTTAATTATAATCACTAGATAGGGGATGAAGGGGTCATAAATAATCTAAAAAACAATATGTTTTGTTTAAGCATCATCCACAACATGTGGGTTTTCCCCCTAGTTAATATAGGGCTCAAAAAATATAGAGATGATATTTAAATTGAAATAAAAGGTTATAGATAGAATATTATTAGTGAAAATGGATGTTTATATTGTATATTTAACTTCAACGAAGAGATGGGCACAAAGGGATAAATGTGGAAAGAAAACCCACAATTGAATAAAGTTAATACGTGAAAAATATGTGTTATGGAAGATAATGAATACAAATTTTTCATTGGGGAATTTAGATAAATGTTAATTTTTATTTACAGTTTTTAAGAATAATTGGGTTGAAAATTTTATACTACCATTGTTGGAAACATTGGAATAAAGTCTCATGTAATGGTTATCAACACAGTTTTCATACATGTTTTATAATAACCATGTGAATAAATATGTTAATAATCCTTATGAAAGATATTTAATATCATGTTTTTTTGAAGATATTACATAGTTTGGTAAACCATTCTATAACCATGAAAAACACAACAAAATTTCTTTTCCCCCATTGCATGTTTGGGATCAATTTATTAAGTAACTATTCTGTAATAGAATTTCTTAAACAATGTTTCTAAATTTCTTAAGAATTTTAATATCTAAATCATAAAAATTAAAATATAATAAATAATTAAATACATGCTACTGATCTATAAGGTTTCATAATCTCTCCATTCAATGGAGAATTATACAATGAAATTTCCTTATGTATATGGATTTTAGAAATTTTCTGTCCCCTGCTCCCTCTTCGATACATTATGCTCCCAATTCTCATTTTTAGAACTATAATTTTATAAATAATTGAAAAATTAAATTTATTCAACATGAAACAACATTTTTAGACAATCCATGATTCAAACATGTTTTTCATTAACCATAATGTTAGGATCATCCTCTAGATCCCCTTTATTAATCATGTGGGTTGTTTTAGATGGAACATGTTATTTATGAATATATAAATTATCTCATGAACATATATCATTTTAGAATGTATGGTCAGTTATTATACAATCATTCTTAGATGTTCCACAATCTAAAATTGAACGACCTATTATGACATCATCTTACCATGTGTTCCTTAGTGATGACGTCCCACTATAGGGAAAAATTTATAAACACCAGATAACCAACATAAAATTACATCAACTGATAACATTTTTGAGTCAATAAGATTTTCTTATGACTTTTCCATTCCTTCACATTTTGAAATTCCAAAAAACCCTATCTTAATGAAAATTTCATTTTCCATCATATTTTTCTTAATAATAAAAATTTTCCTTCCCCACAGAATATTTATCTTTATGAAGATTTTCATTGTTCATATTTTAGTCTCTCTAAATCAAAATTTTTATATTCCTTTGTGAAAAATTATGTTTCACATCTAATACCATGGAATTCTATAAATACTTAGATATAGGAAATTCTGTTATTAGGATCAGAATTCAGGTTCTCAATTCCTTGAAATTCCGAATCCGTATTCTCTGAAATTCATAATCTGAATTCTATGAAATTCAGAATCCAAATTCTATGAAATTCATTTCCACAATTACTTTGAATTTAGGTTCCGAATTCCTAATAATTCAAACTTTGAATTCCTTAGAATTCCAGATCTAGATTCCCTAGAATTATAACTCCAAATTCCTTATAATTGAGACTCTGATTTCCTTATAATTTTGAATCTGAATTCCATAGATTTCAGAATCCGAATTCATTAGTATTCAGACTATAAAATCCATAGAATTTAGACTCCAAATTCCTCAAAATTCAGACTCTGATGTCTACATAATTCTGATTCTGAACTCCTTGAAATATAGAATCTGAATATCCTTGTAATATAAAATTCTACGGTTATCTTGCTTTGACTCTGAACATTAGTTTTCCATAGACTATGAAAAAAGAATTTTTTTTAGAAAACACATTTTACATACAATTATTTTTGTTATAAAACAATTTCATGATTCTTATTTCTAACCAACCGTTGTTTGAGTGACATGCATACAAGTCTATCTGAAATTCAATTAAAAATATGACTATTGGAGGGGCGAGCTGACCGTTGTAAATGCACCTATAAATAGGATCTCATTTTAACAAGATCAAAATTTTGATCAATATATAGATTAAATAATTCTAAATTCTTTCTAGATAGAGAGACCAACATGCTTTGTGAGTACTGAACATCTTTTCCAGATTGCATTGTGTGACTCTGATTTTTGCTGTGTATAATCGAGGGCTTTTGGGGATAGAAAGACAGAGGTGTCGACTACCTTGAAGATCGAGGGATTTCGGGGATAGCATGACAGACTAGGATATTCTTATAGAGGGCTTACCCATGGGTAGGTAATATAGACATTATAGAAAGCATCAATCAAGGGACCTTTATCCAAGGTTGTTGGATACCCTACTCTTTGGGTTAAAATATTTCATAATTATTTGCATGTTTGTTGAACTAATAAGTCTTGTGAATTTACCTTTTTTAACTTTGGTAAACAATAAATTGTTTTTACCAAATATTAATGGTTCCAATGGAATTTTTAATGTGTAAAATTCACCAGCTTGTATATTGAGCATCTACATCATATTTCGATCCTACAATTGTTATCATAGGAGGTCTCTGAAATACTTATATTCACATATAAATTTTCTTGATCACGTTTTCATTGCTCAATATTTTTCTATCATAGGATATTTTTATACATGTTTACAAATATTACAATTAAAAAGTTTGTTTGGATAGATATTTTCATTGAGATGGCAAGAATACAAGTTGGTTCGATTGACAATATTAATCCTATTAGACCACCTATATTTGTATTGAATTATTATGAATATTGTTGTGATTATATTAAAACTATTTTATTAACATTGTAGTGGAAAACTTTGTAATGCTTACAAGAGATTTCTAGATTCTTGATAATGATGTCATAACTTTAACTAACCATAAAAAATTAGAATATCAACTAAACTACTAGGTACTCAATACATTGTTGTGTTCCATGAATAGGAATATATATAGCCATATTTCTTCTTGTGATGAAGAAAATTGTATTTGGATGAAATTAGAGGTCACTCATTTTCGATCTTCCAAAGATATCAAAACAAGAAGAGCTATGCTTAGAGAAAAATATTTTGGTTGATTTTTTTCTTTATGGAGAACCAGTTTGTAAGGTACAACAATGGTTTGTGAACATTGTTAACAGTTTACAATCTAAGAGAGAAAAAGTTGTACATGATGAGGAACTTGTGCAGATGATTATCGACATCATTCCAAATGAGTTGGAGTTAAAGAGAACAACATTTGATGAGAAGAGGAATGTCTCACAGATTACTCGTGATGAGATTTTTGGAGCTCTTCATCAACTTGATGTAAGAATGAATAGATATACTGATATAAATAAGAAGAATGGGAATGGAATTCTTTCCTATACAACTACTTCAAATCATATGAATGCCAAGACTCCTAAGAGAGTTAAAAGATCTAAATCTAATAGGGACATTGTTTTATTATAATCAAGTGAAACTAAAAATTCTGAGAATGAAATAGCTAATATTGATCAAAGGATGATCAAGATAGCTAGGAAGAAAGAATTTCAGTATATATTCATGAAGAAAAAATAAAGGATAACAAATACACTAAGGATAATTGTTATGAATGCAAGAGAGCATGGAATATAAGTCCAGATTGTATTATTCTTGAGAGAAAAGATATAAAGGAAAATCATTCTGAGAGGAATAAAAGAAGTACAACAAGGCTAAATCTAATAAACTTCTGAAATATAATTACACCTGGAGTGCCAGTGGTGGTGACTCTTTGGAAGAATCCTCAGAGTACGAATCTTCTGGACAGAAGAATCCTGGTCTATTAGCCTTGAAACCTATTTAAAATCATTGTTTAATGGCTAAGTTACACAGTTTGGAATCTATAACCAATGTATCCTAGAATTCTAATTATAGTGATAGTAAATATAATGAATACTCGGATAAAGAATCTTCTTCTGATGAAGATAAATTTCAACGTACAAATGAAAAGTGTCTAGGTTTTCAAATCACCTTGAGAATGAAATATTTTAATGTCAAGAATAATCATGATAAAAAAAATTCTAGGATTTCTATTCTTACTAACGAAATAACAGATCATTCAAAATATAATGACACGACAATTTATGATTTTGAATGTATTTCAAAAACCCTTGAGGAAGTTAAATCTGAGAAGGATAAACATTCAAAGGATCTAGAAAAATTAATTTATAAGAAATTTTTTTCAATCCTAACATTACTGCTAAAACTAACGTTTTTTAGGATAAAAACATAGTTATTAAGCTGAAGTGAGAAATATTTTCCTTTAGGATGTCTCTGTAAAACATTACATTAGGTAAGGAAAACATGGATACAGTGTATTCTCAAATTCGACCTCTAATGAATTATTCTGGTTTTGGTTATACTCATTCAAAACTGATTTTTAGTAATAATTATTTTGTTCCACAAAGTGCTCTATTCTTCACTATGTGTCAGTGAGGTGGGAATTGGGGAAAAAATTCATTAAATAAAATTCAACCTTTAGGTTTTCATAAATCATATTTTTCAGAGAAAGTATATATTCCAAAAAAAATTGATGTTCCCAGATCCCAGTATATTTGTGTTCCGAAGGTCTAACACTCTTATTTTCAAGAAATTAAAGATAATACCAACATCAATACATAGTACATGGATAGTGGATGTTTTTGACACAGGGGTAGTATCAAAAAAATCATTTATAATATAATAAAGATGAAAGGAGGAGAACTAATTTTTGGGGACAAATCCTAGGGATAAATTATTGGTATATGTAACATTGTTATTATTTGAAAAACTATTATTTAAATTTTTTTACTTGTTAAGGGTCTTAGGCACAAAATTTTTAGCATAAGTCGATTTTGTGACGAAGTTTACCTTGTGAATTTTTGGAATGATATGTTTTTAGTACATAATTCCAAGGAATAGATTATTCTTTCTTCCCATAGGAGAGGGAATGTATACACACTAAACATAGAAGACTAAAGGATCCAGGATATACCTTGTCATAGTGCAATGAATGATCATTATTGGTTGTGGAATAGAAGGTTAGGACACTATAACCTTATAAATATATGCAAACTCTCAAAAAAAAATACTTGTTTAGGTTCTATCAGAGCGTAGATTTGATTCTTCAAAAGATTGTGATCATTTTCAATATTGCATGCAACATAAATCTATTTTTAAATCAACTGGTGAGGTCTCAACTACTAAAGCATTATAGGCAATGCATATGGATATTTTTGGTCCAACACAAACTATAATCATTTGAGGAAAATACTATGTATTTTTCTTAGTTGATGATTACACTAGATTTAAGTGGGTCTATTTTCTAGTAAAAAAATATGATGCTTTTTCTTATTCCAAAAGTTTTAGATCACATTTTAAAAATGATAAAAACATTCTGTTGATAAATTTTCATAGTGATCATATAAGAGAATTTCAAAATTAATATTTTGAAACTTATTATATTAGAAAAGGAATTACTCATAACTTCTCAGCACAATGAACACATCAACAAAATTGTGTTGTTGAAAGTATAAATAGAATTATTCATGAGATAACAAGAAACATGTTGAATGAATATTCGGTAGCGAAACATTTCTGGGATGATGTTGTATGTACTACTTTCTATACTATCAATCGTGTTTTTATTAGACCATTTAATAATAAAACTCTTTATGAGTTATGGAATGGTATAAATCCTACAGCTTCCTACATCAATGTTTTTGGTTTCAAGGTATTCATTCAGAATACTAAAGATAATCATCATAAATTTGCACAAAAATCTGATGATGGAATTTTCTTAGCCTACTCCACAACTTCTAAGGCATATAGTTTTTACAATAAAAATACATGTATTGTTGAATCAACAATATATGTTAAATTCAATGAAACTGATTCATTTGATTATAAAAAACCTCAACCTATATCCATGGATGTGTTTTCAAAAACTGACTATCATCCCTTGATATAAGATCTTTCTGATAAAGATAATGTCCAAGAAAATGTTTGTGAAGCATTTACACCAGAAGACTTATTACCATATATCGATGAACAAGATTTACAAAACCCAAATAAGTTGTTTCCTAAGAATCATCCCAGGGATAGTATCATTGGTGATATAAATAAATCATTAATGACTATAAGTTTCTTATGAAATTAAGTAGAACATCTAGAATTCGTTTACCAATTAGAACCAAAATGCACTGATGAAGTGTTTTTGTGATAATGATAAGATAAAAGCAATGAAAGATGAGAGAAATGAAATCGAAAGGAATAATGTATGGACCTTGGTTGAAAGACCAATGGAAACATCTATTATTATAGTAAAATGGCTCATCAGAAATATATGTGATGGAAATGGAATCATAGTAGGAAAACAATCTAAATTGGTTGATAAAGGCTATAATCAACAAGAAGAAGTAGACTATGAAGAAACCTATTCTCCAGTAGCTAGACTTGAATCCATTCATATTATACATGATTTTAAAGAATTCTATAATTTCAAACATTTTTAAATGGTTTTTAAATGAACTTTATTTAATGGTTATGTTCAAGAGGAATTTTTTGTTAAACAACCTCCTATTTTTGAAGATACAAATCATCTTGAACATGTTTTCAAAAATTCCAAAAGCTTTATATTAACTTAAACAAGACCCAAGAGCCTGGTATGAAAAACTTATAGGTTTTTTACTATATTGAAATAATGGTAAGGGAAATGTTGATCCATAATTTTTTATAATGAATGATACGAAAAATGTTTTGATTATTCAAATTTATGTTGATGACATTATATTTGGTTAAACTCAGCAATCTTTAACTAATTCCTTGGCGGATCTAATGAGATCTGATTTTGAAAAGAGTTTTATGGGTGAGTTTACATAATTCCTTGGTTTTCAAATTTCTCAAAAACCAGATGGACCCTATTTATCCCCACATAAGTATATTTAATATCTTCTTAAAATGTATGGATATGACAACACTAAGAGTATAATTACTCCAATTGGTACCTCAAATTCAATTTATCATAATGATGCTGGGAAAGTAGTAGATCAAACATCTTTTAGAGGTATTATAGGAAGTCTACTTTACTTGATAGCTAGTCTTCCAGACATAATGTTTTCAGTATTCTTATTTTCAAGATATCAATCAAATCCAATGGAATCAAATTTAAAGGTAGTGAAAAGGATTTTTTGATAATTCAAAGGGAACCATGGATGTAGGACACTTTTATACTTCTAGAAATGATTTTTTTAAAAAAATATGGATGGTGACATTAGTGGGTGTATAATGGATAAGTAATGTACATCCGGAAGCTGTCATTTTTAGGAGATTCAATGGCATCATATTTATGCAAAAATCCACACTCAGAAGCACTATCCACTACTGAAGCTGAATATGTTGTAGAAGGAAGTTGTTGTGCTCAAGTATTATGGATGCAACACATACTCAATGAATATGATATGAGTTTTACCAAAACACAAATTTTGTTTTATAATACAAGTTTCATTGCCTTGTGAAAAAACCATGCACATCCCTCTCATGAAAAACAACTAGATTTAGACATAAAATTCTTACATATTAGAAAAAAAAGAAGATATCAATCTTCAATTTATCGGAACACAATATCAACTTGCTGATATTTTCACAAAATCATTACCTTCTAAAAGATTATAATATATAAAATAAAAGTAAAGAAATGATAAACATGTGGTAATCTTCCATATTATCTTCTTCATGAAACCTTTCTCTTTAAAGTAATAAACACTTCTTTATAGGGGGAGGAAATTTTCTTTTCAGTTAATATTTTCATAGTTAAAATTTATGTAGTGAAAATTTTAATATATAAATTTTTTCGTAATCTAAATTGTTCGTAGTGAAAATATTTCATAGTCAAAATTTTTGTAGCTAAATGTTTTCATAATCTAAATGTTCGTAGTAAAAAAATTTCATAGCTTAAAATTTATTTTATTTTATTTTCAGAATCTAAAGTTCTTCATGAAGAAATTTTCTTGTCACGAATAATCGTCCTAGAAATTAAAAAGGTGTGTTTCCTTTTTTAGGTTTTCATAATCATCTTTTATGTGTTGGAATTCTCTTTTTTTTAAACATTTCGGATTCACTTTTCCTAAAATCTGAATGTTTTATCTTAAAAATCGTAATAGATTGGAATCTATAAATGTCTGTTTTTGGATATCATCTCAACCGTCAAATATTTTAAAGATGCTTAAAACCCCAGGATCATTTGGGGAAGCTGAATTGTTTCTTCAGTTTCCTACATAATGAAGCCACATTAGTCATACCACATCGAATTCGAAGCCTTTGAGTGCTGAACCTCTACATCTATTTTTGAGTTCGTTCTGATTCTTCAATGTTTCTTCAATTTCGAATGTCTTTTGAAGCCTCTTCCTAGAATGAAATACCATCTGTTATGGAAATCTCCATGAGGTAGATCTACTGAGTAAGGTTTTTAGATCCGATGTTTTATTCCATATATGATTCCATTTTTTCTAAGAATATGTTGTTGAATAGTTGGGAGAGTGCATATATATCAAAACCAAGAGCATAGGATCCGGTGTATATAGAATTTCTGGTTGAATTCAATGAGTATGTTAGTTTTTTCAATGAATGAAGAAGAGAAAAATTTTCTTTCAATAGATATGGAATGAAATACATTCTTTATTATAACATGGAAGCAAATATTATAGGAATTATTTATGAAGGAGAAGCAGAGTTTTACTCACACAACCTACCTGATGTATCCGGCCATTCATACATAGATCGTTCCTCTTTATCTTCAGTCATTTAGGAATCCTTGTAGTTCTATGATGGAAAATTGTAAGGTGATTCATTTGAGTGATGCTACTCTAAGGAGAATGAAGATTGGATTTAAAGGTCAATCGGTATAATATCTTTATTTCTCGGAAGAAAAAGTTGAATCTCTATAAAAAAATCCATATGTGGACGAAATTTCTAAAAAGGGTGGAAGGAAGAGGATTTTCAAGGAATCAGAAGGGAATAGAAAATCTCCAAAGGCTAAGGAAACTCGGTCAGCACCTCCATAGTCAATGAAGAAAAAACCATATCCAGATGAGGTATTGGATAAGTGGAGGGAAGATAAGAAGAAAAAAGAAATAAGGGGAGCCTAATTTTGGTTTGAATCTTGCTAAGGAAGAAGCCTTAAACATAAATAATATTAAAGAGATTTAAAATGAACAAAAATAGAGGAACCAGAAGAACAACATCTTGATGGCTGAGATAGTACAGTCACTTCTCAAAGATGCTGAGAATGAATCTGAAAAAATCCTGCTACCAGAATCCTTTTTGATAGAACCTTTACCGTATACTACGGGAAAGAAATTGGTGATTCTGGAATGACATCTTGAAGAATAAATAGTGCAATAATAATAAGTGAACGAAGAAGAAGAAGTTAGAAGTTGTGATACAGAAGATATAATAAAGAAATTAGAATACAATCATGAAAAGAAAAATCCTTATAATAAGATATCAATATGGACTTCGGAATCCATGTATTTAAATCTTTCTACCCCAGGCAAAGATGAGAAGGTTTAGGAAGACGTGAATAAGTTGTTTGAAAATGAAATCAACAATCATGATTTCATTATCCCAGGGGATATTGAGGCAGGAGATGAGAGGGAATAAGTTGATGAAGATAAAATTGTTTTGCTATCAGATAGTGAACATGAATCTCCTAATCTAGATAATGTTATTCTTAACGATGATATGGTAAAACAGGTGATAGTTGATACACCATGAAAAAATGTGGTATATAAGAATGAAGTTAGTTCTTCATTGAAGAGTAAGGCTTTAAAATAGAAAAAGAATCATCTCCAACTAGAGTCTTGCATTCAAAATCATACTCATTGGACATGATTTTGTAGTTAAATCTTTGAAAATTAATTGTCGATAATATTCCTATATTTCCTAGTTTAGAATCAAGATGTCAGAGGCTTCAGCATAAGTTAAATAAAAAATCGGATTCTGTATCCATGGTGATTTATAAATGTGTCAGTCTTGAGGTAGACTTCAAGAATTTTCTCATTCGATACAAGGCTCATAATAAATCTTGCATGAAGATGAAAAGTTGGTCAAGGAAGATAATAGAAGAGATGAGAATCTTTGATGAATTTCACAATAGTTTCAAGGAGGTTTTTGACACCGAAGATGTGACGATCAAGGATCTCACTAATAGTTTTAAGGAAAACCTAACTCTTGAACAATCTTAGAGGAAGAAAGAAGTGAATGATCTGAATAATAAATTGAGTTCAATTACTTAGAGTAGGAAGAGAAAATGATATCTCATAATTGAGATATAAGAGAAGCTTTTTAAGCAGGAAGAAGTATTGAAATCTCAGGAAGATCCACATAAGGCTTAGGAAGTTAAAATTAAGGCCTTAAAGAATAAAATAGAATAACAAGATCAGTTTCTCAAGCGTGCAAAAGAGGATCACAAGGAGATCAATATTCTTAAGACTACTATGAAGATGTTGATGCCAATGTAGAAGGAAAGATAATCATTTCCAAATCTGATATATTTTTTTTATTTTTTTTGTTGTATAAATTCGTCCAATCCTAATAAAATTTTTGTTTGTCTTCATATTTTTTGGTTTGTTAAATGTTAATATTTCAGGTCCAATATTTTCTTTTCCATTCAATTTATTTCTTTTTAAAAATCACAATGGGAGAAAAAGTACTTTCAAAATAGAATACGTATTAAAGAACAAATTTCCCTAATTAAGGGGGAGTACATTTTTGTAACACCCAAGATTTTTATGAGTAATATTTTGTTTTTATGTTATATATATATATCATAAAAGGAATCTTTCACTACACACTAGCTTGACTTACTTTACACGCAATCGCGACCTTCCTCGATAGCTTGCATTGTACGCAATACCGAGTTTCACTAAACAACGATGTGCTATTAAAATATTATTAAAACTAGCCGTTATGAATAGTAATAACCTCTTTTTGAAATTTTAGAAATTTTATTTTTCAAAATGGACTCCTTTTTTGGATTCGGAATACCGAAATTAGCCTAGGGTGAAATTTTGGTATTTTTCTGAAAACATTCAATTTTTGATGAATAGTGAAACCACTAAGTGGTTGGTTAAAAACTGAATTTTGCATAAAACATAATTTTACTGCTTCTGTGAATGGAATTTCGAAAATCCGACAGACACGGTTGATATCAGTAAGTAAAATGTGGTTCAATGAGATAAAAATAATTTTTTGGTGAATAGTGACTTTTTTCTTTTTTTACCGCGGTTAATAGTAAATAGGGTAACTAAGGGTAAATATGATATTAATATTACCCTAACACATGTCCTAATTCTATTGGATAAGTGTAATTCGACCAAAAACAATCTTCTGAATATAATATGACCATTTAGGTCCACTTGGATTAGATTATGACATTTAATATTAATTTATTTAATGAATAGTTAAAATAGTTAAAATCAAAGTTTAATAACTAAATGATTTTTAATAGGGGGTTATAAATAAGATAAATTCGACTATAAATATTCATTAGAAAGAAAAAAATATTTCCTACATAATTATATTTTATTTATAATTTTTAGACTTCAAATAAATTAAATTATTTATGACACAACGATGATGCAGTAATTACCATTTTAAGGAAATGTTAACATAATTGATGTTATAAATGCTCAAATAAATGTAATTTGAGACTTTTTAGGAATTCCACTAATTTTCTAGGTTACTATGATATATTAGTGTTGATTTAATTAACTTGGTTCGAACATATAATTCTGTTATGACTTTCACAAAAACATATATCAAATAGTGTCAAAATTGACACAAAATAGTTTTTAAATAATATATTATATTATTAATTGTTATTTTATACCTAAAAATCTATGATTCGGCCAAATGACTTAAATAAGGATATATATATTAATAATAAACAACTTGGGGTTCGTTTGGAATGTTATAGTAAATGTATTAACCATATAGTGTAAGAAAACAAAAAGTCACGGTAAAAGTTAAATTATTTAACTTAGAGTTAAATCTAATTGATAAGGTTAAAATAATAACCCAAACTCGTCTAAATCCTATTTGTTGATAGTATTTCGACCCATACCCACTTTACCTTCGAAATATAACCCTTTGAAACCATTATAAACCGATTTTGACTTTAATATAAAATAATATTTTGAGATATTCCTAAGGTGCCCCTCTCCTCCCTTATAAAAGGGAACCTCCTCCCCCTCCTCCTCACACCAATTGGAGCACTCAAGCTCGGCCAAACCCTGCCAAAATACCTTCTCCACTTCCCTAGAATAATCCTAGAGGTCCTGGTCTTCTTCAAAGACCAATCTAAGTTCCCTAAGTGGAGGATTCAAAGAGGCGTTTCAAAGAAGAGGTAATATCCATTACCGATCTTTTCAATTTATTTCTTCTTGAACTTCTTCTTCTTTAGTTGTTTCATGATAAAGTAATAACATAAGTATTACTTACATACTGATATTTTATTATAAATATGAATCAACCCTAATTCACCTTCTATCTATCCTACGGAAAAATGAAATCACCGCGCGTGCGTACGTACGGAATACCGTCTCCACGCCGTGGTGTAATCTATTTTCCACCGTAACCTTACAAGGATGGGTATAATGGTGTAATGAGTAACTATATATGATTATTATAAAGTGATATTGATACTGAAATAGTATAAATACACTTAAATACAATTCCACGATCATGGGAACAATATCATCGCTCGGGTGTACGTACGGAATACCGTCTCCACGATGTAATGTGACTCGTTCTACATGATCATCATTACATAGTAATTATATAAATGAATTGAATGAATAAATATGATATATGTTACACAAATACCATTATGGATATAAGGTATCTATAAACTCAAAAGAAGAATAAGAAGTTATTCGGCAAAACATGCATAAGAACAAAAGGCAATAAAGACCCGAGTAACAAGTAACAATGAAATATTACTAATAAGAAGCTACGAATATGACCATATATGATATCATATCAATATGTATGATCTGGAATAAGTCAATAACATTATTTAAACCATTATACAGGAGCTTCGGCACGAACAAAGCAAATCGGGCCTAATGTAAGGGAAATATCACAATCTCATTTTTATCCGAGATTGTTTATACTTTGGTATTTTCTGGGGTGTATTTTATCATCCACATCCATGTATCCTCAATATGTAATATAATTTCCATTCAACTACAATTGTTTAAATCCATTTTTACCCTTTGGTGAGTTTTTAGTAAAAGATATGAAAGGAATCTTTTGTCGTTTTTCGTACGAGTTACTTTTTGACTTTTTCGACAAAAGTACGAGAAGAATGTTTTTTTAACTTATAAGGCATGAATGGATTTTTAAAACATTATTTACAAAAATCTTCCTTTACAAGTTTTCAAGTTTAGTTTTAATAAACTTATTTTTGTTTATAATTGTATGACATATTAAGAAAGGAAAAGTGTTTTTGAAATAGAAAGGATATTTTCCTCAAGAATTCATTTCAAGTATTTTGTCAAAACTATTTTACATCTAAGATGACATTATTTCATATGTGTATGTTTCAAGTAAAATTTCTCTATGATTTAAATGGATTCAATTTTCTTATGATGGAATGATATCAATTGTTTATGGATTATGTTATGATGGCAGGATGTTTAAGAATCCCATTTTATTCCATGGGTTATGCAATGATGTATGATTTATGATTTTGTGGAACACATAAGAATGGTATCATTATTAGATGGGTGGGACCTATATCTCCCTCCAATTCATTGGGTAAATATTTATATCTCATGATATAGACAAGGCTGGAATAGAAGGTTATTTCGGTTCAGTGATACAGGAATGAAACGAGGAGTGAACTTGGTTCAGAAATGGACTTTGTCCGCTAAGATAGTCTTGGCAATGAGTCATGACTAACAAGAAATGATTTTCCATGATTATGTGTGCATGCCACAATGTTTCAAGTTTTATGTTATGATTATGGGGATCTCATTTTCACTTCTATGATTTATTCCATTTTAAGATATTATGATCTCTTTTGCAGGTTATGATTTTCAAGAAGATATGATATGATTTTTATTTCCTTTATTTTCCCTTGCTAAGCATTTGAGCTCACCCTTTTTTGTATGTTTTCTTTTCCCCAGGTCAGGAAGATGGATATTAAGTAGAATATTCTAAAAGGGACCCTAGATATGATGAAATAAATGGGAGACACTGTAGAAGATTTATGAACCAGTTGTTTATGTTACCCAGTTTCTAAAGACACTATACCTATACGGTCCTCTGTGGTTTTGTCGTATTTTGTAATAAGTGTGCTTCAAATTTGAAGTATTAACAATGTATGTAAAGTATGGGTCATTATAGTTGGTATCAGAGGAAAGTTATAGTCAACCATTGGAAACTAGGATTTGAAATCCATAGTAAGAACCCTAAGGATAAGTCTATGCATAGAACACAATATTAGTGTTTTAGAAATGGCCAGGAATAACCTAAGATAATACCTTAAGCGTGAAAATTTTATTCTTGAATTATGTGGTTTTCCTATTATAATTAGTGTTGCTCACACTATTCGTCTTGGTTTTAGTCAATGGCTGGAACCCGAAGGAACCGTGTTAATGAGGAATGCGATGGGCAATGCAATGATTGTCCCCCTGAGCAACCAAACGATATGGGAGATGGAATGAAAAATCTTGTAGCCATGCTCACACAACTTTCTCAAGCTATGAATCATGCAGGACTTCCAAACGAACAATGGAAGGAGAAAAATTCTGTTGAATCCTTCATGAGGCAGCGTCCACCTTCTTTCAGCGGGTCTACTGATGCATTAGTTGATGAACAATTGATTAGTACTACTGAAAAGATATTTTCAGTTCCTCAATGTTCTGAACATGATAAAGTCATCCTAGAAGTGTATCATTCGGAAGGAGATGTTGATCAATGGTGGAATCCTATTAAGAATACAAGGCAAAGGGATGAAATTGAGTCCATGGAATGGGACGAATTCAAGAACTTATTTTTCAATAAGTACTTCACTCGTATTCTCCGAACAAAGATGGAGAAAGAGTTTCTTGAACTGAAGCAAAGGGATGATGAATCTGTTGGTACCTATGAAGAAATTTTTACAAGACATGCAAGGTACGCTTCTGGTATTATTATCCAACCTGAGAGTAAGATCGATCGATTCTTTAGTGGCTTAAAACCAAGTCTTCGAAGGGCGTTAGCCATAAGGGAATTCAATAGCTACGAGTAAATCGTTCGATGTGCTCTCAAAGTCAAGATGGAGATTGGAGTAACCCATCAGTCATATGGGTTTGATAAGAAGAGGAAAATGGAATTCAAAGGAAAATCTAAATAGCACACTGAAAAAAAGATGATATTTCCCTTATGCTCAAAGTGTGGAAAGAAACATGGAGGGAGTTGTCTTAAAGGGACAAGTAAATGTTTCAAATGTGGAAAAGAAGGTCATCGGGCATTTGAATGCCGCGATAATGGGAAGAATATGTCTAATGATGCAATCAAAGGACGGGATACACAGAATGAACCTACTACACTTCAATGTTTCAAGTGCAAGGAGATGGGGCATTATGCCAATCAATGCCCAAATCCAAGGGTTGATGATGATGGTCGACGTCAACAAACTCTTAAGGCTAAAGACAAAGGAAAGTCACATGTAATTTTTATCAGCGATGTGTAGTACGATAACGAAGTGGTGAAAGGTACACTTACCATCCACTCTAAAGTAGAAAATGTTTTTTTTTGATTCTGGATCCACCCAATCTTTTATTTCTGAAAAATTTTCTAAGGGTATCACCGTATTACCTCAACAATTAGATGTTGAGTTAGCTGTGAAAACACCTAATGGCACATCAATCACATCAAAAGTTTATAATACTTCTCCGATCGACGTTTGTGGGAAAGTGCTTCCTACAAATCTTGTGATCCTTCCTTTAGTGGAATTCGATGTGATTCTTGGCATGGATTGGATTTCTTTATACGAAGCTCATATCAATTTCCAAATAAGGGAAGTCAGATTTCATATTCCAGATCAATCTATGATCGTCTATCAATGAAAGGATGAACATAACCATCCAGTGGAAATTTCTTCCATTTTATGGGTATTGACTCCACTAAATGAAGGTTATTTATCTCAAATGGGTGGTGAGAAACTCGCGATTAAGAATATGCCTATCGTATGGGAGTTTGATGATGTCTTTCCGGATGAATTACCGTGTCTTCCACCAAATCGTGAAGTTGAGTTTTCAATAGAACTCGTACCGGGTGCTTTGCCTATTTCAAAGACACCTTATAGAATTTCCCCAATTGAGTTGCAGGAATTGAAGAAGAAACTCCATGAAAATATTGATAAGGGATTCATACGCCCTAGTGAGTCACCTTGGGGAGAACCTGTTCTATTTGTTAAAAAGAAAGATTGATCAATGAGACTCTACATTGATTATCGTGAACTTAACAAGATCACTATCAAGAACAAATATCCTCTCCCATGCATTGATGACTTATTTGACCAACTATGTGGAGCTCAATACTTTTCCAAGATTGATCTTCATTCAGGGTATCATCAATTAAGGGTCAAAAGGGAGGATATACCAAAGACGGCTTTCCGTACAAGGTATGGACACTATGAATTTATAGTGATGCTATTTGGTCTTACTAATGCCCCTGCTATCTTCATGGATCTAATGAATAGAGTCTTAAGAGACTATCTTGATCAATTTGTGGTAGTTTTTATAGACGATATTCTTGTCTATTCAATGATCAAGGAAGAGCATGAAAATCACTTGAGAATTATATTGAAGACCCTGAGAAAGGATAGCTTTATGCCAAATTTACCAAGTGTGAATTTTGGCTTCAAAAAGTTGCATTTTTGGGTCACATAATCTCAAAAGAGGGGATATCTGTGGATCCAGCAAAAATAGAGGTTATCGAAAGTTGGTCGAGACCAACAACAGTAACTGAGAACCGAAGTTTTCTTGGTTTGGCTGGATATTATCGACGTTTTGTAAAATATTTTTTACGGTTATCTAATCCACTCACCAAGTTGACTCGGAAAGGAGTTATGTTTGTTTGGACAGAGGAATGTGAAGAGAATTTCAAGGAGTTGAAAATAAGGTTATCCGGTGCACCTGTGCTCACACTGCCTTGTAGTGGAGAAAGGTTTTTGATCTACAGTGATGCATCCAAAAAGGGATTGGGGTGTGTTCTTATGCAAAATGATATGGTGATAGCTTATTCCTCACGACAGTTGAAAATCCATGAGCAAAATTACCCAACACATGATTTGGAGTTAGCTGCGGTAATCTTTGCATTAAAGATTTGGAGTCATTACCTTTATGGTGAAAGGTGTGATATTTATACTGATCATAAAAGTTTAAAGTATATTTTCACAAAAAAGGAGCTGAATATGTGTAAAAGAAGATGGTTTAAGCTGATTAAGGATTATGACTACTCATCCATTACCACCCTGGGAAAGCAAACAAGGTGGCAGATGCATTAAGTCGACAAGACCATGCTTGTTTATCCATGATGAGGATCACAAAAGATCCAATATTTATGGATTTACAAAGGATGGATCTTGGAATTATAATTGAAGGGGAAAAATCTTATCTTTCTCAAATGAATGTTCAACCATCTATACATGTGAGGTTTAAAGAGGCACAGAAAGAAGATGTCGAGTTACAAAAGAAGGTGAGAAATGTTCCTGAGTTCAACCTTGATTGTGATAGGATAATATCATTCAGGAATCAGGTTTGTGTTCCTCCCATCCCCGAGTTAAAGAAGGAGCTGCTGGATGAGGATCATAGTTCTTCATTCTCTATTAATCCTGGAAGCACGAAGATGTATAGGGACCTGAAAGAGTACTTCTAGTGGGATGGCATGAAAAGAGATTTTTCTGAATATATCTCTCGATGCTTGGTTTGTCAACAAGTTAAAGCTGAGAGACAGATGTCTAAGGGTATGTTACAACCATTACCCATACCCAAATGGAAATGGGAAAACATCACTGTGGACTTTGTCACAGGACTTCCTAAAACATCCAAAGGCAATAATGATATCTGGGTCCTAGTTGATCGTCTTACAAAGTCTGCACACTTCATTTCTATTAGAGAGGATTTCTCTTTAGATCAGCTTGCCAGGATATATGTAAAGGAAGTGGTAAGATTGCACGGAGTACCACTTTCTATTATATCTGATCGGGATCCGAGATTTATCTCGAAGTTCTGGCGAAGTCTTCAGCATACTCTGGATACAGAGTTGAGTTTCAGCACTGCTTATCATCCTCAGACAGATGGTCAGTCTGAGAGAACAATTCAAACCCTAGAAGATATGTTTAGAGCTTGATCTATGGATTTAAAAGGAGTTTGGGATCAACACCTACCTTTGGTGAAATTTTCTTATAATAATAGCTTTCACTCCAGTATTCACATGGCTCCATATGAAGCTCTCTATGGAAAGAAATGTAGGACTCTAGCTTGCTGGGATGAAGTTAGGGAAAGAAAGCTATTATGACCTGATATCATTGATGAAATGGCAGAAAATGTCAGATCTATTCAACAACACATAAGAGCAGCTCAGAGTCGACAGAAAAGTTATGCTGACAACCGAAGAAAAGACCTAGAGTTTGAAGTGGGTGATAAATTGTTCTTACGAATATCTTCCTGGAAGAGGGTTATGAGATTTGGAAAGAAGGGGAAGTTGAGCCCTAGATATATCGGTCCATTCGAAATACTGGATCGTGTTGGAAAGGTAGCTTACCAATTAGCACTTCCACCTAATCTCTCTCAAGTTCACTATGTGTTCCATGTATCTCTCCTGAGAAATTACATACCTGATCCTTCACATGTACTCAGCACAGAAGTTGTACTGCTGGAGAAAGATCTTTCTTATGAAGAACAAACAATAGAAATTCTGGATCGTAGCGAAAAAGTCCTACGAAACAAGACCACTTGATTGGTGAAAGTTTTATGGAGGAACCACCAACTTAAATAATCTACATGGGAGCTTGAGGATATGATGAGGGAGAATTATCCTCATCTGTTTGTTACAAAGTGACGAATTTCGAGGGCGAAATTCTTTTTAAGGGGGGTAGAATTTAACACCCAAGATTTTTATGAGTAATATTTTGTTTTTATTTTATATATATATATCATAAAAGGAATATTTCACTACACACCAGCTTGACTTACTTTATACGCAATCGCGACCTTCCTCGATAGCTTGCGTTGTACGCAATACCGAGTTTCACTAAACAACGATATGCTATTAAAATATTATTAAAACTAACCGTTATGAATAGTAATAACAACCTTTTGAAATTTTATAAATTTTATTTTTCCAAATGGACTTCATTTTTGGATTTGGAATACCAAAATTAGCCTAGGGTGAAATTTTGGTATTTTTCTGAAAACTTTCAATTTTTGATTAATATTGAAACCACTAAGTGGTAGGTTAAAAACCGAATTTTGCATAAAACATAATTTTACCGCTTATGTGAATGGAATTTCGAAAACCAGACAGACACGGTTGATATCAGTAAGTAAAATGTGGTTCAATGAGATAAAAATAATTTTTTTGGTGAATAGTACCTTTTTACTTTTTTTAACAGCGGTTAATAGTAAATTGGGTAACTAAGGGTAAATATGAAATAACTATTACCCTAACACATGTCCTAATTCTATTGGATAAGTGTAATTCGACAAAAAATAACCTTATGAATATAATATGACCATTTAGGTCCACTTGGATTAGATTATGACATTTAATATTATTTTATTTAATGAATAGTTAAAATAGTTAAAATCAAAGATTAATAACTAAAACATTTTTAATATGGGGTTATACATAAGATAAATTCTACTAAAAATATTCATTATAAATATAAAAAGATTTAATACATAATGATATTTTATTTATAATTTTTAGACTTTAACTAAATTAATTTATTTATGACACAATGATGATGCAGTAATTACCCTTTTAGGGAAATGATAACATAATTGATGTTATAAATGCTCAAATAAATGTAATTTGAGACTTATTATGAATTAAACTAATTTTCTAGGTTACTATGATATATTAGTGTTTATTTGATAATCTTTTTTCGAACATATAATTCTGTGATGACTTTCACAAAAATCATATATCAAATAGTGTCAAAATTGACACAAAATAGTTTTTAAATCAAATATTAAATAATTAATTGTTATTTTATTCCTAAAAATCTAATATTCGGTCAAATGACTTATATAAGGATATATATATTAATAATAAACAACTTGGGGTTCGTTTGGCATGTTATAGTAAGTGTATTAACCATATAGTGTAAGAAAACAAAAAGTCACGGTAAAAGTTAAATTATTTAACTTAGAGTTAAATCTAATTGATAAGGTTAAAATAATAACCTAAACATGTCTAAATCCTATTGGTTGATAGGATTTAGACCCATCCCCAATTTACCTTCTAAATAAGACCCTTTGGAACCATTATACACCGATTTTGACTTTAATATAAAATAATATTTTGAGATATTCCTAAGGTGCCCCTCTCCTCCCTTATAAAAGGGAACCTCTTCCCCCTCCTCCTCACACCAATTGGAGCACTCAAGCTCGGCCAAACCCTGCCAAAATCCCTTCTCCACTTCCCTAGAATAATCCTAGAGGTCCTGGTCTTCTTCAAAGACCAATCTAAGTTCCCTAAGTGGAGGATTCAAAGAGGCGTTTCAAAGAAGAGGTAATATCCATTACCGATCTTTTCAATTTATTTCTTCTTGAACATATTCTTCTTTAGTTGTTTCATGATAAAGTAATAACATCAGTATTACTTACATACTGATATGTTATTATAAATATGAAACAACCCTAATTCACCTTCTATCCATCCTACGGAAAAATGAAATCACCGCGCGTGCGTACGTACGGAATACCGTCTCCACGCCGTGGTGTAATCTATTTTCCACCGTAACCTTACAAGGATGGGTATAATGGTGTAATGAGTAAATATATATGATTATTATAAAGTGATATTGATACTGAAATAGTATAAATACACTTAAATACAATTCCACGATCATGGGAACAATATCATCGCTCGGGTGTACGTACGGAATATCGTCTCCACGATGTAATGTGACTCGTTCTACATGATCATCATTACATAGTAATTATATAAATGAATTGAATGAATAAATATGATATATGTTACACAAATACCATTATGGATATAAGGTATCTATAAACTCAAAAGAAGAATAAGAAGTTATTCGGAAAAACATGCATAAGAACAAAAGGCAATAAAGACCCGAGTAACAAGTAACAATGAAATATTACTAATAAGAAGCTAAGAATATGACCATATATGATATCATATCAATATGTATGATTCTGGAATAATTCAATAACATTATTTAAACCATTATACAGGAGCATAGGCACGTACAAAGAAAATCAGACCTAATGTAAGGGAAATATCACAATCTCATTTTTATCCGAGATTGTTTATACTTTGGTATTTACTAGGGTGTATTTTATCATCCACATCCATGTTTCATCAATATGTAATATTATTTCCATTCACCTACAATTGTTTAAATCCATTTTTATCCTTTGGTGAGTTTTTAGTAAAAGATATGAAAGGAATCTTTTGTCGTTTTTCGTACAAGGTACTTTTTGACTTTTCCGACAAAAGTACAAGAAGAATGTTTTTTTTAACTTATAAGGATTGAATGGATTTTTAAAAAATTATTTCCAAAAATCTTCCTTTACAAGTTTTCAAGTTTAGTTTTAATTAAGATCTTTTAGTTTATAATTGTATGACATATTAAGAAATGAAAAGTGTTTTTGAAATAGAAAGGATATTTTCCTCAAGAATTCATTTCAAGTATTTTGTCAAAACAATTTTACATCTAAGATGACATTATTTCATATGTGTATGTTTCAAGTAAAATTTCTCTATTATTTAAATGGATTCAATTTTCTTATTATGAAATGATATCAATTGTTTATGGATTATGTTATGATGGCATGATGTTTAAGAATCCCATTTTATTTCATGGGTTATGATATGATGTATGATTTATGATTTTGTGGCACACATAAGAATGGTATCATTATTAGATGGGTGGGACCTATATCTCCCTCCAATGAATTGGGTAAAGATTTATATCTCATGAGATAGACATGGCTGGAACGTAAGGTTATTTCGGTTCAGTGATACAGGACTGAAACGAGGAGTGAACTCGGTTCAGAAATGGACTTTGTCCGCTAAGATAGTCTTGGAAATGAGTCATGACTAACAAGAAATGATTTTCCATGATTATGTGTGCATTCCACAAAGTTTCAACTTTTATGTTATGATTATGAGGATCTCATTTTCACATCTATGATTTATTCCATGTTAAGATATTATGATCTCTCTTGCAGGTTATGATTTTCAGGAAGATATGATATGATTTTTATTTCCTTTATTTTACCTTGCTGATCATTTGAGCTCACCCTTTTTTGTATGTTTTCTTTTCCCCAGGTCAGGAAGATGGATATTAAGTAGAATATTCTAAAAGGGACCCAGGATATGATGAAATAAATGGGAGACACTGTAGAAGATTTATGAACCAGTTGTTTATGATTCCCAGTTTCTAAAGACACTATACCTACACGGTCCTTTGTGGTTTTGTCGTATGTTGTAATAAGTGTGCTTCAATTGTGAAGTATTAACAATGTATGTAAAGTATGGGTCGTTATAGTTGGTATCAGAGGAAAGGTATAGTCAACCTTTGGAAACTAGGATGTGAAAGCCTTAGTAAGAACCCTAAGGATAAGTCTAAGCATAGAACAAAATTTTAGTGTTTTAGACATGTCCATGAATAACCTAAGATAAGACCTTAAGCGTGAAAATTTTATTCTTGAATTATGTGGTTTTCCTATTATAATTATTGTTGCTCACACTATTCTTCTTAGTTTTAGTCAATGGCTAGAACCCGAAGGAACCGTGTTAATGTGGAATGTGATGGGAATGCAATGATTTTCTCCCTGAGCAACCAAACGATATGGGAGCTGGAATGCAAAATATTGTATCCATGCTCACACAACATTCTCAAGCTATGAATCATGCAGGACTTCCAAACGAACAAAGGAATGAGCAACATTTTGTTGAATCCTTCATGAGGCAGCATCCAGCTTCTTTCAGCGGGTCTACTGATCCATTAGTTGCTGAACAATGGATTAGTACTACTGAAAAGATATTTTCAGTTCTTCAATGTTCTGAACATGATAAAGTCATCCTAGTAGTGTATTGTTTGGAAGGAGATGCTGATAAATGGTGGAATCTTATTAAGAATACAAGGCAAAGGGATGAAATTGAGTCCATGGAATGGGACGAGTTCAAGAACTTATTTTCCAATAAGTACTTCCCTCGTATTCGCCGAACAAAAATGGAGAAAGAGTTTCTTGAACCGAAGCAAAGGGATGATGAATCTGTTGGTACCTATGAAGAAAATTTTACAAGACTTTCAAGGTACGCTTCTGGTATTATTACCCAACCTGAGTGTAAGATCGATTGATTCTTTAGTGGCTTAAAACCAAGTCTTCGAAGGGCGTTATCCATAAGGGACTTCAATAGCTACGAGGAAATTGTTCGATGTGCTCTCAAAGTTGAGATGGAGATTGGTGTAACCCATCAGTCATATGGGTTTGATAAGAAGAGGAAAATGGAATTCAAAGGAAAATCTAAATAGCACACTGAAAAAAAGATGATATTTCCCTTATGCTCAAAGTGTGGAAAGAAACATGGAGGGAGTTGTCTTAAAGGGACAAGTAAATGTTTCAAATGTGGAAAAGAAGGTCATCGGGCATTTGAATGCCGCGATAATGGGAAGAAGATGTCTAATGATGCAATCAAAGGACGGGATACACAGAATGAACCTACTACACTTCAATGTTTCATGTGCAAGGAGATGGGGCATTATGCCAATCAATGCCCAAATCCAAGGGTTGATGATGATGGTCGACGTCAACAAACTCTTAAGGCTAAAGACAAAGGAAAGTCACATGTAATTTTTATCAGCGATGTGGAGTACGATAACGAAGTGGTGAAAGGTACACTTACCATCCACTCTAAATTAGAAAATGTTTTTTTTGATTCTGGATCCACCCAATCTTTTATTTCTGAAAAATTTTCTAAGGGTATCACCATATTACCTCAACAATTAGATGTTGAGTTAGCTGTGAAAACACCTAATGGCACATGAATCGCATCAAAAGTTTATAATTCTTCTCCGATCGACGTTTGTGGGAAAGTGATTCCTACAAATCTTGTGATCCTTCCTTTAGTGGAATTCGATGTGATTCTTGTCATGGATTGGATTTCTTTATACGAAGCTCATATCAATTTCCAAATAAGGGAAGTCAGATTTCATATTCCAGATCAATCTATGATCGTCTATCAATGAAAGGATGAACATAACCATCCAGTGGAAATTTCTTCCATTTTATGGGTATTGATTCCACTAAATGAAGGTTATTTATCTCAAATGGGTGGTGAGAAACTCGCGATTAAGAATATGCCTATCGTACGGGAGTTTGATGATGTCTTTCCGGATGAATTACCGGGTCTTCCACCAAATCGTGAAGTTGAGTTTTCAATAGAACTCGTACTGGGTGCTTTGCCTATTTCAAAGACACCTTATAGAATTTCCCCAATTGAGTTGCAGGAATTGAAGAAGAAACTCCAAGAAAATATTGATAAGGGATTCATACGCCCTAGTGAGTCACCTTGGGGAGCACCTGTTCTATTTGTTAAAAAGAAAGATTGATCAATGAGACTCTACATTGATTATCGAGAACTTAACAAGTTCACTATCAAGAACAAATATCCTCTCCCATGCATTGATGGCTTATTTGACCAACTATGTGGAGCTCAATACTTTTCCAAGATTGATCTTCATTCAGGGTATCATCAATTAAGGGTAAAAAGGGAGGATATACCAAAGACGGCTTTCCGTACAAGGTATGGACACTATGAATTTATAGTGATTCTATTTGGTCTTACTAATGCCCCTGCTATCTTCATGGATCTAATGAATAGAGTCTTTAGAGACTATCTTGATCAATTTGTGGTAGTTTTTATAGACGATATTCTTGTCTATTCAATGATCAAGGAAGAGCATGAAGATCACTTGAGAATTATATTGAAGACCCTGAGAAAGGATAAGCTTTATGCCAAATTTACCAAGTGTGAATTTTGGCTTCAAAAAGTTGCATTTTTGGGTCACATAATCTCAAAAGAGGGGATATCTGTGGATCCAGAAAAAATAGAGGTTATCGAAAGTTGGTCGAGACCAACAATAGTAACTGAGAACCAAAGTTTTCTTGGTTTGGCTGGATATTATCGACGTTTTGTAAAATATTTTTTACGGTTATCTAATCCACTCACCAAGTTGACTCGGAAAGGAGTTATGTTTGTTTGGACAGAGGAATGTGAAGAGAATTTCAAGGAGTTGAAAAGAAGGTTATCCGGTGCACCTGTGCTCACACTGCCTTGTAGTGGAGAAAGGTTTGTGATCTACAGTGATGCATCCAAAAAGGGATTGGGGTGTGTTCTTATGCAAAATGATATGGTGATAGCTTATTCCTCACGACAGTTGAAAATCCATGAGCAAAATTACCCAACACATGATTTGGAGTTAGCTGCGGTAATCTTTGCATTAAAGATTTGGAGGCATTACCTTTATGGTGAAAGGTGTGATATTTATACTGATCATAAAAGTTTAAAGTATATTTTCACACAAAAGGAGCTGAATATGTGTAAAATAAGATGGTTTAAGCTGATTAAGGATTATGACTGCTCAATCCATTACCACCCTGGGAAAGCAAACAAGGTGGCAGATGCATTAAGTCGACAAGACCATGCTAGTTTATCCATGATGAGGATCACAAATGATCCAATATTTATGGATTTACAAAGGATGGATCTTGGAATTATAATTGAAGGGGAAAAATCTTATCTTTCTCAAATGAATGTTCAACCATCTATACATGTGAGGTTTAAAGAGGCACAGAAAGAAGATGTCAAGTTACAAAAGAAGGTGAGAAATGTTCCTGAGTTCAACCTTGATTGTGATAGGATAATATCATTCAGGAATCAGGTTTGTGTTCCTCCCATCCCCGAGTTAAAGAAGGAGCTGCTGGATGAGGATCATAGTTCTTCATTCTCTATTAATCCTGGAAGCACGAAGATGTATAGGGACCTGAAAGAGTACTTCTAGTGGGATGGCATGAAAAGAGATTTTTCTGAATATGTCTCTCGATGCTTGGTTTTTCAACAAGTTAAAGCTGAGAGACAGATGTCTAAGGGTATGTTACAACCATTACCCATACCCAAATGGAAATGGGAAAACATCACTATGGACTTTGTCACAGGACTTCCTAAAACATCCAAAGGCAATAATGATATCTGGGTCCTAGTTGATCGTCTTACAAAGTCTGCACACTTCATTGCTATTAGAGAGGATTTCTCTTTAGATCAGCTTGCCAGGATATATGTAAAGGAAGTGGTAAGATTGCACGGAGTACCACTTTCTATTATATCTGATCGGGATCCGAGATTTCTCTCGAAGTTCTGGCGAGGTCTTAGGCATACTCTGGATACAGAGTTGAGTTTCAGCACTGCTTATCATCCTCAGACAGATGGTCAGTCTGAGAGAACAATTCAAACCCTAGAAGATATGTTTAGAGCTTGCTCTATGGATTTAAAAGGAGTTTGGGATCAACACCTACCTATGTTGGAATTTTCTTATAATAATAGCTTTCACTCCAGTATTCACATGGCTCCTTATGAAGCTCTCTATGTAAAGAAATGTAGGACTCTAGCTTGCTGGGATGAAGTTAGGGAAAGAAAGCTATTATGACCTGATCTCATTGATGAAATGGCAGAAAATGTTAGATCTATTCAACAACACATAAGAGCAGCTCAGAGTCGACAGAAAAGTTATGCTGACAACCGAAGAAAAGACCTAGAGTTTGAAGTGGGTGATAAATTGTTCTTACGAATATCATCCTGGAAGAGGGTTATGAGATTTGGAAAGAAGGGGAAGTTGAGCCCTAGATATATCGGTCCATTCGAAATACTGGATCGTGTTGGAAAGGTAGCTTACCGATTGGAACTTCCACCTAATCTCTCTCAAGTTCACTATGTGTTCCATGTATCTCTCCTGAGAAATTACATACCTGATCCTTCACATGTACTCAGCACAGAAGTTGTACTGCTAGAGCAAGATCTTTCTTATGAAGAACAAACAATAGAGATTCTGGATCGTAGCGAAAAAGTCCTACGAAACAAGACCACTTGATTGGTGAAAGTTTTATGGAGGAACCACCAACTTGAATAATCTACATGGGAGCTTGAGGATATGATGAGGGAGAATTATCCTCATCTGTTTGTTACAAAGTGAAGAATTTCGAGGGCGAAATTCTTTTTAAGGGGGGTAGAATTTAACACCCAAGATTTTTATGAGTAATATTTTGTTTTTATTTTATATATATATATCATAAAAGGAATATTTCACTAAACACCAGCTTGACTTACTTTATACGCAATCACGACCTTCCTCGATAGCTTGCGTTGTACGCAATACCGAGTTTCACTAAACAACGATATGCTATTAAAATATTATTAAAACTAGCCGTTATGAATAGTAATAACAACTTTTTGAAATTTTATAAATTTTATTTTTCAAAATGGACTTCATTTTTGGATTTGGAATACCAAAATTAGCCTAGGGTGAAATTTTGTTATTTTTCTGAAAACTTTCAATTTTTGATTAATAGTGAAACCACTAAGTGGTAGGTTAAAAACCGAATTTTGCATAAAACATAATTTTACCGCTTATGTGAATGGAATTTCGAAAACCAGACAGACACGGTTGATATCAGTAAGTAAAATGTGGTTCAATGAGATAAAAATAATTTTTTGGTGAATAGTACCTTTTTACTTTTTTTAACAGCGGTTAATAGTAAATTGGGTAACTAAGGGTAAATATGAAATAACAATTACCCTAACACATGTCCTAATTCTATTGGATAAGTGTAATTCGACAAAAAATAACCTTATGAATATAATATGACCATTTAGGTCCACTTGGATTAGATTATGACATTTAATATTATTTTATTTAATGAATAGTTAAAATAGTTAAAATCAAAGATTAATAACTAAAACATTTTTAATATGGGGTTATACATAATATAAATTCTACTAAAAATATTCATTATAAATATAAAAAGATTTATACATAATGATATTTTATTTATAATTTTTAGACATTAACTAAATTAATTTATTTATGACACAATGATGATGCAGTAATTACCCTTTTAAGGAAATGATAACATAATTGATGTTATAAATGCTCAAATAAATGTAATTTGAGACTTCTTATGAATTAAACTAATTTTCTAGGTTACTATGATATATTAGTGTTTATTTAATAATCTTTTTTCGAACATATAATTCTGTTATGACTTTCACAAAAATCATATATCAAATAGTGTCAAAATTGACACAAAATAGTTTTTAAATCAAATATTAAATAATTAATTGTTATTTTATTCCTAAAAATCTAATATTCGGTCAAATGACTTATATAAGGATATATATATTAATAATAAACAACTTGGGGTTCGTTTGGCATGTTATAGTAAGTGTATTAACCATATAGTGTAAGAAAACAAAAAGTCACGGTAAAAGTTAAATTATTTAACTTAGAGTTAAATCTAATTGATAAGTTTAAAATAATAACCTAAACTTGTCTAAATCCTATTGGTTGATAGGATTTAGACCCATCCCCAATTTACCTTCTAAATAAGACCCTTTGGAACCATTATACACCGATTTTGACTTTAATATAAAATAATATTTTGAGATATTCCTAAGGTGCCCCTCTCCTCCCTTATAAAAGGGCACCTCCTCCCCCTCCTCCTCACACCAATTGGAGCACTCATGCTCGGCCAAACCCTGCCAAAATCCCTTCTACACTTCCCTAGAATAATCCTAGAGGTCCTGGTCTTTTTCAAAGACCAATCTAAGTTCCCTAAGTGGAGGATTCAAAGAGGCGTTTCAAAGAAGAGGTAATATCCATTACCGATCTTTTCAATTTATTTCTTCTTGAACTTCTTCTTCTTTAGTTGTTTCATGATAAAGTAATAACATCAGTATTACATACATACTGATATGTTATTATAAATATGAAACAACCCTAATTCACCTTCTATCCATCCTACGGAAAAATGAAATCACCGCGCGTGCGTACGTACGGAATACCGTCTCCACGCCGTGGTGTAATCTATTTTCCACCGTAACCTTACAAGGATGGGTATAATGGTGTAATGAGTAACTATATATGATTATTATAAAGTGATATTGATACTGAAATAGTATAAATACACTTAAATACAATTCCACGATCATGGGAACAATATCATCGCTCGGGTGTACGTACGGAATACCGTCTCCACGATGTAATGTGACTCGTTCTACATGAACATCATTACATAGTAATTATATAAATGAATTGAATGAATAAATATGATATATGTTACACAAATACCATTATGGATATAAGGTATCTATAAACTCAAAAGAAGAATAAGAAGTTATTCGGCAAAACATGCATAAGAACAAAAGGCAATAAAGACCCGAATAACAAGTAACAATGAAATATTACTAATAAGAAGCTAAGAATATGAGCATATATGATATCATATCAATATTTATGATTCTGGAATAATTCAATAACATTATTTAAACCATTATACAGGAGCATAGGCACGTACAAAGAAAATCGGACCTAATGTAAGGGAAATATCACAATCTCATTTTTATCCGAGATTGTTTATACTTTGGTATTTACTGGGGTGTATTTTATCATCCACATCCATGTTTCCTCAATATGTAATATTATTTCCATTCACCTAAAATTGTTTAAATCCATTTTTATCCTTTGGTGAGTTTTTAGTAAAAGAAATGAAAGGAATCTTTTGTCGTTTTTCGTACAAGGTACTTTTTGACTTTTCCGACAAAAGTACAAGAAGAATGTTTTTTTTAACTTATAAGGCATGAATGGATTTTTAAAAAATTATTTCCAAAAATCTTCCTTTACAAGTTTTCAAGTTTAGTTTTAATTAACATCTTTTAGTTTATAATTGTATGACATATTAAGAAATGAAAAGTGTTTTTGAAATAGAAAGGATATTTTCCTCAAGAATTCATTTCAAGTATTTTGTCAAAACTATTTTACATCTAAGATGACATTATTTCATATGTGTATGTTTCAAGTAAAATTTCTCTATGATTTAAATGGATTCAATTTTCTTATTATGAAATGATATCAATTGTTTATGGATTATGTTATGATGGCATGATGTTTAAGAATCCCATTTTATTTCATTGGTTATGATATGATGTATGATTTATGATTTTGTGGCACACATAAGAATGGTATCATTATTAGATGGGTGGGACCTATATCTCCCTCCAATGAATTGGGTAAAGATTTATATCTCATGAGATAGACATGGCTGGAACGTAAGGTTATTTCGGTTCAGTGATACAGGACTGAAACGAGGAGTGAACTCGGTTCAGAAATGGACTTTGTCCGCTAAGATAGTCTTGGAAATGAGTCATGACTAACAAGAAATGATTTTCCATGATTATGTGTGCATTCCACAAAGTTTCAACTTTTATGTTATGATTATGGGGATCTCATTTTCACATCTATGATTTATTCCATGTTAAGATATTATGATCTCTTTTGCAGGTTATGATTTTCAGGAAGATATGATATGATTTTTATTTCCTTTATTTTCCCTTGCTGATCATTTGAGCTCACCCTTTTTTGTATGTTTTCTTTTCCCCAGGTCAGGAAGATGGATATTAAGTAGAATATTCTAAAAGGGACCCAGGATATGATGAAATAAATGGGAGACACTGTAGAAGATTTATGAACCAGTTGTTTATGATTCCCAGTTTCTAAAGACACTATACCTACACGGTCCTTTGTGTTTTTGTCGTATGTTGTAATAAGTGTGCTTCAATTGTGAAGTATTAACAATGTATGTAAAGTATGGGTCGTTATAGTTGGTATCAGAGGAAAGGTATAGTCAACCTTTGGAAAATAGGATGTGAAAGCCTTAGTAAGAACCCTAAGGATAAGTCTAAGCATAGAACAAAATTTTAGTGTTTTAGACATGTCCATGAATAACCTAAGATAAGACCTTAAGCGTGAAAATTTTATTCTTGAATTATGTGGTTTTCCTATTATAATTATTGTTGTTCACACTATTCTTCTTAGTTTTAGTCAATGGCTAGAACCCGAAGGAACCGTGTTAATGTGGAATGCGATGGGGAATGCAATGATTTTCTCCCTGAGCAACCAAACGATATGGGAGCTGGAATGCAAAATATTGTATCCATGCTCACACAACTTTCTCAAGCTATGAATCATGCAGGACTTCCAAACGAACAAAGGAATGAGCAACATTCTGTTGAATCCTTCATGAGGCAGCGTCCAGCTTCTTTCAGCGGGTCTACTGATCCATTAGTTTCTGAACAATGGATTAGTACTACTGAAAAGATATTTTCAGTTCTTCAATGTTCTGAACATGATAAAATCATCCTAGTAGTGTATTGTTTGGAAGGAGATACTGATAAATGGTGGAATCTTATTAAGAATACAAGGCAAAGGGATGAAATTGAGTCCATGGAATGGGACGAGTTCAAGAACTTATTTTCCAATAAGTACTTCCCTCGTATTCGCCGAACAAAGATGGAGAAAGAGTTTCTTGAACTGAAGCAAAGGGATGATGAATCTATTGGTACCTATGAAGAAAATTTTACAAGACTTTCAAGGTACGCTTCTGGTATTATTACCCAACCTGAGTGTAAGATCGATTGATTATTTAGTGGCTTAAAACCAAGTCTTCGAAGGGCGTTATCCATAAGGGACTTCAATAGCTACGAGGAAATTGTTCGATGTGCTCTCAAAGTTGAGATGGAGATTGGAGTAACCCATCAGTCATATGGGTTTGATAAGAAGAGGAAAATGGAATTCAAAAGAAAGTCTAAAGAGCACACTGAAAAGAAGATGAGATTTCCCTTATGCTCAAAGTGTGGAAAGAAACATGGAGGGATTTGTCTTAAAGGGACAAGTAAATGTTTCAAATGTGGAAAGGAAGGTCATCGGGCATTTGAATTCCGCGATAATGGTAAGAAGATGTCTAATGAAGCAAACAAAGGAAGGGATACATAGAATGAACCTACTACACATCAATGTTTCAAGTGCAAGGAGATGGGGCATTATGCCAATCAATGCCCAAATCCAAGGGTTGATGATGATGGTCGACGTCAACAAACTCTTAGGGCTAAAGACAAAGGAAAGTCACATGCAATTTCTATCAGCGATGTGGAGTACGATAACGAAGTGGCGAAAGGTACACTTACCATCCACTCTAAAGTAGCAAATGTTTTATTTGATTCTGGATCCACCCACTCTTTTATTTCTAAAGAATTTTCTAAGGGTATCACCGTATTACCTCAACAATTAGATGTTGAGTTAGCTGTGACAACACCTAATAGCACATCAATCGCATCAAAAGTTTATAATTCTTCTCTGATCGACGTTTGTGGGAAAGTTCTTCCTACAAATCCTGTAATCCTTCCTTTAGTGGAATTCGATGTGATTCTAGGCATGGATTGGCTTTCTTTATACGGAGCTCATATCAATTACAAATGGGAAGTCACGTTTCATATTCCAGATCAATCTATGATCGTCTATCAATGCAAGGATGAACATAACCATCCAGTGGAAATTTCTTCCATTTTATGGGTATTGATTCCCCAAAATGAAGGTTATTTATCTCAAATGGTTGGTGAGAAACTCGCGATTAAAAATATGCCTATTGTACGGGAGTTTGATGATGTCTTTCCGGAGGAATTACCGGGTCTTCCACCAAATCGTGAAGTTGAGTTTTCAATAGAACTCGTACAGGGTGCTTTGCCTATTTCAAAGACACCTTATAGAATTTCCCCAATTGAGTTGCAGGAATTGAAGAAGAAACTCCAGGAGAATCTTGATAAGGGATTCATACGCCCTAGTGCGTCACCTTGGGGAGAACCTGTTCTATTTGTTAAGAAGAAATATGGATCAATGAGACTCTACATTTATTATCGAGAACTTAACAAGATCATTATCAAGAAAATATCATCTCCCACGCATTGATGACTTATTTGACCAACTATGTGGAGCTAAATACTTTTCCACGATTGAACTTCGTTCAGGGAATCATCAATTAAGGGTAAAAATTGAGGATATACCAAAGACGGCTTTTCGTACAAGGTATGGACACTATGAATTTATAGTGATGCCATTTGGTCTTAATATTGCCGCTGCTATCTTCATGGATCTAATGAATAGAGTCATTAGAGACTATCTTGATCAATTTGTGGTAGTTTTTATCGACTATATTCTTGTCTATTCAAAGATCAAGGAAGAGCATGAAGATCACTTGATAATTATATTGAAGACCCTGAGAAAGGAGAAGCTTTATGCCAAATTTACCAAGTGTGAATTTTGGCTTCAAAAAGTTGCATTTTTGGGTCACATAATCTCAAAAGAGGGGATATCTGTGGATCCAGCAAAAACAGAGGTTATCGAAAGATGGTTGAGAACAATAACAGTAACTGAGATCCGAAGTTTTCTTGGTTTGGCTGGATATTATCGACGTTTTGTAAAAGATTTTTTACGATTATCTAATCCACTCACCAAGTTGAATCGGAAAGGAGTTAAGTTTGTTTGGACAGAGGAATGTGAAGATAATTTCAAGGAGTTAAAAAGAAGGTTATCCAGTGCACCTGTGCTCACACTGCCTTGTAGTGGATAAAGGTTTGTGATCTACAGTGATGCATACAAAAAGGGATTGGGGTGTGTTCTTATGCAAAATGATATGGTGATAGCATATTCCCCACGACAGTTGAAAATCCATGAGCAAAATTACCCAACACATGATTTGGAGTTAGCTGCGGTAATCTTTGCATTAAAGATTTGGAGGCATTACCTTTATGGTGAAAGGTGTGATATTTATACTGATCATACAAGTTTAAAGTATATTTTCACACAAAAGGATCTGAATATGCGTCAAAGAAGATGGTTGGAGCTGATTAAGGATTATGACTGCTCAATCCACTACCACCCTGGGAAAGCAAACAAGGTGGCAGATGCATTAAGTCGATAAGACCATGCTAGTTTATCCATGATGAGGATCACAAAAGATCCAATATTTATGGATTTACAAAGGATGGATCTTGGAATTATAATGGAAGGGGAAAAATCTTATCTTTCTCAAATGAATGTTCAACCATCTATACATGTGAAGATTAAAGAGCCACAGAAAAAAGATGTCGATTTACAAAAGAAGGTGATAAATGTTCCTGAGTTCAACCTTGATTGTGATGGGATAATAAAGTTCAGGAATCGGTTTTGTGTTCCTCTCATCCCCGAGTTAAAGAAGGAGCTGCTGGATGAGGCTCATAGTTCTTCATTCTCTATTAATCCTGGAAGCACGAAGATGTATAGGGACCTGAAATAGTACTTCTAGTGGGATGGCATGAAAAGAGATGTTGCTGAATATGTCTCTCGATGCTTGGTTTGTCAAAAAGTTATAGCTGAGAGACAGAAGTCTAAGGGGATGTTACAACCATTACCCATACCCGAATGGAAATGGGAAAACATCACTATAGACATTGTCACAGGACTTCCTAAAACATCCAAAGGAAATAATGATATCTGGGTCCTAGTTGATCGTCTTACAAAGTCTGCACACTTCATTGCTATTAGAGAGGATTTCTCTCTAGATCAGCTTGCCAGGATATATGTAAAGGAAGTGGTAAGATTGCACGAAGTACCACTTTCTATTATATCTGATCGGGATCCGAGATTTACCTCGAAGTTCTGGCGAAGTCTTCAACATACTCTGGATATAGAGTTGAGTTTCAGCACTGCTTATCATCCTCAGACAGACAGTCAGTCTGAGAGAACAATTCAAACCCTAGAAGATATGTTTAGAGCTTGCTCTATGGATTTCGAAGGAGTTTGGGATCAACACCTACCTTTGGTGGAATTTTCTTATAATAATAGCTTTCACTCCAGTATTCAGATGGCTCCTTATGAAGCTCTCTATGGAAAGAAATGCAGGACTCCAGCTTGCTGGGATGAAGTTGGGGAAAGAAAGCTATTAGGACCTGATCTCGTTGATGAAATGGCAGAAAAGGTCAGATCTATTCAACAACACATAAGAGCAGCTTAGAGTCGAAAGACAAGTCATGCCGACAACCGAAGAAGAGACCTATAGTTTGAAGTGGGTGATAAAGTGTTCTTACGAATATCTCCCTGGAAGAGGGTTATGAGATTTGGAAAGAAGGGGAAGTTGAGCCCTAGATATATCGGTCCTTTCGAAATACTGGAACATGTTGGAAAGGTATATTACCGATTGGAACATCAACCTAATCTCTCTCAAGTTCACGATGTGTTCCATGTATCTCTCCTGAGAAATTACATACCTGATCCTTCACATGTACTCAGCTCAGAAGTTGTACCGCTGGAGCAATATCTTTTTTATGAAGAACAACCGATAGAGATTCTGGATCGTAGCGAAAAAGTCCTAAGAAGCAAGACCACTCTATTGGTGAAAGTTTTATGGAGGAACCACCAACTCTAAGAAGCTACATGGGAGCTTGAGTATATGATGAGGGAGAAGTATCCTCATCTGTTTGTTACAAAGTGACGAATTTCGAGGGAGAAATTCTTTTTAAGGAGGGTAGAATGTAACACTCGAGATTTTTATGAGTAATATTTTGTTATTATGTTATATATATATATATCATAAAAGGAATCTTTCACTACACACTAGCTTGAATTACTTTACACGCAATCGCGACCTTCCTCGATAGCTTGAGTTGTACGCAATACCGAGTTTCACTAAACAACGATATGCTATTAAAATATTATTAAAACTAGCCGTTATGAATATTAATAACCACTTTTTGAAATTTTATAAATTTTAGTTTTCAAAATGGACTTCATTTTTGGATTTGGAATACCGAAATTAGCCTAGGGTGAAATTTTGGTATTTTTCTGAAAACATTCAATTTTTGATGAATAGTGAAACCACTAAGTGGTAGGTTAAAAACTAAATTTTGCATAAAACTTGATTTTCCTGCTTATGTGAATGGAATTTCGAAAATCCCAAAGACACGGTTGATATCAGTAAGTAAAATGTGGTTCAATGAAATAAAAATAATTTTTTGGTGAATAGTAACTTTTTACTTTTTTTTACCGCGGTTAATAGTAAATAGGGTAACTAAGGGTAAATATGATATTACTATTACCCTAACACATGTCCTAATTCTATTGGATAAGTGTAATTCGACCGAAAAAACCTTATGAATATAATATGACCATTTAGGTCTAGTTGGATTAGATTATGACATTTAATATTATATTATTTAATGAATAGTTAAAATAGTTAAAATCAAAGTTTAATAACTAAAACATTTTTAATATGGGGTTATACATAAGATAAATTCTAAAATAAATATTTATTAGAAAGATAAAAAGATTTACTACATAATGATATTTTATTTATAATTTTTAGACTTTAAATTAATTTATTTATTTATGACACAACGATGATGCAGTAATTACCCTTTTAAGGAAATGTTAACATAATTGATGTTATAAATGCTCAAATAAATGTAATTTGAGACTTATTTTTAATTACACTAATTTTCTAGGTTACTATGATATATTATTGTTGATTTAACCAACTTGGTTCGAACATATAATTCTGTTATAACTTTTACAAAAAACATATATCAAATAGTGTCAAAATTGACACAAAATAGTTTTTAAATAAAATATTATATTATTAATTGTTATTTTATTCATAAAAATCTAATATTCTGCCAAATGACTTAGATAAGGATACATATATTAATAATATACAACTTGGGGTTCGTTTGGAATGTTATAGTATGTGTATTAACCATATAGTGTAAGAAAACAAAAAGTCACGGTAAAAGTTAAATTATTTAACTTAGAGTTAAATCTAATTGATAAGGTTAAAATAATAACCTAAACTTGTATAAATCCTATTGGATGATAGGATTTAGACCCATCCCCACTTTACCTTTGAAATAAGACCCTTTGGAACCATTATAAACCGATTTTTACTGTAATATAAAATAATATTTTTGAGATATTCCTAAGGTGCCCCTCTCCTCCCTTATAAAAGGGCACCTCCTCCCCCACCTCCTCACACCAATTTGAGAACTCAAGCTCGGCCAACCCCTGACAAAATACCTTCTACACTTCCCTAGAATAATCCTAGAGGTAATGGTTTTCTTCAAAGTCCAATCTTAGTTCCCTATGTGGAGGATTCAAATAGGTGTTTCAAAGACGAGGTAATATCCATTAAAGATCTTTTCAATTTCTTTCTTCTTCAACATCTTCTTCTTTAGTTTTTTCATGATAAAGTAATAACATCAGTATTACTTACATACTGATATGTTATTATAAATATGAAACAACCCTAATTCACCTTCTATTCATCCTACGGAAAAATGAAATCACCGCGCGTGCGTACGTACGGAATACCGTCTCCACGCCGTGGTGTAATCTATTTTCCAACACCACCTTACAAGGATGGGTATAATTGTGTAATGAGTAACTATATATGATTATTATAAAGTGATATTGATACTGAAATAGTATAAATACACTTAAATACAATGCCACGATCATGGGAACAATATCATCACTCGTGTGTACGTACGGAATACCGTCTCCATGATGTGATGCGACTCGTTCAACATGATCATCATTACATAGTAATTATATAAATGAATTGAATGAATAAATATGATATATGATACACCAATACCATTCTGGATATAAGGTATCTATAACCTCAAAAGATGAATATGAAGTTATTCGGCAAAACACGCATAAGAACAAAAGGCAATAAAGACCCGAGTAACAAGTAACAATGAAATATTACTAAAAAGAATCTAAGAATATGACCATATATGATATCATATCAATATGTATGATTCTGGAATAAGTCAATAAAATTATTTAAACCATTATACAGGATCTTAGGCTCGTACAAATCAAATCGGACCTAATGTAAGGGAAATATCACAATCTCATTTTTATCCGAGATTGTTTATACTTTGGTATTTACTGGGGTGTATTTTATCATCCACATCCATGTTTCCTCAATATGTAATATTATTTACATTCACCAACAATTGTTTAAATCCATTTTTACCCTTTGGTGAGTTTTTAGTAAAAGATATGAAAGGAATATTTGTCGTTTTTCGTACGAGGTACTTTTTGACTTTTCCGACAAAAGTACGAGAAGAATTTTTTTTAACTTATAAGGCATGAATGGATTTTTAAAACATTATTTCCAAAATCTTCCTTTACAAGTTTTCATGTTTAGTTTTAATCAACTTCTTTTAGTTTATAATTTTATGACATATTAATAAATGAAAAGTGTTTTTTTAATAGAAAGGATATTTTCCTCAAGAATTCATTTCAAGTATTTTGTCAAAACTATTTTACATATAAGATGACATTATTTCATATGTGTCTGTTTCAAGTAAAATTTCTCTATGATTTAAATGGATTCAATTTTCTTATTATGAAATGATATCAATTGTTTATGGATTATGTTATAATGGCATGATGTTTAAGAATCCCATTTTATTTCATGCGTTATGGTATGATGTATGATTTATGATTTTGTGGCACACATAAGAATGGTATCATTATTAGATGGGTGGGACCTATATCTCCCTCCAATTCATTGGGTAAAGATTTATATCTCATGAGATAGACATGGCTGGAACGGACGGTTATTTCAGTTCAGTGATACAGGACTAAAACGAGGAGTGAACTCGGTTCAGAAATGGACTTTGTCTGCTAAGATATTTTGTCAATGAGTCATGACTAACAAGAAATGATTTTCCATGATTATGTGTGCATGCCACAATGTTTCAAGTTTTATGTTATGATTATAGGTATCTCATTTTCACATCTATGATTTATTCCATGTTAAGATATTATGATCTCTTTTGTAGGTTATGATTTTCAGGAAGATATGATATGATTTTTATTTCCTTTATTTTCCCTTTCTGAGAATTTGAGCTCACCCTTTTTTGTATGTTTTTTTCCCAGGTCAGGAAGATGGATATTAAGTAGAATATGCTAAAAGGGACACTAGATACGATGAAATAAATGGGAGACACTATAGAAGATTTATGAACCAGTTGATTATGTTTCCCAGTTTCTAAAGACACTATACCTATACGGTCCTTTGTGGTTTTGTCGTATGTTGTAAAAAGTGTGCTTCAATTTTGATGTATTAACAATGTATGTAAAGTATGGGTAGTTATAATTTAAGGGGGTGTTTTCATCATAAAGATTTTAGAGTGCAATGAAACTAAAAATAACTCATTCAAAAAATTCATAATACGGTCCTTATTGTTTCCAAAGCCTAATGGGGAGTTATTCATTTTCACTTTGATCCATCAGTAAAGGGATATATGTTTTTATTTAGAAGAGCATAAAATTTCTATGTCCTTATATAATTTTTCGAAATGATGTTACTGCTTTCCAAAATGGGGGATATTGTTGAGTTAATAAGGTTTCCTTATGACTTTTTCATTCCTTCAGGATTTGAAAATCACAAACTGTTAATCTTAAGAAAAATTTCATTATCCATATGATTTATATTAATAGGGGTAATTTTATTTCCCTAAGAAAAATTTTTCCTTACTCTGATTTTCATTGTTAAAATTATAGTCTCTCTAAACCTGTAACATCCATGGTAAATAAAGAATAAAACATTTTCATATTTATTAATATTTTCAGATAATGTATTAATTTTACTTTAAAGGGTTTTCTATTTTCGATAGCGTACCTGATACACAACAAAGAGTTACCTTGAAATCTTACGTTGCACACTAGTAATAAAATAATATTATTTTAAATGGTAGTTAACACGTAGCCATTCTATTGGCGGGAATGAATATAAATAACTAAAATATGATTATATATTTTTGTTAACTGTTTTTACATTTATCCAATAAAATATTAATGTTTAAAATACGAAAATAATTCAATTTTATGTATATATACTCTAATTTTCACAAAACGTACACTTATCGCCTTTTGATAGCGAACCGTCATTAAATATAGTTTTGGTCACTCTTATAGATTATATTGGACTAAATAAAACACTTTTTTAAAATTGAGACATCAAAATTTACTTTGTGTAAATTTTTGGTATTTTTCTGATAAAGTTCATTTTTTTAATAGTGAAAAAATGTTGTATTTTAATTAAAAACCTAATTTTAATCCAATTTATTTATATGATTAGATTATCTTTTGAATTGGGTTTAAAGTGAAATTAGAATATATTTTTACCATTTAATCCAATAGTGGTCGTTGGAATTAATTTCACTTTGAAATTGGACTTAAACTAGTGTCAATCATTTGATATATATTGTTTCATAAAAACACGCTATTTGTCCTGATAGTGGGAATTAATTAATAAATTAATTAATTTAACTTATATGTTTTGAATTTTGTAAAATAGAAATCATTTTTGAACTCGGAATATCAAATATAGCTTAGGTCGAAGTTTTGGTAAATTTCTAAAAAAATTTAATTTTTTATGAATAGTGAAACCACTAAGTGGTACTTAAAAAACTGATTTTTCGTTTAAATGAATTTTTACCACCTCTGGGTTTTGAATTTAAAAATTCCATCAATCATGGTTGTCATTAGTAAGTAGAATGTGGTTCAATGGGATTATAATAATATTTTGATGAATAGTAACTTTTAAGTTTATTAATCGCTATTAGAGGTAATTAGTGTAATTTAATGTAAAAATAATGATTTAATAATATGAAATGACCTTGAAACATGTTCTACCCTTATTTTATGTGTCATGGACGACCAAGAAAATCCATGGGTCAACTTGGGGACCCCATGGAGACACTTTGGTAGGAAAATGACATTAATAACTTTTTATTTAATGTCAAAATTAAAAATGTCACAAACATGAGCTGTTTTACTAAAATAATTTTTTAATGGGGTTATAAAAGTAATAATTTTGACTATAAATATTCATTAGAAATATAAGAAGCATTCCTACATCATGATATTTGTTTTATAATTTTTATACATTAAATAAATTAAATTATTTATGACACCATGATGGTGCAGCGATTACCTCATTATTTAACGATTTAAATACAATGAAGAGATAATATAAAATATAATACCTACACATGTCAAAAAACAATTGGATGGGTTTATTTCGAACTATTGTCACCTTATAATTGAAATATATATTTTTGGGACCTTTTAAATCCAAAAATCATTTTATAATAAAGTATCCTTTTATAACATTCCATGAGTACCCCTCCTCTCCTCTTATAAAAAGGCCCCCACCTATACCACGTTACCCACACCTCTCAAGGATTTGGCTATGCCAAACCATGCCAATTTTGTCTCTCCAAATCCCTCTTCTACTCCTAGAATCCTCACTTTGGGCAAAGTCTTCCCAAGGAAGCCTTTGAGATCGAATCAAAAAGAGTTACCCGTTTTAAAGGTAGTGTTTTCTCTTGTGTTCTTATGTTTTATTTTGATTCTCCAACCCCCTAAAATATTTTTATTAATTTCTATTGCAACAACACCAGTATCTTCAATATACTATGATGTTGTTATGTGATGTATTCCAGATACACTTACACACACCTACATCTAATGGTTAAACAACATACTGTTTCTCTGGATGGAGAATTTCTGCCTCACGAAACGATGATTGTTCAACACTCGTATAACACCATCAAATATGGCCATTAAGATGACACAATATTTATATATGATATATGATATTTTTATGTTTTACTTAAGCTTCTGTATTTTTCATTTATGGCACACCTTTATGGTTTCCATTATGGGTAAACGCGATATCATCATTTTAGGAAGTGCGGACTATCGCCCCCTCAATGTGATCTGATTCGTTAATGCCATATGTGGGATGTATAAAGGATGAAGATAATGATATTATATGTGATTTTATACTGGAATTATAATATACCTTTATATCATTATTATTTCATTCCATTGAATTATGAGATACCAATGAAAGTAGCCTTCATGCGTACTTACGGCTTACCGTCTCCATGAACGGTGCATTTCATTTTTATCCCCAAATGTAATGTACTATTATAAGTACATATATATAATGGTTATATATGATGTATGTTACATTTAAATGATGAATATAATTCTGGAAATAAATATATGTATCGCTCATTTAGTTTTAATTCCATTAATATGACATAGAAATGAAAGATACGTTCATGCGTATGTACGGCTTACCGTCTCAATGAATGATGCATTTCATTTATTACCTCTAAATTATTAAGTAATATTATAAATGCATGTATATACTAGATATATATGATATATATGATATATATGATATCCAAATCATGAATATAATTATTGATATAACGGATATCTTACCACATGAACAGACCTGTAATTATAAAGAGTTTATTTTTGACTCAAGTACCAATGATCGACAAAACGACCATTATTAACTTAAATAATTACATAGTGTTCATAACATGGTAATAAGTGTTATTAAAGGAATAATAAACTTGAAAAAAGTTCTTAATCAAGTAGAAATTAACTCAAGTTTATTATTCAGGACGTTAAAGAACAATCGAGTCATGTCGGACCCGAGGTAAGGCACATCGTCTCAATATCCTTTCATTGATCAATATTTTTTATTCTACACAACTTTCTTTTATATGGTGTATAAAACCCTTTTACTTTTAATTTTATTCAAAAGGAATCTGTTTATACAAAGAGTTTTACTAAATGACAGAAAGGAATGATTCTTTTAACGTACGCGGTGACAATGACCTTTTCTGCCGTCGCGAGTATTATTTGGTATTTGGCTTCATCAATAAGCCGTAATGTTTTATAAAATGAAATAAATACCATATATTATTTTATGTATTTTGGTATTGAAAATGGTTAATATAATGGATTTTTTATGTCAATATATTTATGTGATATATTGTGATCAAAGTGCAGAAATGTTTTCTTTCAATTATATTTGTTTTATGTCTTATGATTTTTTAATTGTAAAAGGAAATTTGACGGGTGGTTACGTGATAAACCATATGATGGGTGGTGCCAGGAATACCAGGATGGGTGGTTACGTTATAACCTCCAATGCATTGGGTATGAAGTCGGCCGTATGGCTATTCCATTAAGTGATATGTGTAGAAGTCGACCGTATGGTTATTCCATTTAAGTATGTTTATGTCCCAAGTTACATTCATATGTTATGGGTTCTTTATATGGGTTTTATGGAAATCTTTTGGTTACAAAAGGGTATGTATTTATCTTTTATTCAGTGAAGATTTTTTACAACTTCATAAAGGTGAAAAGTATTAATTTGATAAAGTATACATGGTTTATATTAAAAATCCATGGTGATATTTTTAAAATTATATTAAATTATTGTTAATGGATATTGAGTCCCCTTAGAACATTTTCTATTAGCCTTAACATTCTCATAAACCAGTCATTGTGAAACATACTCCACAATATTCCTTTACATTTTCAAACAATAAATACTCTTTAAAATCACTATACATAATCAGAATTCTTATATGAATATAAAATTATAAACTATATGCTACATAGAAACATATACCATTTAAATCAACTATTTATATAAAATATAATTACTTCATAATCATAATAATTTCATCACAATCATTGTTATAGTTAGAATGATTCCTCCCATTCTTCTATATTTCTACATCTTCCATCAATTCATCATTAATCATTTAATTAAAAGATATTTGATCATTCAATTGTTATATATTTGTTCTGTACCAATTTTCCATGATTTAATTACCAATATTCTACTAATTCATAATTATATTAATTATTTCTGTCCTTTTCATGGAAAAATTAAGATGGCTCATCCAACCCATAGATTCAGCCACATTGTTCACAATCATTGGGTGGTATTATGTTGTGAATGTATAATCATTAATCAACATCAACCATATAATTGATTGAAAATTAATAATTTTCTATGATAATTTATAATTAAATATTTTATGATCAATATACATATATATCGCATCCATCAAAATAAAAATAAATATGCTATATTTTCATTTCCAAACACACTACTACGAACTCCAATTCTTGATATTTGTATTTATTCATACGAATTTTAAATTGGTGTAATCCAAAAGCTATATACATTAAATTATATTAGATAAATAAACCTTGTCTTATATTCAAGTAATATATATAGACCACCAACCAATATCTAATGTAGGCAAAACTGAGTATATGTGCACTATCTAACATTCTTTTTAGATTCCCCCAATTTTCATCACATTCAACTATTAAATTTACCTTGGATACCTTCATAATAAACACTATTAGTGGAATTTATATACATGATAAATTTACCACAATGAATTGATAATATCCATCCAATCGAAAACATTTATGGATCTCAGTCAGCTTTGTTGGTTTGGGCCATCTCTCAATAACTTTTATTTTTGAAATATCCATCAATGTACACTCAATTAACATTATAAGATTAGAAAATGTATAATTATATATGAATAAATAATAGTTTCATAATTTTTCATATAATATATAATTACTCAATGTCTTAAACATAGACCTGATATGATCATCATGATCATTAATTCTCATGGAGTATATTATAATATCATCTATAAGGGATACAAAACCTAATCATGTTAATAAATAATGATTATAAAAATTTAATCTATGAAGATATAAATTAAATTGTAATTTCTAAATGGAATTAATCTAAATTAATAAGTACCATGACACATATAGATGTTTTTCATGGTTATATAATACTTCATGAAAATAAGTCGGTGATATGATAAACATAATTATATCTTTTTAAAATATTTAATTCCACAAAAATGATAAAAAAGATAGATGATAAGGATAGATGATACTTTTTCTTAATAATTATATTGAAATTATACCTATAATAAATGAAAATATGAATCTAAAAATCATTTTTCTAAATAAAATAAGGAAAATTACATTGTGATTCAATGGGTATTATAAATCCTTTATCAATATTATCCTTTATTTATTCTTCAATTCCATTCAACATCGTGTACATAAGATATTTGTATCACAATTTTTGAATTATACTAGATACACAAATTTTGAAATAAAATGATGAATAATAAATATTATATATATATTGAAATATTCCCAAAAAATAATCATATATTTAATATTGTGTTTCTTCCCAACATTTTGAGATAAATATCCCTCGTGAATAGGTATTAAGACCCATATAATGAATGTAATTTATATTAGATGTTTATTTTCATGCTTTTGGATATATATTATTATAGTTTCATACAAAAAATTAAATGTGATTTCATTATTCTATAAATTTATAAAGGAACTATTTAGAGAAGGATAATATATTCTCAAAATAACATTAAACCCTAATAATAAAAAAATAAGATCTGTATATGGAAAATTATAATATAATTTATCATTAAATATCCACATCATGAGTGGATAGTAATGAAAAAAACCATCATCATACATTATTATGATTGAAATAACATAGGAGATTCCTTAGGGTAGGAGTTAGTCCTTCAATTAGGTCACTAACATAGAAATTCACAAGTTCCTCACATAATATAAATTTAACTAGTACTAAATCCATATACCGAATAATAATTTCTCCATAAAAAATGTTAATTTTTCGTCAACATTTAAATTCTATATTATCCTCTATTACATACTCAAAACATATTCCAATAAATTTGAGACATTAGCTATAAGGATTCTTCCAACATTATTTATATGTATAATGCCAAAAAAAACTTGTCTTTATCATCCAATATTTTTTAAATTTCCATTTTAAATTATTTTTTTTGTATTTAAAATATCATATATGTTCATGTCATCGATTATAAATTTTTATATATGATTAGGTATAATCCTAATGTTTTCACACCAAATTTTATCCTAATTTGTTGTGTGTTCAGATAATAACCACATTTTATCAATTAATAACATACATCCTTCTCGTTATTTCCATTTATTAAAACATATTGATTTTTGTTATAACTATACCTCAATAATTAGAGTAAATAATCATATTATTATGAATTTTATTCTTCTAATGTCCTAATATTTGTAACTATATTTTAAAGTATGAAACTTTTTTTATCTTAAAATTACATTATATATTATCATATATTACCTAGGATTATATCCACTCATTATTCACAATGTTTTTGAAAGAGAATTTCAATGAACCAAATAAAATATAATGAGAACTTCAAACCAAATATGAAATTATACCTTCCTTTCATTTACCGAGTGAAGATTTTCTTAATATAAAACTAACCATTTTTTTCTCATTTATCTTTGTTTCATATGTGTTTGGGGAAATATTTCCTTTATTATATCTATATAATAATTTTATATCTATGAAACCAAATGAATTATACATTAAAAATTTATTAAGATTCCATCCCATACCTATACATAACCTTTGATTTTTTTAAAATGTTATCAAAAAAATGTATTCTAAAATAACTAAACCCTTCTATGATACAAACTAAGAGTACCCAATATTTACCTATATAGATACTACCAAACGTCAGATGAATAATCAATAAATATAATAGTAAAAATATATACAAAATTACTATAATGTTTTAGTATCTTTAAAAATTTGATAAATTAACAAAAATTTAGATGACATATCTTCAACATCTAACAAAATTTTCTTAACACATTATACACTTCATTAATATATCCCATTTAAAACTATTAATAATATCCTATATAAAATTAAATATATTATATAGGGTGATTAGATTCATATTATGGGAAAATAGAGAAGATATCAATCAATGATCATAAATTAAAATCAACAAAGTCTAAAGGTATGAGATCATGATCATACCTTCATTAATTATTAAAAATTAATTCCAAGATAATTAATCATGAATCATTACATTGGGTTTTTTAATATCAATATAAATAAATCATATGAGTGTACTACCATATACAGTCAATAGTAACACATGTTGAATGTATAATAATCAAAAGACATGAACTTTTTCCACACTCGTAAGAATAAAAAACTCAATTCATTAATCAAGGTTAAATTGCAATACTATAATAGTGGGAAACTTCACACGGTGGATTTAATTCACTCTAAATTATATCATTTATATTGTCATATTTTTCTATAATGACTATCAATGTGGATATAGTCGTATACAGAACCATGTTCATGTTTGATTCATTACTGTAATATCTCATTAGATATCAATATTTACCCAATACATTAGAGGGATATATAATTTACATCCCTCTAATAACATAATAAAAACCATACACAACTATGTGATATGATCATAAATACATTAATCCTCACATCATGTTACAAACCATGGAAATAATAAAAATTTCATAAGTATATGATCCAAAAAATAATCATAATCCATGCTAGTAAAATAATAGTATGGTGTTATAGAAAATATTCTTCGTGATTCATAAAAAAATTTAAATTTTGCATACATAGATGAATATAACCTTTAAATGAAATTTTTTTACTATTCATTTAAAATATTGAAAATACATGTTTTTTTAATTATTTTAACAGTAAAAAATATCCAGAAAACATTCAAAAATATTTCTTTTATAGTAAACTAAGAATATATTAATGGAATAGTTAATGAAAATAATGGTCACAATGGTGGGAAAATTCATTCATGTCGTATATGGTAATATAGGACATTGTTTTAATAATTTTGTAAAAATTAAAAATTTAGTCATATATAATCCACTTCAAAATATCCCATTTATTGATTTTTAAAGATTATAAAAAAAATATTTCTGAATTATATATTGTTTTATTTTCTCTCCATAACTTTTTTATGAACCTTGACATATATTATAAATATTCATTACTTGAAAAGAAAAAAATACAAAGTCCATTTAAAAAAACATTTCAACAAAAATTTCACATTCCAAAGATAGGAAAATGATAATAATATTTTCCAATTAAATAATAAATCGAGATATGAAAATTGAATTGTTTTAAAGGAAACTGATTATATAATTTCCATAAATGGAAATTAAATATAGGAAACCCTAAAATGAAATGTGGTTGCAACATAAACCCCTACCACATTGGATACATGTGAATCATAATCCTCATGAAATTAATAAAATAAAATGATACATTAAATGACCTTAATATAAACTGATTGATGATATAATATTTAAAAGGGGTACTATATACACTATATAAATACATAGAGGTTAATAAAATGGATAATGTCTTAATAAAATAATATCATGATTAATAACCCTTACTTCAAGCACCACCTTGCTTTTAATTCATTAAAAATTAAAGAACAATTTATATAAATCAATTATAAATATTTAATTAGGACATATAAATATCATACATACTATATATATTTCTCTCATAAATTCAAATCTCACTCTTCTTACCACATATATTAATAACAATTTTCAAGTAAAATATGTTTCGTATTCACTGCATGTTTAGGTTCGATGGTTCCAGACCATAGTTCATTATTGAGGATGCATTATATTATAAATATAAATCATTCCATTTTTAATATATTTATTTATTATATACAATTTTATAAAAAAAACCTAAATTATTTATAATAAATGAAATAAACCACTTCGTTGAGATGGTTGTCTGTAATTACGCATAAGTGATGTTTTAAATAATCAATGAGTTAAATGAAATAATGGTACACAATAATTACAAAATAATGAATACAAATTTTATCAACTATATCATATATATTAATTACCTAAATAATTATTACCATTTAAGAAAATATATAGTGGAATACGAATCATAAAAATTTGCAGAGGTGGTGGTCCACTAATACACAAGAAATACACTATCATTTTATAGTTGATGATTGGGAGATATAAATGGATATTACATTAAAAAAACCTATAATTACTAATTAAATAATTATAATATTTTTATAGAAAATATATACGAGTCTACATAAGAATTAAATATAAAAAATGTGGGTATGATTATATACCTCTACTTCAGGTGTCTTCCATTTTAACACCATAATGATTCCTTGAAGGATGTTTTTGGAATACGAAAACAATATGGTCATGGATAAGGATTCGAGGTATTTAGATTTTTATATATTATTCATGATAAATGGATAAGATTTTGTTAAGATTATATTATAGTAGGTTCCCTTATATATGTTAGGGTAGTTGAAGAATTTTAATGATTGATAATATTATAATATAATAAAGTCACTATCATGGGAAAGTGTCTTCGAATTTAATCAACATCGATTTTGGTATTAAATATTATCAAAATAAATTTATACAATATTTTTATGCCTGTTTTGAATCATTTTAACCCTTATGTGATTAGTTTAACCCCTCAACTACCATTTTAAAATTTCTCATTGTAACATGATTTCATCCATTATTTGATATTATTATGGAAAAAATGAGTTCAAATTATAATTTCTATTTAATATCACGATATATAATATGGAATCAATTTTTTGTGATTCAATTCCTCGATGATGAAAAAATTTATTCTAATATTTTTGCACAAAATGCATAAATACATTTTTCATTGAAATAAATTTTTTATAAAAAAAAATAAATATATACAAATTACATGACTAAAATAAAATTATATGAATGTTGAAATATTATATTAATTATTTTATCTTTAAATTAAATTAATATAATTCATTAATTAATCAATGCTGAATTTATTAATATAAAAACATTCAGGAATATGAACTCTTTCTCATAAAAATATCTCTTTATTACAGTTAAATCATTTTATATTTATTTTTAACCAATTAAAAAACTATGAATTCATCATATAAATGGTTAATATGTAATAATTTTAAATTTTATTACTATTAATTATGTTATAAAGATAACATATTTATAAAAATAAAATCAAAGAAATTTAAAAAAATAATGATCAAAAAAATTTATTATGTGATTTATAAATTATTTTGAAGAATTTAATCTCATTTAAATAGTCTATAATATTATTCATTCCAAAATTTATAAAAGTTATTCAAATATTATAATGGGTTTTTACATCCCAATATATCAAACATATACAATTTTTTTATGAAAAATATATTTGAATAACTCACTGTGTTACATGTTGTGCTAGGAATCAACAACACTATGTCCAAACTTATAGTAACACCAGTATTATCCCAAAAAATATATTTTTTATAATTATGAGATTATATATTGATATATAAAATGATTTTTTTCTTTAACCCCCACACTTTTGGGCTAATTGGGGTGATATTATCATAGAATTATATAATCCCACCATTGATGATATAATGGATTTCTCCACATTTTTACTCAACAACCTTTGTTCTGATGTTATTTATATTTTTATAAAATAATCTTAAAAATAGTTTTATTTCTCAGTTTTTTAATATATATATGGACAAACACTTTCATGATATGCATTCGGAATGATCAATAGAAGATTACGAGCTCTTATTCACTCCATTATGAGTCTTTTTAATGGATTTTCTCTTAACTAAATATTCTGTGGAATTTTTTTATTATTATTGAATGGGGAACATTATATTGGGTGTTAAATAAATTTATATTTTTTCATATAACTTATTACACTTCATATAAACATATTATTTATGTTATTCAAGTTTTTCACAGTTTCTTTACATTAAATTTTGAAAATTTTGATAATCCTCATGAATTTGACTTACCAATTTTTTTTAAAAGTATTTTTATCTATTAACCTATTTTAATTTACCTCAAAACAAGTATTTTATACATTCATTGAAATTTTTTAGAACATATTAAATACATGTATCACCAATGAATAAATATTTCGAAACATATCATTTTCTCTATTATATTTTTAATATTATTCATATACTAAAAATTCACGTACATTATGAAGTAAATCATATTTTTCATTTAATTTGAAAACATTTATGATTTTGTGTCTTTTTCTCACATTATTAATAAATTCATAATAAGTTAAATTACTTTCCTTATTTATATATGAATTATTGTATTAAATTCCCTCAATTTTTGAAATTATAGGTGCCAAATATTCCTTGGAACAATAATTTATGACTATTTGATATTAGAATATATATCACAAAGTGATTAATTAAATTAAACATCATATCAATTTTTACAAGTATCATTAGATTAATAATATTCAACCAATTTATCAATATATTCACTACACTTTCTACCTTTAGTTTGTTAAAATTAGACATTCTAATTAATATTTTTTATTTCATATCTACATCTCTTCACTTTTTGGAATTTTTGGAAGAATCATATTAACAATACATAGTATGGTTGTAACTTTTTACCACCATTTGATGATCTTGTAAAAATAGTTTATATAATTACTTAAAAGATTCAATTAAAAAACTATTTCTTTAAAATAATTTTAATCAATTGGATACTTTTCTCTTATACTAATTATTAGTCATAGTGTACTACTGTAGATACATGGAGGTGAGTCATGTTTTGATTATATTTTAAAAAATTCCTTCTAATATTTTATTCATTAATCAAATTTAGTACATAATCACATTTATCATGTTACGAAAAAATGGACGAGTTTAGTTTACCCTATTCACATAAACCACATGTATTATAGTAAGACAAAAAATAATGACAGAAGTGTTTTTACATGGTTTCAACCTTAAGTGGAAAGACATATCCATGTTGTGATAGGTTATCATAGAATCAATTGTCCTCCAAAAAAAATTCATCATAAATTAGTACTAGTTTATTAGAATATATCATTATAATCAAATCTAACAACATCACACAGGTGAGGGTTTAATTTATTTCAAATTTGATCAAGCCCATAATCCACCTATAATTTTTAACCGGAATCCCTATAGTATTTGAAAAATTAAATCATGTTGATTATGATCACCAAAATATATAGATCTTTTATTAGATCCAAACAAATGGTCTTCTTTCATTCCAATATTTTTTAAATTATTGGTAATATTCAATAATAATTTCTAACATCTTGGTCTCTATTTTCAACATAGATTCTAATTCATCCTTAGAAATTATTTACCGATCAAACTCAAATAAATAAAATGAGAAAATCATAATGATAAAATATTATTGATAAATTCTACTTTTAGGAAATTCTCATTAATATTTACCATGAAACCCAACCTCATAATGTTTTTCAGTTAGTAAAAAATTATATTTTATGGGTTTTTCTTACTCGCAACATGAAATCTATTGATTGAATGCTTTTTATTATATACTTATAATACATTTTCACAAATATATGAAAATATATTTGTAGTATAGATTGATATGTGATCTTTTTTTCAAATTTTTAATATTTTATTTCATCTATTATATGAAACTCAAATTATTTTATCATCATAATTAGATAAAAATTTTATTCTTCCACCTTGAGATAACATCTTCTTCTATTCGAGGAATTATTCTTCTAATAATCTCATAAATTTTTTATATTTTGTTTTATCTATTTAATGACCAACTGTACACGTAGATTTAAATTATTTGTACAGTCATATTCAATACCTATAAATGAAAATATCTCATTACAACAAATAATAACGAATAACATTAACCGCACTTTTCTCTTCTACAATCAACAAATATAATTTTTATATCTACCATCACTATTATTATTACCAAAACAATCCTCATTAATTTTAATAATTTATCCCTTTGATTAATAATTTATTCATTTTTTCAACTATAGGAACGTGGATGGTTGTTCTATTTTTTTAATTATCATCTAAATTTGTAAATAATAATTCATTCATTTTTTAGAAAATATACACTATAAATAAAAAAATAGACTACTCTCATTGCTGTTTGGAGTTATTAATCAAAAAATAAATATATATTCAGACATTAATGTATACAATATATTTTTAATATTATCACTTCTCAACACAGTCAATAAGAATCAACATGTATTGATTGATATTTTTTGTCATTGATGCCCAAAAATTTTATATTTATAATTTATATCCATACTTATGTAATAATTGATTTATCATAAATGAGAAATCAATATTACCATTATTTTTTATTAGATAAATATCCTTATATCTCTATTAGGATTGGATCACATTTCATTTCATGATTATTTAATCTGAATAAATCTACTACTACACTATCTGATTAAATTTCATCCTTTGGTCACCAATATTTTATTCCAAATATAAAAATTTTAAATTTATATGATATAAAATAAGGATCTCAACTTTATCCCTTCCCCAAATTTTGACATGAATAATTTTTTTTCATAATGATTTTTGATGTTCTACGGATTAAAAAAACACATTCATCATCAATTTTTATTTATTTTGATCACAAATATTCTGTTTAAAATGTTTTCATTTGAATCTCACACCATTAATGAAACATTGAATTATAAATTTTATAATAAATAAATCTGAAAAATTTTAATGATTTAATAATGTAATAAAACTTATCATTACTTGTGAAACATGAAATAATAGCATATTTCTCATATAAATTTGATTTCGTTTAAAAAAAATTAATTTTGGAAAATAAATTCAATTTAAATGAAATATCAGATTATTTAACAAGAGGAATGAAGGAAATAAACCACCCATTCACTCATAAACATAATAAAAATCACAAAATAAATTGGTTTATATAATATATATATATATATATAATTATTGTCTCATATAATGAGTAATATAACAAATATATAGGATTAATGACTCGTACAATACATTGATTGACTAAAATACATGACATTAAATTTAAAAAATTGATTTATTTTAATAAGTAATCATATAAATAATATCAAATGACTCATATATTTTCTTTATTTGACGCTTATGTAAATATTTGTTTCCATTCTCATGACTCATAAACTAATTGAAACCATTTTCTATGATTCATATGTGCTAGAGTAGATATTCCAGAACAGACTAATTTGTACATTAGATTAATTGTGTTTATTCAATGACAATAATATTAATATCTTAGCACATATTAATCATTTTTATGTGTAATTTAAGGTGATTATTTCCTAGATTTTTTTCACAAACAAATTTCATTGAAATTTCACCACTAATATGAAAACCATAAAATTCCATGATAATATACTTAAAAACAATCACATTGTTAGATGACCTCACATAATGGGATTCATATGATGTAAAAATTTAACTTTCATTAATTTTAATATTATGAAGTTTAATCTCATGAAGTTTTATATTGGTAATATCGAAGATCAGATATTATAAAAACAAACCCACTTATAGAAATTCAACATGTATGTGTGTCATTCGATATCCCTTACTATGATCTTTTTTATTGTTTATTAAAATATAATATTTTTATTAATGAATATTTTGAGTCATGTAATTATTTGTATTATCATTAATCATGATCCTATATGTTCAAGATAAATATGATTACATTCGGTACATCATGAATTATATGTTATTAATTAATATTTTAATAAAGGATCTACACCCTCAATATTTATGGAAATTGATATCCAGAATAATCTGTAAAAATGGAGAATTAACTTTTAATTCCATCTCTATGGTGTATTCATGAGTTCATTTTAGTAATTCAATGATATATTTTTCAGAAATATAGTTTGGAGACCCATGCCTGAAGCCGGAGACAATGGGATTGTATTACATAATGAGTATTTCTATTTGGTTATCATCGCTATGGAATTAAATTTACAAATATAGGAGACATTATGTATTTAAATTTGATAATATTATACATCAGTTAATACCACCAAATCCACTATGTAATAATATTATAGGGTATTTAATTATCCAACCTAGGATACCCAATCTAACTATAACTGAATCCAATCTAGACATAGCTCAATGAGCGTTCCAGATCCCCAATGACTAGGGATGAGTTCATGGGCACTAAGAACTACCTATGTGAACAATTTTTTTCAACTAAAAAATATCCTTTTATAATGAATATAAATTTTAATATTTTAAAAAAAGAAATACTGAATGTGGTATAGTTATCATCAAAAGATAGTCCCAATATCTATAAAGACAGTCAATTTAGTCAAAACCCATATTTCATTACCGCATGTGACATGAAATCACCATAAGACTCAAAAAACATAGTAACAAATAATTATTAACCCATATTTCGGTTCTCATTGATAAAATTCATCACATAAAACTTGTTACTTATACAAATAAAAGATTATGTACGGTGTGATAAAATTATATCAGTCAGATCGAACCAAGTGTTTCATAATACTACTTTTTCAAATAATCTAATTATTCTCATTTGTTGGTAATATTGGAAAGGGATATAGCTTAACAACAATAACATATAATACAATCATATCACAATTTGATAAATCATTCATTTAAATTTGTTTCCAAATAATTTCCATAAACATTTGAACAAATATTCATGGATTATCAACAAATAAAAGTAACACATGAGTAAGAATAGTTATAGGTTTATGATGAGATTCATTGAATTAGCATTATCAATAGAACACATGAGGCACACCACACGTTATAAAAATAGACCTATAGGGTAAGAGTTCACTCAAATAGTGGATTATTGACAGAACCTAGTAAATATAGATATACAATAAATTAATATAATAGTTATTGTGATGAAAGGGAAAATAAATAATGATGAATCGCTTCCACAACATTGATCTCATTCATGTAAACTATTTTATAATTATTCAAATGAAATTTCATCATTAAAACCATGTAAAACATTCATTATAACCACATACATTAATAAATCAAAAGGGAAAATAAAATTTCAAAACTATAATAAAGACCAACATATTTTGAATTCTATTTTTTAAACTATTATCCAATATTAAAAATTACAATTCATTGGTAAATCAATAATGTTTCCTATGGAAATGATAATTCCTGAAACCAGCTACCCTGAAATTAATTGAATATCAATGATTTTTGTAAATAATAATCTCAGATTGTTCAATGTTCTATTGACTTAGAGATTTATGCTGAATCAAGAATTCCTAATCACAAATATTTTAAATAACATGGTTATTAATGAATTAAAAAGGAACATTGACCTTGAAAATTAATGAGAAATTCAATAAGAGATGGAATATTTGACAAACCCCTAAATTATAATATATATATATATATATCTGTGTGTATGTATGTATATATTTTTGTAAATATATAATAGTAATTGATATATCATTTAAAATAATTGGTGAGGTCGATATATAGACACAAATCTAGGAAATTGAATGTAATATATGTTTCATGACAAAAATAATGCTCAACGTAAAAAGAGATTTTAAAGACAAGAGTTTGAGTGATGAATGTACTCTTGATGATACCCTAGCGGCTCCCAATTATGGAGTGAAAGATTCATGAGAAGGATATATTTGAGGGTATTTGGGAATTTATATGGGATAACTTTGATACATAATACTATGGTATAAGGGGTCTAATGTGGAACAAATATACAGTGCTAGAAAATGAAATAATATAAAAACAAGCCCGATCAAACATTTTTCTATAATATTTTTTTTTTAATTTTGGATAATATAAACCAGGTAATTGGGACCATTCCATTAGTTAATAACCATTATATAGAAGAAGTAATTATTGATGAAGTCTATAACTGTGCCTAGAAAAATTGTGTTGTGAGCCTGAAACATGTATAATATTAATAGTTCCATCTTAGACCACTCCAAAAAATATCCCCCACTCTTTTCCATGTCTATTAAAAAATTAAAAGAACCATTAAAGTCATCTACTACACTGTGTTATCCCAACCACACCATAACCATAGCCGCTTGGGTCCAAATTAAGAATTAAACTGTATAATCTAATTAAACGTGGGAAAGACATCAAGAAACACACATATCCCATCCTTGAAAACAATAAACAATATAAAATTTAATAATTGATAAAATAAATAATAAAATTAATCATTAACATGGTCAAACCTAAAATCATATTCTTGATGTTATAATTCATCTCACTATGTTGATTTTTATCCATAGAAACTAATCGTGGTGATTGGTGAACTAGAAAGAGAAATGGATAATGGGTTTTCAGTATAAATACATACTCTAACGTTCCATGTGAGTCCAAACCATGATTCTAAAAAGTTAAAAATAATTTTAAATATTTTCATTAATGATCCTTAAATAGTGAATCAAAATGTATAATTGGGTCCTTAGTTATAAGTATACTTGGTCCTATCATGAGGTAATCCCAATTCAAAAAATGAGACATGGACTCCTAATACATTTTCAGATGATAAATGATGAATACTTAATAGATTATAGATAAATTTTTTGTAAAATTCAAGTGATATTACACCTTTTATTTTCCATATAATAACCACAAATTGTCATATATGTCATGGGGAATGCATCCATTATATTCTGGTTGATCAGTGATCTAATTGAACTGATACGTTCATAAATACCAAATCAATTATATAAAATTAAAATGTAATATTGTTTTGATCCAATTAATACTATTAAAAATGATGATTCATCACCAAATTTTGATGAACCACCGATTTCATCATTAATTTTCCCTAAAGAAATCTTGGTCCTACAAAAGAACCAACTCTAACCATAGAACCACAAAGACAAGATCTTCCATTAAAATAATACATTTCATTGAAAGGTTCCATTATGGAGGTTGATTAGTAAATATTATTTTTATCAAATTAAACTATACCCAATTTATTTTTTGATAAATTATAGATGTCTAAGATATAGGAATGAATCATATCTTCGAGGATGAGATTACACCATTTATATATACACATCCATTTGAGGATGATATAATGTGATCAACTTGAATTGGGGCACCATTGAATCATGGAGTCCCTTCCAAAACCATGAGGAAAATCAAGGGTTTCTAACAAAGATAATGGCCATAATAGCCCCATGAATACTTGTATAATCCATCAAAAACATCATCCCCAATTCTCCGACATTAGTGGTGTAAAAAATTTAGTATAAAATTTCAATACATGTCTAATTAATTGATCACCACCCAAAACAATATATTAACTTGTTGGGATTATAGAAACCCAAATATAAAATCTACTAAAATACTTATTTATTTTTTTGTTTGAATTTTATGAAGCTCAAGACACCATGAAGGCTTTTTGTTCTCGTACATTATGTACTAGAATTCATATCATTGATATTTTAATTCAGCTATGTCATACTTCATAAAATGGAACCAAAATAAAATTTTCTTGTAATGAAACAAAATTTCAGTTCAACGTTGGAGAATCCACATATAACTACTACGAACCCCTTACACACTATTCCCTATAGAGTAATAGTGAACATATTGGTTCCAAAATCAATTATTACCCTATCAGGGGAGGGTTCATTCATCCATTATCTCCCAATCATATAAATTCTCTATACATATAGGGATTTCAATATCATATTGGTTCCCATATTGAATCAATATATTGATAAAAGATATGAGATTAACTATTTCGAAAACAGAACTAGGCTCCCACTTCCTAGGTCATAGGCACATGTATCAAAATATCCCCATTGACATTCATTCATCCATTGAATACATTATAACCTAATAATATCTATTTCAACTAAGATATTCAGAATCTGCTATATATTTTATAACTATATATACAATTTTAATGTGAGATGACTGTAAGTTGTAAGCCCATTATATATTCTATAGGTTATATTAGTTTTGCGAAAATATTTTACTCAAAAGATTTTGCTTAGTGTAAATGAATAAATTTTATCCAAATTATATGGTAAAAATCTTTTTCTTTCATGAAAAATGATTTAATCTTATGAATTCTGAGTGTGCTAATTATTATATTGATTTCAATTATGAGTTGATACATATCCCACTATATTGTCCCACTACATAGAGACACAACATATCCCTAATCCTGAATCATCATAATTAATCACATATCTATTACTGGCCTCTAGTAATGGTTGAATTAGTGATGTGATAAAATGATTATTTATTTTATCAAAATATTATTAACACTTTATAACCCTTTAAAGTTCACCCATATTAAATTTAATGTTGAAAAATGTGAATCACTCTTAGATAAATCAGGAACAAACCACCAGTAATATCCATCAAATCCCAAAACTATATGTATATCAAATACATTTCCTAGTTCTCCCCATAACCGGTTAAACATCAGTTTTTTAGGATCAACTAATGTACCTTGTTGTATGATAATGTGTAAAAATAATCATACACCAAAGATCCATAATTATAAAATTGATAATATTGAATAATGGTGATGATTCATTAGAATTATAAAAACATGCCTTATTTTAAACATGTGATCATCATAACATTTAGTGTAGACTGATATTTCATAGATGGAAATAATGAAAATTAAATATAGAGAAAAGAGTAAAATATATTTTATCAATTCCATATATATATCCAGAGAATTGGTTAGATGAATGTGCATCGCATGTGTAAGGACTCGATCTGGATTCCACCAACCTCTGTCCCAAGCTAGTTCACCATTTGAGCTAAGGCACACCACCTAGAATTCGAGTGGTTGCTGACTAGAAATGAGGTTCTTATTAGTTTATCAAGGGGAGAGTATACCCTTCATTTTCCAAGTAAAACACCAGTATAAATAAATAATCAATGCGGAAGCATTAATAAATTAGAACTCTAACAATGTTATAAGATAACCAAAAATGTATATAAATTATTTAATAGATTGAAAAAAACACTTAATGCGAATGTAATTCCAAATGTGTTTAAAATGAATCTAAAATTAAGGACAGTAACGACTCCAAACATAGTTCTGAACCACATCTGGTTACCCCATACAATCTAGATCCTTAATCAGCAATCTAACCCAATGCCTTTTCCAATTACTTGTCATGAAAACCAAATGCCTATTCGTGTACCGATTAGGTAACCTAAGGAGGGTGTGACTAAAACTCAGAAGCCCACCACGAACAACATATGAGGCAAATCCTGTAAATAACAATTTTTAAATTAGTAAATGGAAGAAAATACTAGTAATAAACTAAATTGTATATATTTATTCAATTATCAATTATTTATCCACATAAACCCTCAGGATCATGAGGATACTCGATCCTCAGTACATGTTTTGGATCATGTCATGGACTGAACTATCCCCAAGGGATATCAAATATCTTAATGTACATGTTTATATTCATTATCATAATTCTTATATCATTTATCAAATACATAAAATATGTAAACGAGTCACTCATGAGTAATGTTCACAGTAGGATATAACCTCAAGGGTCTATATTCAGTAATACAAAACAATGTATCAAGGATTTGTATGCTAATATTAGAAGGATCTCACTATATTTTCTACTCAAATTCCCATATGGTATTTTCCTTAAAAATCACAGAATCAATCAATAAAAAATATTTCAATCTATCTCAATTTTCATCCATTAATGAACTCACGGTCTATCAACCAACAATATCAGAATCTATCACAGTCATCTTCCCTTAAGGCACACACAATCCTTATTTAAAAAATATTTGAAACTATGTTAGTATTCTCTATTTAATTTCATATTTACACACCGGCGGTATGATATGCTATTCCATGGAATAATTTCCACAATCAAATTTAATTTCACCAATCACTATATTAATTAATTCACAAATCAATCCATTAAATATAAATTGTCTATTAATTCAACAATTAATTGGTCCTTCCATCTCAGTCATTTAATTCATCAACTACATAACCACATGAATTCCATTAATTAAGTAACTAATTAATTAATCATTAAGTATTTCTATTTATTAATACAACTATTTATTTATCACTACAATATCATTAAATAATTTAAATAATTAATTACTCATGATAATACCATAAATTAATTCATCAATTAAATTTTCACTTCAACTAACGTAATTAATTCAACAATTAAATTATTATATGAAGTCCATTAATTAAGTCAATAATCAATTAACTACTTTTTAACTCTATATACAATAATTTATTAACAAAGTAATTATTCAAAATTTATAATTCAGTAATTAAATAATTAATGAAACAATATTGTCTTCCAATACCATTTTTACTTTAACAATTATATTACCACATCAATACCCTATATTAATTATATCATTAGATAAGTACATAAATCCCATTAACTATTTCATCAATTAATTAATCATTATCTATAAATTCAAAATATAATAATTAATTCAACAATTAATTTTCTCACAATGTATCATATATATCCCATTATTATCTCTACAATTAATTACATAGTTAAATAATTCATTTACATCATTATTCTTGGAGTATAACAACATGTCAACAATACATTTTTCATTCAATAATTTAATAATAAATTATTTAATACAAACCCAATAATAAATTTAATAATTAAGAAATATCATACATTCCCGTAAATTAATTCAACTATTAACAAACCATACCATTCCCATAAATTAATTCCCAAATTAAATAATCAAATCTCTATCATAAATATATTTAAAAACCAATTAACTATTTAAAAATTTCAATAACTCCTAATTAATTATATAATTAATTTATTGGAATAATTTATTTCAATATCCCATCACTAATTAGACATCAATTTATCCAACATACAAGTCTAATTTCCACGTAATTGATTCAATAATTAATTATTCAATCTTAGCAACTAAATAACACAATAATCCCAAATAAATAATTTAACAATTAATGAATCTAATTATTCCATTGCACCATCAAAATAATCCTTATTGATAAATTTAACAATAAATAAATCCATCCCATCCATATTAATTAAATAAAAAATTAATTACACTAATTAAAACCCTTCAACCAATTCCCTAATTACAATTCTATGTATATACCATCAATTAATTTCAACTATTAATTAATCTAAATAAGCCATGTTATTTAATAAAACAATTAAATAACAACACTAAACTCATTAAATAATTAAAAACATAATCATACACAATATCTAAAATTCAATAACCTTATTTAATTTATTAATTAACTTTTATATGTCAATTAATTTAATAAACATAATTAATTAATCAATTAATTGTTCATGGTCAATCAATTTAATGATAATAATTATCTCTAATAATTTATTATAAAATAAATCACCAATATTCACCATAGATAATATAACAATAATTTTTAATCATATAATGATTCAATTATGACAATCTATTACTCATAATAATTAATTCAATCAAAAAATAATCCAAATCATAATTTCATAATGTCATTATTAATTCACCTGTTAATTCTTCTCTTATAATTTCAGTATCCCATTATTAATTATACAATTAATTATTTAAAATTAAATATCATTATATATCATAATTGATTTAAAAACTAATTATTCATGATCTAAAATCCAAATATACAAATTTCAAATATATTTATTTAATTATTAATCAAATTTAGTTATTTAATCTCATACACAATTTTTAAACCTGAAATAGAAATTATAATATTGAATACAAATAATTTTAATTAACACCATGGGATTATAATATTAGATAGTATAAACCATTAATGGTGATGAATGCTTTCCTATAGATAATCCTAATTTGAAGTGGATCCATCAAGAACATGACAAGAAAATAGTCTAGAACTAAAACCTAAATCCATGATAAAATGAAATAAGACCTCTTAAAATTGTATATAGTTCCAATGTGACTATATCTAGATCATGATCCAATATTTGATTGAAATATTTATTTTATCTGGTATGAGCGGAAAAGTGAGATATAAGAAAAATAAGAAGAACACTTATACTCAAGTTGTGCACAAAGAATAATAAATCAAATATCGTGATGCCGAAAAGAGCTTATATCCAAGGTGGATGCTATGAAGAGGACCTTTATCCCATATAAATAGTGCTCAAAGGTGTTTTTTCCATGGAAGAGGTGCACATGACATATTGGGTTGAAAATGGAGGTGAAAATAGCATCTAAAACAATGAAAGTCATGTGTGGTGGTTCACATGACTTTGGATAATTTTTTTCTTAAAGATGAGAATGACTAATAAAAGGTGTGAATCCCCATTTCATTTTTCATAATTATTTGAAACTAATTTCCCATTTTCCCTAAGGAAATATCCTCAAACAATGAAAAATCATTAATTCCCTTCCTTTTTTAATATCTCTTACCAATTTTATGTGTCAATCCATCAAAATATTAGGTGTTTCATGGATATAAAACATGATCTGGAATTACATATTTAACATTGGTCTTAAAATGACAACCATAATTTTTAGGGTCATGCTTCCACTAACGGCGTGTTAATTTGACATCATTTGAATGAGTTAGGACCGAATAAGTGTTTTGATAAAAATTATTTTTCCAATATAATATTAATAATGATAATAATAAAATTTATTATTATTATTATAAGGTGTCTTCCACCATTAATGTTTCACCAAAAACATTAATTTAATTTCAATAATACTTAATTTCATAATATTGACCATATATTTTCATTTTTTTAGTATTAAGTAACAATTTCGACTTTATTACATCAATCAAACACAAATTTTTAACAAGTGGTAAAATTTCATTCATCATTTGTGTGGAAAATAAAATTTAATCACCGAATTTATTAATTAAATTTAATTTAATTAATTTTCGAATTATTTATTAAATTAATAAAATTAAATATTTAAAATAAAAATATTAAAATACATTTGTTCTTAATTAAATTTATTTAATTATTTTATGAATTAGTTATTCAATTAATAATATTAATTATTTAACATTACAATTTAAATATCCTCAAATGATCATTACGCATAAATGGTATACCTAAAATATGGAAAAACCAATGTTCAAGACCCAACAATGGTCTAATTCATTCGTAACATGCACCGTTTGAGAGATATTAATTATTTAATATTAAAGAAAAGAAATTAAACAATTAATTAAATATAAAAAAGTTTTTATATTGAGAGAGACAATCAAATTTATGGCACATAAATGTTTTATACCTCAAATACAATAAATACTATGTTCAAGACATAATGGTAGTCCCAAATTTCCCACACGACTCCCCATTTTTGAGTTATTAAATTTTTTCTAATAAATTTTATTTGAATAATATTGTATAATCTATTGTTTTCCCATCATCATTGAGGATTTATGGGCATCAAAATCACAAACATAAATTGTGTTGAACACCAAAAATTTCCAATTGAATATTGCTTTATGTAAAATAACATTTATTCTCTTTAACACAATTATCAAAATTTCACTAATATGTCTTTTTTGTGAATTAAACCAAATACAAACCATGTTGAGATTATTTTTTAAAATATTACCACATAGAAAAAGGATGGGGTCTTACTATCTCACCAGCTTAAAACAGATCATCCTCAATATGTACTCGCAATATCTTCTACCGTTTCGATTCAATGAAATTCGTGAAATTGTTCTCTCTTATCCAATTCTCTCTCTCCTTTTCCACCTTATCTCATTCATGGTTCTACACTAATATTGTTGAATATCATATCCCACATTAGGATCCGCATTAATAGTACACTTTAAAATAACTCAACCACCTTATCCTTTTCTCTATAGTATTAATCAACTTCTGACCCATGTTAGGAACTTAAACCATAAAATGATAATGGCATTGATCACCCCATCATCCCCACATATATACTATTTCATAAGAACAACCTACATGTGGCCCTATATCCAACCAAAACACATTCATATAATAATTCATAAATCTACAGCTTTCATAGCACACCAGAGATGATATTCTGATAGGGGTGATGATAATCAATAATTAAAAGTACTATAAGAAGTATTCATTGAGTACCACCACAATCACTTCATTTCTAGGGTTTCATCCCTATTTGTTTTCATGTCACATAGTCAACATAATTGAACTATCACTACCCTTAACCAGACAACACTGAGGTCCCAGTTAACAAGGGTAAACAGTGTCTCAATACTCATGTATATCATTTTAAATAACATTTATTCTTATCATTAATCATTTTACAATCATTCTCAAATCCTTGTTTGGAACCAATTTCATTTTAGTTTAAGAAGGAAGGAAAAATAGTTCAAGATCAATAACATACCCAAAACCTATTTTCATGTGTGTGCCTATTTTAAGGCATGCCCAAAAATTATATACAGTGCGTAGAATTATTCATGATGAATCAATACACATAAAACATAGTAGAATTAGTCAAAACTCGGAAAATATAAATAATAATCATATCCTAAAACAATTTTTTCATACATGGTGAAAAAATATTCAACATTAATAGAAATCAATAATAATAATCCCACAAAGGGTACATATATTCTCCACTATACATTGGGTAGTTACTCCCATGAATAATTTTATAACCAATCCCCTACGCTTCCTAGTCCCTTGTATACAATTGGAAAATAGAAATACAAAATAAGATGAAAGGAAAATTTGACCTCTAAAACTACATCGTAATGTTCTAGCCCAGGTTCCACTGATTGTTGCCTTCAGCCAGTTCACCACACGACCTAAGTCGCAGCTCCACTTACACATGAGGGTAATAAATATAATTTGGGATCTAGTATATCAATAATGTGAAGACAATATCCTATTTTATTAGTGTATAACACTAGTGGGAATAGATTAAAAAATTGAAATCGTATACAAATATGTACAATACAAATGTTATAAGATAACCAAAAAAATAGATACAATATTTAACTGAAAGGGAAGACATTCTATTCCAGTGTAAGTACCAATGTGTCTAATATGAAACTAAAAGTAATGATACTAATGACTTCCAAGTTGGTCTTGAACCACGTCGGGTCCTTCCTCCAAGCTTCATATCTAATCGAAAATCTATCCCAAGGCCTTTTCCCATAACCAATCCAGAAATCAGAAAATCTATTCTGGTACAGATCGTGTAGCCCAATGAATGGTGAGAGTATAGCTCATCAGAACACCAATAATGCCATCTAAAACAAATACAGTCAATAAAAGTGTATGCAGTTTTACAAGGAATAAAATAAAAATAAATAATTTAAACTATTTATATTTATCCAATTATCCAATATTATACCAAATAAACCCTCCATTTACTATGGACATTAAAACCTCAATATATTCTTTAGCTCATGCCAATGTCAGAAAAATATTCAAGGGATATCTCATATCTTAATGTCAATGTTTCAATTCATTAACACAATTCATATAAAATTTATCGAATACGTAAAACATTTAAATAATTCAATAATGATTAATATTCACGATGGGATTCAACGTCAAGGTTCTATAGTGAGTAATAAAAAACGAAAAATTACAACTTTGTAAGAATAAATTGAAATCTCTCATGGTATTTTCAACTCAAATTCTCTAATGGTATTTTACAATAACGGTTTACATGGCCCACAAAAATCAATATAAAAATATCTCAATATCTTCTTACCTTAAGGATCATACATCCCATCAACATTCAATATTATAATCTCTCATGTTATTTTTTCCCATAAGGATCACATGTTCTTTACGGAAACAATATTGGATGCTCTCTCAACCTTCTCCCCTTTACCCAATTCTCACACCCTGTTAGTCACATGATTTACACCATTCCAACAATATCACAATCAATTCCCATTACACCAACGATTCATTAATTAATTGAAATGTTAATTTTTCATATATAACTCTTCTATTCGTTCAACAATAAATTGTTCATTATCGCTCCTTTAACCAATTCGTCAATTAATTAACCTCGTTAATTCCATTAACTTTTTCAAAAATTAATTTATCATAACCCATTTCATTCATTAATCCATAGGCAAATTAATGAAATATATTTAATTAAATAATGTCCGCTATTAATTAATCCTATAAATCCATTCAATTAGTTCATAAATTAATTTTATACTTCAAATTAGTAAATTAGTTCCAAAATTAATCATCTATACAAATCCCATTATATAATTCAACAATTAATTACTCATTTTACAACTCGACATCAAACTTTAAATTCATGAATTAATTATTCACAATTTATAACTCATTAAATCTATAATTAACTCATCAATAAATTATCCACCAATTCCATTAAAAATTCAATAATTAGTTATTACAATGAATACCCTTAATTAATTCCATAATTAATTATTTATATAAATACCGTAAATTAATTCATCAACTAATAAATCGATATCCATAAACTCAATATCCATTTATTAATTCTATAATTATATATCTCAAAATGTATCATCCATACCACCTATTTAATACAACAATTAATTACCCTGTTCAAATATGAAATTATGGATTTATCAGAGGAGTAGATCATCATGTCTGAAAACATATTTATTAATAATTTATTTATTTATTTATTAATCCAATCCCATTAATTAATTGGGTAATTATTTAATTACATCCATTCTGATCAATTAATTCAAAAATTAACATACCATACCTTACCTCTTATTTAATTCACAAATTAATTAATTACTAATATCCTATTAATCAAATCAATAATTAATTATCTCTTTCAAAATCTAAATTACTCATAATAAACTATAAACATTAGTATATCAAATAATATATATAAATATACCATCATTAATTCAACAACAATTTATCCAACTTACAATTCTCATTATCCCATAATAAATTCCATATTTTATTATTTAATCTTAACTATCATCATCCCTATAATCCATATTAATAAATTTTTCTATTTAGTTAATATAATTCATAATTGAACCATCAAAAAAATCAGCATTAATTATTTATCCAATTAATTAATCCAACACAACAACATTACTTTTTTCTTAAATTAATTATTCTAACTCAAACAGTATCATTAATTCCATGATTATTTCTCAATGCCAATTACATCGATTACTTTCCACAATTAATTAATATACATTATACCTTTGTTTAATAAATTATATAAATTACAATAGTTCTCTAATTAATTAATTTTAAAATTAATTATCCACAAAAATAATATCTTTTTAATCCCAATAAATCTATTAAATATTTATACCTTTTTAATTAATACAACAACCACAATTAATTCGACAATTAATTGGTCAACATCTATACATTTAATAATCATAACTATTTCCAAAAAATTATTTAAATGATTATTTAAACGTATTCACCATCATCAATATAAAAATTATTATTTTTTCAAATAATGATTCTATTTAAAAAATCTCTAACACTTCATAATTAATTCGAAAATTTATTACACCAAATAATATTTTCATAATATCATAATTAATTCAACTAATAACTATTCAATTCCTAATGTCAATATACCATAATTAATTATGAAATTAAATATCTAAAATCAGAAATCTCTATATCTTTTAATTAATTTAACAATTAAATAATCATGATCTGAAATCCAAATATCCCAATTACACATGTCATTAAATTTCATGACATTTCCCCTAGGACATGTTCCGTGACTACCCCAAGCCCGCCTTCCATAGGCTAGGGGCTAGCGACTAGCACCAAAAGGCGTATTCCATAAAACATTGAAGGATTTTAAATTATAACATGAAAACTCAAACAAATAATCACAAAGAATGATATAATCATAATGTAAAACTATATAGTAAACATGGTGTGCACAGAAAGAGAATGGGGCCAAAATACAAGCCCAACTGTAAAGTACACGAGAACTAGGAAATACAAGTAAACTGGAATAGCTCATGTGATCACCTGCCAAGGATCCTACATAAACGGTAGGTACAGATCTCGAATGGTCATCAATGTGGTACGCCTCATCTAATGTTCACCTCCAAGCCACCTCTATTCCTGGTACCATCATCCTCGATAGATTTTTTCTGTCATCTACACCAAACACAACATGGTGCAGGCATAGCATGTGCAGGAGTGAGTATAATGATACTCAATAGGGACCACGAGACTCTCTAAGGTCTCATAAAATCCACAAAGGATAAACCACAAATCATGAAAACAAATGAAAACCCACTTAGGTATATTCCCATACATATTCATATGTTTTCGAGTAAACCCATCTCAATCATGAGGAATCACAATGACCAACTCAAAAGCTCAAAGCCCAACTGTCCCACGAAGTAAATAATACCATGAAGGTAACACCATGAATGTAAGTACCACAAAGGTAACACCACATAAGGGAATACCACAAATGTATCCCCATGATGGTACGCATCACAATTTTAAGCCATATAGATGATTACCAAATAGCTTAAGACTCATGTCACATCAGGTATAACATAGGTAGAGAAGTAAAGATGTTTAGATGTAATGACTGAATCGTCTTACTCTGTTAAAGGGCAGACACACGTAGGATCCAAGTACAACAGACCCAAGTAGGATCCTAGAGTAATCCCATGTGGATTCATAGAGATTATCCAAGTAGGATACTAGAACATAGACCCACGTAGGATCCCAAACCGCGGACCCATGTAGTATCCAATGGCACAGACCCACATAGGATATCATTCTCATCTTACAGCCAGCTACATGGTTCTCTCACTAAGCTCACTTGATTCCGAGAGTGTCCACTCCTCAATCCATGGTTCAATACACCAACTGCCACATAGTCCCTTTATGATGTATCCCAAAGGACCACCACGCTATAAGGGTCTCAATGTAAGAGTCAGTGCATCAATCAGATGCATGATCTGTAATTTATTGGCATTTTAGTCCCGGGGGACCGGTTGGATTTGTGATTGATCCAAACCGGTAATACCAAAACATTATCCAAAACTCAAATAAGATATACCAAACGGACTATCATGATCCAAGGTTCCCTGCGCCGTAGACGGTTCATCAAACAGACACATGTAGGTCAAGTTATCGTCGAATGAGTGGAAAAGGGTTGAAGTTGCTCCGGGACCGGTCTGACCCGATCAGACTGACACGACCCTCCTAGTTCGTGTCAACCCAACCCGGCCCAGTTACAACTCTTGGTATGACCCAACCTGCAGGATCCGTTCAAGCCCTGCCTGTCATTGTGGCACGACCCGCCGATGCAACCCGGCCTGCCGACGCGACTTGGCCCGCTGGGCGTTCCGCCCTGGCCCATGGCTAGGTGCCACGTAGTGGGGTCCACCTTCGCATCCACTCAAGTGAAAGATTCCCCATTGGTACCTTGAATGGATCGACCTTTCGGTTTTGGAGGCCTACCGGCCAGCGCCACGTGGTGCTGGAAGCTGGCACGACGAACCCGGGGTCCCGCTTGGCACCCCGGCTGGACGGACGACATGCACTCCTGTAAGTCGCGGTCAAACGCCACACCACCACCAGAAATAGTAAGTGATCTTGTCACCCTCATTCACTGTTGTGACCATGTTTCATGGCCCGTACATGCCCAGGGGCATGGATATGCACCGCAGCCCCCTTAACTCGGATGGTTGTGCACCGACCGCTTCCCCAGTTCAACCACAATCGACGGGCTGCGGCCCTCCTCCAGCGGCGCAGTTGAACTGCCACCTTCTTCGTGGCCGGCCAGAGTGTCGACCGCCACCCCAAGCCCATATAAGCGCCAGTCTCCTACACCAGTCCTCATCCTTTTCCATTACAAAGAACACATCAACAAGGATGATAGGGATGGATAGGTCCATGTTTGTTTGGCCAGTACCCTCTGTGTTATATTGGTAGCACTATTATCATGATAAAAAAATAAAAGTAAAATAAATTAACAAAAAATAATAAAAGACAGCCCTGCCTTGTCGTTCGATGGAGGTGTCGAGAGGTAGAAGATGAAGTCGATGATGTGGGATGGTAACATCGGTGTTCATCGCACCCGCAAGACACTTCTAATCCAGGATTAATCTTCGTCCGCGTTCTTCGATTATGGAGGATTCTCTTTAGTAGAGAGGAGTTCTTCGTTGCAGAGAATGAACCTTCAAAATATCTTCCCTAAATGCCAAAACTTTTCAACCCCAAATTCTGTAACAAGTAAAGAGGATTCAACTTAATGTCTCTTGTTTATTAATTAAACAATTAAAAGTTGGATCATTAATTAAGATAAGTCAGAATGAATAAATTGATAGTTGAAAGGTTTTCCCACATTAATAGGTGTTCGGGTGGTCCCCACCACCATGAATTAAAATTTGGAGGTTTTAAATCTCAGGTGATCCCCACCTCCATAATTCAAAAAGAGTGGTTTCAAAAAGAAAAATAGAATGTTAATTATTTTATTTTTCTTCTTCCACGAAAAACTAGAATACTAACTTCCACCCTCGACCTAGTGTAGTCGATGTTATGGTCTCTTTAAGAAAATATAGGCGATGCGAGTTCAAAAATTTCCTCATATTTTAATTCCAATAACCGGATAAATGATACAAAAAACCCACTTTCACGTCTACTAAACGTACAGAGAAAAATATCAGAAATTAATTTCTGGCACACCAATCCTCGTAATCACGTACCGTCAATTTTTACAGACTCTTAATATTCCCATATAATTTAGAAAAAAATTACATCAAAATTCTGGGTCTCTACATTCTCCCCACCTCAGGGATTTGCGTCCCCGAAATCCACATCACAAAAAAACTAGAAAAAAAGTGGGGATACTACGCACAAATATGATCCTCCCTCTCCCATGTGTTGTTTAGTGGTTCTCCTGCTGCCAATACACACACACCAAATGTATTGATCTCCCCATATTCAATGTACAACTCTCCCAGTCAATAATGTGAAAAATATCATGTACATATCTCCTCAGCTAGGGATACATGAAAAATGTCGTGCACCCGGTGCAATTGAGGGGGAAGTTCAAGGGGGTAAGCCACCTTTCCAACTCTACTGAGGACCTGATAGGGACCGATGATCCTTGGAAATAAAATTCTACCCCTGCCAAATATCCACAAACCTTGTCGTGTGGAGACCATTATGAATATGTGCTCACCATCTTAGAACTCCAGAGGTCATTGTCTTCTTTCAGTATAAGAATTATTCCTGCTCTATGCAGCCTTCTTTTGCTCATGGATAATATGCACCTTTTCTTTGGTAGCCTATAACATATCTGGTCCCATGATCACTGACCCCCCTAGGCCATTCCAGCACAAAGGAGATCTGCAAGGTCATCCGTATAGAGCCTCGAATGGTACCGTCCCAATAAGAAGATTGATAGTAGTTTTTGTATGAAAAATCTACAAAGGGAAACTGTTCATCCTATCTGTGACCAAAGTCGATGATGAAATAACGTAACTTGTTTTCAAGGTTCTAGATAGTCCGCTTAGTTTGGCCATCTGTTTTAGGATGGAAGGCGGTGCTCATGCAAAGCACCGTCCCGAAAGCCTCCAACAACCCTTTCCAATACCGGGAAGTGAAACATGCATCACGTTCGGAGACAGTAGTTTAGGGTACTACATGTAACCACACAATATATTGCAAATAGAGGCGTCCCAAGATCTTTACTGAACCCTGCTCTCTAATCTGAAGAATGGGGGCCAACATGGTGTGTCAGTCGACGGTCACCCAGATAGAATCATGTACCTTGTACGTACATGGGAGTCCTATAAATAATTACAGGGATATCCCATCCCACTTCCACTCTAGGACCACTAAAGCCTGAACATCTCCTGTTGGTACTAGAGGCTCCGCCTTCACATGCTGACAAGTGAGGCTCCAAGAGTCAAACTCTGCTACTGCTTTCTTCATTCTCGGCCACCAGTTCTGTCGTCGGAGGTCCTGGTACATTTTTTCCACTCTTGGATGTAACGTTTGAGAGTATTTGTAGAACCCCATCAACACTTTAACCGAAAGTGACACTGGAACCATGGTACGTCCTCTAAAGAGGATGATGTGCCCCCAACATTCATAAATTCATCAGGTGTCTACCCTATGGATATATGAACAAATCGACCCTCACTGTCAGTATCCCCACGCTGCACCTACCTGACTCGCTGAAGAAGTGGGGGTGTGAATGTACGGGACTAAAGAAAAGGTCCTCCATCTAAATCCACAAAGGATATCATTAAAGCGTCCAACTACTCTGTCACCTCACCTAGCAGTTGTATACCAGATCTCATGGTGATTGGATCTACTCAAATGACCCCCTTCATAGGAGTATAGACTATCCCAACGTCATAGTCTAGGTGGAACTCAAGCCAACACCACTGTCTTAGGTTCATTACCTTCTAAGAGATGATTTACTTGAGACTCTGGTGACTAGAGTAGATAATAAAATGCTCTCCCATAAGATATTGTCGCCACATCATCAAATGGAAGACCACTGTTGCTAACGCAACGTCATGGGTAGTGTAGTTCTGCTCAATTTGTCTCAGATTTCGAGAACTATATGTCATGACTACTCGCTCCTGTATTAGGACACATCTGATCCCGGTCCCTGATGTGTCATAGTAGACTATGTACCCTACGCCCTCCTCCAGAAACCTCAATATGGAAGAACTAGTCATCCTCTTCCTCAGCTCCTAATAAATCCACTGGCATTTCTTTGACCACATGAAGGTTTCCCCTTCTTCGTCAATGTTGATAATGGTGATGCATCTCTGGAGAAATATGGAAAAAATCTTTATTAGTATCTAGCCAAACCCAGGTAACTCCATACCTCTGACACTCTCCTGTGTGGATCCCAGGAATGTACTACCTCAATCTTTGTTGGATCCACCACATCTTCAACTTATGATATGACATTTCCTAGAAAGATAACCTCTCGGATCCATAACTGGTACTTCAAGAGATTAACAAAAAGATGGTTCTCTCTGAGTGTGTCCATCAGTACCTTTAAATGATAGGCATGATCTTCCTCATTAGTCGAGTAGATTAAAATTTCGTTGATGTAGACTACTACAAATAGATCAAGGTATGGCTAAAAGATCTTGTTCATGAGTATCATGAACACGGATGTAGCATTGGTCATGCCAAAGGGCCTAACCAATACCATGTAGTGGCCATACCGCCATCTGAAAGCTCTCTTCTTCACATACTCATCTCGTACTCTGAGCTGGTGATAGCTTGACCCAAGGACTATTTTCAAGAACCACCGAGCTATATTCAGTTGATAAATCTGGTCACCAATCCTCGAAAGTGGGAACTTTTTCCTTACAATCACCTAGTTCAGGCACCTATAGTCAACACAAAGTCTCATCCTCTCATCCACATTCTTGGTGAACAAAATCGGGGTTCGCCAAGGAGAAAACCTTGGCCGGATGAACCCCTTCCCCTATAAGTCCTCCAGCATTACTCGCAGCTCACGATGCACTGTGGGAGCCATCTGATATGCTGGTGAAGATATCAGTGTCGTCCTAGTGTAAAATTCAGTGTATATGTCCACCTATCTTTGAGGAGGTAGACCTGGAACATCATTAGGGAAGACATCCTTGTACTGGTCCACCACTTCATGATATCTAAGACTCTCAACATCAACTGCTCTGAGGGTAAGGCTAGCCAAAGGATTAGTGATCAGATTCACTCTCCTCTTGTAAGTCTATCCTGTGCTGCAAAGGCTCCCTTCTCACCATTGAAGGTAAACCTAGTCCCATCAGTGCGGACACACCACAATCTATGCATAAAATAATCGATTTGGGAATGGAAAATGGATTACCAATATATACTCAAGTTGACTTCGTGAGGCCTCAACGCCACTACTAGGAAAACGTAGTCTTAGCTCTCCCCTCAAGAGTAAGCTCACACTGCCGACACCAGTGTGAAATCGTCGAATCCTCTCCTATTGTAGTATATATATGTAATGATTGAGCCAACTACTCCACCAGAATCTATGAACTCAGATTGAGGGAAGTGGAAATAAAAAAATGACCTGACCATGTGTCTATAAGTCCTCCATCTAAGGTGGAGTAGTTATAGATCGTACTTCAAATCATCTCTGGAGCATCATGGTGATTGGACTCAGCTGCCTGGAGCTGAGCTCACCCTGGTCCAACTGCTCCTTGTGGTCGGGGTGGACCACCTGGTGGTGGTGGCTATAACATCTCGAATCCTCTCCCACCGCCATCTGTCCGGCCAGCTCTTCTGCCACGTCAGCCACCTCCTAGTGGACCTCCTCGGCCGAATATCTATCTTTTCCTAGGAACTCCTTCATTTGTCTTCTGATCATCTGTATGGCGGGTCGGGCAGTCATTAGCCATGTGACCCTTCCAGTACCATGCGTCAAACATCCTACTCTTCACATGACTAGCTTTGTCTCGGGTGGCCCGCACAACCGACCATGAATCATGTTGTCATCCACCTATAAGTCTATTACTCATGAAACTCTGTGAAATCTATCTACTTACAACTGTAGAAGACTCCTCTACGTGACGCCCAATAGTGGGTTTCTCTTCTGGTAACTGCTCAGCAAGAAAACTCCCCACTAAGAGTGTTCTCTCTAACTCCCTCACTTACGTCGGAATTTTTAATGAAATCATCAAAGCACTGATCTCTCTCCTGAGTCCCAACTCGATTTTCTGGACAATTAAGAATGTGTACCACACCATATCAGTTGTGTAGTATGAGAGGTTTTTGAAACTTTCAACGTAAGGAGCCACAGTCATGTTTCCCTGCGGGATATGAAGAAGCTTCTGTATGTGCACTGCATGATGGGTCGTTGGGACAAACTCAGGCTGAAACAGGCTCTGACAGTCTGCCCAAAGAAAAGTCACCTCATCCTGAACCTGGATCATCAAGCTCCACTATATGCCTAATTCTTTTTGAAGAAGACTAGCGAAAAGGATCGCGATGAGATCAGCTGGTGTCCCAACCAGTTGGAGGACTCTCAACACAACCACCAACCAATCCTCAGCCGCCAGTGGGTCCATCTCACCCCTAAACCTGGGTGGCCTCTAGAGTCGTAACTCTTTCTATGCGCTCAAGAGGCATGAAATATCTTCTCCTAGGGATGGTGGCCTCAGTGGCCTAATGGGTAATGGTACCACTGGTTCCACTACTGATAAAGGGCCCTACATCGAGGTCTCGTCGCTCGGTGGGTTTTCATGACATACTCTTCCTAGAACCCTACCTGGCTGTCCGTGTGGAATCATCCTGAAAAGATACACATGTGCCATAGTCAATAAGCTATACATCCCAAAGAAAATATTTCAAAACACACACACAATCAATGTTTTTGTGCACTGATTCATAAATCAGAAGTTAAGGTTTTTTTGTATGGATTTGTCGGCCACCGTACCAACACTGGATTCCCTAAACTGCTAACCACACTCATAAAAATTAACACTATGGCCAATAAAATACCAGAGTCCAATGTTCTACGGTAAAACCAACTCCTCTATTACAAATTTGTCACAACCCGTCCACTGGGGCTCGTATTGTGACTATCACTATCCCTCCTTCCATAGGCCAGGGGTTCGTGACTAGAACCAAAAGGCATATTCCCAAAAACTAGGTAGAATTTTCAATATAACCTAAAATTTCACATAACTATGAACAATGTAGGATAAAAACATAAAGTAAAACAATATAGTAAACAGGGTTTGTACAGAAAGAAAAAAAAAGGGCCAAAATACAATCCCAACTAAGAAGTTCATGAAAACTGGTATGTTCAAGTAAACTAGAACATCTCTTGTGAACACCCACCAAAGATTCTACTTGATGGGTAGCTATAGCTCTCGAATGGTCGTCACTGCGGTACACCTCGTCTAATGTAAATATCTAATCTTTCTCTAGTATTTGTACCCTTAGGATCGATCAATGATATATGTCATATGCAACAAACACAACAAGGTGCGGGTATAAACCGTGCAGGGATGGGTATAACGATACTCTATAGAAAACCTCATCCCCTCGAAGGACTCACAAAATTCAAAAATGATAAACCATAATGCATGAAAAAAACTAACAACCCTAATTAGGTATATGCCCATACATATACCAAAGTTGTCACGTAAAACCTTCTCAATCAAGAGGAAACACAAGTCCCAACTCAAAAGGCCAAATCTCAACTGTCCGACGAAGGAATGAATATCACGAAGGTAAAACCACGAATGAATGTACCACAATGTTAACACCACACAAAATAATACCACAAAGGTATCACCATAATGGTAAGCATCACAAAGATATGACACACAGATGATTACCACATAGGTAAAGAGTCATCTCATATCAGGTATAAAATAGGTACATAAGTAATTATTATTAGATGTAATGATTGAACCATCTTACTCTGTTAAGAGACAGACCCACATAGTATCCTAAATCTTGAGACCCAAGTAGGTTCCTAGTACATCATACCCACGTAAGATCCAAGAGTAATCCCAAGTGGATTCCTAGAGCGGATCTAAGTGGGATACTGGAACACAGACCCCCATAGGATCCCAAAGAATAGAGCCACGTGGGATCCTATGACACATACAAACATTGGATCCCTTTCTCATCATATGGCCAGGTACAGGGTTTCCTCACTAAGCTCGCATGATTCCTGGAGGGTCTAATATTCAAGCCACATGTCGATACTCCAAATTCTGTATAGTCCCACAAAGTAGTATCCCAACAGACTGACACTTAATAGGGGTCTCAAAGAAAAAGACGATGCACCAATCCGATGCTCAGTCTGTTTTTATTGGCCTTTTAGTCCTGAGGGACCGGAGGGTTTCGTGTTTGATTTGACCCAAACATACCCCTAATTTATCTAAAACTCAAATGGGATATAACAAAAGGGCATTCTCGATCCATGGTGGTGGAACCACAAATGGTTCAATAAAGATACACTCGTATTTCATGTTATGGCCAAATGAGTGGAAAAGGGTCGAAGCTGGACCATGTCCGGTCCGACCCGGTCGAACCGTCCCAGCCGGACCTGACCCGGACCGCGGGATCTATCCCAACCACCGGTGTGGCCTATGGTGCAACCTGCACTGGGCAGCCTATGCTAATTGGGCCGTTGGGAAGCCCGCAGCCTTTCTCTGGTGGCATGGTTGCACCGCCGCCGCCCCCAAGCTCTATAGGTTCGAGTCACAGACACCGGTCGCCATCCTCCCCCATCACGAATATAGCGTAAAAAATGATGACGCGGAGGGTTGCGGCTGTGTTTTTTTTCGCTCGTACCCTCCACGTTAGATTTTTAGCACTCTTCTCATCGGAAAATATTCAATGTAAATGAAATTAACGAATAATAATAAAAAACACCAATACCTTGTTTTTCGGTGGAGGTGTTGAGTGGTAGAAGATGACGTCTATGAAGTGGGATGGTAACGTCGGTGTTCGTCATTCCGGAAAGTCTCTTCCGATACATGCTCAAGAGTCATCCCCTTTCTTCGATTATAGAGTATTCTTTTCATTTGATAGGTTTTATTCGTTGGAGACAATGTTCCTCCAAAAAATCTCCCCTAAACACCTTTCCTTTTCAAACCCAAATTCCTCCACAAGAATATAGAAGATATCTTAATGTGCTACGTTTATTTATTAAACAATTATATATTTTATCATTAAGTATGTTAAGTTAGCATGATTAAATTGAGAGTTGAAAGGATTCCCCACATTAAGAGGGGTTCAAGTGGTCCCGAGCAACACGAATTCAAAATGGGAGGTTTTCCGGCTTGGGTGATCCCACATCCATTATTCAAAAAGACCAGTTTCAGAAAGAAAAATAAAATTTTAATTATTATTTTTTCTTCTTCCTCGAAAAACAGATAAACTAACTTCCACTCTCGACCAAATTTGGTTGAGTTGAAGGTCTCCTTAAGTCAATATCAGCGCTACGAGTTCAATAGTGCCCTAAAATTTCAATTTTGATCACTGGTTCAAAATTTATGAAAACCTGGTTGCACGGTTACTAAACGTACATAAAAAATGTCAATTAATTCATGCGGGAACACTGTGCCTCTGAATAATGCGTCGTCAATTATCATGGTCTTGTAATATTTCCATTAATTAAAAAAATTACATGGAATTTACGGGTCATTACATTAAAATATTTAATTCATTAATTATTTAATTTAATATAGAACATTGTTTTTATTCTTCTAGTCATAATTAGACAATTACATAAACATAATTATAATTAATATTATTGGATTTTATATTTTGACCACCAAAAACTAGAATTGTTATGAATGCTTGGAAAAAAATAATCCCGATTAGAAGAATATCCATGCATAACCTGACAAAGAACACATTCTAGATTTGAAACCTAGATCTATGATAAAATAAAAAATGTTCATTTAACATTAGATCATGATCTAATGTTCCCAGATAGATATAAGACATATCTAGATATGGATCCATCATCAGCTAAAAATATTTATTTTTTTTGAAGAGGAGAAGAAGTGAGTTAAAACATAAATGATAAGAAAAATTGTTCCCAAGAGCTGTGTCATCGGTATTCGATCATTGAATTTGGTACAAAGAGGGGTTTTATTCCCAGGAGGAAGTAATGTGGAGTGGCATTGATCTGTATCAAAGGTCTAAAAAGAGATTCGATCAATTCCAGAGGTTTTCATAACATCTAAGTGTGAAAATGGTGGTGTGTGGCATGCCTCCAATAAAAAAAATGCGTGTGTGGAGATTCTCATAATGCTGGATAATTGTTTTTTAAATATTACAAGTATTATTACACTACGTGAATTCTAATATCACATTGTGTAATTATTTCTAACTAATTACCTCTTATCCTAAAGGAAATCCTATCAAACCATTATAAACATTAGTTGCGTCATTTTTTTAATCTATCAATCTAATGTTTTTCATCTTCCCATTATAATTTTGGGTATTTTATAGAAATGTACCATTAGAATGAATTAAATATTTTATAATTGGTGGGAAATGACCACCTTAATTTTAGTGAATCACTACCACTGATGTTGTGTCAATCTAACACCATACAACATGGTTATGACCCAAACAGTCTATTGATAAAAATTATTTTCCCAATTTAATAATAATAATAATAACATCAACATTTATTTTAAATATAAAGTATCATAAATAAGTATAGATTCACCAAAAACATTCATTGAATGTCGATAATCAATAATAAATTTATATTTACCACATATTATAATTTTTTTGGTATTAAAAAATAATTTCAATGTTATTACCTAGATCAACCAAAAACATTCACTCATGGGATATTTTTTTTTCTTAATTTATTTTTAAAAAATTAAATCACACATGAAACATTTATTTCATTTGTATAAAATAATAATAACAAAATTAATATTATAATTATTAATTATTATATTTGTATCTAACTAGTAAATATTAAAATACACTTATTTAAAATTAAATTAAATTAAATTAATTTCGGATTATATAAAAAATTTATTGAAATAATTATTTAACATAAAAATTTAAATAACATCAAATGCAGATGATGAATAAAATTTTTACCATAACTAGGGTAGATACAATTTTATAGAGCCAATGTTGGATTAATATTTCTCCTACCAAAGACCATTCAAGATATATTAATTATTTAATATTAAAAATTGGCTAAAATATTAATTAAATATATGAATGTTTTTTGGAGAGAAACATTTCCAATCATATGACACATAAAAATGTTATAAAACACATATCGTAAAAACCGTGTTGTGAAAAAGATGGTGGAATAAGATATCACAATACGACACAAAATTTTGGAGTTACTAAAATATTTGGAATTAAAAAAAAGATCTTCATATTTCATATTTAATATTTTTTCAGTCTCCACCAAGACATTGTGGGGATCAGAATATCACACTAACGTAGTTGTGAAGTCCAAATACATTCAATTGAATATTACAAGATGTTAAATACAATTTATTTCATTTAACAAATTTATTCAAATTTTGATGATAAATCATTTTTTTGAATTAAAACAATGACAACCCAACTGGACAAAAAATTTAAAAGATTCACACCATGAAGAATGATGAAATAATAAATCAAGGTGGTCCAAATGGCCATTAATACACTTAAATGGGGTTATTTTAATATAAAAAACTTTTAATATTTGTTATTGAAAACCATTCAAGAGGTCAATTTTATAGAATCAAATTTTCCTATTATTTTTTAGATAAATTCATTAATTTTATGTATGAAAAAAAATTATTTGACTTTACTCGATTGATTATCTGATAATCAGTTCACAAGTGAAGAATTCCATCAAAATTATTTGAAATCATTTCCTGGGATTCCTAATGTAACATAATTGGGAATATAAATACCTTGGATTTCAACTCATCAATCTAATTTTTCATCTCTTACAACATAGAAAGAGACATATTATAAGATATCATCAATATTAGTAATGTTACAAGCTTTAAGTCAATTAATTAATCCAGTTTAGTATTTCAAGGGAACTAATAAAAATCATCTCACAACACATCCCAAATAACATTGAAAACCATATGAATACTACCAATATGATATTCACCTTCCATTATGGATTTAGAAAGACCCATCAACATACCAACCTCTAAGTGATATGGGCTTGCTCGAATGGACCTTGGATCCCAATCTACCTAAAACATAATGCAACTACCCTCAAATATGTTAACTAACACACGTTCGTGATAAAAATAAATATGATAATTTTGGTAAATCAACCAGTTCATCACAATAGTATCATATAAGGGTAAAAAATTTATAAAAAACATTTCCCACCCACATATAAATTGAAAATAAATAATCTGTATGATAGACATTGGTGACCCTTCTCCTTTTTCATTTTTAAAGGCACATCACATTCCATTATAAATGTCATTATGTCCCTATAATTTTTTAGAAGATACATTATAATATTAATTAAAAATGAGTGGAATAAAACTATATCAAATAATTCATTTTCTAATGTAGATGAAAATAAAATGGAACATGTAATTCTTATAGGAACATCATAAATATCTATAATAGACTCTTACAAAACATGTAACTTCTTCAATATTTTGAGAATTTCAGATAAGATCCTATAGTTCATAGATAATACGATAGTTCTATAGATCCCATAGTTGTCGATGACGTTGTACAAAAGTGAGTAAATTATAGAGACTGACAAAATATTGGAATGTTACCACAATGTCCTCATGAGTTGCAGGCCTTTTAAGGAATTTAAAAAAATCACATTTTGTGTCCTATATAGACACACTAGTAACATTTCATGACACTGGATAGTGATGAGGTAGACAGAATATATCTATAAAGAGAACCTACATTATTTAATAATGAATCTCTCTATACTTCCACATTTTATGGTATAAAACACATGAGTTACCACCAAAGGAATATTTAGCCCCATCTAGTCTAGACGTTCCCACCAGATCTATATCACCCATCACCGCCCTATCATTTATATGACTATATAATTTAAGTTTTAACATAATGAACTTATTCTTGATATCAGTTTTAATACCCATCTAAAATCTCTTATAATTTATATTACCATATGATACAACTTAAATAGAAAATGGAGAGAGTTAAGAGAAATTATTAACATATTGCATCACATAAAATTTCCCTTTATTTAAGGGCGATTAACTCTGTATATTTTTTTGTGGTCCTACAATTTTGGTATAATTTATTAATTAAAAAATTCTTCACTTCATTCCACTCTTAGACTATATTTAGATATGATAAGACAACTATTACTCGCTACCTTATTTTCAGACCATAATTATTCAACATTATAAATGTTGCATTTACAAAATTAGGTGTCTATAGGAATCATAAAATCATATAAATATTTCAAAACCAATATTAATCATCCTATGGAAAAATTATTCTATAATAAATATGGATTGGGCCTTATAGACAACTATGAACCCCATCGTAACTAGGTCTTCATGTCATAGACCAGTACACACCACATGTTTCTCCATAGCAACATAGTGTCCCATCTATTGGGCTCATCCCCATGTCTGAAGGGATTATAAAAAAAATTAAATCATAAAGTATAAAACATGTTATTTTAGTGAGTTCTTCTTTATTTTACTCCCAACTTAAGAAATATTCCTTGAAGATCAACCATCATGAAACTACTCGGGTCCAAGAAGGACAAAACTATAGAGTTTTATTTTTATAGACTCCTAAAAATAATTCTCACCTTATTGATGTTTTAGTATAATTTATCAATTTATCCCTTTAATGTGGTTTTCTGTTTCATTCACCCATTATTTACATCACAATGTCAATGTTATGGAACATAAATTTTACCCTATGATACACCACTACATATCTAGTTGGGTTCCACCTCTAATACAATATTAAAAAATGGTACATGTTGAAAGGACATTCACCCCTCATTAATATGTTTTTTGGGTATTGGATTCCATACACCTCTATTTTCCCCACATACATGTGTTGTAACATATTTTTTGACCACTAATATACATTATTTTATCCTAAAAATAATAACTTTCTATATAGAATAACAACTGGTCTTTCAGAGTGCTCCCCCCCGACACCCACTAATGAAATTCTAGGTGTACCACCCTATAGACACTAAATATTCCCAATCCCCATAAAACTATGTTTTTTTATTTATTATGATACTAAATTTTTTTATCCATCTTAAAATGGGTAGAAACATTTAATCTTTTAACAATTTAACTTTGGTGGGGGGTTACTTTCTCACACACTTTTGATAACAATATCCATTTTTTAAACCTAAATATGAGAACAAGGAAGTTCATATTAATGTCTACATAGTTATTTTTCATGATACCATTTAATCACTAAACAAAATTCATTTTCCATTATCTTCATTATAAATCCCTTTGGGTATCCTCTAATAACATCATTTTTAACTTATAACACCATGTGTTATCACCCAAAAAGGTTATTTATAAACTATTATCCATCCCTAATATTCCAAAACATATACATTACTCATTATTTTCACTCACACACATGCACTATGAAAACCTCCAAGTACATCACCCATCATAACAATACCCCATGTCAGGGATCTCATACATATGGGATAAAAATTATGTAGGATCTCAAAAAGATGGTGTCCCATGATATCTTTGGTGGTTACATTTATCGTTTGTATTATTTATCATATTGGAGTATTATAGATTCACACAGATAGTGTTTCCCATGAATAAAGATAAATATTATTAATTAGAAATAGTTTTAAATAAATATTTATTTTTATATAAATAATATTTATTCAAGATTCATTTAATGTATATATTCTATCATTATATTTTTATATAACTTCAATTAGAATGTAAATATTTATTTTCATTCCCAAATTAAAATGTTTTTATTAATTTATTGAATGAGAAATATTTTTTTTAGTAGTAGTTAAATAAATACAGAGTTATGTTGATTTTTGAAGATTGTTCTAGTAATGGGAATGATGAAACAATTTAATATCTAAAAATAAATGTTAATTTATTTTTTAAATAAAACTATATTTAAAAAATATATTGGTTATTTAATTAAATGTAATAATAATAATAATATTGTTATTAACATGGGCATTTTTTGGGGTTTAATATATTATAAGGGACTCAATTTAAGTTGTCATTTTTATAATACTCTATCTATGTATTAATATCATTTAATTTTTCTATCGTTAGTTGAATAATTTTGTAAATAGAATTCCTCCGCTACATATTCCTCTCAATGAATATTTCTCAGGAGATTTATTCTCGTGATTTAGAGAAAGATACACCACCAAATCCTCATCTCTCTTATGAAAAATATTATAGAGATACAATCCATTAAATCATACTATTTTTGATGATCTATTTATTTCTCAATATGATTTTAATGGATTTCATTCTGATCAAGAAGAATGAAGAAATATAATTTATGACTTCATACCATAATTGATAGTTAGGATAATTAAATTCCAAGATCTATATAGCACATGTGTATTTACACTAGAGGGGGCCTACATTGACTCATCCAGTTGAAATTAAGATAAAACAAATATGATATAAAACAATCAACATATTAATTAAATAAATAATTTCCAAGAATAAGGTAATTCATTCAAATTGTGAAATAATCATTGATTTTATCAAAATTTGGTTTTTTCATAGGCCCAATAAATGATTATGTTGTATGTAAAACAATCATTTTTTATTAAAGAAACCACGATATTGCTTTAATTATTTATTATTTGTAGACCAATTTATGAATTTTGGGTTTGATTAAATTGTTTTTTAATTCATTTTAACTATTAATTTCATTATGACACATTAGATTGAGTATTGTATGATCTTACAGTAGTTAATAACATATAATAAATGAATGTGGATTCTATTGAGAGGGCATGATGATATTACTTGGATGATTCAGTTATATGATGTATAATAGAGTCATGCACCAATGTTCACAATATTAGAAGGGGATAAAGGATCAATAGATCACCTAAATGAATTAGTATTTAGTGTGTATATTTCTCAATATTTCCGTTCGATAGATTGTAATAAATATTGTTAGGTTACACAGTGGATCTCTCTTGTACACGTCATGTAGTCTAGGAAATATCGTAGTTGATGTCATGAATTAAACAATTCGATGATATTTTATAAATTAATACACAATGAATAGTGTTGAAAAACAATTCAATACAAAAGTAACAGAAAAATATATCTGATGTAATTATTGTTTAAATCATATGTTCCCACAACTGGAAAACTTTTTGATTCTGAAGTTATGTTCTATAGAAGACATTACACAGAGATAACAAGCTATAATATCAATTTAGCTTATATATATATATATAATATTTCATAAAAAGTACAATTATGTTTATTAATAATGTCTATGAAAATAAATTATGTAATTAATACAAACTACACATTTATTAGTTCGTGTATATTCCCAAAAATAATGTTTTGTGGAAGTTTAAACCCTAAATTAATTACTCTATAAAAATACCAACTAACTAAGATAGAAATATTTTATTCACAACATATTTAATACAATAATTAAAGATATTTATATAACATATATTAAATGGGAATTGTTTCATTAAATTTCAATAATTATTCGGAATGAAACTCTACACACTTATTTTTACATTGCATTTTGTGTGTGTAACATTCCATGTTTAGTAAATATTAAATTACCATACAAGGTTTTTCATTTTTATGAAATGTATTTATTTTGTGGAATCAATTTATATAATTTTCTACAATGTTAATTTTATTTATTTAATTTTCATCATAATAGGTATTTCTAGGACTCTTGAAATTTGTTAATTATTATAAATGAATTATTCAATAAATTAATATTATAATTAATTCAAGCCTATTTGTATTTATTAACGAATGATTTGAGAGGAATGATTGTATTAATGTTATTCCTTTATTTTTTTGTTATTAATCATGATCATTGATCAAACAATGAATGGATGATATATATTTTATTTTAATTTATTGGTTTTCTTAATTTTGTTAATTATAACGATAGTCTAGGAGTCAACACCTATATTATTTAATATTGTATACTTTCATTCACGTGGTTTTATTTAGGGAAAAACTATATATATTAGATAATATACCCTCGTGTGTGTGTGATTTCAATTTTATATAAAAAAAGAATGACCCATGAATGTTGATTCTTTTCAAAACGTGATCCTAGGTGAAATAAATAGTAGAAGATGTAGATGATGAAGATTGAATTTTATAAAACAACAACCAATCCAAAATATTGCACATTATTTCCCCTAGGACCATATATTGATTTTTTATCACCATAATAAAATCCCATTAGTAATTATCATGGAAATTCTAATATTTTATTATTTTTTCTAATGCATGGTTAATTTTATTGATCAAGATAACAATCATATAATTAATATAAATAATATAAATGAAATAAAAAACAAAAACAAATTTATTTTTCTTATATGTTTTATCAAAAAATGTTTACTTATTTAATAAAAACATTAATATTATAAAAACACATACATGGATAAAAATTTTGTTGAATCAGAATAATCTAAATCCGCCAAGTTGTTTTTATGAAATATAAATTTTATTTTATAAATTAAGATATATCCCGACATAAAGTGTCAGTTAAGGATGTTTATATTGTTGATTTTAATTATTATTAATTTAATATTAATATGGTTGGGTGTCGTAACTGAAATTATATTTAATTTAATTACATTTTTTAGTTTCATAAAATTTTGGTGTAAATTATTTATATATGATTATTATATATTTGATGATTACAGAGTCCACCTAATAAATCAAATAGTTGTAAACTGTAGTTTTAATGTGGGCCTACATAAATATTGTGGTATCATTTATATGTTATTAATCATTATTATAATAAATAAATGCAGATCATTTCCCACTATAATATCCATGAGATATGATCTTCCAAGTCCAATGGTGAGGGAATTTTGGGCTAGATATATTAATAGGATTTCTAATAAAGACTATTAATTTTACATGTCTGACTTTCATTAAGTTATAAAATATATTATTAATAATTATCCACAATACAATTTTATTAAACTGAAAATTCAATCATCCATGTTATCATAACAGTCAATTATAGAGAAATAAATTATCCTCAATTGATGTAACATCCAAGAATTATATATTTTCTTAATCATTGTATTGAACCATGAATAGAAGAATTATGAGAATGAATCCCCAATGAATTTCACTACATCCAAGGAATGGATTGATAATGAGTTCTCTATATATATAAAAAAACATAATTATATACAAGATGTTTGGTGTTTGATTATTTCATTTATGAATACTAAAATCATAAAATCTTATAAGATCATGGAATCATACATCATGATCAAGAATCAAAATAATCCATATCAATAAATATATAAAAATGAATAGTTTGTATATATCCAATGTAGTCTTCACTCAAAATATTTGATATGGTTCACCATATAGTATTCACATAGTCAAAATAATTTCCTATATTAAGAAAATAATGTTATTGGTTTTAATGAAATTCTGGAAATCATTCTTAATCTTTGTCATTAACCATTCCCTTGGAGCTTCCACAATTTTTTTTTTGAATTTCAATATATTAAACATAAGTAACTATATCGCATATATCCTTACCATTAAACACCAATTTTATAAGAAAATGTAATGTTATTATATTTCAATTCATTACTTGAATAAGAGGAATTAAATATAGAAGGAACCAAATTCAATTTCAATGTGTAATGATATGTTGAAACAATAATATAAGAAAAACATGATCAAACTAAAGAAGAGTGAGTCAGATAATTTATGGTTTGAAAGTGGGATGATGGAACACCATAAGAAGAAACAAAGAAAAACTGGGAGGCAATGGAAATATTCTTGTGCTTTTTATATCGATTTAAATCTATATAGTTGGCCAAATTGGGTGATCACTACAATATATAGATCAAACATATGTATTAAATTATAGTTAATATGTAGATATCAATGATTTTAATAAGGGTTTGTGGATCTAATATCCACTAATAGAAGAAAGGTAGATGAATATATTATTGAAGACTTCTTTATCATGTTTACAACTAGAATGATCATAGTTTTAAATAATTGTTATTATGTTAATTTCGTTTATAGAAAACAATTTATATATTTATTCGGATTCTTATGTTTTTACATTAAAATTTGAATATAAATATCATCTCTTATAAAAATATTTAATTTTTTATTTTATGGACCATTAATATACTTGTACTTATGTCTTGGATTACATGAACTATGTACATGTAATAGATAAAAATTATGTTTCACAAAACTCATATCAAAACCAATCTTGGTATCACTACTTAGGTGATATGAAATAAATTATTTCTAAAATTAGATAGTGATAGATATTTAAATTATTTGGAACTAAACCCCACTAGAATATGCCATACTAGTTTACAAGTCAATATGACTACATCTAAATTTAGCAGAAAAGTTAAATGGGACCCTAAACGTAGGGATATGGTTTGTTCTAATATATAAAACATTCTCCACTAGTTTTACTAATGAAATTAAAATATATGGTAATTATTTATTATCGAGGTATTAGTCAGATTCCATTGATAAATTCAAGGAATATAATAATAAAGTTGATATTAAACTTGATAATAATATAAGAACCATTAATTAGTCTAAGGTATATAATATCTTAACCAATCATTCAGTGAAAATTAATTGGTTTTTTGTGATATTATCCAAACTCAAATCTCCATATACACTATAACATAATGTTTTGATCCCAATAGTTACATTTTGTATATGATGTGTCCATATGTGATTGGTGAGTTGAGATGAAGTGGGGAATTTTATAGAACTTTTATGGATTAAATTAATAGAATTATATTACATTCTTGTTAGATTCATGTTGATGTTATGGTTATTGTATAGTGTTTATAAATCCAAAGGCATTTTAAAATTATTTTGGGATTTTTCACGTTGTCTCTACATTAAATATTGTGGTTTGAATTAATTAAGTGGTTATAATTTGATTATTTCTGAATTTATAATGGAAGTTTAATTGGAAAAGAATGGTTAGAATTATAATGATCATAAAATGTTATATTTTTCATGGGGAATTGATTAGTAGAATATCATTTAGAACTCTTCCAATTGTTACAAAACTAATTTTCTAACCATCCAAACTGACAAGGATAGGTCATTTTGATACATGGGGGATTTGAATGAACCAGATTGTAGATCCATAGATTAATTCACGCATGGTGGTTAGAATAGTCAGTTTTCATAATCCTTACAGTGTCTACTTAAAAGATGGGCATGAAATGTATACAGTGTATATAAATATACCCGAACATATAGTTTCAGCTTTTAATTCTCTAGAACCGGGTTGGGGTGAAAAGTGTCAGTGGGTTCTGAACCGGATTCTATGTCATGTATTTCAAGGAACACACGTGATTATATAGAATCACTCTACTATATTATAAGTAATGTGGGGAAAGGGATGTAACACCTGAGACTTTTATGAGAAATATTTTGTTTTTATGTTATATAAATAATCAAAGGAATCGTTCACTACACACAACACTAGCTTGGCTTTCTTTACACGCAATAGATACCTTCCTCGATAGCTTGCGTCATACGCAATACCGAGTTTCACTAAACAACGATATGCTATTAAAAAATTATTAAAACTTGCCGTTATGAATAGTAATACACACTTTTTGAAATTTTTTAAATTTTATTTTTCAAAATGGACTTCATTTTTTGATTCGGAATATCGAAATTAGCCTAGGGTGAAATTTTCGTATTTTTCTGAAAACATTCAATTTTTGATGAATAGTGAAACTAATGGGTTAGTATTTAAATAATGACATTTTAATTAAATAATTATTTATTTTATTTAAATTTATTTTATGTAAAAATTGATACATAATACCTATATAAGTTCAATTCAATTCTTTGAACTAATTTTTTAAAAATTTTGGATATATAAAAATTTTATTGAACTTTTCACCGTCTTTTACCCACCTCCAAGGAGAATTTCCAAATTTACTTAAAACATAATTTTACCACTTCTGTGAGTGGAATTTCGAAAATCTGAGAGACACAGTTAATATCAACATCTAAAATGTGGTTCAATGTGATGAAAATAATTTTTGATGAATAGTATCTTTTTACTTTTTTTCCACGGTTAAAAGTAAATAGGATAATTAAGGGGAAAATGATATTATTATTAACCTAAAACATTTTTTAATTCTATTAGATAAGTGTAATTAGACCAAAAAAACAATAGGAATAAAATATGACCATTTAGGCCCACATGGATTAGATTAGGACATTTAATATTAATTTATTTAAAGAAGGGTTAAAATAGTTAAAATCATTGTTTAATAAGTAAATGATTTTTAATATTGGGTTTTAAAAAATATAGATTCGACTATAAATATTCATTAGAAAGATAATACTATTTCCTACATAATGGTATTTTATTTGTAATTTTTATACTTTAAATAATATAATTTATGTATGACACAATGATGATACAGTAATTATCTTATTAATGAAATATTGACAGAATTGATGTTATAAATACCCAAATAAATGTAATTTAAGACTTTTTAGGAATTAAAATTATTTTATAGGTTAATAAGACATATTAGTATTGATTTAATTAAATTTTTTAGAACTAATATTTCTGTTATGATTTTCAAAAAAATCAATTACCAAATAGTGTCAAAATTGACAAAAAATAGTTTTTAAAACAAATATTATACTATTAATAGTTATATTATTCTGAAAAATCTATGGTTTGGCCAAATTACTTATATAAGGTTATATATATTAATAATAAACAACTTGGGGTTCGTTTTTCTTGATATAGTATGTTTATTAACCATATAGTGTAAGAAAACAAGAAGACATGGTAAAAGTTAAATTATCTAACTTAAAGTTAAATCTAAATGATAAGGTTAAAATAGAAACATAAACATGTCTAAATTCTATTGGATGAGTTTATTGCCACCCATATCCACCTTATATTCTAAATAAATCAATTTGGAGCTATTAAAAACTGAATATGACATTATCATAAAATAATATTTTTATTTTTTCCAAAGGTTCCCCTCTCCTCCCTTATAAAAGGTCACATGCTCTCTCTTTTCCTCACACCAATTTGAGCCTTCATGCCTGCCCAAAACTAGAAAAATTCTCTTATAAAATTCCCTAGAAACATCTTAGAGGTCCCGGTATTCTTCAAAGACCAATTTTAGTGCCCTAAAATGAGTTCTCAAAAAGGCGCTTCAAAGAAGAGGTAATGTCCGTTATAGATTCTTTCAACATTATTTCTTCTTCCACTTCTTCTTCATTAGATGTTTCATTAGGAAGTAATAAAATAAGTATCACTCATATACTGATATGTTATTATAAGTATGCTACAACCATATTTCATCATCTATCCATCCTACGGAAAACAAAATCATCGCGTGTGCGTACGTACGGAATACCGTCTCCACGCCTTGGTGTAATCTATTTTCCACCACCACCTTACTTGGATGGGTATAATGGTTTAAATAAAAACTGTATATTATTATTGTAATGTGATATTTATTCTTAAATAGTATACATACACACTAACACAATTCCACGATCATGGGAACGATATCATCGCTCGTGCGTACGTACGGAATACCGTCTCCACGATGTGATACGACTCGTTCTACATGATTTTCATTGCATAATGAATACATAAATTAATTGAGTGAATAAATATTATATATATTACACTAATAACATTCTGGAAATGAGGTATCTATAACCTAAAATGTAGAATACTAATTTATTCGACAAAAATCGCACAAGAACAAAAAGCAAGAAACACCCAAATAACAAGTAACAATGAAATATTACTAATAAGAAGCTAATAATATGACCATATATGATATCATAAAAATAAGTATGATTATGGAATAAGTCAATGACATTATTTAAATCATTATACAGGAGGTTTGGACACTTAAGAAGCAAATAAGACCTAAGGTAATGGAAAATATCACAATCTCATTTTTATCCGAGATTGTTTAAACTTTGGTATTTAATGGGGTGTATTTTATCATCCACATCCATGTTTCCTCAATATTTAAAATTATTTCCATCCACATAAAATTTTTTAAATCCAATTTTACCCTTTGGTGAGTTTTTAGTAAAATATATGAAAGGAATCTTTTGACGTTTTTCTTACAAGGTACTTTTTGACTTTTCTGAAAAAAATACGAGAAGAATGTTTTTTTTAACTTATAGGACATGAATTGATTTTTAAAACATTATTTACAAGAAGCTTCATTTAAAATTATTCAAGATTATTTTCAGTCAACTTCTTTTAGTTTAAAATTGTATGACATGTTAAGAAAGGAGAATGTTTTTAAAGTAGAAAGGATATTTTCCTCAAGAATGGAGTCCAAGTGCTTTATCCAAATTATTTTCCATCTATGATAATATAGGGTTCTGTTTCTATCCCTATTATTAAATTTATTTGATTATATTTTGATGGAATTATTTTTATGAATTCCATTATCTTATATGAATTGTTTTATGATGTCACGATGTTTAAGAATCCCATTTTTATTACATGGGTTATGCAATAATGTATGATTTATGATTTTGTGGCACACATAAGAATGGTATAATTATGAGATGGGTGGGACCTATATCTCCCTCCAATTAATTGGGTAATGGTTTATATCTCATGAGATAGACATGGATGGAATGGCAGGTTAATCCGGTTCAGTAAAACATGACTGAAATGAGTCGTGAACTCGGTTCAGAAAAGGAAATTTGTCCGCTAATATAGTCTTGGAAATGAGTCTTAACTACTAAGAAATGATTCTCTATGATTATGTGTGTTTTCCACAAAGTTTCAGGTTTTATGTTTTGATTATTGGGATTTCATTTCACTACTATGATTTATCCCATGTTATGAAATTATAATCTCTTTAACAGGTTAAGATTTCCAAAATGATATGTTTATATGAATATGATGTGATTGATATTTCTTTTGTTTACCCTTACTGAGCATTTGAGCTCACCCTTTTGTATTTTTACTTTCCCGAGGTCAGGAAGAAGGATATTAAGTAGGATATTCCAAAAGGGGCTCTAGATATGATGAAATAAATGGGAGACAACGTAGTTGATTTATGAACCAGTTGTTTATGGTTCCAAGTTTCTAAATACATTATACCTATACGGTCCTTTCATGGTTTTGTTATATGTTGTAATAAGTGTACTTAAATTTGGATTATTAAAAATGTATGTAAAGTATGGGTCATTATAGTTGGTATCAGAGGAAAGGTATAGTCAACCATTGGAAACTAGGATGTGAAAGCCTTAGAAAGAACCCTAGGGATATGTCTAAGCATAGATCGCAATCTTAGTGTTTTAGAAATGGACATGAATAACCTATGATAAGATCTTAAGTGTAAAATTTTATTCATGATTATGTGGTTTTCCTATTATATTTAGTGTTGATCACACTATTCATCTTGGTTTTAGTCAATGCCTGAAACCCGAAGGAACCGTGTTAATGCAGAATGCGACGGGCAATGCAATGATTGTCCCCCTGAGAAACTAAGCGTTATGGGAGCTAGAATGCAAAATATTGTAGCCATGCTCACACATATTTCTCAAGCTATGAATCATGTAGGACTTCCAAACGAGCAAAGGAAGGAGAAAAATTCTGTTGAATCCTTTATGAGGTAGCATCCACCATCATTCAGCGGTATACTGATCCATTAGTGGCTGAACAATGGATCAGTACTACTGAAAATATATTTTCAGTTCTTCAATGTTCTGAATATGATAAAGTTATCTTATAATTTTATCGTTTGGAAGGTGATGCTGATCAATGGTGGATTATTATTAATAATGTGAGGTAAAGGGGTGAAATTGAGTCCATGGAATGGGACGAATTCAAGAACTTATTTTTCAATAAGCATTTCCCTCATATTATTCGAAAAAAGATGGAGAAGGAGTTTCTTGAACTGAAGAAAAAGAATTATGAATCTGTTGGTACCTACGAAGAATATTTTTCAAGACATACAAGGTACACTTCCAGAATTATTATCCAACCTGAGAGTAATATTTATCGATTCTTTAGTGGCTTCAATCCAAGTATTCGAAGGGCGTTATCCATAAGGGACTTCAATAGCTACGAGGAAATTGTTCGATGTGCTCTCAATTTTGAGATGGAGATTGGTGTAACCCATCAGTCGCATGGGTTTGATAAAAGAGGAAAATGAAATCAAAAGAAAATGTAAAGACCACACTAAAAAGAATATTAGTTTTCCTTTATGCTCAATGTATGGAAAGAAACATGGGGGAAATTGTCTTAAGGGGAAAAGAAAATGATATATGTGTGGAAAAGAATGTCATCGGGAAATTGAATGTCGAAATAATGGGAAGAAGATATCAAATGATGAAAAAAAGTAAGGGATACACAGAATGAACCTACAACACTTCAATGTTTCAAGTGCAAGGAGATGGGGAATTATTCCAATCAATTCCAAAATCCAAGGGTTGATGATGATGATCGACGTCAACAAACTCTTAAGGCCAAAGAAAAAGGAAAGTCACATGTCGTTACTATCGGTGATGTGGAGTATGACAACGAAGTGGTGAGAGGTACACTTACCATCCACTCTAAAGTAGAAAATGTTTTATTTTATTTTGGATCCACCCACTCATTCATTTTTGAAGAATTTTCAATGGTTATCGTCGTATTACCTCAACAATTTGATGTTGAGTTAGCTGTGACAACTTCTAATGGCACAACAGTCGCATCAAAAGTTTATAATTCTTCTCCGATTGATGTTTGTGGGAAAGTGATTCCTGTAAATCTTGTGATCCTTCTTATAGTTGAATTTGATGTGATTATTGGCATGGATTGGTATTCTTTATATGGAAATCATATCAATTTCCAAATAAAGGAAGTCACATTTCATATTCCAGATCAATCTATGATCATCTATCGATGCAAGGATGAACATAACCTTCCAGTGGAAATTTCGTCCATCTTATGGGTATTGATTCCACTAAATAAGGGTTAATTATCTCAAATGGTTGTAGAGAAAATCATGATTATAAATATGCCCATTGTATAGGAGTTTGATGATGTCTATCCAAAGGAATTTCCGGGTCTTCCACCAAATCATGAAGTTGAGTTTTCAATAGAACTCGTACTGGGAGCTTTGCCTATTTCAAATACACCTTATAGAAAGGCCCCAATTGAGTTGCAGGAATTGATGAATCCACCCCAAGATAATCTTGATAAGGGATTCATACGCCCTAGTGCGTCACCTTGGGGAGCATCTGTTCTGTTTGTTAAGATGAAAGATGGATCAATGAGACTCTGCATTCATTATCGAGAACTTAACAAGATCACGATCAAGAACAAATATCCTCTCCCACACATTGATGACTTATTTGACCAACAACATGGATCTCAATACTTTTCCAAGATTGATCATTGTTCAAGGTAGCATCAATTAAGGGTCAAACAGGAGGATATACCAAAAACGGATTTCCGTAAAATGTATGGACAATATGAATTTATAGTGATTCCATTTGGTCTTACTAATTCCCATGTTATCTTCATGGTTCTGATTAATAGAGTCTTTAGAGACAATCTTGATCAGTTTGTGGTAGTCTTTATAGATGATATTCTTGTATATTCAATGAGTAAGGAAGAACATGAAGATCACTTGTAAATTATATTGACGACCCTGAGAAAGGAGAAGCTTTATGCCAAATTTACCAAGTGTGAATTTTGGTGTTAAAAAGTTTCATTTTAGGGTCACATAATTTCAAAAGAGGGGATATCTATGAATCCAGCAAAAACAAAGATTATCAAAAGATGGTCGAGACCAACAAGAGTAACTGAGATCTGATGTTTTCTTTATTTGGGTAGATATTATCGACGATTTCTGAATGATTTTTCACGATTATCTAATCCACACATCAAGTTGACTCGGAAAGGAGTTAAGTATGTTTGGACGAAGTAATGTGAAGAGAATTTCAAGGAGTTGAAAAGAATGTTATCTGGTGCACCTATACTCACACATCCTTGTAGTGGAGAAAGGTTTGTGATCTAAAATGATGCATTGAAGAAGGGGTTGGGTGTGTTCTTATGCAAAATGATATGGTGATAGCTTATGCCTCACGACAGTTGAAAATCCCTGAGAAAAATTACCCAACTCATGATTTGGAGTTAGCTGCGGTAATCTTTTCATTAAAGATTTAGAGGCATTATCTTTATGGAGAAAGGTGTGATATTTATACTGATCATAAAAGTTTAAAGTATATTTTCACACAAAAGGAGCTGAATATGCGCTAAGGATGATGGTTGGAGTTGATTAAGGATTATGACTGCTCAATTCATTACCACCCTGGGAAAGCAAACAAGATGGAAGGCGCATTAAGTTGACAATACCATGCCAGTTTATCCACTATGAGTATCGAAAAAGATCCAATATTTATGGATTTACAATGGATGGGTCTTGGAATTATAATGGATATGGAAAATCATATTTAATGTTCAACCATCTATACATGTGAATATTAAAGTGTCACAAAAATAATATGTAGAGTTACAAAGGAAGGTGATAAATGTTCCTGAATTCAACCTTGATTTTTATGAGACATTAATGTTCAAGAATCAGGTCTGTGTTCCTCCCATCCCAGAATTGATGAAGCAGCTGCTGGATGAGGCTCATCGTTCTTAATTCTGTATTCATCCTGGAATCACGAAGATTTATAGGGACCTGAAAGAGTACTTATGGTGGGATGGAATGAAAAAATATGTTGCTGAATATGTCTCTAGATGCATGGGTTGTTAGCAAGTTAAAGCTGAGAGAAAAAAGTCTATAGGGATGTTACAACCATTACCCATACCAGAATGGAAATGGGAATACATCACTATGGACTTTATCACTAGACTTCCTAAAACATCCAAAGGCAATAATGCTATCTGGGTCATAGTTGATCGTCTTACAAAGTCTGCACACTTCATTTCTATTAGGGATGATTTCTCTCTCAATCAGCTTGCCAGGATATATGAAAATGAAGTTTTAAGATTGCATGGAGTACCACATTCTATTATATCTGATCAGGACCCGAGGTTTGCCTCAATGTTTTGGTGAGGTCTTCAGCATACTCTGGATACAGAATTGAGTTTCAGCACTGCTTATCATCCTCAGATAGACAATATGTCTGAGAGAACAATTCAAACACTAGAAGATATGTTGAGATATTGCTCTAGGGATTTAAAAGGTAGTTGGGATCAACACCAACATTTGGTGGAATTTTTTCATAATAATATCTTTCACTCCAGTATTCAGATGGATAATTATAAAACTCTCTATGGAAAGAAATGCAGGACTCTAACTTGCTGGGATGTAGTTGGGGAAATAAATCTATTAGGACCTGATCTTGTTAATGAGATGACAGAAAAGGTCAGATCTATTCAAAAACACATAAGAGCATCTCAGAGTCGACAAAAAAGTTATTCTGACAACTGAAGAAAAGACATAGAGTTTGACGTGGGTGATAATGTGTTCTTACGAATATCTACTTGGAAGAGAGTAATGAGATTTGGAAAGAAGGGAAAGCTGAGTCCTAGGTATGTCTGTCATTTCGAAATACTGGACCGTGTTGGGAAGGTAGCATACCGATTGGCACATCCACCGAATCTCTCTCAAGTTAACGATGTGTTCCATGTATCTTTCTTGAGAATGTACATACCTGATCCTTCACATGTACTCAGCTCAGAAGTTGTACCGCTGGAGCAAGATCTTTCTTATGAAAAACATCTGATAGAGATTTTGGATCGTAGCGAAAAAGTCCTACGGAACAAGACCACTCGCCTGGTGAAAATTTTATGGAGGAACAACTAATTATAAGAAGCTACATTGGAGCTTGAGGATATGATGAGGGAGAGTTATCCTCGTCTGTTTGTTAAAAAGTAACGAATTTAAAGGGTGAAATTAATTTTAAGGGTGGTAGAATGTAACACCCGAGACTTTTATGAGAAATATTTTGTTTTTATGTTATATAAATCATCAATGGAATATTTCACTACACACAACACTAGCTTGGATTTCTTTACATGCAATCGCGGCATTCCTCGATTGCTTGTTTCATACGCAATTCCGAGTTTCACTAAACAACGATATGCTATTAAAATATTATTAAAACTAGCCATTATGAATAGTAATACCCACTTTTTGATATTTTTTAAATTTTATTTTTCAAAATGGAGTTCATTTTTGTATTCGGAATATTGAAATTTTCCTAGGGTGAAATTTGGGTAATTTTCTGAAAACTTTCAATTTTTGATGAATAGTGAAAACACTGGGTTACTATTAAAAAACCAACATTTTATTTAAATAATTAGTTATTTTATTTAAAATTTTTAGGTCAAAATTGATACATAATACCTATATATGATCAATGAAATTCTTTGGAGTAATTTTATAATAATTTTAGATATATAAAAATTTTATTGAACATTTCACCACCTTTTACCCACCTCCTAGGAGAATTTCCAAATTCACATAAAACATAATATTACCACTTCTGTGACTGGATTTTCAAAAATCCAAGAGACACGGTTAATATCAAGGACTTAAATGTGGTTCAATGAGATGAAAATAATTTGTGGTGAATAGTAACTTTTAAGGGTAAACATAATATTATTATTACCCTTACACATGTAAAAATTCTATTGGATATGTTTAATTCATCCAAAAACAACCTTAGGAATAAAATATTACCATTTAGTCCCAAATAGATTAGATTAGGACATTTAATATTAATTTAATTAAAGAATGGTTGAAATGGTTAAAATCAAAGTTTAATAAGTAAATCATTTTAAATATAGGGTTATACATAAGATAAATTCGACTATAAACATTCATTAGAAAGATAAAAAATATTTCCTACATAATGGTATTTTATTTGTAATTTTTAGACATTAAATAATTTAATTTATGTATGACACAATGATGATGCAGTAATTATCTGATTAATGAAATAATGACATAATTGATCTTTTAAATACCCAAATAAATGTAATTTGAGACTTTTTGTGAATTAATATAATTTTATATGTTAATATTACATATTATTACTGATTTAATTAACTTTTTTGAACTAATATATCTGTTATGATTTTCACAAAAATTAATTACCAAATAGTGTCAAAATTGACATAAAATAGGTTTTAAAACAAATATTATATTATTAATTGTTATTTTATTCCTAAAAATCAACGTTTCAGCCAAATGACTTAGATAAGGTTATAGATATTTATAATAAACAACTTCGGGTTAGTTTGGATTGTTACAGTATGTTTATTAACATTATAGTGTAAGAAAAAAAGAAGACACGGTCAATGGTAAATTATCTATCTTAAAGTTCAATCTATATGATATGGTTAAAATAGAAACCCAAACTTGTCTAAATTCTATTGGATGAGAGTTTTTAGACCCAGCCCCACCTTAGCTTCGAAATAAATCAATTTGGAGCTACTAAAAACCGAATATGGATTTATAATAAAATAATATTTTTTGTTTTTCCAAAGGTGCCCCTCTTCTCCCTTATAAAAGGGAACCTCCTCCCTCTCTTCCTCACACCACTTTGAGCCTTAAAGCTCGTCCAACCCCTGCACAATTTTCTTTTCCTCTTCCATAGAAACATCCTATAGGTCCTGGTCTTATTTAAAGACCAATTTTAGTGCCCTAAAAGGAGGTCTCAAAGAGGCGCTTCAAAGAAGAGGTAATGTCCGTTACCGATTATTTCAACTATATTTGTACTTCCACTTATTATTATTTTGTTGTTTCATTATTTAGTAATAAAATAAGTATCACTAATATACTGATATGTTATTATAAGTATGAAACAACCCTATTTCACCATCTATTCATCCTACGGAAAACGAAATCACCGCGCGTGCATATGTACGGAATACCGTCTCCACGCCGTGGTGTAATCTATTTTACACCACCACCTTACTTGGATGGGTATAATTGTGTAAATAATAAATATATATGATTATTGTAATGTTTTATTGATTCTGAAATAGTATACATACACTACAATAAAATTTCACGATCATGGGAATGATATCATTGCTTGTGCATACATATGGAATACCGTCTCCACGATGTGATGAGACTCGTTCTACATGATTTTCAATGCATAATGATTACATAAATGAATTGAGTGAATAAATATGATATGTATTACACTAATTCCATTCTGTAAATGAGGTATCTATAACCTAAAAAGAAGATTAAGAATTTATTCGACAAAACACACATAAGAACAAAAAGAAATAAACACCCAAATAACAAGTATCAATGACATATTACTAATAAGAAGCTAATAATATGACCACATGTGATATCATAAAAATAATTATGATTCTTGAATAAGTAAATGACATTATTTATATCATTATACAGGAGGTTCGGACACTTAAGAAGCAAATCAGACCTAAGGTAAGGGAAAATATCACAATCTCACTTTTATCCGAGATTGTTTATTCTTTGGTATTTACTGGGTTTATTTTATCATCCACATCCATGTTTCCTAAACATGTAATATTATTTCCATCCACCTACAATTTTTTAAATCCAATTTTACCCTTCGGTGAGTTTTTAGTAAATGATATGAAAGGAATATTTTGTCATTTTTTGTACGAGGTACTTTTTGACTCTTTTGACAAAAGCACGAGAAGAATGTTTTTTTAATATATACGGCATTAATGGATTTTTTAAAAATTATTTCCAAGAAGCTTCCTTTACATGTTTTCATGTTTATTTTTAATCAACTTATTTTAGTTAAAATTGTATGACATGTTAAGAAAGGAAAATGGTTTTGAAGTAGAAAAGATATTTTCCTCAAGAATGGAGTTCAAGTGTTTTATCAAAATTATTTTCCATCTAAGATAATATAGGGTTCTGTTTCTATCCCTATTATTACATTTATTTTATTATGTTGTGATGAAATTATTTTTATGAATTCCTTTATCTTTTATGAAGTTTTTTTATCATGTCACGATGTTTAAGAATCCCATTTTTATTACATGGGTTATGCAATAATGTATGATTTATTATTTTTTGGAACACATAAGAATGGTATAATTATGAGATGGTTGGGACCTATATATCCATCCAATTCATTGGGTAATGATTTATATCTCATGAGATAGACATGGATGGAACGGCATGTTAATCCAGTTCAGTGAAACAGGACTAAAACGAGGAGTTAACTCGGTTCCGAAATGGAATTTGTCTACTAAGATAGTCTTCGAAATGAGTTTTGACTACTAAAAAATGATTCTCTATGATTATGTTTGTATGACAAAAAGTGTCATGTTTTATGTTTTGATTATTGGTATTACATTTCACTACTATGATTTATCCCATGTTATGAAATTATGATCTCTTTGGCAGGTTAAGATTTCCAAAATGACATGTTCTTATGAATATGATGTGATTGATATTTCTTTTGATAACCCTTACTAAGCATTTGATCTCACCCTTTTTTCTGTTTTCTTTCCCCTGGTCAGGAAGAAGGTTATTAAGTAGTATATTCCAATAGGTACTCTAGATATAATGAAATAAATGGGAGACAACGTAGATTATTTATGAACTAGTTGTTTATGTTTCCCAAATTTCTAAAGACACTATACCTATACAGTCCTTTCATGGTTTTTCTATGTGTTGTAATAAGTGAACTTCAATTTTTATGTATTAAAAATGTATTAAATGTATGGGTCGTTATAAGGTATGTTACATCCCAAAATTTCAAAATTATAATTTTTTCCTATACAAATGTTGTTATGTACGATATCATCGTATTAACATAAAATGTAAAGAGATTGAAAAAAATAAATATTTTATAAATATTATATCATTATTCAGCAATTAATCCAACTAAAAAGCCAAAAATTTAAACATGACAGTTAATAAAATATAGAATAGCTAAAATTGGAGAATAAGGATTAAATCAATCTTCTATAATCATTGTCCCCACTAAAAATGATATTTTAATGAAAACAATTACCCCAATAAAAATCATATGAAATTAAAATATAATAATAGGTGGAGAATAGTCTGAATTTTTATTGAATGAATAATTTGGAAGTTATAGGGTCTAAAGGGAAATATTACAATTCCAATTCATCTGTTATATTGTAATTAGTAAATATGTCCATTTTTAAAGACCATATTTTGAAAAATTGCCATTGTTTGGTTATTTTACCATTATATTTAGTCTTTATATGAATTAATGATAATGGGTAATTGGTACAAAAAAGAGAATTTATGTCCAAAAAAGTATAGTTCTGCCATTTGATGCCCATTTGACCAACCTCGGGAGGGAGGTACCGTCAAATGGTTTTAATCCAAACCAAGCCATATATTACACCCAATAAGCAATTCATGAATAAAATAACTTCAACAAGAAGTTCATGTTTCTCTATATTACCACTGGGTTTATGTTGGAAGAGTCACTCAATGAAACAATGACCATAACACGCCTCACCCTTTATATGTATGTGGGTGTAATATGGGATTACATGTCATGTCCATAGTAAAATAAAGTGTATATTCTCTTGTATAAACATAATTTTTATTCCATGAATTACATTTATGTACATGTTTTCTAATAAAAATATATTTTAAATTGAGATAAATTTGAGAAATTTTTTGTTGGATAGAAATAAATCAAAATTTCATATATTTGGAAAATATATTCAAATATATAATAAACTCAAGTATTATAAATATTTTTTTTAATAAAATAGACTTTTAAATCTTCCACACTTAAATAGAATATAAAAATTAATTTTATAACATCTAAGTAAAAAAAATATTGTGTCTGAAATGATATTATGCCATAAAAACATTCTAAAAATCAATAAGGATTTTTATATTTAAAATATAAAAATAAAAACTTTTGATAATTATTCTGGGAAAGTAATTATATTATATTAAATCATAAATTTATAATTAGGTTTTAATGAACCAAATTTCCATTGATTTTTTAATTATATGGAATTATTACGAGTGTGTGAAAATTGATGGCGTGTGATTCCAACGACCGTTGTGCCCAAAATGTATTTCTATACACTTTATATGTACGTTCAGTAAATGCTCGAGTGACATTTTCTATCATTTGAACCGGTGCTTGGATTTAAAATCCAAGGGAACCATTTAATCTGAAGCGCCGAGATTCGCATAAGATAGGATTCACTTTGACCTCATTAGTTCAAGAGGATAAGATAATTTTGTGTGATTTTGAAATAATAATAAAATAACATTTCATGTAATTATTTTTACTTTCTTTTTCTCAAGAGGATGAGTGGTGTTGGTGGGACACCGACATGTCAAGCCATTTAATATATTTACTCCAAATTATTCTTGTAAATGCACTGTTGGAGTTTTGAAGGATCCTTAATTAATAGAACCTCATTACTTCCATGTGCATTAGTCACCGTCCCCCTATCTGATTTATATGGATCTTAGGGTGGTGTTTTGGAATGACTTCACCATGATACGATGCTCTTTCAATGTACAATGTCGCCAACCACTTGGAGGACATGACTGGTTTCAGCGAGGGATGAAGAGTGCCAACGAATAGAGAACGGACGACAACAACAATGGAGGATCCGTCGATCGTCATCAGAAAACGTCTCATACAAGTAGGGGGTTTATTATGAAGTTTTTTTTGATTAATTGAATCCCCTACCACTTTATACCACATTAATGTGGAGGGAGAGAGCCAAAGAAAAAGTCTTAGACCCTCTGCCACTCCTCTCATTCTCATTTTGTCAGGTATGGTTTCCTTATATTGATTCCAATGCAAAATAGTGGGTCATGCTATTACGGAGACAGAACGGGAGAGTCGTAGGTGCAGACGGCACCAAAAATGGACATCAGAGCACGTCTGGTGACCCATGGAAGAAACTTCTGGCGTGCAATATTGGCGGCAGATGGTGGCATCCGGAGGATACCCACAATGACTGTTCATGGGCTAATGAAAGTAGCACGCCATTGCGCGTCGCGACTAGAACAGGTGCTCGACCCAAGCCGGTCTGGTGTGATAAGGGTCAGCGCAAGCAGGCGTCGCCCGATGACCGTGGCAGGAGGGTGAAACTCAGATCATTTTGTGATTCTTTGGAAAAACTGGTCGGCCAAATGGCCGAACGTTTTATGCAGGGAAGCAGCGCCCCACCGGTTGGACAAAACACTTCAGCAACCATGGACCAAACCCTTCCTGGTGGGTCGGGCCAGACCCTCCAAGCGGGAAAGACAGGTGGCCCGGTGGGGGGGGGGGAAACCTTTACATGGCCCCGCGAAATAAACTAGGCTGACCCTAATGGGTCGCACTTAGTGAATCGGGATGGTCATTAGCAGACTAGACTGGGGTGTGGTTAGGTAAATCTTGGGACCCATTGCATCGGCCCAGTCTGACCGAGTCTGACCGGGCCCGGACCCAACCTATCCCTGAATAAAGAAAATCATTTAACTACCGAATTAGGTGTCCGTTCGACATACCATCAGTGGAATTGGGACCCCTTTTGGGATGCGATACCTTTGAAATATTCCAACAGGTCCTACTGAGATAGGTCAGACTGAGGTGTGATCTCCCCAATTTCAATGAAAGGGATGTTACTAACAGACCATACATCTGATTGACGTGTTGCCTGTGGAATAAGGACCTTTGTGACCAGGAGGTCCTTTGGAGATACTTCAATTATGTTTTGATGGAGTTCCATGTGTGACCTAGGTTGGATCAAACCTGAATCCATTAGATACCTTTTTAAAAAAGTTCCCATATACAAAGCAACCAAATGACACATCATCTATCACGTTGTGACCCCTATGATAGGGTGGTCCCTTTTGTATAATTTTTTCTGTTGTTTGTATTGGTTGAAAATTCAAAAGATGTATTGAGGATCGTTTCTCCCTGAATCAAGCGTGTTATGTGAGACAATCCCGTGGTTGGCTCTGACATGATGAAGAAGAGTAACCATCTGTGGATCAACATAGAGAGAACCTGTGTGGATTATCATCATAGAGAACCTGTTTGTTTAATAATAATATTGACCTTTTGTGTATTAGAATCAAAGAGACCTTGTGTGGATCTTCATCATAGCGACCCTACGTGGATTAGAATCATAGCGACCCTATATGAACTATCCTCAGAGCGGCCCATTTTGGATCAGCTTAAATGTTACCCTGTGTGGATGAGAATCATAGAGACCATATGTGGATCAACATCAGAGTTACCTAGTGTGAAATATAATTTTATCAATGAGATGAGGGCTAGTATTAGAACGGCCCATCTTTGATCACCATATTAACAACCTTTTGTGGATCAGTATTATAGTGACTCTATGTGGATAAGAATCACACCAACCTTGTGTAAATCATCATCATAGGGAACCTATGTGGATCAATATCATAGAGACCCGACAAGGAATAGCCTTAAAGAGGACCATCATTGATCAACTACACAATGATCCTATGATGATCAACATCTTATTTCCTATTTCCTTGAGTTATAAACCTGTTTTGAGATAAGTCTATTTCTTTATGTTTTTTGGTTTTTATTTTGTGGAATTATGAGACACCTTCAGGTGTCTCGGCATCCCTACTGAGTATTGTTAAACTGTCACGACCCGTCCTCGGGGCCCGTGCTGTGACTACCCCAAACCCGCCTTCCATAGGCCAGGGGCTGCCGACTAGCACCAAGGCGTAAATCCCAGAAAAAGGGAAGGTATTTCCTTTGTAAAGTAAGCATGCACCACAGAGTAAGAAAGAGGAAAAAGTAAACACTAAGTAAAATCTGGTACAACAGTAAGTGCGGAAAATAAAAGGGGGCCGGAAATACAATCCCAACTGTAAAGTACAACTAAAAGGGGAAAAACTGCAACTGAAAAGTAAAGCCGCAGCGTCGAACCTTCCTTGGGAAGTCCCACCTGGAGTGTGAGTACAGATAGCCTCCACAGCTCCTCGGTCCAGCCGTCCGCTCCGAGTACACTCCGCCCAGTGGTCCACCTCAAGGTACCGTCCTGCTCTGCAATCCTCCACCGCGATCAACGATGTCCGGCGTCTACGACCAACATAATGTAGTGCGCGCATAGCCCGTGCAGGGGTGAGAATAAGATACTCAGTAGAGACCCCGAGACCCCCGAAGGTCTCCCAGAAGCCACAAAGGATAAACCACAAAGGAAAGATACAAATCACGAAGTAACATCCGACACGGCTTCGGTATATGCCCATACATACACCTAAGTCATCAATTCTTGCTCGGCTCCAACATCCGAGCTCAGGTATGACCCAGTCCGCACAGGAAAGCAAAACGTAAAATCCACACAGGATAGATCAACACAGTCCACAATGGAAATTAAAACGTAAATCCACATAGGATAGCTCAACACAATCCACAAAGGAATGTAAAACGTAAATCCACACAGGATAGCACAACACAGTCCACAAAGCAAAGTAAAACAGAGTTTTAGCTCACACAGGTATACTTATTCGAATGACGATAGAGATGATCACTGATCCATCTAAGTCATCGGACCCACAAAGGATCAACAGTTACTAACCTCCACGAAGACCCACACAGGATCGGGCCCACAAAGGACCTGTAGGCGCTGACTCACACAGAACCGCTAAGCGCTGACCCACACAGGATCGGACCCACATAGGATCGGTAGCACTGATCCACATAGGATAGCTGAGTGTTGTAGTGGTCGTCGTCGAATCCACTGAGGATCTCTGCACAGTCATCGTCGTCATAGTAGCAGTCGCAGCCAGCTCTAGGATTCCCGTATATAGCAATCTCGTTCGGGAGGGTCCACTCCATGATCCGAGAGGCTGATACATCAACTGACACATAGTCCAGAGTTGATGTATCCAAAAGTTTTGTATCTTCAACAGTAACTCAACGTCGCATACGGTGCATCAATCAGACGCCCGGTCTGAGAGTTATTGGCTTTTTCGTCCTAGGTGCCCGGTTGGTTTTTAAGGAAAAACCAAACCGACCGTACTCCACCTGCATCCAAACCTCGAGCGGAGTATGCCAATAGATCTGTATCACTTAGAGGTAAACAACATAGTCAACGACACGTCAATTAGACGTCTGAAGCTCAAGATATGAGCGTTTCCGCTCCAAGGGCCCGGTTGGTTTCGTGTACGAACCAACCCGGACGATTCTAATTTAATCTGAAACCTTGACTGCGATATACCAAAATGACCGTCTCGATCCAAGGATTGCATCTCCACTGAAGGTGCGTCGTTCGGAGGACTGTAGCTCACGTTACGGGAAAAAGACCAAAAACGGTCCGAAGACGGGGGGTCTGGGATCGGACCGACCCGGCCGGTCGGGCCGGCCCGGCTCGGCTCGTCCGAGCGGCCGAGCGAGGGAGCCGCGGGGCAATGCCCCGACGAGAAGAAGGTTCCGCAGCCCCGCGCCGGATCAACGGACGCGGCAAAGCCGCGTCCCGTGAGTGCCGGACCCACGCGGCCACGGGTCCGCTGGCCACCGCTGCCGCGGCTTCAACCGCGGCGGCCCTGTCTGGCGGCGCGCCGGGGTGCCGCCACCTCTGGCCGCCGGCGCCGCCGTGGGTTCCGCGGGCCAACAGAGTTGTTCCGGTGGTCCGAATTCGTTTCTATCTGCGCCATAGCTCCTCCCGAGTCCCGAACATCACTTCGGAAACAACGATTCACCTCTGCGGCATGTTTTTCCATCCCCCGCCAATCCCCACATCAATGAAGAATTTCGGAGGGTTGCCGGGCCGTGTTTGTTTGGCCCACACCCTCCACGTTAGGTGATAACAATCGGAAATAAAATATTCAACACTCGAATAACAAGCAAAGAACAATTTTAATATAATTAAAATTGAACTTGACTCGGGTAATTTGTTTTTAGAAGAAACAATCACGGGAATTAATGATTGTTCTCAAATAAAAATCCCTACCTCATCAAGTCGCCGCACGCGCGTTCTTCACGGAATTGATCGTCGCGGAAGGAGACGATCGTCGCATCGCGGAAGGGCGTCGCGTCGTCGCGGAAGGGTGTCGCTTCGACGAACTCCGAGGTTCAAGAACATGTACATTTAATTATATTAATTAAATCCATGATGTTTTTATAACCCACAAGAGATTTAAAATAAGGAACCTGAAATCTCCTACCTCAAGCAGTTGGTGATCGGAGATCGTTGCGGGGAAGAACGTCTCGGAAGAAGCGTCGTCGATCTCCGAGGGTGACGACATTCTTCGCGTTCATCGCGTTCTTCACGTTCTTCGCGTTCATCGAGAAACAGGATGAAGGCACAAAATATGTCAAAACCTCTCAACGAGCAATTCTCCAGAAGTCGTGCGTTGGTCTTATTTTATTATTATGCCAACGGATTGTAAACAAGTTATGAAACGATTAAATTAATTCATAAAATTAATTCAACGAATAAAACTGCCCAATTAACTGGTTTGTTAAGAATTTAAGAAAACGCGTCATTTGAATTTTATGATGACGAGTTTTCACGGGTGCATTACTTAGCGGAATGGAAACGGAGGGGCTCGTGCGGTCCCCACCTCACAAATATCCTACCAGGAGGGTAGGATATTTCGGGTTCTACCCTATCTGCTTCAACACAGCTTAAGAAGCATAAAGTGGAATTTACGTGGAATTAAGTGAAATAAAATAAAGTTTGTAGTACCAATTATTTTATTCCTTAACTTTAAGCCCAAAAATTAAAAACCACACCCGAGCAAACGCAACTCCGGAAGAGGTGTTTCTAAGAAAATACCGGCACTGTGATTCCATCGGTGCCCTCAGAATTTGATTCCGAGCACCGGTTCAAAAGTTAGAAAAACCCGCTCGTTCGTTCACTGAACGTACCCGAGCCAAACTTCGGAAAATGATTCCGGGCTCACCGGGCCTCGGAATTAGGTGCCCATAGAAACTGTGTTCCTGTAAAATTCCACAGAAAATTATGAAAAAAAAATTCCTTGAAATTTACTGGTCTTTACATCACTCCCACCTTAGGGATTTATGTCCCCATAAAGATACATCATAAACTAGGGAAACAAATGTGGGTACTGAGCACACATCTGAGCCTCCCGCTCCCAAGTGCTCTCCTGGAGGTTCCCGTGCTGCCATCTGATGTGCACTAGAGGAATCGATCGTCCACGAAGGACCCGCTTCTGTCGATCCTCGATCTCCACCGGGACCTCCGAAAAAGTAGCCCCATCATCCACGTCTAGCTCCCCATGGTCAATGATGTTCATCGGGTCGTGCACGTATCTCCTCAGCTGAGATACGTGGAAGACGTCGTGCACCCGATGCAACTGAGGTGGTAGAGCCAGGCGATAAGCCACCTCGCCAATCCTGCTGAGGACCTGGAATGGTCCAATGAAGCATGGAGACAACTTGTCGCCTCGACCAAATCTCCATAATCCACGTCGAGGTATGACACACAAAAAAGACGTGGTCGCCATCCTCGAACTCTAGTGGCCTCCGCCTCCTGTCAGCATAAGACTTCTTCCAGCTCTGAGCTGTCCTCATCCCCTCCTAGATGACTTGGACCTTCTCTGTTGTGGCCCTGACCATCTCTAGTCCCACAAGTGCTGACTCCCGAGGGTCTGTCTAGCACAAAGGAGATCTGCAAGGTCTACCGTACAATGCCTCGTATGGTGCCATCCCGATGGTGGAGTGGTAACTGTTGTTGTACGCGAACTCCACCAAGTGTAGTTTGTCCTCCCAGCTACGACCAAAGTTGAGGACACATGAGCAGAGCATGTCATCGAGAGTCTGAATGGTCCTCTCCGTCTGACCATCTGTCTTAGGGTGAAAGGCGGTGCTCAGACGTAGATGCGTCCCGAACCCCTCCTGCAACCCCTTCCAAAGCCGGGAAGTAAAGAAAGCATCTCGATCGGAGACGATAGATGATGGAACACCGTGAAGCTGTGAAATCTCCTGAATGTAGAGATGCCCCAAGCTCTACACTGAGCCCTGCTCTCTGATGGGTAAGAAGTGAGACGACTTGGTGAGTCGGTCGACAATAACCTGGATGGAGTCGTGACCTCTGGAAGTGCGTGGAAGTCCAGTCACGAAGTCCATATATATCCCGTCCCACATCCACTCTGGGACCTCCAAGGGTTGTACCAAGCCTGTTGGTACATGATGCTCTGCCTTCACCTGCTGGAAGGTGAGGCATCGAGAAACGAACTATGCCACATCCTTCTTCATGCCTGGCCACCTGTGCTGTCGTCTGTGATCCTGGTACATCTTCGCCACTCCAGGATGTGCCACAAAAGGAGAAGTGTGAAACTGTCTCAGCACCTCCTATCGTAAATATACTTGTAACAAGGTACATCCTCTGAAATGTATGTCTTGCTCTGCTCTAAAGGAGAATCCATCAGGTGCCTGTCCTGAGGATAATTGTGCACGCCGCGTCTCACAGTCGGTGTCCCCACGCTGTGCCTCTCTGACTCGATGAAGTAGTAGAAGAGTGACTGTGAGAGACTGAAGGAAGGGTTCTCCATCCCTATCCAAGAAGGATATCCGCAAAGCGGCTAGGTGCTCTGCCACCTTCTCAAGTAGCTGGATGCTTGTCCTCCTGCTAAGAGAATCAGCTACTATGTTCCCCTTCCTAGGAGTATAGACTATCTCAAAGTCATAGTCCTGGAGGAACTCAAGCCATAGCCATTGTCTTAGGTTCAGGTCCTTCTGATAGAAGAGGTACCTGAGACTCTGATGGTCAGAAAAGAATGTAAAGTGCTCACCCATCAGGTAGTTTCGCCATGTCTTCCGAGCGAAGACCACTGCTGCTAACTCCAGGTCATGGGTAGCGTAGTTCTACTCATGCAGCCTCAGCTAACGTGATCCATAGGTGATCACTGCCCGCTCCTACATCAGGACACACCCGAGTCTGGTCCCTGACGCATCGCAATAGACTACGTACCCTACTCCCTCCTCAAGAAACCTCATGATAGGGGCGCATGTCAATCTCTGTCTCAGCTCCTGGAAGCTCTGCTGACATCTGTCTGACCACACAAAGGGTTTCCCCTTCATCGTCAAAGCTGAGAGTGGCACCGCAACTCTGGAGAAATCTGGCATGAATCTCCGGTAGTATCCAGCTAGTCCCAAGAAACTTCGCACCTCCGTCACGCTCATGGGTGGCTCTCAAGCTAGAACTGCCTCGATCTTCGCAGGATGCACTGCAACTCCCGCCTCAGTGATGACGTGCCCCCAGAAGTGGACGTCACATATCCAGAACTGACACTTAAATCCGGTGCTCTCGTAGTGTGTCTAGTAGAACCCGTAAGTGGTAGGCGTGCTCCTCCACAGTTGTCGAGTATATCAAAATGTATTTGATGAAGACCACAACAAATCGATCGAGGTATGGCTGAAAGATACTGTTCATGAGGCCCATGAACACTGCTAGAGCATTGGTTACGCCGAATGGCATAACCAAGAACACATAGTGGCCATACTGACATCTGAAGGACAACTTCGGCACGTCCTCGCCCCGAACTCTGAGCTGATGTTATCCTGACCTGAGGTCTATCTTTGAGAACCACCGTGCTCTCTTGAGCTGATCTAAGAGGTCATCATTCCTCGGTAGCAGATACTTGTTCCTCACTATCACCTGGTACAGGCGACGATAGTCGACACACAGTCGCAAGCTCCCGTATGCATTCTTGGAGAACAATATCAGTGAAGCCAAGGGTGAAACACTGGGTCGGATGAAACCCTTTCCCTATAATTCCTCCAACTGTACTCGTAGCTCTCGAAGATCAGCGGGGTCCATACGATATGCTGGAGTCGATATCGGGGTTGTCCTGGGGTACAAGTTGATATGAAACTCTACCTCTCTGCGTGGAGGTAGCCCTGGAACGTCGTTGGGAAAGATGTACGCATACTGATCCACCACTGCAGGAAAACTAGGACTCCGCACATCAACTGCTCCTAGGATGAGGCTAGCCAACTAATGTGTGATGGGATGTCCTCTCCTCTACGGAAGTCCATCCTGTGCTGCGAAGGCTCCCTTCTCACCGGTGAAGATGAACCTGCTCCCGTCGGTGTGTACACATTGCACCTTGTGCCTAATACAGTCAATTTGTGCATGGACTATAGATAACCAATCCATCCCCAAGATGACGCCTTAAGGCCTCGATGCCACTACAAGAAGATCCCACCCGAAGCTCTCCCCTCCTAGAGTAAGCTCACACTGCCGTCACCAGTGTGTAATCATCGAGTCTGCACCCGTAGGAGTCTCTAGCCATAAGGATAGAGCCAACGGCTCTGTTGGAATCTCCGAGCTCCGAAAAAGGGCAGCGGCTATGAAAGAGTGACTCACTCCTATGTCTATAAGAACTGCAGCAAGGGTGGAATAGACACAGATCGTACCTCGAATCATCTCGTGTGCGTCGTGGTCATAGGCCTTCGCTGCCTGGAGTTGTGCCTGTCTCTACCTGCCAGCTCCCTGTGGTCGAGGTGGACCTCCTGGTGGTGGTGGTGGCAGAGCCTCAAAGCTTCGCCCATCACCTGCTACTCGGACAGCTCCCCTGCCTCGTCCGCCTCCTCCCTGCAGACCACCACGGTCGACCCTCTGCCTCTGCCTGGGTGGCCCCTCCACCGTCTGCTGCTCCTCGGCACGGCGGGTCGTGTAGTCACGAGCCATGTGGCCCTGCCCGCCGCATGCATAGCACAGCCTGCATCTCGAAAGACTGGCTCCACGCTGTGTGCCCCGCACTGCTGAGCCAGTGTCCTGAGGTCGTATGCCGGATGGTCTGGTCTGCCTAGACCCATGTGTCATCCGTCGGCTACCTGCTGCCGAAGACTCTGCTACCGGCCGCCCTGCGGTAGGTCTCGCTGTAGACTCAGCAAGAAAGATCTCGATCAGAAGGGGTTGCTCCAGTACTCCTGCCTGAGTCGGAATGCCGAGGGAGATCTGCATGCCCTGATCTCGTGTCTCAATCCCTGCTCAAATGTCCGGGACCGGAAGAATGGGTCCCGTACCATGTCGGTCGAGTAGCGCGAGAGATCTGTGAATCTCACTGTGTACTGGGCGACCGTCAAGCTGCCTTGTCGCAGCTGAAGAAGCTACTGGATGCGCACCACACGGAGGGTGTCTGGGACGAACTCTGAGCGGAAGAGGCCCTCAAAGTATATCAAGAGGAGAGATGCCTAATCATGCACCTGGAGCATCATGCTCCACCATCGGCCTGCTGCCACGTGAAGTAGGCTCGCAGCGAGAATCACCATGAGGTCTGCTGGTGTCCTCACTCGCCTGAAAACTGGTACGACTGCCTCCAGCCAGTCCTCAGCTGCCTGGGGGTCTGTCTCCCCACGGAACCTAGGCGGTCATTGGCGCGGAAACTCGTGCAGTGCACTGAGGTGACGTGAATCGTCACCGTCTGGTGCTGGGAGCATCAGTGGCTCGGTGGGTAGAGGTACCATCGGTGCCTCTGCTGTCTAAGGGCCCTGTACCGAGGCCTCGTCGCTCGGCGGGCTGTCGCCACGTACAACTCTCGGAACCCTAGCTGGCAGCCGTCGTGGAGCCATCCTAAAAGGAAAAAGGTGCTCCACGGTCAGAACAGTATACCTGGTGAGATGATACAAGTAATCACAAAGAAAACTTCAAACACGCATCAAATCAATGTTTTCGTGCATTAAGTCAGAAATCAGAAGTCAGGGTCCTAGTGTACGGATATGTCGGCCGCCGCACCAACACTGGACTCCCTGGACTGATAACCACTCCCAATACGCTAAACACTACTGCTTCACATAGAAGAAGGATCAGAGTCTGTGGTAGAACCGACCACATCTGATACCAACTTGTCACGACCCGTCCTCGGGGCCCGTGCCATGACTACCCCACGCCCGCCTTCCTTAGGCCAGGGGCTGGCGACTAGCACCAAGGCGTAAATCCCGGAAAAAGGGAAGGAATTGCCTTTTTAAAGTAAACAAGCACCATAGAGTAAGAAAGATGAAAAAGTAAACACTAAGTAAAAGCTGGTACAACAGTAAGTGCGGAAAAGTAAAGGGGGCCAGAAATACAATTCCAACTGTAAAGTACAACTGAAAGGGGAAAAATAGAAACTGAAAAGTAAATCTGCAGCGTCGAGCCGTCCTCTGGATGTCCCAACTGGAGGGTGAGTACAGATAGTCTCCACAACTCCTCGGTCCAGCCGTCCGCTCCGAGTACACTCCGCCCAGTGGTCCACCTCCAGGTACCGTCCTGCTCCGCAATCCTCCACCGTGATCAGTGTTGTCCGGCATCTGTAACCAACACAACGTAGTGCTGCATCTCTCGTGTAGGGGTGAGTATAAGCTACTCATTAGGGACCCCGAGACCCCCGAAGGTCTCCCAGAATCCACAAAGGATAAACCACAAAGGAAAGATACAAATAACAAATTAACATATGACACGACTTAGGTATATGCCCATACATATACCTAAGTCATCAATTCTCGCTCAGTTCCAACATCTGAGATCAGGTAGGACCCAGTCTGCACAAGAAAGCAAAACGTAAAGTCCACACAGGATAGATCAACACAATCCACAAAGGAAAGTAAAATTTAAATCCACACAGGATAGCTCAACATAATACACAAAGGAAAGTAAAACGTAAATCCACACAGGATAGCACAACACAATCCACAACGGAAAGTAAAACAGAGTTTCAGCTCACACAGGTATACTTCTTTGAATGAAAATAGAGATGATCACTGATCCATCTAAGTCGTCGGACCCACAAAGGATCAAAAGGTACTAATCCCCGTAAAGACCCACACAGGTTCGGGCCCACACAGGACCTGTAGGTGCTGGCCCACAGAGAACCGCTGAGCGCTGACCCACACAGGATCGGACCCACATAGGATCGATAGCACTGATCCACGCAAGATCGCTGAGTGCTGTATTCGTCGTCGCCGAATCCACTGTGGATCTCTGCATAGTCACTGTCGTCACAGTAGTAGTCGCAGCCAGCTCTAGGGTTCTCGCACACATCAAGCTCGTTCGGGAGGGTCCGCTCCAAAAGCCGAGAGGCTGATACATCAACTGAAACATAGTCCAGATTTGATATATCCAAAAGTTCTGTATCGTCAACAGGAACTCAACGTCACAGACGGCGCGTCAATCAGACGCCCGGTCTGAGAGTTATTGGCATTTTCGTCCCAGGGGCCTGGTTGGTTTTTAAGGAAAAACCAACCCGAACATACTCCAACTACGTCCAAACCTCGGGCGGAGTATGCCAAAAGATCCGTCTCACTTAGAGGAAAACAATAATGTCAACGGTATGTCAATCGGACGTCCGAAACTCAAGATATGAGCATTTTCCGCTCAGAGGGCCCGGTTGGTTTCGTGTACGAACCAACCCGGCCGAACCCAAAGTAATCCTAAAACTTGAGTGTGATATACCAAACGACCGTCTCGATCCAAGGATCGCATCGCCGCTGACGGCGCATTGTTCAGAGGCTCGTAGCTCATGTTACGGGCAGAAGACCGAAAACGGTCCGAAGACGGTGGGGTCTGGGCCTGGACCGACCCGGCGCAACCCCCCCATGGGTCGGCCCGAACCGGGTCGACCCGACCCGGGCCCGGTTCCGACCCGATTCGGCCCGGCCCGACCCGGCCAGGGCGCGACCCAGCTGGTCGGGCCGACCCAGCTCGGATCAGCCGAGCGGCCGATCGAGGGAGTCGCGGGGCGCTGCCCCCGCGGGAAGAAGGTGTCGCAGCCTCGCGTGGGGCCGCGCTGGATCAACGTACGCGGAAAAGCCGCGTCCCATGAATTCCGGACCCACCGCGGTGGCCCGGTCTGGCGGCGCGCCGGGGCGGCGCCGCCTCTGGCCACTGGTGGGTTCCGCGGGCCACCGGAGTTGCTCCGGTGGTCCGATTTCGTTTCCGTCTATGTCGTAGCTCCTCCCGGGTCCCGAACATCACTACAGAAAGAACTATTCACCTCTGCGGCATGTTTTGTCATCGCCCGACAATCCGTACATCAACGAAGAATTGCAGAGGGTTGTCGGGCCATGTTTTTTTTTTGCCCGCACCCTCCGCGTTAGGTGATAACAATCGGGAATAAAATATTTAACACATGAAAAACAAGCAAGGAACAATTTTAATAGATTTAAAATTGAACTTGACCCGGGTTCTATGTTTTTAAAAGAAACAATCATTTGAATTAACGATTTTTCTCAAATAAAAATCCCTACCTCGTCAAGTCGCCGCACACGTGTTATTCACGTAATTGATCGTCGCAGAAGGAGATTATCATCGCGTCGCGGATGGGCGTCGCGTCGTCACGGAAGGGTGTCGCGTCGATGAACTCTGAGGTTCAAGAACATGTAGATTTAATTATATTAATTAAATCCATGATGTTGTTATAACCCACAAGTGATTTAAAAGAATAAACCTGAAATCTCCCACCTCAAGCAGTTGGTGATCGGAGATCGTTGCGGGGAATAACGTCTTGGAAGAAGCGTCGTCGATCTCTGAGGGTGACGGCGTTCTTCGCGTTCTTCGCGTTCTACGCGTTCTTCACGAAGGAGGATGAAGGCACAAAATTTGTCAAAACCTCTCAACGAGCAATTCTCCAGAAGTCGTGTGTTGGTCTTATTTTATTATTACGCCAACGGATTGTAAACCGGTTAAGAAACGATTAAATTAATTCATATAATTAATTCAACGAATAAAACCGACCAATTAATTGGTGTGTTAAGAATTTAATAAAGTGCGTCAGTTGACTTTCATAATGACGGGTTTTCGCGGGTGCATTACTTAGAGGAAAAGAAACGGCGGGGCTCGTGCGAGCCCCACCTCACAAATATCCTACCAGGAGGGTAGGAAATTTCGGGTTCTACCCTATCTGGTTCAACTCAGCTTAAGAATATTAAAGTGGCTTTTATGTGTATTTAAGTGAAATAAAATAATGTCTGTCGTACCAATTATTTTATTTCTTAACTTTAAGACCAAAAATTAAAAACCACACCCGAGGAAACGCAATTCCGGAAGAGGCGTTTCTTAGAAAATATCGGCGCTGTGATTCCATCGGTGCCCTCAGAATTTGATTCCGAGCACCGGTTCAAAAGTTATAAAAACCCGCTCATTCGTTCCTTGAACGTACCCAAGCCAAAATTCGGAAAATGATTCTAGGCACACCAGTCCTCGGAATCAGGTGCTGTCAAAAATTGCGTTCTTGTAAAATTCCTAAGAAAATTAAGAAAAAAGAATTTCATTGAAATTTACGGGTCTTTACATAAACTGACCCCTGCATTGTCTTTTCCCACCTCTTTTTATATCTTGTCTATACGACGGGCAACCTTGATTGAGACTCGTTGAGCTAGGACCCGATGATGGATGGTGTTGATTATTGACACAGAGACTTGTAGAGATGAGTTGTACCTACCCTTCTTGTTGGATACTTGGTGGATGATCATAGGATCTTTTTACTATTTTTCTTTGTACTTGTACTTTTCTGTTGGGCTGGTATTTCGACCCCATAACAATTACTACACTTTATACTATAGTATTTACTTTGTGGTTTCGTATTTTTTCATTCTTGTTTTTTGTGTTTGTACAGGTTTAAATGAAATGCTTTCCAATTATTTAGATACGCCTATTCGGTGGTAGTCATCATCCCCTGACATATCGAAGGCAGACATGGGCTGGTTAGGACATTAGCCTTGGGGGACTGGTCATGACAATGTGTTATTAGAGGATACAGTTCTAATGATTAACTGGGACTCTTCCCTTTTAAAAAAGAAATAGTCTTATGTGTTTTGAGTGTGGTTTTCAGTTTGGGGATTCTAGTATTGGTGTGGTGGGAATCATATATATACACCAAGACCCTAAATTCTGATTTCCGACTTGATACATGAAAACATTGATTGCATGTGTATTGGACGTTTTTTATTTTTGATCTCTTTGGATATGATCAACAGGTATAACCTACTGACTATGGTGCACCTATTTCTATTCAGGATACCACCAAGAAGACATCCATATTGGATTCCTGAGAGAGTACGTGATGAGAGCCCACCGAGCGATGATGCATCAGTGCAAGTCCCTCTTACGGTGTTAGCACCTTCGGGTGTTTAACCAGATGCACCACTACACATTGGGTAGCAATTTAAACGATCCCCACCAGTAGATAGTTCACACCAACTTAGTAGGTTGCATGAGTTTTAGCGGCATAGGCCTCCGAGGATCCGCGGTGAGATTGATCCGTAGGTGGTTGAGGAATAGCTGGATGCAGTGGCCTGAGTTTTCTACCTAGTTGGGACACCAACCTACCATATATTGATCATAGATTACAGTATTTTCAATGGAGTAGTAGAAGGATAGTGGATCCTGACACTCCATTTACATGATGAGGCAATCCTTTCCAGGGCATATTTTGAGGGCCTCTTTAAGGAAGAGTCCATTCTAGTGACTCTATGATCTATGTGTTTGTAGAAACTACTACACCTACAACGTGGTAGTGTGACTGTGGCCGAATACATGAAGAGGTTCACCAACCTCTCGCACTACTCTACTGACAAGGTGCGAGACCCTTTCATCAGGGCTTGAACATTCGAGTAGTGATTCTGTTCGGAGAAAAGAGGTTTAATGTTATATCTCATCATCCTGACGCATGCTAGGGTGCTAGATGGAGCACTCTTGGTGGAGAGATTTCTTGTAGAGAAGACACCGACAGATAGACCCACCACCAGACGACATGTTACAGAGTCATCTCCAGCTCGTAGTAGGAAGATGACACAGAGGCCCAAAAGTAACAGCCCTTTTGGTGGAAAATCCCATGATGTATGGTCGTATGTGTGTGGATCACGAGGTAGAGCAGTACAGGAGAGGAGCATAGGGTTTTTCACGTGTGGCGATCAGGGTCACATGGTTCATGACTGCTAGACTAGCCGCACTGATTAATAGAGGACGGTCGAGGGGCTGCCAGAAGCATAGGCATAGATTCGAACGAGGAGGTATGCAGGGCAGACGACATGGAAGATAAGTAGGTGGTAAATGATGGTTAAATATTATATCACCAGCACCTCCAGGTGGTCCACCATGACCATAGAATTCCGGCTAAATGGGACTAGTTCAGCTCTAGGAAGATGAGGCCTATAACCATGTCGATTCAAAGAAGATTCGACGTATGAACTGTGACTAATCCATGTTATCATAACTACTTATAGGAATAGGTTTCAGACACTCTATCATTACCACGAGTCTTGTTCAGAGCTCGGAGATTCTGAGGGAGCTGTTGGATCAATTATTGAAATGATATATTCTTACAGGAGAAGATCAGATGATTACACATTAGTGATGACAGTGTGAGCTTACTCTAGGAGGTGAAAGATTTGGATGAGATCTTCTAATAGCGGCATTGAGGCCTTATGACATCATCTTGGGTATAGACAGGTTATCCTCTATCCATGATTAGATTGACTGTATTAGGCCCAAAGTGTCTTCTGTCCATGATGATGGTATAACTTTTTACTTCACCGGGATCAGGGAACATTTTCAACATAGGATAAAATCACCTGGAGGTGGGTTCCATCGATCACACATTGATGGTATTGTCTTTCCATCAAAGAAGTTGACGCTGATAGTGTAAAAATACCTATAGTGGTGGACCAGTATGTCGATGTCTTTCCTGATGATGTTCTAGGAGAAGCTCCTCGTAGGTATGTGGACTTCTAAATATACATGTACCCTATGAAGACACCAATATCTACACCAGCATATCAGATTGCTTATTTGTGGCTTTGTGGGATACAGGTACAGCTGGTGGACTTTCTGTGTAATGGGTTCATTAGGATCAGTGATTCTCCATGGGAAGCCACAATATTGTTCTCCAAGAAGGCATATGGGATTTGAGGCTATGGGTGGATTATCGGTGCCTAAAAAATTGGATTGTGATGAACAGGTATCCACATATGGGAATTTATGATCTCATTGATAAACCAAAGTGATCTTGTTGGTTTTCGATGATAGGCCTCAAGTCAGGATATCATTAGATCATGGTACGAAATAAGGATGTGTAGAACACAACATTAAGATGTTGGTATGTCCACTATGAGTTCTTGGTTATTCCATTCAGCGTGACCAATGCCCCTAAACTGTTAATGGGACTAATGGACATGATCATTTATCCATACCTAGATTTCTTTGTTGTTTTATTCATTAATTCAATCTTGGTGTACTTCTCAATAGAGGAGGAGCATGCCTATCATATGTAGATAATACTAGATACACTCTTAGAGCACAATCTTTATGGTAAACTCTCGAAGTGCCTATTTTGGATATTATAGGTCTACATTTTAGTACATGTTATCTTGGAGATAGGAGATGCAGTGGATTCAACAATCATAGTGTCTGTGCATTCTTGGGATCCACCCAAGAGTGTGACCAAGGTACAGAGTTTCCTCGGGTTGGCTAGTTACTAACAAATATTTTTACCAGACATTTTCAGAGTTATGGAACCCTTGTAAACATTTTCAAATAAGGGACAAACCTTCTTATAGAAGGAGAGATGTCGATAGAGTTTTTTGGAGCTGAGGCAGAGACTGAAGAGTGCCCCCATCTTGAGGCTACCAGAAGACAGTGTTGGGTATGTAGTCTTTTGGGACTCATCAGTGATAGGACATGGATGTGTATAGATGAAAGAGAGAGTAGTGATCTCTTATGGTTCACGATAGCTAAGGAAAAATGACCAGAAATACACTAACCATGAAATGGATTGAGAAGTAGTGGTCTTCGCAATGAAAAATGAGGTGACACTACATGATGAGAGAAAATTTTATAGTATACTCTAATCACAAGAGTCTCATGTTTATCTTCTCACAGAAGGACCTGAAATTGAGAAAACAACAATGGCATGAGTTCGCCTTGGACTACGAAATTTATATTGTGTATACTCCTGTTAAGTGGAACGTATTAGCAGACACACTTAGAAGGAGGTCTAGTCAATAGTTTCTATGTGAGGTGATAGAGCATAAAGTAGCATTACATATATCCTTTGTAGATATATATGGAGAATCTAAGTGATTGTTTATGACTATCACACCCCCACATCTTCAGCGAGTTCAGGAGGCACAGCTTTGTGACATTGATTATGAGGCTCGACGTGCTCAGATATCCTCATGATAGGCACCTAATGGATTTTTTGAAGGTGGGGTGCACATCATCCTTTTAAGATGATGCACCATGGTGTTGAGGGATTTATATGAGGAGTTGTTGAGGGATGTTAATATGTACACTCTGGTGGAGCATCCTATTGTGGAGAAAATGTTCAGGACCTCTGACACCTGCACTAGTGGTCATGGATGAAGAAGGTAGTGGATGATTTTGTTTCACTATGCCTCACTTTTCAGAAAGTAAAGGATGAAAAACATGATCCAACAGGATTAGTGAAACCACTAGAGGTAAAAGTGTGGAAGTATGGTGGTATCTCCATGGACATTATTAAATGGTTACCACAAATTTCTATAGGGCATGATTTAATCTGGGTGATTGTTGACTGACTCACCAAGTCTGCCCACTTAATACACATTCAATAATAGATATCAGTAGATGTATTGGGACGCTTATAAGTATAGGATATTATACCACATCATGGGGTTCAACAGATTATTTTATCTGTCTGTGACACACATTTTACTAACCAATTCTGGAAGGGATTATAAGAGTTTTTCTAAATTCTTCTTTGATTGAGAAACGCCTTTCATCCAGAGACGAATGGTCAGACAGAGAGGACCAATCAGACACTGGAGGAAATGATTCGTGCTTACATCCTTGATTTTATCTACATCATGGACGATCACATGCCATTTCTGTAGTTCACATTCAACAAAAACTATCACACCACCTTAAGTATGGAACTATTTGAGGCCTTCAAAAGTCGGCCTTGCAGATCACCTATATGATGGGAAGACCCCAGAGAGTCAACACTTATGGGTTTGGAGTTGGTATGAGCTACCCCTGAAAAGTTTCATATCATCTAGGAGCAAATGGAGACTTCACAGATCAGACATAAGTCCTATGCTAATAGGAGACATACACCATTGCAATTCGAGGAGGGAGACTATTTCTTCCTTCAACATTCACCTCAACGATGTTTGTAGAGATTTGGATGGGGCGACATGCTATATTCGAGGTTTAGAAGACCATTTCAGGTTCACAACAAAGATGGAAATGTGGAATATTTCCTAGCTCTTCCACCAAAGATGCATTAGGTGCATGACCTTTTCCATATGTCACAGCTGAGGATGTATATACATGATCCATCACCCATTATTAATTGGGAGAGATGGACATCGATGATGGTGTGAATTTTATAGAGGATCTAGTGGAGATTGAGGATGGACAAGAGTGGGTACTTCGTAGATGATCAAATCCTCTGGTGCGTGTTTGCTAGTAGCATGGCGACCTCTAGGAGAGCTCATGGGAGTGTGAGACCTAGATTCATGCTCAATAAACCCATTTGATTCTTTTGTATATGTTGTGGATTTTAGGGATGAAAATACCTAAGTTGGGGAAAATGTATAGACTTGAATTTTCAATGTAATTTATTTTAATTATATGCAATTATTACATGTCTGTGAAAATTGACTGAGCATGATTCTAAGGCCTGGTGTACCTCGAATAAATTTATATACATTTTTTTGGAATGTTAAGTAAACGTGTGGTTTTTGTTTTATATATTTTGAACCGGTGATGGGATTGGAAATCTGAGGGCACCATTGAATCCCCAGCGCCAAGATTTGCTAAAAGTGGGCTTCGCTTCGACTATTGTTGGAAGGGTGAAAATGTTAATTTTTCAGACTTTTGAATTATTAATAAAATATCGTATTTTGTGATTTTATTTCTTTTCTATTTCTCAGGAAGATGATTGGCGGTGGAGAGACCAACGAAACATCAATCCATTATATGGATTTACTCCCCTTTATTATTTTCCCCGCACCATTCGAATTTGGAAGGTTCCATAATTAAATGAACCCCATTAATTTAATGTGTGTTACTCACCCTCCACATATTTAATTTATATGGATCTATGAGTGGAGTGTTGGTATGACTTCACCAAGCGATAATTATCTAGAAAAGTATCATGACGCCAACCACATGGAGTACAAGACCAGTTTCAGCCAGCGGTGATAAGGACCACTGAATCACAAACTGACAAAAACGACGAAGGAGGTTCTATCAATCGTCATCAGCTAACATCTCTTCAAGGTAGGGGGTTTAATTTGAAGTTTTCTTTTATGAATTAAATCCTATCTCACATGCTACAACATTTACACGAAGGGCACCGACCAAATGAACAGGGCTCAGACCGTCTATCGCTTTGCTCATGCACCGTTATTCGGGGATGATTTCATCAATTTGATGGAAATGCGAAATAGTGGGTCATGCTATGACAATGAAAACACGGGAGAGTCGTAGGCTCAAAAGACACCATGAATAGACACCAGAGCATGTCCAGTGTCCCATAAAAGAATTTGTTGGTGCGCCACATCGGTGGCAGCCGACGGTGGCCGAATGAGACCCGTCGAGACCGGCCATAGGTGGTGGAAAGTGGCACACCATCGCCTACTGTGGCAGCCAAGGGCAGTCGGCCCGAGCCGGCCGTGCGGGACAAGAGGCATCCCTTGTAGGCACTGACGATGGCAGTTTTTGTAGCCAGCAGGTCGCCACAGGTGTCTGCGATGCATCCCACGTCGTGCGACGTTGGTGAAATTGTTTGGCCAAACATCAGATCATTTAATTTTGTGGGGAATGGCCCACCGGCTAGGCAAAACGTCCCCAAAACCGCAGGGATAGTGAAAGAAAACGATTCCCCTTCAAGGATACTGGATAGGACGTGTGCCAGCTGAGCTAACCAGACCTTCCCAACTTGTCAGGGCCAACCCACTGGTGGGCTGGGCCAGACATATAGCCCATCGGACCAATGCGGGTGGGCTGAGCCCCACTCCCTGGGTCGGGCCAACCTCAGCCTATGCCCGCTAAATGAACTAGGAAATTCCTGATGATTTAGTCAAATTGAACCATGAAAAACAATAATAGGATAGACCGGGGTAGGGTCAGGTAGACCCCGTGACCCATTGTGTCAGGACGGTCTGGCCGATTCGGACGAGGCCCAGACCTAGCAAGTCCCGATTTAATAAAACCATGTAACTGATGAATCAGTTGTCTTTAGACATGCAGTTAGTGGAATTGGGATCCCTTTTTGGATGACGTCCCTTTGGAATGATTCGATGGGTCTGAATATGCTTGGCTGAACCGAGGTGTGATCACGCCCATTTCACAGAATCAGATGTAACGAACACACAGGGTGTCCGATTGATGCAAAATCTGTGGCATAAGGACCAATGTTACACGGTGATAATTTAGAAATACTATAAGTAAATTTTGATGGATTTTTATGTGTAAAATGGGATGGATTATACCTGAATCCAATCGGGGCCTTTTTACAAAAGTGCCCATATCTCACAGACCAAGCATCTGAACGATGCATCGTCTGTCATGTTGGGTCCCCTCTGATGGGGAAGTCCCTTTGGTATAATTTCTGTTGGAATTCATACAAGTTCAATTATAATTTATGGCTTGGGGAGTGGTTCTACCAGAATCAAGCACGTTTGGAGCAAGAATCCAGTGGCTGGTAGTGACTTGAAAAAGAAGAGTGACCTGGTGTGGATCAGCATCAAGCGACCATATGTGGATAAGCATGATATATACCCTGTGTGTACCATCATCATAGAGACCCTCTGTGGATATTCATCATAGTGACCATGTGTGGATCGACATCATATCAACCCTGTGTTGATCAACATTATAGAGACCCAATGAGGACAAGTCTTAAACCAGACCATTGTGTATCAGCTTCCTAGAGACCCTATATGGATCCTCATCATATCGAATATGTGTGTAACAATAACATAGATACTAGACGAGCACTAGACAAGCACTAGACTTTGAGAATCCCGTCATGGATCAATTTCATATCCACCCTGTTTGGATTAGCATCAGAGAACCCATATGTTGATCAGAATCACATCGTCCTTGTGTGGTTCAGAATCATAGCGACCTTATATAGACCAACATCATTGCAACCTAACGAGGAAAACTCGTAATGTGGCATGATGTGGACCAGCTACATAGATACCCTCTATGGATGAGCATATTATTTCATATTTCACTAAGTTGTATACCTAGTTTGAGCTAAGTCTATTACTTTATTTCCATTATGTTTTCCTTTATGAAATTTAGAGGGAACATCGGGGGTCCTGAGGTCCCTAATATGTGTTGTTATATTCACCCCTACTTTTGCTTCACCCACACGTTGTTATGTTTTGTGCAGATGATAAGAATCCTTGATTGAGACTCAGGGAGATTGGACCTGAGAATGGACGATGGTGACGATTTTCTTGGATACATGTGGAGATGACATGTACCAACCCTTCCGGTAGGATCCTTGGTGGATGAACATAGGAGATGGTTATTGTTTTTAGTTGTAGTTTTACTTTTTAGTTGGGCTTGTAATCTGGACCCTTTACATTTAATACCATTTTTACAATAGTAGATACTTCGTGGTTGCTTCTTGTTGTGTTCTTTGTTTGTGTATTTGTACAAGTTTAATGGAAATTCCTTCCCCTTATTAGGATACCCCTTTTTGGTTCTAGTCTCCGACCCATGGCCTAATGAAGGCAGTATTGGGGAGGACATGACACGGGCCCTGGGGGACGGGTCGTGTCATGGTTATAGTGAATTTATGTGAATTTCTAAAATTCAATAATTTTTTATGAATACTAATAATTTATTTTTGGGTATATGGTATATTTTTTGAAATCATAAATATTTAATTAATATGTAATAATTAATTAAACAAAGTTTAAGACCTAAAATATGTTATATTATTAATATTATATTTTCAATTTATATTAATCAATTTATAAAAATATGTCTGACTTTCCAAATTCATAAAATGAGATTTTATTATTCAAAAACAATTTTTTTGAATCTTATCTTTTCCATGACAAAACAACTATTTCAAAAATTGTGTTCATTTATGGTTCATTATAATTTTCCAAAATGTAACAGAAATATAGAAAACAATGAGGGAAAACCATTTTTATCAAAAAGTTTTTCTTCAACAACAAAGATATCAAAGACCATTATATTCATAATATTATACAATTCACTAACTTCTTCTAAAAATACCCACCAATTTAACTATAAATAATCACTCTAAATACATCGTCTAAAAAAATTATAGCCATTTTATCCCCTAATTATTATAATTATGGTGTCCACATGTAATAATGTAACAATCATCATCTTTTAGGTACAACTATTCTAGGTAAGGGAAAATTTTCAGTTCTGTCTCCCATTCATGCTCTCTTTTTTCATATTTCTTCTAAATAACAAAATAATATATTTTACACATTACATTATCCCAATACTCTCATAAGATTATTTTATGAATATTAGAAACTTTTAAACTATAATTTCATGTTTTTCTAAGACCCCATTTTATACATGTCATGCTCTAAAATTTCCTTCTCAAATTTCCCACTATTTCATGAGAAATTATCTTCTTGATTTTATTTGAATACCAGAAACAATATTCATCTCAAAGAGATTTTAACTATATTTAAAAATGACATTTTGACTGTAGGATTTATATATACGAAACCCACATTATATTTTTATGGTTAAATATGACGTAATGATCATTACTTTAAGCTATATTGTATTCCATGATTTTGATAAGAAAACCATTATTTTATCTCTAATGGGTTATTAAATAAATTATCTATTATGGTCTATGTATATCACATGAAATTAACACATATGTTTAGTGTGACCTGATAGCACTCCAGTGAATTGGGTAATGAATTTAATCTATATAAATGACATGTTTTACTATACAATATTCAATTCCACTAATAATTTTAAATTTATTAATCCTTGGTGATAAACATTTGAGAAATTTGTATGAATTTCACATTTAAATGTTGTTGTAAAATTTCCATGTTTTCATTCATGTTATTATTATGTATATTGTTAAAAAAATTCTTATTCAATATGTTCTTATAGATATGTCTCATGATATCATGATTTTTTATCCATTGATAATTACCTTTATCAGATTTGTGTTAACCCCTTTCTATCATTGTATCGCCTTATGATACAAGATTTAGTAAAAGTAGGTTATGTTAAACCATGAAGAATTATTTCATGTTTATTTAGATGAAAATATAATTTATTAATTTATAATTTATTTTATTATCAACAATATAAACATTAAAATATCCTCAGTTTGTACAATTTAATGAAAAGTTATGTAAGAAACGTATTTTTTTCTTTAGTTGGCATCAAAATACTATTTAGTGATCTGTTTAAATTCACTATTCCAAAATATATTAATAACCCATGGTAAATTCTAAAAATAAGGAAACATCATTTTGTTTTTAATGTCTTCTATATCTGTATTTTATACAAATACTTCTTTCCATGGATACTACAAGTGGATGTGGATTTGGAATAGATAAACCGAGGGGTAACACAAAAAAATATCACATTGAGTGAGACACAATCAAAAACTATTTCATGAGATGCATTTTTTTCACACCTAGTTTTTCACTCTCATGGGATATGTATGTTTAATCATACAATTTTTATTCACAATTATGAAGGATATTATATAATTGTAATTTTTATTATAAGAAACTAATAACATATTTATGAATGTTATTTTAAGATATTAAAACCCATTTTATTTATAAACTTCATAAATGTGAAAATTTTATCATTAATTTTTTATTTATTTAGGAAACAACTAGTAGGAAATAGGAGGATTCGTGTACATTATTAGAGTAATGGATGATGAACTGAGGACATTCTGATGGAATATGCAATGAAAACCAATATGTGGTCCATGAAACAACTAACACGGGTTATGAAAAATAAATTGAATTTATTAGAGTGTCAAGATTCACCTTTAAGGGGAACATTGTTTTGTTGAGTAATTTATGTTTCAATGGAGACATTATTAAACTAGATATATCGACCCATTGATTGTTAAACAATGTGTAATCTCTATTGAAATTGTATTTGATGTAATTTATTATTCTTAATAATATAATTTCACCAATGTAGTATATCAGATAAACGTAGATGATGTTTTGTAGTGGAAAATGATTTAAGACATGACATTAGGAAGGTAGAATGATTCTATAGAGTGGGAATAGTTCATAAGAATATTTTTTAGTAAATATTTCCCATGATCGATTGGAATGAAAGTAGAGAAGGAACACCTAGAATTGAAATAGAAGGAAATTAAATCTATTGGAAGCTATGATATGAAAATTAATATAACTTCATGAAAGACCAATATATTTTTTATGGATTCTAAGGGAATAGTTGATAGATTCATAAATGGATCGAGACCCCATTTGTGGATGAATATAGTAAAACATGACTATGAAAGCATTGAATAAATAGTATAGGTTGATCTAAGATTTGGATAGGAGTTTGGAGATACAATTTGGTCACATTGGTCAAATTTAATGAAGTGTTCTATATAATAAAAAATATCGGAGTAATGTTTATTATAAGAGAGGAATAAAGAAAGTGAATTGCCTAATATGCAAGAAATTTGTGAACAATCATTTGGGGAAGCACAATATTTGGTGGAGAAGGTTCAGAAATTTGGAAGAGAACTAAATATAACATGGAAATGTCATGTTGAGGTGAATCCACAAATTCTGAACACTAATGAAATTGTTATGATGGTGAAGACCAATCCAGATGATCTATGCATAGATATGAGAATATTGGGAACTATTTAGATCAACATCCAAATAAGACGCTAATGGAGAATAACCACCATCAAACATTGAATATGAACAGGGATCAAAGTTGAAAATTTTATACCATGACAGTTTATATAGATTCTCTAAATGATGTGGTGCAGGTGCTCTCATTGTGCTCTCAAAGATAGAAATTACTTTTATTTTATATTTTGGTTCTATGTATTACATTATTTAATATTAGTTTTAAAGAAAATGTAATCACCCACTAAACATCATGAAGTATAGTTTTCATTCAACAATATATGAGTTATTATACTAGAATCATTAGTGTATAGAAACTATAATATTAACATGGGTTATTAAAATCTCACTAAAAATCGTGTAGTCATTCCCATGGTAGAATTAAATACTATACATGCAATGTACCGACTATCAATTTATAATGCTAAGATCAACTATAGAATTTAGTATGATCTAGTATTCATGAAGAGAAAACCTATATTCATATTAAATGTAATGATATCCTAAACTGAGATTTGTATTTAATAAAGATACATATGATTTTTTATAGAGGTGATTGGTGAATATGGATAAGTAAATGAAAGTATTATGATTAAGTGTCCCCAGAATTGAATATTACATTGTCATATTACATAAATTGTTACATAGTCTTCTACTAAAAATAGATGTAGTGTTTGCTTTTTAAAGAGACCTTGATATAATCCAATATTAGAAACCCTGTATAGAATTGTAAATATAGTGTTAATCAATTAAAAAACAATATAAAGGACATTTGGAAAAGGTATTTATCTAACCATTTGCGTCTCCTTGGGGAGACTCTATTATCATTTTCACGAATAATAATGGATCAATGTGGCCGTGTATTGATTATATTGAACATAATAGTATCACATTAAAGAATATGTACCCTCTCTAAAGGATTGATTATTTATTTTACCATATTTATAGAGACAAAATATTCTCTATGATTGACCTATGATATAGGTATCTTAATATTTGGGTGAAGAAAGAAGTTTTTTCTAGGATGTCCTTCTGAAAAATTATTCATATTATTAGTTTTTTATTATTCCCTTCAGTATAACTAATTTACATTGTATATTTATGGATTTTACAAATAATGTATATGAGTACTACATTGTTAAATCCATTATAGTTATTATTAATCATTTTATAATATATTACCAAATTCATGATGATAATAATGATCATATGTTGCATATATTTTTTACTATAAGGATGTATAATACATTTTGTAATGTTCAAAAAATGTGAATTCTGGTTTTAAATTCATTCATTAATGGATATCATTTTAACCAATGAATGAATCTCAGTTATTCCTGTAATGAAAAAGTATGTAGTGTATTGTATTATCATCTAGAACATCCACTCAATTTTTATGAATTTCATGATTTATTCTATGTATATTTTTTGGGTATTTACATAGATAATCCCTAACTTGTTTTGAATGTGATGGTGGTATAACTAAAACATGAACCCACTTATGAAAAGTAGCTAGTGGTTATCTGGGATAGTAGCTACAATATTCTACTCAATAATATTATAAAACATGATAAATTATTGTATAGGAACTACAAATATTATTATGATATGTGGGAATGATAGGAGTAAATGACATAAATATACCCTCACATTTTTTCAATTGAGATAATGAGATTAAATATTTAGGATGTAATTTTTATGGGGGGAAGAAGGTTACAACCTATAATATCTAAATGTTATTTTTTTCCTAAATAAATGACGTTTCTTATAATATATTATTATTTAGATTCAAAAAAATGAGAGAACAACAAATATTATATATTTAAAATATGTCAACCACATTACGTATATATAAAAATAATTAATTTGGCAAACATTTTCATTTGATAGTGAATATAAAATAGATTTTCTAAAATTAGGAAATAATAATCACCCCAATATTTTAGAATTGTTACTCCAACATCAAATTATATATAAAATATAAAATATTAGTAATACAGAAATATATTAATTAATTATAATATATTATTTTTGAGACATTATAGTGATCTTTGATTTAATGAATGATGTTTTATATAAAGGGTATAGAGGAAGATGTTACCATTTTGAAGGGAACAATTTATGACCGTTGGAATCAATAACCATGGTGGATAATATTACCATTTTTTGGTGTATATAATTCTCATTTACAAACGATAACTTGTATACAAAGGAGATTTGATAGCCTCAACTAATATAGTGTTTTCATTTGACCCCCATTTATCTGAAGTTGTAAGGAGGTAGCATCAGTAGGGTTTATCAATGATTGATCCAAATAATATCCTTAACAAGTGACGATTGAATAAATTCACTTATGTGATAATTTCAAATTAGTGGAAATTACCAATCAGTTGATGTTAGCCGAGCCACCCCATGAAACTATAACCATCACAGTCATCTCCCATATGTTGTATGCATGTGTAATAAGGGGTTTTGTGTCGATAACATAGATTATGAAATAGTATTTTCCATTATTTAAAAAAATATTTATTATATTAATTACTTTTAAGAATATTCTTTAATAATAAAATATATGTGTAATTGATATTAATTTGAAAAATTGATTTTCGAACACAAATAAAAAATAACTGTATTTTTATAGAAATCATATACTATTTTATAATGAAAACAAATATCGTGATTATTATATTATATAAATAAATAGAAATAAAAAAACATATCACCTAAATATAAATGATATAAAAAATTAATAATTTCCTAAGAAGGTTTTTATAATTATTTGTTATTTAATTGTGCCATAAAAAATATTTTTATGAATAAATAATTATTTGTATATATAAAATTCAAATTATCATATTTAGTTAATTTTTTGAAGAAAATAATCATTATATTTTAAATTATTATGTTCAAATTAGGTCAGAGTAAATTTTTGACATTTTTTTAAAAATTGAATTTTCTTGTGAATAATAAAAATATAGTTTTGCTTGTTCAATATATTTAATGACATCGTATTTTTATAATAATGGCTTAATAATTAATTAATCACAAGAAACATCATAAAATAAGATTTTTAATTAATATGAAGTATTTTAATGTCTTTTAATCAATTTTTAATACAGATATCTTCATTCAAATTTCTAGAAAATTAATCGTTAAAACATTACTCTGTGTTATCTTTAGTTATATATGAGAAAATAATAATTATTATTATTTTCATATTCTGGTGGATTAAAATATCATGTAATTTTTGTAAAATATACAAAAGCATGATAAAACCTTATAGGTAAGCCAACGGTTTGACATTTTCCACCAACTAGATTTTAATGGCCAATATTTGGATATTATTAAATGTTTCCTCCATTTATCCATTTAATACCCTCCCATTTCAGCATTTTCATTCGCTCCTAATTCAATATAAATAGTGTTCTATTGGTTTATCACCTAAATTTCCAAAAATTTTATCCTCAAACCCCCAATGTTATATCCTCTTGTTTAAGGAACAACTCATCAAGGTAATGAAATTTCATCACATCTCTTATCCATTCTTGATCACTTTTTGTGTTATGAATTATAAATACCAAACAATGTTCTTTTGAACACATTATATTATCCCTTTATATTATAATGATACTTCTATAAATTAGAGACCTTAATCACCTCTCTTATTACTATTTTTTAAAACCAGGTTTTATACTCGTCATGTCGCCAAATTTACATATCAAATTTCGCTTTTTTACGTGAGAAATTCTCACTTCTATTTTATTTGAATAGACAATCTGCTAATAATTTTATGGTATAGTACAATATATTTTAAATATTACTTTTTATGAAATTATTTATATATATTAAAACCCAATTTCCTTATGTGGGTTAAAAATTAAATAATGATAAATATTAAATCCCTTTTGTGCTGAAAGATTTTGATAAAAAACCTATTCTATACACTGTATAGTATATTAATATAATAATTTATTTAGATCTATATGGTTCAAATGAATTTAAATACTATGAATTTTCTCCATGATGGCACTATATTTAATTGGGTATAGAATTTAATCTCAATATATGACATATTTATAATACATTGATGAATAAAAATGGTAATTCTTTGTTTATGACATCTTGGTGCTAAAAAATGAGGATATATTATTTATGTATCATTTAATTATTATAGACACATTACCGTGATACAATTCATATTATTATTATGTTTCTTGTAAGTGCCTATTTTTTATTCCTCGTCTTCTTATTGATATGTATCATGATAGCGTGCATTTATATCTCTTTCTTAATCCCTTTCTATGCTTAATGATCGCTCATTTCCTTTGATGTATGTCCACTGGATATGACATACTTTTTATGTAACAGAGGTAATCCTGAATATATATTTAAATTATTTTAGAATAATGTTTTATTTATTAATTTAATATGTAACTTGCCTCTAAGAAACATATCAATTAAATATCCACGATTTGTACCTTTTAATGAATATAAATGTAATAATAACACTAGATTCGATATGGAATGTATCATTGAATTTTCAACCATGTAAAAAATTATGGATATAATGACAATATTTTAGAATATAATAATGGGTTGTTTGATCATTTCCAAGTTTTCTTCTTACACATTGAATTATAGGGGGTTGTAGCATGTGATATCATCAAGAATTTATGATCATTAAAAAGACCATTAACCACTATAAAAAACTAGATTAAGCATACATGAATTTTTAGGATAAAAAATATGTTATCCAATTATTTCAATATCCATTGTCCATGTCTGGAATATTTTAATTTTTTTCTATTAATGAATAATTAATCTAAATATGGGCGTTTTGTGTTTTTGAATGAGTTTGGATTTTGAAATATTATAAGTATTATGCTATAATACAAAGCCTAGAATACTAGTATCACTAATAAATCTAGTATATAAATGTTTTGATAAATTTATTATAATATTTTATTAATGATGCAATATTTAGGAAACTTAAATATATAAGGTCTGTAATATTTTATAGGTATTTATAAAATCCAAAAAGATCAATTATTTATGGGAGGTTAATATGGTGTGATGGTGTGATTCATTACCTATAAATACTAAAGCATTAAGATATGGATATCTTGGTTCTCGGGTTTGAGAAATTATTATATTTTATATAGGGATACAATACTCTGATGAATGACATAAATTTACGAAGATGCAAAGATACGATAAATCACCCTTTTCTTTTTCAAAGACAGAGATACATTGGAAACATTAATTTCACATTCAATCAAGATTTTTATAATGATTAATAATGCTTTTGATACATTATGTTATATGAAGGAGTATGTGGTAATGATAATCTATGAAAGATTTTTCATTGGACTTATATGAAGATTAATAGAGTTTTCGTTCATGTAAAAAACTTGATATATCTTACATTACAGATTTTATTTTAGAAGCACTTCTGAGGATTAGAGATAATATATTTTTGTTTTCAGGGAGGATTGTGTAATAAACTGGGAGATGTATATGTATAAATATATACTTATGTGAATGTATATACACATACAAAAATTCCCCAAATGTATAAATACCTTGATAAGAAAATAATATAATAAGTAAAATTATGTTATTTAACTTATGGATTATGAATCCTAACCAATGTATCCAAAAGTCATGATTTTTTTAGAAGATTCAATTGGGTTGTGTAAATTAAATCAAATATAAAATAATATTAATAAAGATTTTTGGATTCACATGAACAAATTTAATTTAGTTTTTTTCTTCATCACATAAAAATAATAATTTCTTAATTACTATTCCGTATCGGGAACAAATCATAAAGAGGTAATCAGAATAATTTGAGAAAGGATAATAAGTATAATTAAGTAGGTGAAAAGGATCATGAAGTTCATACTATGAATGTAGGTTCTATAATATCAAGGGGGAATATATAGAGAACATACTATTATAAATCCACCATAAAAGGGGAAGTTGAATTTCAATTGGTGTGTTATGTTAGAATACATTCATTTGAAACTGTAAGAGTAAGAAGACCCTAGAAGAACATTGGAGTAGAAGCAGATGATTGGTCTGTATACTCAATCATGGTATAACAGTTAGATTATTGGGGGTTATAACGAGGATGATATGAAATATTTAATAGAGCGAAAATTATATATATTCATCCAAGTGTTAGATTCAACTATAAATGATCCACATGCTCTCATTCCATCTTTGAGTGACATCAATGGGTTTTGGAGTGCTAGCATGACGAATTAATCATTTTTCATCATTTTTCAAAATTTATTTTAGTTCCCTAGATCTTGGATTAAACTCTCAATAACATATCATTCTATAGGGTAAAATAATATGATTAATTCGAGAAAAATGTACATTGTTCACCATAATTAAAAAATTTTGATTAACCAAATAATATAGACATAAAGATCTATTTATTGAGATAGAGATTAAGTAAAAGTTTTATTTAATTGAATAAAATAAGATAAATAATATATTTAATCCTTTACAAAAATCATTTCATGTAATAATAATAATATTATTATTATTATTTCATGGTTTTTAGAAACCTATGTAATGATAAATATTATTTTACCATATTTTAAATTACTATTCTTCGTCAAACATGGTAATATTCCACATGGACTCATCATTATTTATTAAATAAAAAAGAGAATATTTAAATTCAAAAATACATATTTTATTCAAACTGAAGTATATAAATCTTTGTTAAAATTTTCAATAAGTTAAATAAATATTTTATTCAAAAACATAATCATATATATTTATTATATATTCACATTGTCATAAATGTAGTGACATGGGTGTTTGGCCCTGTCAAAATTTGGAATATTTCTAGGAATAAATCCAGAGCTAGGCGCGAAGACGGCGTGCGATTCCGAGGCCCGGTGTGCCCGGAATTAATTTTATACAAATATTATGTATTTTTATACTATGCACGTGGAGGGGGTGTGATATGTGCTAAATGGTAGCTCAGAACTGGAATCTGAGGGCACGGTTGTGTCCGGAACGTGCCGTTTACCCTAAGAGGGGTGTAAACATTGTGGGCGTGGGCCTGCGGTGAGAAACGCCACCAGGGGCGTTTTCATAAATAGGTGGCGAAGTTAGTGTGCGGGCGTCAGCTCAAATAACTTATGAACGGAGTCTCGGATGAAAAATCTGAGTCCACCGTTGCGTTCAGAACGGTGCGTTTACCCTAGGGTGGCCTTATTTTTGTTTGCATCGGGCATCGGGTCTGAGGCGGGATTGGCGTCGGCGGGCGGCTGATATAAATATCAGCCCCCCCTACTGTTCCTCTCGGCGTTCTTCGCCGTTCTTCGCCGCCACTCCGCCGAATCGAGCAAATGAAGTGCCCATGAGCTCAGAATTCGACGGCGGACGTTCCAGGAGCGCGCATCGGATGCTCTGGAGCGCGGATCTGAGGCAGAACGTCGGCGTTTCGCCTGCGAGGTAGGAGGATTTGAGTTTTAACCCCCGATCCCGGTTTTGCTGCATTTTTCTGCAAATTTAAGCCGTAGCAGTGTAGATCGGGTCCTGAGGGTCGTGTAGACGCCTCTGGATCGCAAAACGGACCCCCGGGGTGCCCCCGGCGGTCCGCAGAAGGTCCGCCAGTGTGGCACCGGTGCCGGCGGAGGCGCGGGGGCACGCGGCGGAGGGCCAGCGGCCGGGGCGGGCATGCGGCGGCGGCCGGTCGAGGCCGGCCGGACCGGCCGGTCGGGGCCGGTCCGACCTCTTTTACTATATGGGGGTCTTTAAACCCCCGTATCTTGCAAATCGGGAGTCGGATTCACGCGCCGTTTACGGTGGTGTGACCCTGACGACGAGGAGAACCCTTCGGTGTGAGTTTGAGGGTTTCAAGGTTCGTGATCGTGGCCCGGGAGCTAGAAACGTCGTATAAAATAACATTATTTTATTATTTTACGACTTCTGGCCGTTGTAACTTCTACCCGGAGCGTCCGAATGACGTGCCGTCAGTGGCGTTGAGACCCTGATGGTACGACAGACTTTTTGAGATGGTTTCCTGGTTTTGGGGCTGAGAACGGGGTGCGGGCCCCACGAGGCCAGGTTTTGGCGTTTGGGGAGAAACACAGCTTTTGCACCAGGAGTCCGATTTTGGCAGATGAATAGTCGATCCTGAGTGTTTTTCTTAGGGGATCACAATGGTGCGATCAGTTCGAAGAGTTTCGAAATCCATGCGTGGGCCCCACCCGAGCTGCCCTTCGGTGAATAGTACCTTTTTCACCGAGTGTCTATTTGGATGAGCGAGTAGTCATTTCCGCTTGTTTTTCTGAGGGGATCACCGTGGTGAGATCTGCTCGATGGGTTTCAGGATCATTGCGTGGGCCCTGCACGAGCTAGCTACGGTGAATAGTGCCTTTTACACCGGTGCTCCGTTTCAGGCGAGTAAACAAACTATCCTGCGTTTTTTTCCGCGTGGAATGCGATGGTGGCCTCGGTTTTTTCTTAGGAGGTGCGCAGTGTGGCGTTGTGGCGGGTCGCTTGGGTTAGCGACATTTGGACCAGCAGTGGTTGAGGGTTCTCCCGGGGTTCTTTCCTACGAGGGTTAGTGTGGTATCACAACCTTCGTATGGGTTTGTGATCCTCTCGATGGGATGTTTAAACTATTAGAGTTTTGGTATCCCTTTGGTGGGCCCGGAGTGGATCCTCTAGCATCTTTACCCTAGATCAGGTTCTTGGTATCGCTATGACCGCTTATTCTCGAGCGGTGATCCCCTATATTGTAGGTTAACCCCGTAGGGTTTCTGGAATCATCGGGAATATGATCCCCTACGCGGTGGGTCATGCACAGTAGGGTTGTGGCATCGTCGGGTTTACGATCCCCTACTCAGCATGATGATTGTAGTAGTGTTGTGTTATCGTTGGTTATATGATCCCCTACTCAGCGCTTGGTGTCGGTAGGGTTGCGGTATCATTGGTTATGTGATCCCCTACTCAGCGCGTGGTTTCGGTAGAGTTACGACATCGTTGGTTCGATCCCCTACATCGCGAGTTATACCATATAGGGTTCCGGTATCGTCATTCCCATATTTATATGGACGATTATCCTCTATCTGAGTGTGAAGCTTCTGTCGAGTACCAGATCGGGTTGTGGTATCCCCCAGCGGATCCTGGGTGTGATCCCTTTCTGTGAGAACAACGTATGCCAGATCGGGTTGTGGTATCCCCCAGCGGACCCTGGGATTGATCCCCTATCTGTGAGCTACGTCTACCAGAGTGGGTCTTGGTATCCCCTAGCGGACCCTAGTGGTGATTCCCTATCCGTGGAGTTTGGTGGTTATGTTGTTTCTGCGAGTGATGTTATCCGACGAGCGTAGTCTCTCGGGTGAGCGTATGAGGTGTTTTTTTGGGACCTAATGGAGTGTATCTCTCGGATGAGTGTCATCTGGTATGACAGTGTTCGTGGTGTACTCTCCTGGTTGTGGACAGTTGCTGGTGATGAGGTCGGTACCTCCTGTGGCTTTGTGGCGTGAGATGAGTATATCTGGATTGTTCAAGGTGTATGTATGGGCATACCCCTGAGCTGAGCTGAGCTGACTAGTTGTGTTTAGCCGAGGATGGTCACGAGATGGAGTTTCTCTCTTTTCTGGGTTCCCTCTGGCTGGGTTGAGCGGACTGTTTCCTTTCAGTTGCTCCATTGGGTTTTGGGTTTTTGGGGTGCCTACTGAGTATGTTTATACTCACCCCTGCACGGGATTTTCCCGCACATGTTTGTGTCTTGTGCAGACTACATGCCTTTTGACGGAGTCCTAGGAGGACCCGGAGCAGGCGGAGATTAGTGAGCGAGTTGACGGGGGTGTCTACCGGAGCTATGCCGAGGGATCTTTCCGGCGGGTGTTTGTGGCAGCGTTCCCCTTCTTCAGAGCAGGTTGGATGCGCTTTGTAGTTTTCCTCGGGTGGGCCCTGTTTTTCTCTTTGTACTTTTGATGTTACATTCTGGTTTGGGATAGATTGTATGGATGCATTTACTTTTCAGTTTCTTTATCTCTGCACTATTGCATGGAGGTGTTTGTGGGTGCGTGTGTACAGGTACCTTAGGGTAATGCCTCCCATGTGTGTGATAGCCTACTCGGCGCTGGTCGCCAGCCCCTGGCCTATTGAAGGCAGGGTTGGGGAGTCGCGGATCGAGCCCCGTTAGGTTGGGTCTTGACAGAGTGGTATCAGAGGAGGTTCCACCTTTAGGATCTCAGTGCATAGCTGGTCTAGCTGTGAGATTGGTTTGGGTTTCCTAGCGGCCGTGTTAGGGTGTTTCGAGTTCGGCTTTCAGGACAGGGACTCCAGTGTTGGTGTGGCGGTCGACGTATCCATAAACCAGGACTCTGATAACCTGCCTTTGACTCGGGAAATTCGTACACTGGTCGCGGGGACATAATGGTACATGAATCATATAGGACTGGGTTTTTGGTTTTTCCTTGTCCTTCTTGAGTCAGCTCTCCAGATATACTCATTGACTGTGGTGCGTTGTGAATGTATTTCATAATTCCTTCACGACGACAGCCAGCGAGGGTTCCGCAACAGGATTGTGCTGATGACCCGTCCCGTGTAGTGGTTGTGGAGCAGGGCGCAGGTTCTGAGGTTGCACCTCCAGGTGGTCTACCGGTTGAGCCACCAGCTGTCGAGCAGCTGGTTGTGCCGGAGGTGCAGGACGAGGTTGCGTGCTGGCTGAGTGCGCTGCACGAGTTCCAGAGGCAGTGACCTCTGAGGTTCCGGGGTGATCCAGACCCCCAGGCAGCTGATGACTGGCTTGAGGCAGTCACCCGAGTTTTCAGCCTAGTGAGGACACCTCCAGATCAGATGGTGGTCCTAGCAGCGAGCCTTCTGCATGGTTCTTCTGGGCGATGGTGGAGTTTGGTGATGCAGTCCCATGATGAGAAGACGCTCACGTGGGCAGAGTTTGAGCAGGTCTTCAGGGAGGAGTTATATCTAGTGACGCTGAGGTCAGTGCGGATCCAGGAGCTTCTACGGCTTCGACAGGAGAGCATGACTGTGTCGGAGTACTCAGCGATGTTTACAGACCTGTCGCGCTATGGTTCGAGACCCGTTCTTTAGGGCTCAGACCTTCGAGCAGGGCTTACGCAGGGACATCCGAGCAGGTGTGGTCTCATTATGCCTTCCCACCTATGATGGAGTGCTGGAGCGAGTGTTGGTGGTGGAGTGTTTTCTGGCTGAGCAGATTCCCCCTGTTAGTGATGGGCACTCGAGAGCTGAGACTTCGTCGGTCGGATTGGTATCTAGTAGCCGACGTCAGACTCAGGGGTCTGGACGTGGCCGACGTTTCAGGAGGCGACCCCAGGATGCAGGATCTGAGCCTCAGGGCTCACAGGGCTCGCATGCCAGTTTTGGTCAGCCGTAGGAGAGGCGGTGTTACACTTGTGATGGTCCAGGACATATTTCTAGAGATTGTCCCACCCGACATGCTGCTGAGAGGGATCCGGTCGATGGAACGCCTTGGAAGAGGCAGCTTCTCAAGCAAGGAGGTCCGCAGGGCGGTGGACGTGGCGGCGGAGCTGGTGCCGCGGGAGGTGGTGGTAGGAAGTACCAGTTGCCACCACCCCCACCCCTAGGTGGTCCACGCCATGCTCAGGGATCTGGTGGCCGGGGGCGAGGACAGCTGCATGCTCTGGAGGCAGTCGACCCAGAGGCACCGCATATGTATAGAGGTATGCCTTGTGTCTTTTCTACTTACTACAGTAGTTTGTCAGACACTGTTTAGCGGTACTCTTTTCTTTTGTTGCTTTCTCAAGTTTTGTTCAGGGCATTGATAAGACCCTCTGTGGGTGTTTGTTGGTGAACTCGCTGGTGTGTGAGACCAAGTTGAGAGTCTGATCGCTTTCCTTGTACTTAGGGCTTTTCGAGGATGAAAAGTTCTAAGGAGGGGAGGATGTAGCGACTTGGGTTTTTGGCTCTGTCATACTTTGGAATATTTCTAGGAATAATTCCAGAGCTAGGCGCGAAGACGGCGTGCGATTCCAAGGTCCGGTGTGCCCGAAATTAATTTTATAAACTTATTCAGTATTTTTATACTATGCACGTGGAGGGGGTTTGATATCTCATAAACAATAGCTCAAAACTTGAATCTGAGGGCATGGTTGCGTCCGGAACGTGCCGTTTACCCTAGGCGGGGTGTAAACTTTGTGGGCGCGGGCCTGCGGTGTGAAACGCCACCAGGGGCGTTTTCGTAAATAGGTGGCGAAGTTAGTGTGCGGGCGTCGGCTCAAATAACATCTGAATGGAGTCTCGGATGGAAAATCTGAGTCCGCCGTTGCGTTTAGAACGACACGTTTACCCTAGGGGTGACCTTACTTTTGTTCGCATCGGGCGTCGAGTCTGAGGCGGGTTTGGCGTCGGCGGGTGGCTGATATAAATATCAGCCCCCCCCCCCCTTTACCATTCATCTCAACGTTTATCGTCGTTCTTCGCCGCCACTCCATCGAATCGAGCAAACGAAGCGCCCACGAGCGCAGAATTCGATGGCGGGCATTCCAAGAGCGCGCAACGGAAGCTCTGGTGCGCGGATCTGAGACAGAACGTCGGCGTTTCGCCTGCGAGGTAGGCATATTTGATTTTTAACCGTCGATCCCGTTTTTGCTGTGTTTTTCTACAAATTGAAGCCATAACAGTGTAGATCGGGTCCCGAGGTTCGTGTAGACGCCTCCGGATCGCAAAACGGACCACCGGGGTGTCCCCGGCGGTCCGCGGAAGGTCCGTCGGCGGAGACAGGCGGCCCGCGGAGCCCGGCCGCCCGCGGAGGAGCCGCGGAGGCCGGCCGCCAGGCGCGGTGGCGCGCAGCGGAGGGCACCGGCCGGGGCGGGCTGGAGGCGGCGCGCGGCGGAGGGCCGCCGGCCGGGGCGGGGCGGCAGCGGCGGCCGGTCCAGACCGATCCGACCTCTTTTACTATACGGGGGTCTTTAAACCCCCGTATCATGCAAACCCGGAGCCGGATTCACGCGCCGTTTGCGGTGACACGACCCTGACGACGAGTAAAACCCTCCGGTGTGGGTTTGAGGGTTTAAAGGTTAGGGATCGTGGCCCGAGAGCTAGAAACTTCGTATAAAATAATATTATTTTATTATTTTACGACTTCGGGCCGTTGTAACTTCTACCCGGAACGTCCGATTGACGTGCCGTCAGTGGCGTTGAGACCCTGATCATACGACAGACTTTTTGAGATGGTTTCCGGGTGTAGGGGATGAGAACGGGGTGTGGGCCCCACGAGGCCGGGTTTTGGCGTTTGCGGAGAAACACAGCTTTTGCACCAGGAGCCTGATTTTGGCGGATGAATAGTCGATTCTGAGTGATTTTCTGAGGGGATCGCAATGGTGCGATCCGTTCGATGAGTTTCGGAATCCAGGCGTGGGCCCCACCCGAGCTGGCCTTCGGTGAATAGTGCCTTTTTCACCGGGTGTCCGTTTTGGACGAGCGATTAGTCGTTTCCGCTTGTTTTTCGGAGGGGATGGTCGTGGTGTGATCCGCTCAATGGGTTTCGGGATCGTTGTGTGGGCCCCGCACGAGCTAGCTATGGTGAATAGTGCCTTTTTTACCGGTGCTCCGTTTCGGGCGAGTAAACAGCCTATCCTACGTGTTTTTCCACGTTGAACGCGATGGTGGCCTCGGTTATGGCTTAGGAGGTGCGCAGTGTGGCGTTGTGGCGGGTCGCTCGGGTTAGCGACCTTTGGACCAGCAGTGGTTGAGGGTTCTCCCATGGTTCGTTCCTACGAGGGTCTGTGTGCTTCGTATGGGTTTGTGATCCTCTTGATGGGATGTTTAAACTGTTAGAGTTGTGGTATCCCTCCGGTGGGACTGGAGTGGATCCTCTAGCATCTTTACCCTAGATTGGGTTCTGGGTATCGTTGTGACCGCTTATTCACGGCCGGCGATCCCCTATCTAGAAGGTTAACCCAGTAGGGTTTCTGGCATCATCGGGAATATGATCCCCTACATGGTGGGTCATGCACAGTAGGGTTGTGGCATCGTCGGGTTTACGATCCCCTACTCAGCATGATGTTTATAGTAGGGTTGCGGTATTGTTGGTTATATGATCCCCTACTCAGCGCTTGGTGTCGGTAGGGTTGTGGTATCGTTGGTTATGTGATCCCCTACTCAGCGCATGGTTTCAATAGGGTTGCGGCATCATCGGTTTGATCACCTACATCACGAGTTATACCAGATTGGGTTCCGGTATCGTCGTTCCCATATTTATAAGGACGATGATCCTCTATCTGAGTGTGAAGCTTCTTTCGAGTGCCAGATCGGGTTGTGGTATCCCCCAGCGGATCCTGGGTGTGATCCCCTATCTGTGAGAACTATGTATGCCAGATTGGGTCGTGGTATCCCCCAGCGGACCCTGGGAGTGATCCCCTATATGTGAGCTATGTCTACCGGAGTGGGTCTTGGTATTCCCTAGAGGACCCTAGTGGAGATCCCCTATCTGAGGAGTTTGGTGGTTATGTTGTTTCAGCGAGTGATGTTATCCGATGAGCGTGGTCTCTCGGGTGAGCGTCTGAGATGTTTTTTTGGGACCCGATGGAGTGTATCTCTCGGATGATTGTCATCTGGTATGACAGTGTTCGTGGTGTACTCTCCTAGTTGGGGACAATTGTTGGTGATGAGGTCGGTACCTCTTGTGTCTTTGTGGCGTGAGCTGAGTATATCTGGATTGTTAAGGTGTATGTATGGGCATACACCTGAGCTGAGCTGAGCTGACTAGTTGTGTTTAGCAGAGGATGGTCACGAGATGGAGTTTCTCTCTCATCTGGGTTCCCTCTGGCTGGGTTGAGTGGAATTTTGCCTTTCAGTTGCTCCCTTGGGTTTTGGGTTTTTGGCGTGTCTACTGAGTATGTTTATACTCACCCATGCACGGGTTTTTCCCGCACATGTTTGTGTCTTGTGCAGACTACAGTCCTTTTGACGGAGTCCTAGGAGGACCCAGAGCAGGCGGAGCTTAGTGAGCGAGTTGACCGGGGTGTCTACCGGAGCTGTGCCGAGGGATCTTTCCGGTGGGTGTTTGAGGCAGCGTTCCCCTTCTTCAGAGAAGGTTGGACGCACTTTGTAGTTTTCCTCTGGTGGGCCCTGTTTTTCCCCTTTGTACTTTTGCTGTTGCACTCTGGTTTGGGATAGATTGTATGCATGAATTTACTTTTTTGTTTCTTTGTCTCTGCACTATTTCATGGAGGTGTTTGTGGGTTCGTGTGTACAGGTACCTTAGGGTAATGCCTCCCATGTGTGTGATGGCCTACTCAGCGCTGGTCGCCAGCCCCTGGCCTATTGGAGGTGGGCTTGGGGAGTCGCGGATCGATCCCCGTTGGGTCGCGTCGGGACAATAAAATAATTTATTACATTATGAATATTATAGTCCAATAAAAAATTAATAAAATGTGTCTTTGGTCTAGAGAGTAATTGTCATGTCATTAATTCATTTCTAATAGAATTTAATCAAGATCGTCAAAAAAACTTATAGTGTGACCCTCTAGGATTATTTAGAAATGGATTTAGGTAGCCTTTCATAAATTCTATGATTAATACCTAGTAACATGAGAAGGATACCAATACAAAGAAATTAATTTCTCAATGATGTAAACCACATAAGAACACACACTATGAATTAAAATCCAATTATCTTGACATCGAATCATGAATTATTCACTAATAAGTTATCATGATATATGAATTATATGTATTTCTTTCACTATGTGGTCTAAAATAAATTACCCAATGTCTATTGAATTTAACATGACTATTATATCTTAATAAAAAAATTTACTTATTAATATTCAAATAGTTGATTGAGATAAAACCTTCCTCAAAAAACTAATTAACCCCATTGTCTTTCGGGGCACACCAACTATATCCAATTATGTCAAGAGCTATTATCATCATGGGATATGAAATACATCTGTATTACTGATTCATAACATGTATTAAATATATTCATACATTATATGGACTATTACACATGATCAATGTTTTTAATACCTGATGACACAAAAACATGACGAATTCTTATTAGAATGAATTTTTTGAAAATATCACATCTTTGAGATTACCACATGTTATATTAATTGGAAAAAAGATCATCAACTGACAATTACTCACATATGAAAGTCTATTCATTGTGTTCGTTTTCACAATACATTATCAATTTTTAAAAATAAATTTTTTATATATTAATTGTATCTCAAAATTCTAATCATAGTGTTGAAGAACTGTGATCATTTAAATATCACAAATAATCTAGAAAATTATAAAAAAAAATTATGAAGTAGAAATCCATATATGTGAAAACTTACTCTTATTAATATTAACATCTCAAATATTTATGTAATCCAAATTACATTGCTTTTGGTTCTAAGATACAACCACTAATAAAGATTCACTTTTGTTAGTGAAAAGTGTTAACAACCATGATAATACTCACATGTAAAACGTTATTATACTAATTATGGATAAAATCTCTTTTCCTACCACATATTTATTTATAGAAATTGAATATCCATGTTTTTATAACAATTTTATTAACTAAATAATTTCTAACTTGATAATATCCCACATGTTGTGTTATAACAATGTATCCACCACTTGTTAACATGTTATAATATTGATATAATGGATAAATACTTATAAAAAGCTTCATAAGAAATTATATATTTATTTATTATGATGTAACTAATAATCCTAACATGAAATTCATATATTTTTTCGAAAGAAATCACAAATGAATCAATGTATTAAAATATTGTATAAATAGAAAACCATTATCTGCAAAAAGTGTTTTTTTCTTATTACTACACTGACATATCTATGATACTAAATGAATTTTAAATAAATTAAAAAATTTTCTCAATTCTCTTTGTTATTTTTATTACAATTTTTCTTGACACCAAGAACACAAGAAATTCTACTTTTCCACAAATCGTCCGATAATTCAATATGTATGTATAAGAAATAATGTTGGATTTATTTGATATTATAAAATACGTTTTTTTTCACCATTAATAGACAAAATCCTTACATAATATAGATCAGGGGATTATTTTACATAACTTATGATTTTGATGTTATTATAATCATTATAATATCTTCATATGCCCATTTATGTTAGATTAAAAGTAATATAACATACAATAAATCAACAGTCAATTATTTTAAAATATAATTTTCAATAAAATTTTAATATATATAATATGACATGAATTATTATACGTACATATATATATACATATATATATTAGATCTTACCCCTTTGAACATGGTTTCTACATTAATTCAAACATGTCGAAATTTCATTTCTTATTCATAATAAATAGTTAAGATGCAATAATTATTTTCATATTGAACAAATGTATTAATCTTGAGAACATTTAAATATCAAGATAAATAGTTAGAAAGACTTTCCACTATTTTTTCCAACAAATATTATATGATATCTATTCATGATTTATACATAAATGAATTTTTGTAATCTATATATCATATTTGAATATAATAAACTCCCAAAATATCTATGTTATTCCATATTGACAAATACCACCGGGTCTCCATTTTATTCATGTAATATTAATATATTCTTCTAAACAAGGTAGTCCTGAAAATCAATTATCCCATTTTAGTATCAACTAAATATGTATTGAGAAGCATAATTCAAAAACTATTTTACTCATAATGGGTGTAGAATAAGTTTTTTCATATATTAAATCATTTAATAATGAACCATGGAATATTGGTTGAATCTATTACCATACATGTTCAATTAATATTGAATATACTATAGTGGTATCAAGGTATATAAAAAATTGAATACGGAGTCCCTCAATCATGATAAGTTGAGTCCATAAATTAAATTTATAAATACATATTAAGCTTATAAAATAACTATTTTCTAAAGATATATAAGAATATGTATTTTTAATGAATAATATATGTGTCACTTAACATAGAGATAATAAGAAACCTATTTGGTTTTATATAATCCTACAATGTATGTGCCTTTGAATCTACCCCTCCCACTGATCTCACTAATGCTTGTTATTACTATTCCAACTCATGTTCATCTAGATCCTTTACCTGTATATGTAATATTTAATCCCCCCATATTCAAATATATTTTATTATTTTATAGAAATAATGGTTATCTAGACTCTATATTAATATAGTTAGTGACCAGAGGATAATTATCTCAGATGGTCAATAGTGTTTTGATATTCATTTATTTCTATGGAATTCCGTAACAAATGGTTCAAAATTAACACTTGAGGATGTGCCCAAATATATTCTTACCATATCTTAATTTATATAAAATCTATTTGAAAATATACCTTTCACATGCTTATTTATTCATGTATATTAGAATTATATGTATCAGAAGGAAAATATATTGTTTTTCAATATACATGACCCTCTTTATTGATCACCCTTTTAATAATATCATAACATTGTACCATATATAGATATTCCTATTTGGTATAACCATTACTCCACCAATATGATATAATATAACTTTTATTATATGTTCTCTAACAACAAATCTTATATATTTTTCAATCATTTCAATGTGAACATATTTACAGACCTTAGTATATATAAATTTTTAATGGAATATCATGAATTATATGAATTTACCTTTATCTTTATAATGGTTCGTGGAATCATGTTGACCATACCTAAATTTATGTGTGATAGAAAATTGTTTAAATGGTTTTATTTATCTTGAAATGATATGTATCATTTTTTTATACCCGGAATCATAGCTCAGTTACGACTAAATATGTTTTATGGATATAAAAAGTTCAAAACAATTTTGTATTATTTGGAAAAATAATTACATTTCTATAATGATGTTATAATATTATATTGTATATTCATCATACATTGCAATTCATATTTGTGGTTCATGAGTTATTAATATTATAGTTTAATAATAATTTTAAAAAACATTTTTCCCTAAATGAAAAACTTTTTCATTAAGAATATGTTGGAATGAAAAAAAATTCCAACACCAAATAAAAAATTTAATAAATAAAATTGGATATAAATATTATTGATATCTCTTTAGCTAAATAATATTCTCCATTTCTTAACTCATTTTGATTTAATTCCATGAACTATATATTATATTAATTTTATTGTATTTAAATACACAAATAAAGTATGAATATATTATTTTAACAAATAATTATGTATAGACACATTATTGATATACATGCAGTTGTAGAATCCAAATTCTTATTCAGTTGAATTTCCTTTCTAGTTTCAATTAATTCCAAATATGAAAAAAATAACCTCATGTTCATTCATCTCTCTATTAATAATTTTTTCTTTTATAGATTTCAAAAAAGGTAAATTAAATTTATATAATCCATTGGATATTCATCATTTTGGTTCAAACTATTCACCAAAAATGATATAAAAATATTTTCAACCATCAATATGTTCATAGAGAAGTATAGACATAATTTTTTATATTGACTAATCCATTTACCTAATCTAGACATCAAAAAATAAATATAATCATTGTTTTTAAGATAAAATTATAATACTAATGGATATATTCTTATCTAATTGGAATCCCAATTTTCCCAATCTGTCAATATACAATAGCATTTTGAATGCATGATCAAATGTCAGATTACCTTCTTCTTGTTTACATTGATATAGTGCATAAAAAATATTAGTTATCTAAATTACTTATCAACCCATTCTTTATTTAATGGATATGTAATATTTTAGTGTATTAATACATGAATTTATGACGTATCATCTTCATTCAAAACATAGATGATAATATAATAGAATATAAATATAAAGTATCCTTAGTATATATCTGGTTGCTTAACATTTCACTTTCACTCATTTATTAGAGTGGAAGAATTGTAAAATTGTATAATAATAAGACATTTATAATAAAATTTCGTCATATAAATGATTTTTCATTACACAAAATTTAATAATTTTAAGGATACCCCCATGTTAATGAATGATCACACTATTTATTTTGGATTTCATTCCATTTTTTGAAATAATAAAATATGATTTTTGGTACATTAAATGACTGAAAACAATAAGAGTGTGACAATCAATCCTGGGTTCCACATGCTAGTTCCATGAGCTAGTCAGTCACATGACCTCAAATGTGCCTCCCCACAAGCCAGATGCTACTGAAATGTACTGATGGTCTGACAAGTCAATCATACAATCTTTTATTAGAGTAAACACCATCATAAATAATAAACACTAAATGAAGAATATATATATAAAAAATTCAAATGATTCAATATGAACAAAGATGGAGATACAATATCCAACTATGAATTAAATCATATCATGCTAATGTACCACTCAAGTATCTAAAATGTAAACTGAATATAAAGACACTAAATAATATCAAAAGGTTCTTGATCCATATTTGGTTCCATCGTACTATCAACATCCATAAATCAAAATTCCATTCCAATTTGTTATCCCAAAACCATTCTTGCAAAAATAATGTATATTTAGATACCGATTAGGAAGACTAATTGTGGTGTGAGAACAACTCAATATGACACTTTTAATAGTGTTCAAATCAATATCCACTCACGAATAGTATACATGGTGTCTAAATAAATTATTAAAATTCATAATTAAATAGTTTTCTCATTATCAATTAATTATTATTTTACAACATAACCCTTGTGTTCTTATAGACAGACGTTCTTCAGTACCTACTTCATCTAATGCCAGAATCTAAACTATCCCTTGGGACATCACATTTCGTAACATCCATGTTACTAAACTTATTTTCCCAAAATAATGAACAAGTTACCATTAATTAATTTACACAATATAATGACCATGATTCTATTATTTATTTCACAAATGAATGATGAAGTTACCATTCTTAATTTCAAACAATTGAATGAGCATGTTACCATGATTTATTTCAAAAATTAATTACCATGTAACTATTAATTATGTCACACATTTTAATAAACATGTAACCATTATAAATATCACAAATTAATGACCGTGTTACCATTCATTAATTCAAACAATTGAATGACCATGTTAATGTTATTTATCAAATTAATGTACATTTTCCCATTCATTAATTCATAAAATTTAATAACCATGTAACCATTATCCTTTTCATGGATGAATTTCAACCTAATAATTCACCATATAATAATAACATATATCATTATAAGATAATATTTCATATATCTCAACCACCCATTACATAAATCTATAATTTATTAATCCATTCACAAAATCAATTTCTAATAATTAGTTCACCAATTAATTATTCAAAGTAACATTTTCATAATATTAAATATCATTCAATAATTTATTATCTAATTAGTTATATAAATGTCATATAATTGATTTCCCTTATTAATTATCCCCCAATTTGAAAATTTGAAATTTCCTTAAGTAATTTATTCAAAAAATAATTTCATTCCATTACGAAATTAATACTGCATATTAAATTTATCAATTATACAGCTCCAAATCACAAAATCAAAATCATAATTATGATATTTGATTATTATAACACTATTATTTACTTGTTGATGAAAAATAAACAAATTGAAAACCAAAAAATTGAGCTACATTTTAACTTAGATCTAGAACTGGATCTCAAAATCCTAAATCAATATTTAATAAAACAATACGTTCTAATTTAAAATATATTTCCACAGGCATATATATAGATTCATAATATCATAATCTAGATATAAAAAAATAATATTATTATTTTCCATCAAATTATTGAGAGAATAAATAATGGTAAATGGGAAATCCAGGAGATCTGATGCACTTATATAGAGGGGAGATGATATTTTATTCAGGATTCATATTGGGAAGAACAGATATTAGAACACAATGAAATCCCATAAAAATATAGAAAATCTTAAAAATATTAAGGGTGCCACTGTTGAATTAAATAGGTTTGTTTTGAATGTTTAGGGGAATTAATTTCTAAATTTTGGACTATATTTAAAATCAGACAAGCATTCTTGCACAGGTTTGCACAGTTGGCTCTAACCAAGAAAACAATATGTTTCTAATATATTTTTTACTCTATTACTATTTATAGGGATCACGTTTTGACAAACCATTTCCATCCATGAAATGATCAACTATCAAGGGTTTCATAGTTTCCTGGTATTGGGTGCATGGTTTTCTCTAAATGTGCTGCAACAATGCACACCACATTTGCCTTTCTTTTTTAAAAATATTCATTTGAATATACCCCAAAGAATATCACAAACCATAGGTTCCAAAAAATAAAAAAATAGTACATATAATCAAGTTCCAGAAAATTCTTTAAAATGTATGGATCTTAAAATGAGAAATAATAATAATTAATTTTAATAAATCATCCACTATTTTTTGATGTCTCACTATCCCAGACCATTGAAATCATATTGAATGGAATATCAAAATATTATATTTTAACAGATCCATATTTCCAATCATGTTGATCTTTAAATTTGACCATGAAATGCATAAGAAGTTATTTAGGTAGGAGTAAATTCTAAAAATGGTCTTATAGTTCCTTAATTGTTGACTGGATTCCCCAATATAGAAATCCTGACTCAGTTTAAATCAAAATTTTCCTCCAAATATTAATTGAAAAGGATTTGGAAATTTAGTTCAATTAATTTTTTGTTTTGTAAACTAAAAAATGTCATGATGACTCCCTTAGAAAATATAATTTTTATAATTTGACCATGTAAACACCTAGTTATATGGATATATTCCTAATAATGTAATGTAATTCTTAGTCACACATAGAATTTCATTTATATATTTTTAATTATTATGCATAAATAATTATTCTTTTATCGATTACATGTATTATTAATATGAATTGAATATTACATAATTGGTTTACCATGTTTTAATAAATCATTAATGAATAATCTATTTATTTATATTTTATAATTGGACAATAATTCATTTATTTATGTTATCACGGTCTGGAATCCATTAAATAAACAAATTGTTTAAAAAAATTAAATATTTAAATAAATCACCCGCTCATGATCACATATAATAGTTGAATTGATATGGTGAAAAAAAATTAACCATTGACCATTGTTAAAGAACACATTATTCTGGACATGGCATTAGCTACATAATTACACCTTTCAACAAGTGTTTCAATTATGATTATATTACCTACACCCCCTCTCGATCTTCCTCCAAATTCCTTTCGGTACTCATTTTATTACATGTTTTTATAACACATATAAAGGTTAGGGGAAACAAAAGACAAGTTAAGGGAAGTTATATAACATTATTTTGACATGTAGATCCTATATAATAATAGAGCAGGGGGATGAATTATAGTACTTCATATTTATTTTATTTATAATTAACTAAAACTCATTAAATAAATTATTTTATAGTAAACCACTTAATACATTACTTATAGTCAATATCATGAATATTCATTTAAATAAAACACATAAAGAAAATTATAATCGTTTATAAATATTTTCAATTAATTTTTTTTTATTTTGATAAACACATTTCTTTCAATCAATCAATAAATGAATCAATAAATTAAATAATTAATTAAATTAAATTAAAAATTACCATAGAAAATTTAATTAGGGATATTAACCATAAATTTGAATATTCAAAATAAATGGTGAATCAAATTGTTAACAAAAATTGAAATAAATTTATTCATATTATAACTATTCTCTAATACAATTATTTTATATGAATCATAAGTGGTTAAAATTAAAATAATAAGGTTTCAATGATACAATATGTAATGTTATATAATTTATTATTATGTTAATTTTGTATACTACATGGTGTATAATATCAAGTTATACTCGATGTACCTAATTTTTTTGTACCTAGTATATATGGCTCGACCTTAGAAAGGTACCTCATATAGACTAATCGGTGTTTCCTGCTACATACACACAATGTTACTCATTCCAACTGTCTATTCCTCCGGATGAAAAATAATTTTTTTTATTTAATCATGGGACCAGAAAACTTATATTCCCACTATAAACAATGTTTTCCACTTAATGTGTGTCTATAAAAAATATGTGATGACTATGTATGTTCTTTGGAATAAGGAATTGTGGACTACATTACATGTATGATATATACAAACCATATTTGTCATTAATACTCCTCACTATATGTATCACAAGTCTTTGATTAACTATTTGAAAACATGGTTTTCATGAATTTCATTACTATAAAATGTAGACTGGATGATGTGTACACTAGATACATGTAGCGTAATGTGACACGACCATGTTCCATGTTATTCTAGTCTACACACTGATTAAATGAGATGAAATGTGTTTAGTTACTTATTATTTTGACATATAATCCAATACCCTTCAAGGTTTAGTACACATGTTTGCATGGCGTTAAATCCCGCTATAGACAATTTAACCTAGTATTTCATGCAAAATATTCAGGGCTCTTTTAGAGGAAATATTTGATTGTTCTTCATGTGTTATTAGAAATTTTTGAAAATAAGATTCATGAATGATAATAATTAAAATTTAAAAATATTTTTAGAAAAACAATATGATTATAGAATAAATATTCATTAAATGAAATATCATTCCCATTCTGCACATATAGATCAACAATAAAATAAAAATTTATAGTTTAATACTTGAATACTCTGACACCACATCAAGGTTCTAACTGCAACATAATTTATGTGGTGGGTGGATAACCACAACGGATTAGTTGAACAAAAAGATAATTCTCAAAATTGTACATGAAATCAACACCATGACCAATTTAATTTTAAACATGACATTTACTTATGAGAAACATAAAACCAAATGTGGATCATTGCATGTTATTTTCATAATTATTTTATTTGAGAATAAAATAAATTATTACCTCATACTTGGATATTTCATTGATATGTGTTTTGATAAATTAAGAAAAATGGACTACCATCATATCACTATAAGGATTCATGTGGATCATTCCTATAGAACTAATCCCCACGTGCTCAATTAATCATCAGGAGGATAAGATTGATTTCTAGGTGAAATAATTTCATTTAAATAGACACTCATCATTCTTCGTGATCACATTTAGATTCATTGATCTATAATGAAAATATATATAGCTTCCCTTTCTTGAGAGAATGTGATTATGATGTATTTGGAAAACATGTATACTTTGTGAAATGATTCTCAATTCTCAAATAACCACATGAGATGGTCATAAAAATATATCTATTGATATTTTTTTTTATTATAATATTATTTGACATTATGATTGACATAAAAAATTATTATCATATTTAACATTCTTTATTCCATATAATCATAATAATATAATTATTTTATATTTTGGGCGCGATTTCCCATTGATAAATTTTGTTTTACTAGGTTTTAAATCAATATTTATCACAACACATATCCTTGGTTTACATAAACTCGTAGGAATATATTTAATAATTAAATAATATATATTCGATCCAAATTAAATATTTTATTCAGAAGATAGAAAATAAATTTTTCTTAAAATATTGAAAAATTTAAATAAATATATTATTTATAAACCAGAGAATAAATATTAATTATATAATTAAAAATTCATATATGTTATTTATTAATAATTAAATACTAATTTATTAGCCATAAAATTATACAAATCAACAAAAAATGACTGAAATTATTCATAAATATTGAAAATAAATTTAATTTCACTATTTAAATACAATTACAATTTAATTTAGATCAATTGAAACACATATTGTGTGCCCATTTAGTATTCTATCTCGTTGAAATCATGCTATCTAACATAAAATCATTTATAACTGTATAGTAAAGGGTCAACACATTCAAGAGAAATAAATTAACATCAAAATTAAGACTACCATATAAGAACACTCACTATGTAACAATATCCATTTTTATTAAAATATCATCAATCATGATTCACATCGTTGTCATCATACAATAATAATGATATATCATTCCATATCTTTTAAAAAAAATTCATCACCCCATAGTCAGGGAAATTAATTATAGAATTATATTTCAGTTAAATGGTGGATTTTTCAACTTCCATGATGATGTAAAGAAAAAAATACATAGCATAAAAATTAACAACATGTACTTTTTGATTCAACCAATGCATGAAACTTTTCAAATAACCATTATTATTTGACCTACATGTTTTAATTGAAAGAAACATAATGTTTTTTTATTTTGTGTTATTTAATAATATTTTTTTCAATTATTTTTAATGTAATGTGATATTTTGAATTATGGGGCATTGGTGCATAAAATACCATCATTTCATAGTGTTTAACAACATTTTATGTTGGTATAAAATCAGTACAAAAAGAAATGTTTGAATAATGAATGATTCCAATGAAAACTATAAAACTAATATAGAAAAGTCATATTATTAACGAATGGTTTGTATTAATAATGTAATTTTATAATGATTAGTAATGTAAAAATTTAAATATTTGAAAAAATATGTTTCCAAAATGATGGATGCGGCAATATGTAACTATGATAAGTTTCATGATTATGATATTTTTGTGGAATTAAATTTCACTTGATGATTTTGAGATGAAATAGGGCTTCACGAACATGAATGAATAGTTTCAGGAAAGAGAGTTGGAAATATTTATTTTTTCATTAATGGGAGGAAATTTCAACAAATATGTGGACACAAGTCTTAGGAGGATCATAAATTTTTTTAAATGGATGAATACTATGATTTAAAAAGTGTTCTTCATGAAGTTAATTATTTTATGACAAATTAACTTTACATGAAAAATTATATTCATGCAAATAATGGCAGTGAAACATTTAATGATTTTAAATTTCAATAAAGTATTTTTTTAAAAGGGTAGAGTCTAATGATAATTTTTACACTATAGACAATTTTCATTTATGAGAATGTTTGGATTTTCATAATACAGGGATGTTTTTAAAAATTTGTAGTTTCGTGAATGTGGATAGTTATTTGAAGAAAAATGTTAGTGTAATGAAATGTTTGTTAAGAGAATGATAATTATGAAATCATACATGATCATGGGAATGGTGTTGGGTATGTATTGAATAATCATATGTGGAGTTTCATGATGAAAAGAATCACCATCCTCTACTTTAATTTGAAATATATGTTCTAGTGGATTAAATTTGAATGATTTATCCCAAATAAGTGAGCAAGGGGGTCGAAAGAAGGTATTTGATAGAATAATGTGTTATCTATAAATACATATAATAGTAAGGTTACTAAAAAATAGTGATCATGATTGAATAATTCCATGCTTGAATATCTAGTGATTCTTACTGTATTCATGTATGATGAACACATTTTAGTGGTATCTTCCATGGACTATCCCTTAGTGGTCCACTATGTAAAAAAGAATGTTTATTGTTTTTATTTATATGTATCAGTGTATGATAACTTAAGGATCCCATTATATAGGTTTAAATGATCCTATCAATGAGGGGAAGTTATCCATCTCACTCAGAGAAAAATTTCACACCATGATTCAACCCTCCCCTATTTGGGTGTTACATGTTACTAAAATTTTAACCACACAATACTTATTGTAGTTGTTAAATTTTTACTATTTTTTATGTAGAATTGTGTGAACATTTTGGTAGTTAACATTTTTTCGATGAAATTTTTTTATTTTTACGAATAGAATTAGATCACATATATGATCTCATAGGATGTAGGAAATTTTATAAGGTATTAGGATTTGTGATTCAACAATAATTTAAATGGCTAAAACATGAAATAAATTGATTAATGAAGATTCAAAATATCAACATGAAATTATTATTGAATTATATGATCAAATCTATTTGATACAAATATGTTTCAATACAACCATGTCCATGTAAGAGATATTTAAAAATATATAAAAAGCTGATAAAAAAGTGAAAGATTTAAAACATCTTGTTTAAAAAATAAATTCAACGATCTATAAATTAATTCAACTGAAAATGATGTTATATTATTTAATCATATTACTGATTTTTTAGAGCAATCTGAATATCACTAGAAGAAATCAGTGATATTGTTATTGTCATGATGTTCATGAGAAGCCTTCCACATTTGTACAATCCAAAAGTGGTATCCATTAAGGATAGATAATATTATCTGTTTTATCATGAAGATATACTAAACAATTTAGTGTATTGTGAAAATATAGTCAAAAGAGAAGATAATTTTGTTTAATTAAGGAAATGAAAATCAAAAACCTGGAAAAAAACATTCACATAGTCATGATGGAGATGATAATGATGATGAAATTAATTCTATATTTTTAGAAAAATCATCTTTGGAAAATTGTTATTTTAAGTCATGATTCTTTTAGATTTTTTGAGTGGTATGGTTATGCATGTTTCTGATCATTACTTATTGAAATTTGATGACATATATTGTGAACAAGAAATCATTCCGAGTCCATAGAGAATATTCTAATAAAATAGATACATCATATAGGGAAAAAAATATAGAATAATGGATTAATGTATAAAGAATAACAATATTATTATCACATTTTGGATAACAGAACAATAAATAATTCTTTTAGGATACCATGATAGACAAAGTTATAATGATAGAACAAAATATGGTGGATGATAATTAGTTAGATGTTGTTATCAAACACAAGGTGTAAATTGAGGGATCTCATAATGATCATGACATCCAACTAAAATTATACTATTGAATTATTCAAATTGTATTTTGGGAATGCAGATTAACTTGAAGCCGAGATTAATTGAATGAAATTAGATTCTGTTGAAAATTTTACAACTCTTGAAATATTAGAAAAGGTTATAGAGCTATAACTAAGGATTTTATGGAATATAAATTTTTTTCAATGGCTGTAAACCTGTTTTAAGGAAAATCATATGTTATATGAGGTCCTTATTGAAGAGGTAATATCTTTATGGATCATAATATAAACTATGTAAATCTCAGTATATAAAATAATATATTATTGTTTCTATGTTTTTTAGAAAAAGATATCTTTGGAAAAAGATAAACATGTTTCTTATGAAGTAGAAAAATCCATAAATGATCAGTGATATATACTATTTGGCAGAGGTTGAATTTTATGAGATATAAAAATAACATTGGATGAAAATGTGGTGTTCAAAAACAAAGAGGAACAAAAATTTAGACATACCAAAAATGTTCTTGAAGTCCTAAATGAGAATTATATGAACCAAAAAGTGAAGTGATATAAAAATTATAATCAAATAACTAGATATTATTTATAATCAATTGCCTAAAAAATATAAGGGGACATAAGAAGTAACTTATGTTAGAAGATAATTACAATTTTGAAATGTATATTATATTGTTCTATGGGCTGTATCATGTCTTAATATGAATAAAAATGGAGAAATAAAAATTGGAAAGCTTATTGAATTCAATAGAATATAACTAGACTATATCCTTCATTATGTAGAAGAAATAACATCCGTTGATATTTATTCATTACACTCATATTGGCCCCAAATATATTCATTTTCTGTAAAGGGATGGTGTAATCCATATCTTCTAAAATCTATTAAAATTTTGTATTGGTCAACCTTGAGTAATTAAAATTGAAAATAACTACTCCACCATAGAGAATAATATATGTATGATCAATCCATGCATATTGAAAATCGATTATTATGGCCATATTTTTTCCATTTAATAAGATATATCATAGAATGGAAAGAATATTATTTAGAATTCTAACCATGATGGTATCTTTCCAAACATACAATGAATAATAACACCTCGATTCTCGATAGAAAATTCACACACCACATGGAAATAGGTTACAATTGTTTGGAAATGATGCGGAAATGGTCGATGGGATATTGATATTTAGTAATTATGGTGAGTTAAATAACGAGGGTAGTGAATATATAGAAATATTAAATGATGATATAATGGAAAAATATATACTCCACTTAGAAGAATTGCATCACATTCACTAGCATGGTAGATAAAACTATGACTGTGGAATGTTAATGACATTGAATTAGAAGGGTGCCACCATAAATGGTAATACAGGTAATTATCTCATTAAAATATAAATTAAATATTATAATTTAAACCAGGTATATAGTAATACAAATAATTTTTCCTTAAAAATATAAATGAGAAAAAAAATGTACTACTAGATTATCAGTCTCATTAATCAATAATTATTTGTAAAATTATCCAATATAATGGCTCTTAAAGACACATGAAATAAAAAGCCTGTTTGAGAAAAGACATCTGATTCCAAAATATGAGGATTGATGTTCTAGAATTCTCATCTGCCAAGAAATAAAATTGAATTGAATCATCCTGATTGTGTCCACATATATGTGTGTTTTACAATGAATGTGGTTTTCATATACAGAGAAAAAGTACTCCATATTTTTATTTATAATTATTTTATAATGAAATTTATTGTTTTTATTAAGTGTAAACAAGAAGTTATTGAGTAAATATATAGATATATTAAAAGAGTTGATAATGTTACTGGAAGAACAATATATATTTTAGGATCTGAAAACTGAACCGAATTCACATGCATTGAATTTTAAAATCACCATGCAAAATATGTGATCAACCATGAAGAATTTTCAGTTATAAAATCTCACTAAAATGGGTAAATTTTATATAGAAATCCACATGTGCATAATATATTAAATTAATATGCTAATTGGGATTTATGATTCTCATAATCACTATAATGATTCAAATCATGTCTTGATTTACAATCAAAATAAAACAAGGCATAGTCCAAGAGAATAAATTACACCATATGAGATATGGAATGGAATTAATCAATCCCTAAATTAATTTACTAATTTTGGTATTACAATTCTCATCTAAAATAATGAATGGAATAAATATAAATATAGTGATCTACTAATTAGGTAATATTCATTGGAAAATAATTAATAGTAAATACTATAAATCCAATTATAATCCTCCTAAAAAGTATATGGAGAGAATTTGTGTCAAAAAATTTAGGATAGAACTATAAATGATTATAAGATATCATATAACGAAATTATTGAAGATAATGAATAATGTGAAAATTGGGTAGATTCAAATAAATAAATTCTTGATGACTTTCCCAATATCCAAGGATTTCAAAATGATGATTATCCCAAATGAAATTATAAAAGGAAAGAAAATGTAGAATAATTTATAAAATAACCACACAAGATAAAAATAAAATTATATATTTTCAAATCCAACATCATTAGATATTGTACCAAACATTCACTGAAAATGATAGTGAAAAATGAAGAAAATTATTCTCTCCCATCAATTTGATAACAATTATTTTTTTAAGAATCATTTAAGGATGAATAATGGTATAAAAAAAGGAATAACCGATGATATTGAAAAAAACTAAACATGGGGTCTTGTTATGAATCCATAAAAGAACAATGTGATTGGAAGATAGTGGATATTTAAGAAAATTAATTATGTTAGGAAAATTTATTATAAAAAAGAAATGCTTTCTATATAAAAACCATTTAAAATTGACAGAGTTGATGTTGAAGACAAATTTTATCATGTATATTCATTTAAGACAATTATTCTGTACTGATCAATGTTGATTCAAATAGGGTTAAAGATTTATCACATGGATTTCAAAATATTATTCAATAATAGTGTTCTAGAAGAATAATTCTGTATAGAACTTATAGTGGGATTCATATTAGAAAATAATAAACGATGGTTTATAGATTAAAGAATGTTATTTAAGTTCTTAGGAGAGGTCCAATTTATTGTATTCATGACTAGATGATTATCGAATGGTGATAAAATTCAATGGAGGAGGTGTGGACCATGATCTCTATGTAAAAAATTCTCTTAGAGATCAAATTATTATGCTTACATATTTGAATGATATTATTATTTGTTGAAGAAGGAATGGATCTTTTCTAGAAATATCAAATCAAATTAAATAAATTTTTTAAATATCATCGATTAGTGAAATCACATAATTTTTTGGGCAGAAGTTGATTAAAAATAAGGATCACACCTTTTTTTCTCAGGTGAAGTCTAAAAGAGTTATTCTAATGATATTTAAAAATATATGATTCCAAAAAATATTCAACACCTATATAATATGTGAACAAACCTGAAAATCCTATGGATTAGAAATATTTGGATCCCACATTTAAAATAATCATTATTCGATTCTTTTTATATTTTTCATTACATTGTTGTATATAAATTTGGAAATACATTTATTGGAACACATACAAAGTATTCAAATGTATAGGAATATATTAGTAGTTATAATGATAATGTTATATATTAATGGGACCCCGCAACATTGTTTTATAAATTGAATATAAAATGTAGAAATAATTATTGTAATTTTTAGATTATGACTGAGATGGGGTTGTGGTTGAACAAAGTTCAAAATTGGGAGTACATTCTCCATTGGAATTTTTTTTTGAATGGATGAGAATGAATATGAAAATCCTTATATTATGAAATCTAAATAAAACATTATAATTCTGAAAAATGAATTCAACAAAATATTGTGGATATATAATTATATTTTTGAAAATATGAAACATACAATGGTGATACTTAACATTGGTTCGACACTCTTGTACCTAATGTATTGAGATCAGATATCACATCATCAATGAAAATGTCTAGAAACATGTGATTAAAGAGAATATTGTTTGAACAATAGTCCTGAGGCTAACATACATACTATTATTCTGAAATCACCAATGTTTGAGAAACATCGTCTAAACCTCAGTGTTCAATCACCTCCCATTTCATGAGGACATTATGATTTTACCCCTCTCCCAATTACTATTAATGTTTTTAATGTTTTCTTGATGTAGTGAAGGAACACATAGAAGATACAATCTAGGGGTGTTTTTTTGAGAACTAATTAATTAATATAGTTTCATAGGGTTTATTTCAAATGGAGGAAAATGAGAGTAATTAAATTTATTGTAGGATTGTAGGAATGTTTTGTAGTATTTGACTATGGACTCCCAATGAAGGAAATTATATATTGAAACTGTTGTTTTAATAGTAATCATTTCTCATATAAATGTAGAGCAGTGAATGTGTTATTTCATGCATATCATGTTTTTTAGGACTATTCTATATTAAATTTAACTATTGGTTTCCAATAATTCCAAAAGGGGAAATTTTCAAAACAAGGGGTTCCTAATCTAGAAATAGACTACTTTTTCTTTTGTTTTAAATTCAAAATGCGATATCCATGTATTTTGAAATATAATTGTTTTTATAGTGGATGTTGATTAAATGATTATGATTGTTTCATTTCATAGTGTTTTTCTAATTCCTAGCCTCTAAAATCCTATGGGAGGGGCCAAAATTTGGAAATATTTATTTCAAGGACCAACTCGTGAAAATATAGAATATACATGATATTCATTACATTTATATCTTATTAAGATGAATTTAAAATGTTTTTTATTCAAATGGGTCATGAATGGAAGATGGTATAATACATTATGATAAGAATGTTTGAGTACAAAAGATTCCTTATATGTTTTTTGAAGAAAGTTTGTTTCATTATAATTAATTATATATTTTAAGAAAAGGTTGTGGATAGATTGAAAATTTCATTAAATGATGAAAATTTCTATAAATATGTTTTTCACATATTATTAGGATAAAAACATTTTGTAAGGTTTGATTGTTATAATTTCGTGATTTTTTTACATGAACATAATTTTTAGTTGTATTATGAACATTATGAAATCTATTCTTTCCAGATATTAGAGGAAGTGAAATAATTAATGAAAAATCATTTTAGTGAATTATTTTAAATTATATTTTAGTTTCCCATGAGAATTTTGATTTCTTTTATAGTTTTCAGTTTCAAAATATATGGGTGTTTCATAAAATATTGAAGTTTTGTAGAAGTGTTTAGTTTCATTAATGATGATATATTTTTGAAATAAAAAATTGTATCTAAAAAAACTTGTTTCATGAATTATACATACATTATAATTATTGAATAAAGGAAACATTTATAGAATTTATTAATTCATCATAGGTGGAACTATAAAACATCAGACATTAGCTACATATTCTCTTATATAAATGAAATATTCTTGTTGATTAACTGAGAATGAATTCAGAGAATTTACTAAGAAAGGTGGAGTAAATAGAAGTTATTTTAGGTAAGTGGTGTGATATCTCTAGAAATATTATAATGTAAGTGGTTATTGCATGGATTGATTGTGTCAGAGTAATTTTAACAAAAATTATCTAGTAATGACTAGTGGATTCATGTATGACAACCACACTATTGTTGTATACTACAAGTACGATCCATTAGTGGTTAAATATGTAATAAATGTTTTGATTCTATTTTATACATATGGGTGTTTGATAATTTTGTTATTCCTTATGATAGGTTTAACATGTTCCCTTACATTATGGGAAAATATACCCCTCATTTAATAAAACGCATACCATTATAATATCCCCAAATCCATATTCCTAGATCCAGTGCTAAATTCATAAATTGTACATTACCTAATTTGATTCATAGAAAGATGATACCAATTTTTTCAATCCATTCCATACACACTAAAAATTAAAACATGGAAGACATCCATTCACAAGGAATAATAAGGTTTATAATTATATAAAATTTGGAAAAACCCTTAAATAATTAATTCCCATTACATTGATAGGGAATTTATACCACTTAAACTATATTTTTCCTTTTATCATTAATTAATTATCATCATACCTATGAAAAAACTTTTAAAAGTTATTCATTCAAACTCGTTTTTTATTACATGGAAAATAAGATGCAAAATAATGGTGATATCAAATGATTTGTAAGACAATGAATAAGTATTTTGAAATAAATTTCACCACTGAGTATAATTTTATATTGACATAATCAATGTGAAATAATATAACATTAGAATATTCATAACCATAAAATACCTATATTATCTTTCATATTTCGAAATCGTAATCCATTAAAAATTAATGGCTCATAAGAATAAAAAATAATAGTACGGTGATATCAATTATTGAAATATGAAATAATATAAACACATAGTAGATAATATATATTTGTATCATAGGACATAATCACATTGAACCCTTATATAAACCTTAATGAATACATAATAATTACAATAACCAAATGAATGATATCCCATATAATTATATAGATAATATAATCATTACCAAATGAAGGAGAGTTCTATCAGAGTGAACCCATATTATAAAATGCAACGATCGTACCCGATGATATTTGGGTGTACCCATCAGATATAATGTCCAAGAACCAAAACATAAATAATTTAAATAGAGATTTCATTATAAAATCCTATAGCAAATATAATTATTTCATAAAATAAATAAGACATGGAAATTAAATGGGGTTCAATTCAGTATATTTAATAAAAGATAGTTCGTAAAAAACAAATAGGATTTATAAGAATATATTTGAAACAAGAATAACCCATGTAAAGGAAATGGGTTATTTAAAAATATCATTCAAACAATATAAATCCATCTATATAATGATTGTGAACGATATCATTAAATGATATAACCAATTGTTCTCGAGTAAAAACATGATATATTGACACTGATGAATGGGAATAAAATTAAATTGAAATTAAATTTTTTTTGTTGAAAATAAACTTTTCATTTTGAAATTAAGTTCTATAAATTGGAAAATTCATAAAATATTAAAAAAATAATTCTACATTAATTAAACATTAGAAAAATATAATGGAATATATTAGAAATATTTTAAATCAATTTATCAAGAAAATATCCTATCTTATTGAAATTTAATTTTTAATTAAAAAAAATTTAATTTACTTTTTATTATAAAGAACTTGGAAAAAAATAATAATTTCATGAATAATAAGAAAACAATTTAATTAAAAAATAATTGTAAACATTAGAGTGAAACATAAAATAAATGTTTGCCACAATGGAGGGTAATTTAGTATGTAGAGTACATGTTTAAACTGGCATTATTTTTACACAATAGAATGGTTACAATAGGGCCTTGCTCAATAAATATTAATAATATTAATTTATCTTATACATAGAAAATAATAATTGTATGAAAAACGATATGAATATTAATATTAACTATTTTAGGTAAATATTTGTGAAAAACTCCTTTTAAATATTATTGGAGACAAATAAAATTTTTATTATCATTTTAGGAAACATTATTTTGTAATAAAATGAATTTCATACCAAATAGAAAAATAAATATGGATTTACATAAAAACATTTAATTAACTACCATTAGTTCCAACGAGTAGAAAATTGGTACAATTATATGCCTTTATCTTTAATAACCATATTATATATGAATTACTGACTGTATTAAGATATGGATCATAAGATTTCATCATTTGAATCGTAATCATAATCAATCATAATATAAAATGAAACTAAAACCTAATAGTCTTACTAATTTAATAACATTGAATCTTAATCCCCCTGAAAGAGTAACATTAAATGAAACCTCTAATATCATGAATATTCAGATATTCATGATATTAATATAAGGACAAACCCATAAATGTAACATAATATTGAGGCAAGTCTATAATTTGACATTAATTCACATCAATTATATTTTTTGGTTTAGATAATTATATAACTAGACCATAACTGATACATATAATATTTATTGTTATAATGTATACACTTATACTCACTATCAATTTTTTTTTAATAAAAATGAATCATTAAAAAAAATTGTTTATACATGATAAAAAATTTCTAAACTTTTCTTGTTGACATAGATGACTGTATTCTTCATTAATTACTCTGAAAAAAATTACTAAACTGTGGATGATCACAAATACATTAGAAATGGATTCAAAAGGAATGAAAATCGTAAGTCTTGGGATAACATGAAAACAATGAATACTTAATTATAAAGTAATAAATTTCTCCATTAAGAAGTAGTCGATATACTTCAGCAAATAAAAGATCATTTCATACCGTTTTTGTAACTAAAATATTACCATAATCTCGTAGAAAGAAGCAAATAAGATATAATGGTATATTCGGACATAAACCTACAGAAATGGATTAACCATACTGTAAACTTCCTCATATATCACTAAATTGGAAAGCCATACGAAAGAATTACACAACCAATAGATTGGATGTCAAAACGTAACCACACATCCATGGATTATCATGAAACCAACCATCATTGATTTATAACATAACCCCCATATTTGAATTATCATGTAACCAACTGTCTAGTGTCCATGTACCATTATATAATCATAACATGTAAAGGATATAAATAATGAGCATTTCAATCATAAAATTCCATTTGAAATCACGATAAATCTTTTAATCATATTGATATAGTAAACCACTTTCATAACAATCTTAAATACCATCAAACCCAAAAATGTAATAATGTATTTTTTTCTTGTAATGACATTTAGGTATATAGAGGAAACCAAATATCAAATAACTGTTAAAATGGCTGATTTATAGTCCATGTAGAAGTTTAAAACAATGATTTTTGAAATTTAAAAAAATTATTCACAAAAGAAAAATTCATTTTTAATGAAATTAAAATTAAATGGTGATTATTATTGACCGTAAAAAATAAGGTGGTGTATAACATCAAAATATGTCTCAATGAAAGAAGATTTAGTAGAAGTACCTTACCTTTAGTCAGACTCATCACATAAAATCATTATGTTCAGAAATAATAATCATGAGTTAATTTTAACATACATGAGAACATTTTTCCTTCTTATTATTTCTTTTATATCACCTATTACATGTTATAAAAATTCATAATTATTTATGTTCATATCAGTCATTTAGCTTATATTCAATACTTGAGTAAAAAATGAACTTGTTTTATGTAAATTTTACAAGTGTTAATATTTTAATCACCTCTATAATATTATTCATTATTTATATATCATATATTTTTAGTAATTATATATTTAGAATATTCTACATCATTTTAAGATATGAAATTAAATTCACTGTTCAGGGAGACTCTATGATGTACGTATACATGAACGCTATTTTCATTTATATCCATATTGAAGGAATGAAAACCGAATCATACATAGGTAAATTATTATTTAAGTGGACTTTTTATTTTATATATTTTACAAGTGATCATTAACTAGATCCTTTGTACAGTCCATGTATGGAATTAATGAGTCATATAACATTGAGGGGTGGTGGTCCATAATTACTCAAATTATATTTTCGTATTTACACGTTATAGAAACCGTAATGGTATGTTGTAAATAGAAATTTCAGAAAAATAGAGACTATATAAATATAATGTGTATCTTATTTAAATATAGTGACATCATAATAGCCCAATGAGAGGTGGTAGAAGAAAATTTGAACAATAATCATTTCGTGAGGCAGTATTTCTATGTATATTCAAATAATATGTTATATATCATTAAGATAGAGTTGTTTTTGAGTGTTGGTTGAAATCATATCTTAAAAATATATATTATATTGAGGATACTCGTCTTATTATAATTTAATCTAATAAATAGAGGTTACGGTTTTTGGAGAAGGAAAATAAATGATTTCAACTACAGATTAGTTGTTACCTCAACATGAAGTAACTCCTTTTTTAGAGCCAAAAGGCTTACATGAGTTTCTTTATTCCCAATGTAAGTATTCTAGGAGGAGGTGACAGAATTTGGGATCTTTTTGGTACATAATCTTTTTGATTAATACGACATTATAGGTGGGAGTATGTGGGTAGAGGTTCTGGCCTTTTATAAGAGGGAATATGTGAAAATTTGGAATGTCTTGAAATATAATTTTATTATATATTGATTTAGATATATAATAATTTCAAAGTGATATATTTCAAGGATAAGATAAGTATTGGTAGAAATTAACTCATATAGTTTGTTTTATACTTGTTTTTGTTGATAACTTAACATTGTCATTTGGCTTTAACCATTAGTAAAATAAATTTACTCTTACCATGTCTTCTTGTATTATTACACTATTTGGATAATATGGATACTATAAAATTCTATGTGAACTTATAGTGGATCATGAATGAAATTTGTAACATTATATTAGTCATTTTTCATAAATATAATTTTTTCATGACCAATATATAATTTAATACAATAGTTTATGTTTTAAAAATTCATTCATGTTAAATTTGACTCAATTTAGTAATTGGTATTTTTTGAAGTCAAAAAAACATTATTTATTCAAATACAATACATTAACAAAAATATAACATTTCGTAATCACCTATACAATTTATTTATTGCATAAAAATGTTCAAATTATATTTACTTTAATAATTATAATATCATTTATTTTAAACATTCATTAACAAGGTAATCACTGAATTATCATTATGGCATACATAAATCTATTTATTTAATGTCTAAAAACTATAAATAAAACTCCATGATATAAGAAATATTTGAATATTAATAATGAATTTTTATATTCAATGATATCAATTATATATTACCTTGTATTAAAACTGTATTAGTAAAATATTAATATTTATGTTATATTTCTCTTTACATTAAGTTATTTATTATAAATTTTATTATCATAGACTAGTTTCTCCATGGGGTCCAAATATCAACCCAAGGATTCTCATGGCCAGACATATCTCATAAATAGAATTAGGAAAATTTATAGGGTAGTTTAATATTATTATAATATTAATTTTAACCATTATTTTCTTGATTTAACCATTAGCCATGGTAAATGAAAATTATTTTAGAGGCTATTATACATAGTGTCCTAAAATAAAAGAAACTAATTTAAATATTTATGACCACAATATTAAAAATATGGATATTTTTATTATTTTAAAATTATATATTATAGTAATTAATTTTAAATTAATTATCATTGTTAAAATGATCAAGTACTTTTTCAAAAAGTAATATCTATAAAAATATTGACATTCATTTATATCTAATTTCTCTGTGAAATAACTTCCAATGAACAAAATTGTATTAAATGATAATAACATAATTTAATTAATCATTACATCCAATGAAATGAAAAATATAACAATATAAATAATTTAGATGAAAACGGTGTTTTGAATTAAAATGAAATATTTTTCAATGTTCATTAAAACATGAATTTTATAAGAAAAATACAAAAAAAATTTAAAAAATGTTATTTTTTTTCCTATTTTAAAGAAGAAGATTTTTTAATATAACATATAAGTGTAATAGTGACTATATTAAAAATGGATTCACTATCAAAAGGAGGTAAAACATAATTTTAAACATATTAGAGTATTTTATTCATAAAATTGGATTCATTCACATATTAAGAATAAAAAATTTATTAGATAAGTGTAAAAACATTTAAAAACATGTATAATCATATTTTATATATTTCTGTTCATTACCTCCAATACAATGGCATGAAATTAACTACTATTTAAAATAATATTATTATAATTGTATTATGTTTTGGTCTAACAAAACATTGTGTTCAATGTAATATTTTCTAATAAACCGTTCTTATGTGTAGAATACGATATCAGTACAAGAGTCCCCGTAATGTATAATTAAAACATTATTCATAAATATTAATTTATTGGAAAATGGGTTTTTTTAAATACCTGGGATGTTATATATTTCCAACCATTTGTAAATTGTGTCCTCACAATTTGAAATTGGGGTTGGTAACTCAAGAATGAATTTTCAAAATACCATTATTGTAGTACTACATCAGAAGAAGGATTAACAGAACATCCCTTATAAAAGAATAAAATATAATAAAAAGGTAATTAGAAATAATATTTACTACTATTCCATGTAAGAAAAAATATATATAGAAGTAAAACTAAGTGTCATGTTTTTATGGAGAGTGATAGAAAACACTGTGAGGAGAGACATCATAAAATGAAAACAACAAACATGTGTGGGGTTTAATAGTCATTTATTTCATAGTATTAAAAGTTAATGGAATACAATTTTTTTTGGTTTTATGATCATTTTCATGAATTGGATGAGAGTTTCATCTATTACTAAATTTCTTCAACAAACTAATATTTTTTTCAATCAATGATTATCCAATATGAATTTGTCAAACCTAATAATCTAGAATAAAATTCTATAGAATCACACAATCAAAAAAATATGAACTATATATTTCAATTAAATTTAGAAATTTACCAAATCCAAAATGGTTGGAAAAAATTCAAAACTTCCCCCAAAAAAACAATTGTATAAAGATAAAATTCTTTCATTCCCCAAGATTTAATAGTAATACCCAAGTTCATCATATACCATTGAAAAAATAAATGTCCTTATATTTCCATAAATAATTATTATTAAGATAGAAACACATAAAATTTGAAATATTTGATAACATATATAGAAACCGAAATTGTAACATTAATCTTTAAATAAAATGAATCACTCTTAATGTATCATACCAATCATGTAATTTACTAAACAAATACTCTCAATTAATGATTAATTAAATAGATAAATTACCTGAAACACAAAATTTCCATAATAAAAACATGTAATATTCCAGAATTTAGTAAAATAATTAATCCTAAAATAAAATCCCATAGTATTCTATTTTAAATAGGTACATAAGGTTCCCAAAGTTGTTAGAATTTTCAAAAATAACATTCACACTCAATATTCAAAATTTTTTACTATAAATAAGATATCCATTTGAAAAAAATATATATCTCACAAATTAACTTATTTTTATTTTATATGGTTGTTTAACTAAATAGAAAAAGACATATTAACTAGAGACTTCACGTAGTCTTGTTTTTTGAAATGCACCCTTGTTGCCCTTTGTTTATGGGATTCATTCACATGGCCTTACCAAATATGATTGATTTTCCCCCATCCATCATGTTTTCATTTTTCTATAACAATTTAATTATTATTAAATTCAAAAAAATAAGATAATTCTTTCATAAATTACCATAACCTGCTTTATCCTCAAATGATATCTAATAACTTTAATTTGGAATCCCATAAAGTAATAACCCTTAATTTCCTCAAAAAGAAGTTCATATGAATTCTAAAGTCCATCCAATAAATTTAGTATTATTTCCAAAAATAAAAGGTAATTCTTAATTGAATAATAATTTCACATAACAGTATTCTGGGTTACATTTAATAGAAAAAGTCTTCCCAAAGGAATAATATCATCAAAAGAGAAATAATACTTTTAAAAAAATTTTCATCCTACAATCAACCATTAATCATTAATAACTTATATGGAGACTTCATAATCCATCATAGTTCTAAATAATACATTAACTATACACTGTCACCTTATTTCATAATATATTATTCTAACATATCAAATATCCTCATCATTTATAAATATATATTAAATGATATTTCACTCCTTTTGGATAAGAAAATGAATCAAACCATGAATACATATATCATTATCTTCATGATGTTCCTTTTTCATTCAACTTGTTGTCCTATATTCGAAAATTAAATTTTCAATCCAATAATGTAATATAAATTTTATATATAGTTGGACAAGGTGAGATATTTAAATCCTAAGAAAGAGATATAATGATAAAAAAATAAGATATGAGTTGGTGTTGGATAACTCAAACAATTTCTTCAAGGTGATTTTAATACTCTAGAAGCTATCAAAATCATTTCACACAGATTTTTCTATAATATTGATTATCAATTCATCGGGGAAGGATAAGATGTTTGTGAAAGATATAACTCATTCAATCATGAAAAATGGTCCATAAAATTTTGAAAAGAATCATCACTTAAAATGATATGAATTATAATAATTAGAATTCCTTATAGGGTAATGTTATCATCAAAAAATTATAAAACTCAAATCCATCAACCTACTTATATCTACATTTTTTATATTCATCCAATCAACATAATTTAAACTACTGGATATTTAGGCTATAGCCACAGTTTGGAACTGTAGATAGAAGCCCAAAAACTGTGGCTATAGTTTATAGCCACGGTTTCATTGAACTGTGGTTGGTATAAGCATAGATATCATGGGAACACTATAGAAAAAGTTTAAAACCATGGCTATATAACTATAATCATGTTTTAAAATTATGGATATAGGGTTAACCATATATCCACACCAATACGAGCCTCGGTTCAATGGATCCTATCTATAAGGCTTTAACCATAGTTGAAATTGTGGCTATATGGATTTTAGCCATGATTCAAATTGTTGATTAAGGGTTATAACCACATTTAAAAATTGAGTCTATAAGGCTATAAAATGGTTGAAAACATTTCCTATAGACCTTCCCATTTCATAAAGAAAAATTATCACCCAGATAGACCCCCCCACCCCCCACCCGAGATAGACCCCCATGTCCCTCCATGATACACCCCTCCTCCCTTATGGACATAACCCTGTAGCCTCATCCACACCCTCCACCTGTAGGCCCCCCTTTCACCCATGGACATACCCTGATTTCACCCTAGACAACCCCCCCCCTCCCAGGATAGACCCCCCTCCCCCTGGTCATACACCCTTTCACCCATAGACATACCCCCTTTCCCATGTATTTAACCCTTGCAAAATTCCCCTTGAACCCCTGGGTAGACCCCCACCCCCCTGCACCCAGTACTGCACCCTATGACATACCCCCGTTGCACCCCTGGGTGGACAACACATTCACCCTCGACAGACCCCCTAGCATCCCTGGACAGACCCCCTACTACCCTGCAGACCCCACTTGCACTCCTGGATAGACCCCCTTACACCCTGGATTTCACCCAGGATAAACCCACTTGAACCCCAAGACAAACCCCCCTTGCACCCCACCAGACCACCTTTCACCCCTAGATATACCACCATGGATCCTAGACAGATCCCCTCATACCCTTGAACAGACCCCTTACACCTTGGAACGTCCCATTTCTCAAAAGACATGCCCCTTACCCCTCTACACCACGGACCTCCCCCAATGAACACCTCTTATCCCCCATGTCCCCCCTGTACACCCCCACCTCATTTCACCCATGGAAAGATCCCCCCCAGAAAGACCCACCTACCCCTCCACCATGTATCCCTCCCCACCTCTTAGACAGCTCATGAAATACAACCTTATAAAATACAGGAAGACCCCTAAAATACATGGTCCAATGATATAAAAAATAACTAGTCAAATTAAATACAACATTGAATTTTTAAAAAGAGAACATAATTCAGTTTTCAAAAACATTTATTCAATGTGATATTATGTACAAGTATTATAAACTAATAGCATAGAGGGAATAAAATGATCCACTACTCCAAAATATTCCACTGATTATATCTTCCATGATGTTGTATTTCTCTGAAATCTAGTTATGGAAAACCATGTAACATAGTGTCTAGTGTCAAAAACTGCTTTTCATCCAAGTGAAAAGAAGCATACATGTCAAGAAATTTAATCTAAAGTTTAATGAAAATACATTAATACTCAAAATTTAAAACACTCATAACAAATTATTTTGTATTATAATAATGGCAGCAGATGTGTCAATGTTATTTAATTGTTTGAAAAATAAAATTTGAAAACCAATTAGAATATTGTACTAATGATAGACACTAGAGGATGACATGTCAGAAATTTAAGCTTATTGATTTTCATTTCTTGAAATTCCATCTTCATTACTACCCCATGTTCCTATGCAAGAAATTCTTGATGTTGTATCTCATTTAAGTCATATGTTTTAAATATTTCCTTGAATAATTTTTTTTCCACATGTTAGATGTTGGTTGTTGACAATGAAATACAGTTATGGCACACGCCCATGCAGACCCCCCATACACCCCCTCCCTCCTAGACATACTCCCTACCCTACCACCTAGACAGCCCCCCCCCCCCTGGAGAGATCGTCACCCCTTTCCAAGATACACCCCCTTGCGCCACCCCCTCTGCACATCCCCTCACCCCCACCCCAACAGACCTCCTACCCTATAGACCTCCTTTCACCCCCTCCCCCACCTAAAAACCCACTTTTCACACTCCCTGGACACCCCCATCTCTATGAAACCCTCTTGGACACACCCTTGCTAGAGAAACCCCACCCCTCCCAGGACAGACCACCCTACAGACCCCCTTCATGGACAGCCCCCCCATGAGACCCACTACAGGACAACCACCATCCATCCTGGACTGAACCCCCCTCACTTCCTGGACTGAACACCACCCCCATCCTAGCATAACCCCTCCTTCATGGATAGACCACCACTACCTGTAAAAATTCCCCCTCTTTCCTGAAAACCCCCCTTAATCCCCCATACCCCTCCTGCAGACCCACCTTGCACCTCACCTAGACAACCCCCCTCCATGACACACCCCCAATCCCCTACCTAGATAGGCTATCCCCAACTAACCCCCTCCCTCCAAAAGAGACCCTCTCATTCCTGGATAGAGTATCGAGTCTATGAAGAGTTTTTTTAGAGAATAGTCTTATCAATTTTCCATGGATTGTTACTATATGGTATTATAATATTTTATTCACTGATAATGTTGATGCAGTGATAGATTGATGAGACATTAATGTATGAATTATGATAACTATTATCCATGTCTAGCACAAAATGACATGGTTGATAAATCGACAAACTTGTATTAAAACATAAACAAAAATATGTAAATAAACTACTGTTATTTTATATCAAATGATATTATGCACATTGAATATTTCATGATACTACAATTTTTGATGTGGTATTCTTGATCAATATGCTCTCATGGAAGTTGTTTATACATTGAAAACATGAAATCATGTTATTATTAGTACAATAATAAATAGAAATGTTTTTTTTATTGTTCAGTGTTTTCCTTTAGGTATATGGAAACAATATATATTTACACATTCTTGATGAAATGTGGTGTATTTTGATTTATCTAATGTAATTTAGAATATCATATTGAATCTCGCAATATATATAGTCAAATTCATGAAATGTGCTAGTGGAACCAACCCACCAAAATGAGGAAATATTTCAGGATCCAAATCTATCTTTATAAGATATAATTAAAAAAGTGGACATAAGAGACTGAATTTTTAAAAGAAATGGTGTTAAAAACATTCTAATAACCACTATAGGTATCATACAAAATATAGTTCGTAAAAAGTTATATCAGGACCTCATTTAGTGAAAGTAATCTATTGTAAAAAAGATGGAATATTTGTAGCGACCTAATAATGAAGAAATGGGGGAGTTAGAGATAGATTTTAATGGTTAATCAACATTATCATAGATTAAATATACCAATAGAGATAAACTACACCCCATGACACACTACGCTATCCCCTTGCACCACCTACCCCACTGCCCCACCCCATTACACCCCATAACCCACACACTCCCCCCTTACACCACAGGTGCATCGTCCCCGCTACCCTGCAGACCCCCTATAGACCCTCCTTCCCCCTCACCCCATAAACCCTCCCCCTACTAGTTTTCCTCCCCCCTTTCCCCCCCCCTCTCCCAAAATCCACCCTTACTCACCCTACCACACTGCCCCACCCCCCATGGACCCCCTTCCCTGAATACCACCACCCTCTCCCCCCTTGAATTCCACATGCACCCTTCAACTTCCCTACATACCCCCTATAGACCACTGCCTTCCCTTTCCCGGTAGACCTCCCATCTCCCCCTTCACTTCCACCTACCCCCTCCCCTACCCTATAGACCTCCTACCTGACCCCTTTCCCTACAAACACCCCCTTCTACATTACCCATCCAATTACCCCCTCCACCTCCCTGTACCCCATCCTTGTAGACCTCCCCTCACTAAAAAAACCCTCCTAGCCCAACAACCTACCCACTGCCCCTGCCCCCTCCACCAACCCAATACACCCACCCGTCCCCCTACCCCTAGTCACTGGCTCATGACCCTTCTCCAAACCCCACCCCCATCCCCCCTCCCATGCCATACTGATCTCCCCCATTCCCTTTTCCCATCCATATACTCCTCCCCCGTGTCCCGCTCCACCCTCACTCTGCCCCCTCCCCCTTCTCTGCAGAACACCCCCTTCCAAGTTTTCATTCCCCCCCACCCACCCCACTTCCATGAAAGGATGATATGTTGTTATTTTTAGTAATCGAGGTTACAATAAGAATATATTTGTGGAATGGTTCATGGATCATGGACACTCCACTCATAAGAAATCTTGGGTCCGCTTTATTTAAAAATGAAAAAAACATACATTTTTTTATAATTTCCCCAAAGAAAAGAAAGGAGCTACCAAATGAAATATTCTATAATAGGACAGTTCATTCCCTATTGATCATGAAGAATTCATAGGTATGGTAGATGAGAATTTTAGTCTCTTCTTATAGAGACTCGTCCTCCATGATTAGTGCCTATATGAGTTTTCATGATGATCTCTTTGAAGCCTTACCCAGAGTATTGATAATTAGTGATAATTTTATCTTTGTTTTAGTTTCACGGGATAGAGATTTACATCAGTTAGGGAATAATAATTACCATTATATCATACCATGTCTCGATGGTGATCATGGTTTATTCTATATTGCGTCATGGAAACTAGTTATGAAATATGTATTGGAAACGGTGCATGAAATCTTCATGGATGGAAGCATCCTGTGCATGACCATATCCTCCTCCCTGGTTCAAATCCTTAAACATATAAGTCATTCATAATTGATTCAATATAGACCTATAATCCTTTTTAGCTTTTCCTATAATTTATTTGGATAGTGTGGTTAACACGTATTTGTCTCAGCTTCTACCTGTATCCATTTTTGATGAACAACATGGATTTGTGAATGGCAGGACAATATAGGGTGCTATCAATTTGTAGTAGAGATGATTGGTGATTTGAAACAAAAGGATACTAGATAAAATATTTTTATTATTATGGGCATTGACAAAGCCTATGATCTGGTATAATAGTCTTTCAACATCATGGTGTTATCATGCATGGGGTTTTCAAGTGGATTTATAGAAACTCTTTTTAGGTGCATTAGATTACCATGGATGTCAAATTATTTCTTGGGGAATAACATCATATTCCTCAAATATGTATGGGGAATGAGGCAACGATATACCATATGCTTATTATTATTCATCTAGACTCATGATAACCATTATAGAAATAATAATAATAATATCCTTGAAGGAAATGTAGCTTCATTTCGGTTCAAAAATCTTGTACTGGGAAAATCCCAACTGATGTTCACGGATAATACTGTCATTTTTTAGTTGATTTAAACACTTAATTCATCAAAAAACAAGCTCTATAAATATGTTCAAGGGAAATATTGTTATTCATCCACAAAAAAGCTTATTTTTTAGAAAACTATTTTCAAAATCAATAAATAAATTATGGAAACATTTTTTCAAATCAATTAAGAAATTATAGAATTTAAATTAATTGATTAGGAAAAAGTAACCTACCTCACACTTAAGGCATGTTTTCATTTAATGATGACAACTAGAATCATTATTTATTCTACATTACTTCATATGAAACTTCACATATATATAAGGACACCTAGACCCTATGTACATATTTTCCTGGCCAAATATGCACAAGGGGGTCCTTAGATATATTTTTATACTTGCGTATACCCCTTTACACATACACATGTATGAATATTTCATATCTATATATAAGAACTCCTTACACCAATATATATATTCCAAATACCATGATTTAAAATATATAAAAGGGGAACATATATATGTACGTTCATATCTTTTCATACACATGTATGCATTAATCAATGATGACTTTAATCCCCCACAATGAAATCCAAAACGCATTACACAAATATAAGGAAACAAAACATCAAAAAAATCCCTAATTAAAATTGATCCAAAGAATAATAATGGAATATTCCATAACCCAATCAGATGTTGAACTCAATGTCTTAGATGGTGGTGTATAGTAGTAGCCTCAATAAAAGAATCGACCTACAAGAAAATAGTTGGAAAATAAATGAGATATAACGATATCTTATATATATGTGATCAGTGTGTCAACTGTACAAGATAAATGTTACATGAATCAATAACAAAAAATCAACATATAATATTTAGAATAATTTTTACATCACAATACTAAATAACATGATCATTAATAATGAAATTTATTTCTCAAACATCAATCATTTAACTCATATCAGAAATATTTAATCTATGATGAATACCCCAAGCATCGAATAAACATCAAATATTTTATTCTTAAAAATCGAGATATTTTTTTAAGATGATTTTCTTTCACCCCACTACCCCTAAACATGAACCCCCTACCCCACCCCTCACTCATTCACCCATCCCCTCCATGGAACCCTCCACATGCACCTTCCACTCCCAACACCCATACCTATACAACCCCCTCCCCCTCCCCTCCCAACAGCACACCCCCTTCACCCTGCCCACCCCTTGCCCCAGAACCACCCCCAACACCCGCCCTCCCACCTTCACACACCCCTAACCCTCCCCCACACACCTGCAGCCCCCTGCGCACCCCCTTGCACACCTCCCCTATCCTTTCCCATTGTCCATTTCTGGCTACTCAAGAACCTATAACCCCCCACCCCATTCATGCCCCCTCCCCAATGCACACCCCCTCACCCTGCACACGCCACTCCCCCAACACCACCCCCAGCACCCCCTTCCACCTTCACCCCCCCCACACAAAAGTCCCCTACACCCCCCCTGCACCCCTCCCCCTATCCTTTCCGACCATCCATTTCTGACTACTCAACAAACTATAACAACAAAAACTATTTCGTCACCACGATCTAGTGATATTTAAAATATATATAGATTAATAACATATCATTTATAGGTCACAATAATCTCCCACTTTCGACATGTTGTCCTTGAGAAGTATCCCATTAGGCATCCTTAAACAACATCGGCCACATCATGCACACCAAAATAGAGTTAATAAAAATTAATGAATATATAGTAATAATGGATCAAGTGAATTCAGAATTGGATCAATTTTATCAAAATGTAAGGAAGAGTGAAACACAAGTTGATGTGGTCAGGATTCAAATAAGGCGATGCGATATTTAAGGTAAATTGCATAAATTGGTTTTGAATAGCATACCATGATACACCATATCAGGTTATATCTAATGTTAAGACTGTTATAAGTCCTAAGATAGTTGATGACTCATTTCTTGATAAAATTAAAAAATGACAAGGGCTATACAATCACTTTCCAAAATGTCCAGTCAGATTCAAACTACACATTCACCTAATGTAAACCTCAATCACTATGAAACAGAGGAAAATGATTCAAGAAACTATTAAATAAGAAATTGATCAACTTTACCACTCCATTAAATGTATGGGCATAGTTTAGAACTACAATTCTACACTCAATGACGAGAAGAATAATATTCATGGAGATCCAAAGAGAAACAATCTATAATTTCCACTAAAAAGATTATGAGAGTATAAATTTAAATATTGCAATCCATGGTTCCATACCATATATTATATATCACTCAAAAAAAATCTCATATTGAATAATAATAATAACTAAAATCACCTAAATAAGATCAATCTACAAAAATATCCATTTTAAAAAACCCAAATTTTTAAAAAGAACTATGACAACTCATTTAAAAAGGAAAATATCATAAAGAGAATTACACTTCTTTATGAAAATACAAAATCAATTTAATAGGGTTAAATTACCACTACCCATGTATATAATTTTAAAAACTATTAACCAAATATTTTATAATCGTGATCATATTAAAAAAAATCTCACCAAAACATCATAAATTTAACCTCTATTTTCAAAACACCTCATAATTTCATCATAACACCAAAAATGTTTCTGAAAACAAATTTCAATTTAAATAATTTCCCAAATTATATAATTTAATCAAACACTTTTAAATAATCATGATAAAATCAAAATAAAACATAAAACCTATTATTTTAATAAAAAACATCCATGAATACCATTTTAAAATTTATCATTGAAAATGTTTCATATTAAAACAATTCATGAAATGTATTTTGATTTTAAATTATTTCAAAATTTCATTTTAATGGTTACTAGTATTGAAAACAGTATACATGATATTCAATGTAGTTTACAAATAAGACCCCAAATCCAGTTTTGGAATGAAAAAATGTCAATAAATTTTCTTCTATAAAAATACTTTGAAGCACCAAAAACAATACAAAAATAATGTGGCACAACATTCAAATGACTGATGGATCGATTGATCAATCGTAATCAACTTCCTACCATGAGGTAAGCCCCATGTTGTCCTCTCACATATAAGAGTTCCCCGTCATCAAGGGATATATTTATATTCTTCCAAGAAAAAGCTTGTGGTTATTAGAAAACCATTTTGAAAAACAACAAATGAAATATGGAAACAGGTTTTCAATTAAATAAAGAAATTATAGAATTCAAATTAAAGGTTTTGGGAGAGAGAACCTACCCAAATATCAATGCGCATTATATTTTGACAATGAAAACTCAAATCAACATTTTTAATGATTACATGCATATGCAACTTCACACACACATATATATATATATATATATATATATATATATATATATATATATATGGAAACCTAGCCCCTATGTACATATTTTAATGTACAAATGTGCTCAAGGGGGTCCTATAGTACTTGTTTATACTTGTATATACCCCATTACACTTAAACATATATGAATTTTACATATCTATATATAAAAACACCTTGCCCCAACATATATATTCATATATCAATGAGTAAATATATATAAATAAGGAACTTATATTTGTATATTCCTACCTATGCATACACATATAATCCATTCACAATGGCAACACGAGTCTGCCTCAAAGACATCCAAAATGCACAACAAAAATATAAGAAATCCACTAATTAAAAAATCCCTATTAAAAATTGGGAAATAGAATAAAAACTAAATAAACATTACCCAAATCTGATGTTTAACTCACTATCTCTGATAGTGGTGGATTGAACTGTACTCACCGTAATAATACACCTATAAGAAAATAATTGAGAATGAAATGAGATATAATGACTAATTATATATATGTTATCAGTGTTTCAACTATACATGATAAATGACATGTGGACCAATAAAAAATAAACAAATAACATTTAGATTGAAATGTACAACCCAATCCTAAATTACATTATCATTAATAATGCTCTTTATTTTTCAAACGTCACTCATTCCACTCAAATCAAAATGATTAAATCTAAAATGAATAACACTAGAATCAAAACAACATCATAATTATTACTCTAAATAACTCATGATATTTTTTATCGAGAATATCTTTCAACCCTGCCCATACCTGATCACCCCCTGCCCCACCCATCCCACTTTTACCCCTCCCCACCATTCACCCCCAACCCGTACGCCATGCCCCCACACCCCCTCCCCCTGCACACCGCTCCCCTAACCCCTCCCCACTGGACACCCCCACCACACCTATACACCCCCATGCCCAACACCCCCCATGCACCACTCTTGCCCACTACACACACTCATGCCCCTCCCCTTGTACAACCCTTACCCCCCCTGCACAACCTCTAGCTCGACACCCCATATCCATTCCCACCATCCTTTTCTTGAAAGTCAAGAACATATAACACACTAAAATTATTTCTTAAACATGATCAAATGCATTATAAAATATATAAATATTCAAAACATATCATATTTTTGTCAAAATACTCCCCCTATTTCGACATATTGACTTTGAAAAGTATCCCATTTGGCTTCCTCAAACAACATGGAACATTTCATGTACAAAAATATTGTGTTAAAAAAACCTAATGAATATATATTAATAAGGGGTCAAGTGAATTGGTAATTGGATAAAATTAATCCAATTATAAAAAATGGTGGCCCTTATGTTTAATAGGTGAAGATCCAAAAATGTCTGTGATATATTTAAGGAAAAATATTTAAATTTGTTTTGACTATAATAACTTGATCCCTCGTCTCGTGATATATCTAATGTTATGATCATAATAATACCAAACACATTTGAACACTCCAATATTGATAACCATAAATAAGGAAATGGATAAAAAATAACATTCCAATACGTCTAGTCTAATTAAAACTACTATTTCAACTAAATTAAACCTCAATCACTGTCAAACAGAGGACAACGATTCAAGAGATCCACATATATGAAATGGTTCTACTTTACCCATCCATTTAATGATTGGGCCTAGTTAATAACATGAATAGCTACACCCAATGATGACAAGAATAATACTCATTTTAATCCATAGAGACACACAATATACTTTCATCCAAGACCGTTATGGGAGAATTTATTTAAATATCACAAGACATGGTTCCAATACATATATGTTTTATACCTGTAAATACAAAAATATCGTTCAGAACTATGGGATTAAATAAAATCACATGTATAAGATCAAACATTAAAAAATATATTTCATAAAAATCCCCACATTTTAAAAAATATTATAACAAATCATTTCAAAAATAAATTAACATAGAAAATAATCACACTGTCAAGACCCTTCATCGGGACCGGTGTCGTGACTACCCCAATCCCGCCTTCTATAGGGCATGAACTGGATACTAGCACCAAAGGAGTAATCTCGAAGCTGTGAAGTCATTTACATTATAAAAAGTAGAAACACACAATCAGAGTACACAACTGGAAGCATAACACAATGTAAAACTGAATACAAAGGTAGTGTTGAAAGTAAAGGGGGCCGAAAATACAAGCCCAACTATAAAGTACAAGGAAAAGACTAATCATGTACAACTAAAAGACAAACAACTAGAAGGTTTCTAGAATCACTTGGATCATCCACCATGGATCATACCAGAAGGTTGGGTACCGATAACCTCCTCAGAACTCCACGTCCATCCGTCTACACTAGGTACCGACTAATCATGAGGACCTCCTCTGTGTACCGTCTAGTCCTCGTACACTCCACATTGATCAGTGCTATGTGTCATCTGCATCAAACACAATGAGGTGCGGGCATAGCCCGTGGAGGGTTCTGTATAACGATACTCAGTAGGGACCTCGACACCCTCAATGTCTCAAATAATCCAACAAGGATAAGACACAAAGTATGAATCAACGGATTACCATTACATAGTTATATTCCCATATATATACCTAAGTTATCTAATAATTCATCTCAATCTTGAGGAAAAAACAAAGGTCATTGACTCCTCTCAAACCCGTATTTTCATTATCGAAACCATTAAATCTAGAGAACTCCTCCTCTGCCGAGAACAGTGGGCCTGTCACGACACCAAGGCACTTCTCACTAACCTTGGACTGCTGAGGTACTCCTCCTGTCGAGTATCGCAGGTCTTGTTCCAACTACAGTGTTCTCCTCTATTGTGGGTTTACCTCCAACTACCAGGGGATCCCCCTAATATCCTGTAGTGTTACCCCTCATGTTGAGTATCGCGGGTATGCCACCAACTACAAGGTTCTCCCCACATGGCTAGTCAAATTGGTCAAAAAGTCGTCAGTTCTGTCACCTACCAAGTCTCCGCACTATGTCTGCTCATCCCTGGTGTGATCCTCTCTACAAGATACTATAAAAATATACAAATTTCACTATGTTCCATGAAGAAGTATCTCCAAGGCCATCCACGTCAAAGGGATCTCAACGCAATAGACGGCGCGTCAGTTGGACGCCCGGTCTATAAGTAATTGGCATTTCTGTTTCGTGGGACCGAATGGTTTTTAGGTTCAAACCAATGTGAATGTACCCCAACCATATCCAAAACATTAGTGGGGTATGCCAAAGGAACCATATCCCTCTAAGATTACTGTCTACACAGACAGTTCGTCTAACAAACGTCCGGTGCCAAAGATATGGCCAATGTAAGGAAAGGGGCGGTAGTGGGGCCGGGTCCAGTCCAGCCCAGTCAGACCGACTCGACCTAACCCAGTCTGAGCTGACCCGGTCTGGGTCAACTCAAACAGACCTTATGGGTCTGACCTAGCAAGTTGGGTGGGTCATCTCGCTTTGTTAGGCCTGGTCAGCTGGGCCTGGCCCACCAGACTACGATGACGGTTCGGCCAGAATGCCTCCACATTGGCGGCTCAGCCCAAATTCCAGAGCTGGCTCGGCCAATGCTGCAAGGGGAGAAGCTCGAGAGGTCCGCCACCAGGAGGACAATAGTAGGCCTTGTGGGGCGCGTGAAATATGGAAGGACACCGAGAAGGTAGCAAGTGCAACTAGATCGACGCCAAGGTTCCAGACAGCATGCCAGGCAGCGCGCTTGGGCATGACAGCTTGTTGGGGCATCAGGCATACCATGTCAGGGGGCAGCGGGGGTGTCAGGAAGGGCGTCGGGGTGCTAGGTAGGCCATCGGTAAGGGCTGGTTAGGCTACCAGCAGGGCATGGGGTGCTGTGAAGGCAGCCAGAAGGGGCTGGACAGGATGCCAGGTGCACCAGGTAGCGCGCTAGGGCGTTGGTTAGGCCGTCGGTAGGGCGCGAGGGTGACGGGAAGGACGCAGGTAGGGGCCGAGCATGCGGATGAGGTCGCCGGGTAGTGTGCCAGAGTGCCGGCCAGCTTGTCAGGCCATCACGTGAGGGCGTAGGTAGCGCGCAGGGGTAGCGCGCTAGGGCATGGGTAGCACGTCGGGGCATCGTGGGGGAAACACAGTTCTCAAAGAACGTGGGTAGCTTGGCCTTGGTTCTCCATCTTTGTCGTCATCTCCACGTGTACGACCTCCGTCGTCATAAAACAAGAACAAGAAAAAGGGAGGTTCAGTTAGTGTTCATTTAGTCTAATCCATCCTCATCATGGCGATATCATTTGGAAACCATGTGCTCGAAAAACACCGAATAACGGAGGATTAAACACATATATAAAATAATAACTCAATTTACACCTACCTCGTTTTTTTTTACGATCATTGAAGGATTTTCGGTAGGGCGGACGTCATCTTTGGCGACGTTCTTCACGGGCAGTGTCTTCTCCATTGACGCGGATGAAGCTCGTTGGAGATGTCATGGGCGTTCATCATTGAGGGAATCTTGGTCCTCCAAGAGCTCTTCCTCTCCCAAGTTTACACAATCCAAATGAAATAATAGATCACCTACTATTTTAATTTTTGGCATGAATTCAAAATAATTCGAATTGTGCTATTTTAATTAAATGAATTTACCCACTTAATTAATAGGGTGGGTTGGCTTATTAATTTAACGAATCCCAATGGACTCCCTAACATTAATAAGGTATAATTAATGTGAGTAAACCCCTTATCGCCTCCCTCATTAAAGAGGGATATCCTGAGTCGGATGGTCCCCACCATTCAACATGAATTGGGGGTTTTACGAACTCGGGTGGTCCCACCATTTTTAATCATCTTGCGGGAGGTAATACTTGGGTGGGCCCCACCACCATATCCTTCCATGGGAGGTTCGAGTGTGGTTTCCCCCAGCTCCAAAATCACATTGGAGGTTTCAATAACCCAAATAATATAATGTTAATACTTTATTTTATTTAATTTTATTAAAAAACCCCCAAAACTATATTCCAAACTCGTCAAAACGCAACTGCGGTGAAAGTCTCACTAAGAAATCACGGATGTTGTGAGTTCAACAGTGCCCTCCGATTTCAATTCTGAGAAGTGGTTCAAAAGATATAAAATCTCGGTCGTACATTTATTGAACGTACCTAAAAAAACATCAGAAATTGATTTCGGACACACCGAGCATCGGAATCCTGCACCGTCAGAAATTGTGGACTCAAAAAATTCCCTTTTATTTCAAAAAACAAATTCCATAGAAATTCAGGGTCTTGAAATTCTCCCTAATTCAACAGATTTACATCCCCGTAAGCTACAACTCGATCTAAGGGAACAAATGTGGGTGATGAGCATGCGTATGAGCCTCCCGCTCCCATGTGCTCTCTTAGAGGCTCCCATCCAGCCAACGAACGCGCAACAGAGGTATCGACTATCCATGTTGGACCCACTGTGGTCAATCCTCAACCTATACTAGAACCTTTGTGAAATTCTCCCGGTCATCGATGTCCAACTCCCCGTGATCAATAACATGGGATGGGTCGTGCACGTATCTCCTCAGCTAAGATACGTGGAAGATTTCATTCACCCGGTACAACTGAGGTGATAGAGCTAAGTGGAAAGCCCCCTCGCCTACTCTGATGAGGACTTGGAATGGTCCTATAAACCGCATAGTTAATGTTCCTCCTCGGGAAAATCTCTGCAAACCTCGTCGAGGTGAGACCCTTAGAAAGGGGTGGTCGTCATCCTCAAACTCTATAGGTCATTGTCTCATGTCAGCTTATGACTTCATTCTGCTTTGTGTAGTCCTCATCAGCTTCTGGATGATCTGCACCATCGTCGTGGTAGCCCGTACAATCTCTGGCTCCACTAGATCTTACTCCCCTATGTCTGTCCAGCATAGTGGCGATCTTCAAGGCCGACCATACAAGGCCTCAAAATGGTGACATACCTATGGTGATGTGATTGCTGTTGTTGTAAGAAACTCCATTGAAGGCAAGTGATCCTCCCAACTGTGACTGAAGTTGAGGACACATGCACGGAGCATGTCCATGATGCTCTGAATGGTCCTCTCGGTCTGACCATCTGTATGAGGATTGAAGGCGGTGCTCAGGCGTAGCTGTGTCCCAAAATCCTCTTTCAACCCCTTCCATAGTCGGGAAGTAAACTGTGTGTCTCGGTCAGAGAAAATCGAGGAACGTACTACAGGTAAATGCATTATCTATTGCACATAGAGGTTTCCCATGATCTCAACTGATCCAGGATCTCTGATCGGTAAAATGTGGGCTGACATGGTGATTCTGTCAATGATCACCCATATCGAGTCGCGAATCCTGGATTTATGTGGAAGTCAAGTCACGAAGTCCATTGATATTCCATCCCACTTCCACTTTGGGACCACTAAAGGCTAAATCAAGCCAGCTGGTACATCGTGCTCTACCTTCACTTGCTGGCAACTGAGGCACGATGAGATAAACTCCGCTACTGCCTTCTTCGTACCTGGACACCAATGCAGTCATTGAGGGTCATGGTACATCTTCTCCACTACTTGTTGTACCACATGATGGGATATGTGGGACTCCATCAACACTTCCTCCCGAAGTGAAACCGGTACTAGGGTACATCCTTTGAAGAGTATGATGTGCTTCCCACCTTCATAAAATCCATATGGTGCATGTCTTATAGATATCTGAGCACATCGCATCTCGCAGTGAGCGTCCCAATGTTGCACCTCCCTGACTTGCTGAAGAAGTGGTGGAGTGACTATGAGAGACTATAGAAAGGCTACTGCATCTCTATCCTCAAAATATATCTGTAAGGCAACCAGCTGCTATGTCTCCTCTCCTTGAAGCTGAATACCAGTCCTCATATTGAGCGCATCCGCAACAACGTTCCCCTTACTAAGAGTATAGACTATATCAAAGTTAAATTCCTGGAGGATCTTAACCCATCACCATTGTCTCAGGATCATGTCCTTCTGGGAGAAGATATACCTGAGACTCTGGTGATCATATTATAGAGTAAAATGATCGCCCATCAGATACTACTGACACATCTTCAAGGTGGAGACAACTGCTACTAACTCAAGGTCTTGGGTAGTATTGTTTTTCTTGTGCTGTCTCAACTGCAGAGAACCATATGCAATCACTGCTCGTTCCTGCATCAGGACACAATTGAGTCTGGTCTCTGTTGCATCTTAGTAGACTATATAACATACGCCTTCCTATGGAAGCCTCATGATGGGGAAATAGTCAGCTTTTGCCTCAGCTCATTAAAGATCTGTTGGCATCTCTCCGACCTCATAAAGGGTTGACCCTTATTCGTCAATGCTGAAAGTGCTACTGCAACTCTAGAGAAATCTGGAATGAATATCTGATAGTATCCAGCTAAAACCAAGAAACTCCATTCATCCGTCACAATCCTGAGTGGCTCCCATGCAAGTACCCCCTCAATCTTTGTTGGATCCACTGCAAATCCAGCCTTCGAGATGACGTGCCCCAAAAAATGAAACTCTCAAATCCAAAAATGACACTTCGAGAGCTTTCCATATATTTGGCGGTATCGGAGTTTGTCCAGTACTACCTGAAAATGTTAGGTATTGTCCTCCTCAGTAGTCAAGTTTGTTAGTATGTCTTTGATGAAAACTACAACAACGAGATCGAGTAATGGCAGGAATATCTTGTTCATGAGACTCATGAACACTTCTGGAGCATTGGATATGCTAAAGGGAATAACCAAGAACTCATAGTGTCCATTCTAACATCTAAAGGATATCATCTTCACATCCTCTTCTCAAACTATGAGCTGTTGATAGCCTGATTTGAGGTCTATCTTCTAGAATAATCGATCTACCTTGAGATGATCAAAGAGGTCATCAATCCTCGGATGTGGGTAATAGTTGTTCACAGTCAGCTGGTTCAGGTGAAGGTAGTCGACACAAAGCCTCAAGATATCATCCACCTTCTAGGTGAACATAATTGGGTCTTCCTAGAGAAAAACACTAGGCCAGATGAACGCCTTCCCCTACAAGTCCTCAAGCTGTACCCTCAGCTCGTGGTTCTCAGCGGGGGCCATCTGATATTTTGGTGTAGATATCAGTTCTATCCCGGGGTATAAATATATGTAGAAGTCCACATCACTATGAGGAGGTAGTCCTAGGACATCGTCAGGGAAAACATCCTCATACTGGTCCACCACTATAGGATAAGTCGGACTCTCCACATCCACTGCTCCGTGGGTAAGGCAAGCCAACTGGTGGGTGATCGACTGCACCCTCCTCTGATTAAGTCCATCCTACACTAAAAATGGTTCCCTTATATCTGGTGAAGGTGAACCAGGTACCATTAGTGTGGAAACACCACACTTTTGGACTAATATAGTGTATCTAATCATGAACTGTAGATAACCAGTATATACCCAAGATGATGTCGTTAGGCCTCAACACCACTACGAGAAGATCCCAGCTGAATCTCTCGCCTCTTATAGTATGCTCACACTGCTGGCACCAGATATTAATCATCGAGTTTTCTTCTGTAAGAGTCTCTAGCCATAATGATCGAGGCAACGGCTCTGTCGGAATCTCCGAGCTCCGAATGAGGGCAATAGCAATGAATGAATGACTGGAACATGTGTCTATAATAATATCTTATAAGGTGTAATAGACACAGATCATTCCTCGAATAATATCTGGAGTTCTATGGCTGTATGACTCAGCTTCCTGAGGCTAAGCTATCTCCTGTCCACTCACTCACTACAGTAAGGGTGGACCTTCTAGTGGTGGTTCCAATTGCACCTAGTTATTTTGACTGCCACCAGCTACTGGACTAACTCCTATGACACATCTTCTTATGCCCATCGACCATCCTCGATCGAACCTCTTATTTTGTCTATGAGGTCCCTTAACTATCTGTTGATCATCAGAACGGCAGGTAGGATAGTCACGATCCATGTGAACAAGCCCTCTGCATGAGTAACAATATCCACTCCTAGCATGTCTGGCTCTGTCTCAACATTGGGTTCCCCACACAACTGATCCTGAGTCGTGCAGTCGTCCACCTGTAGGTCTAGTCCTCTTGGACCTCTGCAAAAACTGTCTACTACTAGCTCAAAAAAGACGCTACTACGCGTCGACTAGTAGTAGGTCTCGTTGTTGGTGATTCCTCATCAAGGAAAATCTCAACTAGGAGCGATCTCTCTAAAACCCCCTCCTACGTCGGGATGCTGAGGGAGATCATCATGGCTATGATCTCTCGCCCGAGTCCCTGCTTGAAGGTCCGGGCCCTGAAGAGTGGGTCTCGTACCATATCTGGGGATTATCAAGAGTGGTTAGTGAACCTTGCTGAGAACGGTGCTACTTTCATGATGCCCTGATGTAGATGAAGTAGCTACTGTATCCAAACTGCACGAAGGGTGGTTGGAACAAACTCTGCCCGAACAATCTCTCGAAATCTGTCCAGAGTAGCGTCACCCCATCGTGGACCTGGAGCATCAGGCTCCACCATCTGCCTACTACTACCTGAAGGAGTTCGACAGCAAGAATCACTATGTAGTCTGATAGTGTCCACAAAATCTTGAATTCTCTCAGCACAGCCTCCAGCCAATCCTCAGGCACATGTGGGTCCATCTCTCCCCAGAACCTGGGAGGCCTCTGGCGCTAGATCTCGTGAAGCACACTCCAGCAGTGTGCATCATCTTCTGCTAGGGCTGGTGGCATCAGTGGCCCAATGGGTGGTGGTACTGCTGGTTCCTCTGCAGGTTCCTCAACATGAAAGGAGCCCTACACTAAGGCCTAGTCACTCGGAGGGCTGTCAGTGCATACATCTCTCAGGGCACTAACTAGTCATCCATGTGGAGGCATCCTAAATGAAACAGATGCCACACGGTCAAATGATTATACATGGTGAGCTAACCTGGTTGAGATGACTTAAAGAAAAACCTTTGAAACACACACACAATCAGTGTTTTCGTGCACTAAGTCATAAATTTTAATTCAGGGTCCTGGTGTATGGATACCTTGGCGGCCGCACCAACACTGGACTCCCTGAACTTAAAACCACACATTGTACCCTTAACACTATTTCTTCAAAGAAAAGAAATATCAGAGTCCTATGTTTTTCAGTAGAACCAACTCCTTTAATACCAATTTTTCACAACCCTTCCTCGGGACAGATGCCATGACTACCCCAAGCCCGCCTTCCATAGGCCATGGGCTGGCCACTAGCACCGAAGGCGTAACTTCCTAAGCTGGGAAGGCATTTCCTTTATAGAATGTATACAAAAAAAATCATAGTACAAAACTATATGAAAAACACTAAGAAAAACTAAATAAAAAGGTATTGGTCAAAGTAAATGGAGCCCGAAATACAAGCCCAAAAGTAATGTAAAAGTAATTGAAAAAACATGTACACCTAAAAGTCAAAAAGCTGGAAGGTTTCTAGAAGCTCTTAGATCGTCCACCACAGATCCAAACTGAAGGGTAGGTACATATAGCCTTCACAGTGCTCCACATTATTCTGTCTCCTACAGGTACCGACTCATCCATAGGTCCACCTCCGGGTACCATCTAGTCCTCATACACTTTTCCTTGGTCAGCACTGTCTATTGTATTCATCCAACACAATGAGGTGGGTGCATAACCTGTTCATGGGTGAGTATGAAAACACTCAGTATGGACCCTGACACCCTCAAGGTATCACAAAATCCAACAAGGATAATCCACAATGTATGAATCAATGGATAACCATTAATTGGTTATCTTCCCATTCATGTACCTAATTTATCTAGTAATCTGTCTCAATCATGAAGAAAACACAAAGGTCATTGACTCAGCTGAAACTAGGATTTCCATTCTTGAAACCACGACTTCTAGAGAATGCCTCCACAATCGAGAATAGTGGGCCTTTTGTGACACCAAGGGGTCTCTCAGTAACCTTGGACTGTTGAGGTACTTCTCTTGTAAATTATTGCAAGTCTGGTACCAACTACTAGGCGCTCCTCCTTTATGGGTCTGCCGCCAACTACCATGTGCTCCCCCTAATAGCCTGTAGAAGTACTCCTCCTGTCGAGTACCATGGGTATGCCTCCAACTATCAGGTGCTCCTCCACCATGGGTATACCGCTAATTACCAGCCCTCCCCAGAGGGCTATTCGAATCAGTCCAGCAGTCGTCAGGTCTGTCAGCTACTAGGTCTCCACTCTCTGTCTACTCATCACTGGAAGGATCCGCTCCATGAGCTACTGGGAAAAACTCAAACCGTAGAGAAGTTCCATGATGAAGTATATCAAATATCCACCACATCATAGGGATCTCAATGAAACAGACGGTACGTCGGTCGGACGCCCGTTCTATATGTTATTGGCAGTTCTGTTCGAGGGGCCCGGTGGTTTTTAGGTTCAAACAAACCTAACTATACCCCCACTTTATCCAAACCTCAAATGGTGTACACCAAAGTATCCATCTATCACTAATAATTCTGTAAATACAGACGGTTCGTCGAATGGATGTCAGGTGCCAATGATATGGCCAAAGTAAGCAATGGGGTGGTAGTGGGCCCGGGTTCGGTTCGGCCTAGTCGGACACACTCGACCCAACCCAATCTGAGTCGAACCGATCTGGGTCAACTCAGACAGTCTCAATGGGTCTGACCCCACCCGTTGAGCGGTTCAACCTACTATTTTAGGCCTGGTCTGCTGGGCCCGGCCCATCGGACTACGAGTGCAGTTTGGCCTGGATGCCGCCACGCAGGCACCTCGGCCAGAATTTCGGGGCAGTTTAAGCCAACGCTGTGAGGGGCGCGGCTTGGGAGGTCAACCGCTGGGAGGCCATCAGTAGGCCACGTGGGGGTGTGGTAATGTTGGGGGGACATCGAGAAGGCCGCGGGTGCACCTGGGAGGGTGGCTGGGCGTCGGGCAGCGCTCTTGGGCGCGACAACACATCGAGGCGCCGAGCAAGCCACAACATGAGGCTGTGAGGACATCGTTCTGGGTGTCGGGGTGTCGTGCAGGCTGCCGGTAGGGTCCGGGCCGGCCACCGAAAGGCCGCGGGGGGAGGGGGGTTGATCATGCCGCAATAAGGGGCCGGGAAGGCCGTAGGGGGTGCCGGGTAGCGCACTGGGGTGCCGGGCTAGCCGCCGGAAAGGCGCATGGGCACCGGGCAAGCTGCCGGCAGGGTCTGGGAAGGCAGCCGAGGGATCTGGGTAGCATGCCGGGGTGCAGGGTACCATGTCGGGGCAATGTTCTAGGGAGCGGATAGCGCGTCGGGGTGTGAGGTAGTGCGCAGGGGCATCACGCTCGGGCGCGGGTAGCACGCCATCATAGCGTGCTAGGGCGCGGGTGGCCAACCGGGGTGCCACAGGGGGCGGTTCGGTTTTTAGAGGCTGCAGGTAGCACAATATTTGTTCATCATCTTTCTCGTCTTCACCACATGTACTGCCTCTATTGTCAACAAACAAGAACAAGAAAAGGGGAGTGTCAGACCGTGTTTGTGCGATCCGATCATTCCTTGTCATGGTGACATCATTTGGAAAAAAAAGTGCTCAAAAAATGACTAAGAATGGAGTTTTAAACACTTATATAAGAAATAAATCAAATTACTCTACCTCGTTTGTCATTCTGTGATCGTTGAGGTATTCGTGGTAGGGCGGACGTCGTCATTGGAGACATTTTTCGTGGGTGGTTTCTTCTCCTTTGACGCGAATGATGTTTATTGGAGATGTTGTGAGAGTTCTTTGTTGAGGGAAACTTGTTCCTCCAAGAGCTCTTCCTCTCCCATGTTTCCCCCAACCAAATGTAATAATAGATTGCCTATTATTTTATTTGTTGGCATGAATTCAAAAGAATTCAAATTGTAGTATTTTATTTATATTTTTATACTCCCTTAATTAATGTGGTGGGTTTGGTTATTAATTGGAAGAATCCCAATGGACTCCATCACATTCAGGATGTATAATAAATGCGAGGAAACCCCTTGAAACATCCCTAATTAAAGAGGGAGTTCATGAGTCAGGTGGTCCCCACCATTCAAACGTGAATTGTGGGTTTTACCAACTCGGGTGGTCCCAACAGTTTTTAATCCTCTGATGGGAGGTTATACTCGGGTGGGCCCCAACACCATAACCTCCCATGGGAGGTTGGGGTGTGTTGGCCCCCACCTCCAACCACTCCTTGGAGTTTTTAACCACCCAAATAAAATAAATTTAATACTTTATTTTATTAAATTTAATTAAAAAGCACCCAAAAATATCATCCAAACTCTTCAAAAAGAAACTTTGGTGAAGGTATCATTAAGAAATTGATGATTCTACAAGTTCAATGGTGCCCTCAAATTTCAATTCCGAGCACCGGTTGAAAAGATCTAAAATCCCACTCGTATGATTACTGAACGTACCTAAAATAAAACATTAGAAATTGATTCCAGACACACCGGGCCTCGTAATCAAGCACTGTAATGTCCCATTAAATGAAAAATGGTATCAGAGCCAATACCCAGCCATAAGTGCTTAGGCACTTCCTGGGTTTGAGGATTGGGGTCAAGAACGAGGACATTGTGATTTATGGGGGGATAATCTATCACCCCTGGAAAAGTTAGACTTAAAAGGCTAAATGTTACTACCCACGTCAACAAGGTGCACCTTTCTTTTCGGGAGCATATCTGATTAGAACTCCACAATTAAGCATTCTTGGTCTGGAGTGGTAATCAGGATGGGTGACCATCTGGGATGTTTCCCAGGGAGTGTGTGAGTGAGGACAAAACACACTGAAAGAACATGTGTTAGCATGTGGGGACATTCATTACACTGATAAGAGACCCTAGTGTGTAATACAATATTGTGTGTTGCGAAGACGTCCAAGGTATTACAAGAGACCCATGTGGTCAAATGATAAGGTTCATGACCCGGGGAGGCGGGTCATGACACATAGTTAATAAAATAAAAAATCCATTTCATAGATTAAAATTAAAATATCCCAAGTATATAATTTTAGAAAATATTAACACTAGATTTGATAATCATGAACTTATTTAAAGTAAAATCTCACTCATACTTCGTAATGTTCTCCTATATTTTCAAATCTTCTGATGAATTTTGTCATAAGAACAACAAATTTATTGAAATATAAATTTGTTTTAAATCATTTCCCAAATTATATAATGTAATAACACAATTTCAATGTATCATGTGAAAGTCAAAACAAATAAAAAACCTTTTTTTTAATTCAAAACATCCAGGAGTCCCATTTTCAAATTAATCACTGAAGATGTATTCAATTAACCATCATCATGAAATGAATTTAATTTTTGATTCATTTACCAATTTCTTATTAAACCATAATACCCTTGAAAAAATCATACATGATATTCAAAATACATTACAAACAAGCCCTCAAAACCAATTTTAGAATCATAAAATTGCAATAAATGTAATTTTTTACAAAAACATTTGATGCACTAAAACTATGAAAATTGTAATGTGGCACAACGTCTAGAAGATCGATTGATCGATTGATAGATAATAAACAAAATCATACTATGAGGTATGTCCCATGTTAACCTGTCACTTTTAAGAGTTCCCCATCATCACGGGGAATGCAAGGGAACCGAAAAAGATCTACTAACTCAAACATATCAAAGGAAACAACTATTAAGTTATCAATCCATAATTCCCTAATGTTTCACATTATGTAGATGGTTATATAGGGCCATGCAGAAAAACACATCACTTGAAGGACCTCTCATAGCCCTAAAATTCTTATTTCACGTTTTAAACATGATGAAATGAAATATGGTTTCATGTCAAGACATTTTTAAATTCATTCCAAGACTCACACTTCATAAAGAATATAAAATCAACCTTCGTGATTTCACTAATGTGCATGGTAACCCATTATTATTCCATTTATTTTATTTATAATAACATGAAGGTAATTGAAAGAAATAAAGGATACATGAATTTATTGACATTGAAGATTTTTAAAAGAGTATTGATAAATGATCTAATATGGGGTATAATGATGTTCCCCAACAAAAAAATTATTTTCAATAAGGTTTTGAAGAAGCATATTTAATTTATGATGGGTTTTAAAGATACTACTTGAAGAACTCAATTAAATATTATCAATACATTATTCTAAATTTAATTATGAATCATCAATAAAAATACATGTTTTGATGGGTGAAGATACCATGTATATATAATTTTATTAAACATTGAAGTCTATGAAATAGATTGAGAATTGAATGAATGCATTTTGAGTTTAAATGGTTACATATGTAAAGTTAAATTGAGATTTATGTCGAATAAATAAAGGTAACACATGTAGTTAACTACTTGTATAAAAGTAGTAAGAATACTATATGAAGTTAAATCAGGGATTTGATAGCTGTAAAATTGTAAATGAATCACTATATAACGGTTTCAATAAAATTAGGTAGATGTATAAAGGTAATTGGAGACCTATGTAAAGGTGAACTCATATTTCATAATTGTCATTCAGAGATTTCACTGCCTATGTAAAGGTATTCTAAGCACTATATAATTGTCATGAATGATACTACGGTCCAGTAAAGATGATACTAACCTAATTAATGGTCATTCATAGCCTTCATAGAGGTCACAGGAAAGGATATGAGACTATATGAAGGTAATTAATTACCTATGTAAAGGTATCTAAGAAATATGATGCTACATAAGGGTCATCTATGATTTTTAGTAACTACATAAAATTAAATTTTGGATTACACCCAATGCATCAAGGTAATTGTGATCCATGGTGAAGAGATGAAAATAATTTCATAGGGTGTTGTGAAATGGAAATTCCACCACACCATATCTAATTACTATGCGGTGTTTCCCTGATTTTATTAAGATTTTAATTTGTATTTGAGAAACTATGAGTCAAAAATATCTTTAGAGAAGCTTGTGTTGTCACAAATGAGATAATAAAGGGGTAATGATTAAAATAAAAAACATCAATGAAATAATTTCAATTAATATATATAATCATTATCTATAAATTTGATATTTCACAGATAGTTCACCTCAATTGGAGGGGATTTATTACAAAACCATGATTTTTCTATAAAATGAAATAATTATATTAACTAAAAAGTATTAAACAATTTCAATAAAATATAAACCAGTAGAATTAAAAAGGTAGTTGAATGAAATTTAAAAAAATTTTAAATTAAATTAGATAGGTGATGGACCATACCTAATATGAGACAAGCCACACTCGATGGTTAAAACATTTAACCGCGAGAACTGTAAGCTGCTCCATCCATCCTCCAGACATATGCACATTTTCATATACATAATGACATTATAACCCATATGAACTTGTATGCATGGTCTTGAACACGCACAAGAGGATCCTTATATATATTATCACCCACATAATCCTATTATCACCCACACACATATGAATTTTTCCTATAAATACATAAGCACACCTAACCCCTTATATGTAATCATGATACCATGGGCTGACGTACATATAACAAGAGAACATATTATATATATGTTATTACCTATTCAAATGCGGTGAGTCACCTTAGACAAGAGTCCTGAATCCACCTCAACATGATCCAAAACACACTAAAAATATATATGAAACCCAAAAATCACAAAAGACCTATTTATAATTGGTCAAAAAAACTGAAGAAACCTTCCCAAAATACAACGTCGAACTAATTATCTTTGATTGAGGTGTATTGAACCAGTCTCATCTTAAGAAACCACTAGTAGTTAAATAATGAGAATCAATGTGAGATATAAAGACCTCTTAAATATATGTGATTTGTGTGTCAACTATAAATAATAAATGATACATGACTATAATACCATCCTCATAGATCCTTGTATTCCCAACAGTTATCTCAAAAGCACTAATAATCATCCCATTACCGAATCATCCAAATACACCTCAATTCGAATCTATGAATCATCTTTTATAACTGTACATACTCTCAGAACTTCATTCTTCTAAAACTAAAACCTTCAGATCATTATTCCACTCAAGAAAAGTCCTCCTTAATAAATATCATTTCTAGAAAAATATATAGATAAACACATTATTATATCGTTAAATATTCTTTCATAATTGAATCTTCCAGAATCAATTATATTCAAATTAACATCTTCTGTATCATCCAAGTGTATTTAAATTTTTTCATTAATAATACTACATTATAAACACAATAATGGATTCACATAAACTTAAATACAAACATTTAGCACATAGTGGCCACCTTAACCATAAACAATGCTCAATAATTACTATTAATAACCATCCAAAAAATCATCAAATATATAAGTTTCTTCCAAAAAAATTATTAACAACAACATATTAAATATTTAATAAACAATATTAATTTTTGAAAAAAGTATCATCCATTTAATATATTAACCATTTGGAATCACAATATACATGGTATTTACAAACTCAAATAAATATATTCAGTCACAGAACATACAATGTCATAACATCTTGGGCTACAAAAAACATTCTTACATAAAAACTCTAAAATGAAAATAGAAGGTAAAATTTAATCACTGGCTGAGTTGGGTTGATGATAACACTGCCTGATTCAATAATTTTAATCAAAAACATTTTATGAAAAATAAAAACATAAAATATCCCATTCAACCAAACACACCCAAATTAAATATAATGTTTTGGTTCCTCCTCCAATTTCTGTAGATTTACATTCCAATATGCTTAAATATACCATTAACTGAACCACATTATGTTGAAATTACCTTTCAGTCCTTACAGGTGTTTTCCATAATCAAAATCTCCTTTCAACACTTTTTCAGATCAATGTTCTTCTCAGTGAGGCAAGCCTGAATGTTATACGTCTCGTCCATGAACAACAAAGCATTCAACTGTTCCATCTCTGTCACTATTTGTGGTCTCCAAACTTGTCCCATAGATTCCCTCTCCATTTTTCAACACAATATACATCATTTTTACCTATTGAAAATAGATTTATATTTTGATTGTGTCGGAATGATATCATTCGAAAGGAGAATGTTGAATTGGCTCAAGTAATTATTTACTGAATTATTTTTCATTTTACTTATTTAATCCAATTCACATAGTATGTGTAACGCCCCGACCCCATTTACCCAGAGTCGGTGCATTATTACATGACATTGGCATGATCATAAGAAAGATAAAATCTCGAAAGACTGATTGGTTTAGTAGACTTGGAAACACTAGATATATTCATAAGTCTTACATTACAACATAAAACCAAAAAGTATAACAACATATTTTCTTCATAGACCACACTCTTATCCCCTCATAATATCCCTGGAAGTCATTCATAATTTACTTCTTCATACCCTGGAAAAAATAAAACATAGAAAAAGGGGTGAGCTCAAATGCCCAGTAAGGATAACAATAAAGCGGAAACTTTCATAAATAATAATAAACATTTAAGGCAATGTATAAAGAAAACAAAAGCCTTTTAAACTATAACTTCAACATAGTATAGAAAAAATAAAATGAAATAATCCCATTTACTTATTCACATGGATATTCTACTAATAGAATAATCACATGAAATATCAATAACCACATTCATAATGACGGAATGCATAATGCCAGACTATGATAACCACATAGCCAAGGCCTCGTGCCATGACTACAAATAAGATTTTTCCAAGGCCTTGTGCCAAGACACTAGTTTTTCTAATGATGCATACCAATGCATCGAGGAGCTATAGAGGGCTCCACCCATCACATATTATGTCCAATTAATTCCCATAAGAAAAGGTTTAAACATAACAAAAACATTCATATTAAAACTAGCATTCGAAATGTCAATACTTTCTCCATAAACCATGAATGTTATAAAAACAACACATCTACAGTCAAACATATCACAAAACCTTCAATACAATATGTAAGTTTTGTATCATAATAAACCAAATTCATATAATCATAAAATCCATGAAAGGATGTTGAAATAGATGAAATCAAAACAATTTGAGAGAAATATAGCTTTTTTTAAATAATTTAAAAGTCACACATTTATAAAGGAAGTAATAAAAAAGAGATTTTTGAATCAATGTGTCCAATACCACATTGAAACTTTTGAAAGGAATTAACAATTTAGAAACATCATGTCCATATAAATAAATCCTTAAAACCCATTTTGAAGACATGGACATTAATTAAAAAGATTTTGAAAGATAAATCTTTAAAACATTAAAAATTCTGATTTTGATAAAGAATACCTTTCCGAAATTCTTAAAATATTCATTTTGAAATCATTTAAAAGTCACATAATTATAAAATAAACCATTTACATAGAAAATATCATTGTAATATTGTAAGGGAAACTCTGAAAATTTTATAACGGCGGTAAATAGACGCACCCGCCGTATAAGTTAAAAAAACATTCTTACCTTAATTTTGTCGAAAAGGTTAAAAAACATCTTGTTTGGAAAAGGACGGAAATATTCTTTTATAAACCTCTTATAAAAAGTCAAACAAGGGTATATATGACATTAACTCATAATCTAGTAAATAGTAAAACTGTTTTGAAATTCATTTTTAAGATACATGGATGCAGATGATAAAGAGATCTCAGTAGATTATTACGTATAAACAACCTCGGATAATGGAGAGATTGTGAAATAAACCCTTACCTAGTAATTTTCCTTGGTTGAGGGTATGTTAAACTCCTGTATAATGGTGAAATATTTGTTATTAAATTATAAAATAATCATATATATTAATATGATATCATATATGATCTTTTAACATTGCTTTGTTAATAATATCTTAGTATTATCATCGTTTCGGGGGTTATCTTACTCGTTTTATTTTATATGTTTTGTTACGTAAGCCATGTTTTTCATGGATAGGTTGTATATTATTCATATACAGAATTATATAATTCTTTAAACATTATTTTTAAATCATCAATTGATAATTATACTTGAATGGATACGATGGAGAATGAATCTCATCACGTTCTTGGAGACGGTAGTCCGTACGTACGCACGAGCGACAATATCAATCTTTTGATATTAAAATAATATATAATTGGATAGTATATCATATATAAAGAATCATTATCATGTTATATTTATTATTTACATGAGTTACACATTATTATACCCATCCAAATAATAATATATTCAATAACAATTACACCACGATGTGGAGACGGTAAGCCGTATGTACGCATGTATGGTGACATGTTATTCAAAGGGTGGTTAAAATAATGAATATGGTTTTACCATATTTATAATAACATCACTCTATATATATGATACTGGAGTTATTATTTTATAATGGTAATAACAAAGAATGAAGAAGTGGAAGAAGAAATGAATTTAAAAAATGGTGGTGAAAACATTACCTCTTCTTCGGGTTCTTGCTTTTGATTTGATCAAAAGGGCACCTTAGGATGGCTTTATGATCAAACTAATGCCTCTAGGTTGTATTTATGGAAGTTGAGAGAGTATTTGGGCATATATTTGACAAACAAAAAGGATTTGAAGGTGTGATGTAATGAGAAGGGGGAGTGCCCTTTTATAAGAGGGGTGAGGGGCACCTTTGGAAAAGCTAGAAATATTAGTTTTTAATAAATTAATATTCGGTTTCTAATGTATCCAAAAGTTTATTATTCAAAGGTTAAGGTGTGGATATTTCTAAAAACATTCAACCAATAGATGTTAGATAGGTTTGGGTTACTATATTAACCTTATCTTGTAGTTTTAACTCTTAGTTAATTAGTTTGACATTTACCATGTCACTTTGTATTTTTATATTATATAGTTAATAGACATACTATATACATCCAAGAGACCCCCAAGTGGTCCATAAATGACACACATATCATTATATAAGTCTCTTGGACGAATAATATATTTTTAGGAATTTAATATCAATTAATAATATAATATTGTTTTAAAAAACTTTTTTATGTCATTTTCTACACTATTCAATTGATGATTTTTGTGAAACTTATAACAGAACGATTACTTCAAAAAAAGTAAATTAAATAAATCCTAATATGTCATATTATCCTAGAAAATTAGTTTAATTAATTAAAAGTCTCAAGTTATATTTATTTGTGTATTTATAATATCAATTGTTTTATTTTTTCAGTATTATATTAATTACTGCATCATTATTGTGTCATAAATAAATTAAATTATTTAATGTCTAAAAATTATAAATAAAATATCATTATGTAGGAAATATTTTTATCTTTATAATGAATATTTAAAAAAGAATTTATCTTATCTATAACTCTATATTAAAAATGTTTTAGTAAATAAACATTGATTTCAACTCTTTTAACTCTTCTTTGAATTAAATAATAATAAATGTCCTAATCTAATCCAAGTGGACCTAAATGATAATATATTATTCCTAAGGTTGTTTTTGGTCGAGATATACTTTTCCAATAGAATTAGGACATGTGTTAGGGTAATATAAATATCATTTTTACCCTTAATTACCCTATTTACTTTTAACCGTGGTAAATAAAAGTAAAAAGTTACCATTCAACAAAAATTATTTTCATCTCATTGAACCACATTTTATTTCTTGATATTAACCGTGTATCTTGGATTTTCTAAATTCCATTCACAGAAACGGTAAAATTAAGATTTATGAAAAATTCAGTTTTTTGAACTACCACTTAGTAGTTTCACTATTCATCAAAAATTGGAGTTTTTCAGAACAATGCCAAAATTTCACCCTAAGTTATAATTGATATTCAGAATTAAAAAATGATGTCTATTTTACAAAAATCCAAACATATAATTTTCATTAGTTAATTTTATAATTAATTCCAGCTGGCACAAGAAATAGCGTGTTTTTAAGAAACAATATATACCAAAACATTGGCAATTGTTTAGGTCCAATTTAAAAGTAAAATTAATTCTAATGAGAACCATTGGATAAAATGGTAAAAATATATTCAAATTATACTTTAAAACCACTCAATAATATAATTTATCACTATAAATTATTTTGATTAAAAAAAATTAGAGTATTTTTCAATATTCATAAAAATTGGATGTTCTCAGAAAAATACCAAAAATTCATCTTAGGATAATTTAAATATTCCGAAACCGAAAATGAAGTCCATTTTGAAATATAAAATATATATAATTTCTAAAATTAGGTATTACTACTCGTAACGACTAGTTTGATTGGTTGTGGTGTGTTAGAACTCGATGTTTCATACAACATAAGCTATACCATTATTCAAAGAGAAGCGTACCGTAGAAGCTTGGGGTGTTTCATTTTAAATTTTTGATGTCCCCATTTAGTCAAAAAGATTAAAATATTGTATTTATAAAGGGTTCACTATTAAAGTTGTTAAAAGTGCAATACTGAAAATGAATTTTTTCTTTCATTATGTCTAAGAAACTCATAATATGAATTCAAAAATTATAAGGATTATATAAATTTCAAAATTTAGTTTATACTATTCATAACCTCTTTTGAATAGATTGTTTTGTAAGTCATGGTGCACTTGACCTCAGTGTTGCATTTAGTGCAAGTTATTGAATTGTTTTGAAGAAATAACACCCTATGAAATCTTGGGGTGTTATATTCTCCCCTCCTTCAATAAATTGCGTCCTTGCAATTTGAAATTGTTATTCGAAAATAAAATGTTGAAAATATAAAATATCTTTGTGGGAAAACCCATATCCGAAATTGGGTAACTAAAATTTAGTCATAATATGAGGAAAAGAGAAATGAAAGAGTCACCAACAAATTATGATCTCGATTAGGAGAACATTGGTGGAAATTAGAGACATATACTTGGAGGAAAAACGTAAATATTTATAGGTTGTGATTGATGTCATCAATAAAAAACAAGTGTAAAATTGAGGTCCTTAAATTCATCAATCTATGATGATTTGAAATACCATTGGTTCAACAATACATAGGGTATTATGATAACACATTTTTGGTTTTAGGATTCCTTAAATAAAGTATATGAATTAATTTCTTCATAGAATAAGAGAAGAAGATAAATTTATTATTGAAAAGTAGAGTTCCATCCTTTATGTAATTTCTACCACAAACTCATCTTTCACTCTAAAAGGTAATAGAACGTAAAAAAAAATTATTTATCCTATTCTTATAGGGTTAAAAAAAATTATAATTAATGTACCAGATCATAAAAAAACTACATTATTTAATCTCGGACATCACGTGGGTCATTGGTAGGTGAAATACCCTTGTCACCCTTCAGTTGTGGGTTCAAGTCTCGCGGCCTTGCCAGACGAGACGGGTTGCCGCCCGATATCCGGGTTGTTTTTCCAAAATAATCCAAACTAGAACTATCCAAAATACTTCAGTCCAAATTTTATAAGGAAGGTAAACAAAATAAAGATCCTTTTTTTCACATAATAACATGTGAACATCTTCATCATGTATTGTTTTAAAACACTGCAACATCCTGTATTACGATAAAACCTTATTGATTACATTCATGATCCCTTATTCCTTAAGGAATAATAGATATACTCCTTTAATCCAAAAATGTTTTAAACCCCAACAATGATGGAATATACAAATCATTAATTATTTTCGAGGTAGTCAAGAATATCCAATATAATTTATCCAAATCAATCATGTATTATTTCAAAATCACTACATTGGTATCAGAATTATATTATGGTTTATCATTATCTGAACCATATATTTTCCAAAAATTTATCCTGCTATTGAGTCACTTTTCTTTGTTCCACACAATCTAAAGTACATAATGAAATAGAACAGCAGTACAATCCTTATATACTCCATAATTATTATAACAAGTACATTGATGATACAACACTCAAATGAAATAATCAACATAAGAACTATAATCATTCCTCTTCATGTGTGGTAGTATCATAACTTGATTTTTATCCAATAGCATCATTTGCGGCATAGTCTGATGATTGGGACATAGGATCACGTAGTGTACAAACTCCTTGCAAATGATGCATTGTACATTTGAAACCATTTTCATACCCTTGCAGTCATATACTTGGTGCCTTTTTCCTCCACACTTATAACAAACTCCCATTCCATTCAAGAAAGTTCCAGGGTGTTTCTTTCCACAGTTATCACATATGGGAAAATTCTTCTTTTCCCTCTTCCCTTTATCCATCTTTCTATTTTCCATCCTTTTCTTCTATTTCATCCCTTCAAAGCCATAGGACTCAGTAAAATCTTTACTTATCTTATCAACACATGATCTTATTTCTTCATATGATGTTAATACAAGGAAGACTATTTCTCATATAAATTCTATCTTAAGACCATGAAATATATGATCCTTCTTTCTCTTTGTATCATGTGCATTGCTGGAGTTCTCATTCCTTCTACTGGGCGCCATTTCTAAAAAACCGCATACACAAGATTGGTTTATGAATAACAATACCTAATCCCAAACTTGTAAGACACATATCATAAATTAAATAGTTTACGGATATAATCCATAATCAAAAAAATCTCTACTTTGAGGAAGTATATACTCATAAACCCTTCATAATTATTTTTAAAGAAAATGAGAGTTATCCTAAGTATATCCCCAGGGAGTGTCGTAACCAAGAGTGCAGCAAGGCCCGTTGTCGTGCACCAGTTCCTGTTCAAGTCTAGCTCAAAGCAGTGTTTTCTGGTTTTACCCCTAGGTACATCTGTGCCAAAGCCGCCTCTACCTGCTCGTATCCAGACAGTGATGTATTGCTCGGAAAACTCACAAAATCTCTACAATAACAAAATTCTAGGAAGTTCTTCAATACTAATCCTCAAAGTACATCTTAAATCTATGTGCTCTAATCATAGTTTATCTAAATATAGCTTCTAAGGATTGTGCTAAACTTCCTCTGATACCAACTGTAACGCCCCGACCCCAGTTACCTAGATTTGGTGCATTATTACATTAAATTGGCATGATCAAAAGAAAGATCAAATATCGAAAGACCGATTGGTTTAGTAGGCTTGTAAAAAATAGATATATTCATAAGTCTTAAATTACAACATTAAAACGAAAACTACAACAACATATTTTCTTCATAGACCACACTCTTATCCCCTCATACTATCCCTGCAGGTCATTCATAATTTACTTCTTCATACCCTGGAAAAAATAAATCATAGAAAAGAGGTGACCTCCAATGCCCAGAAAGGATAACAATAAAGCAGAAACTTTCATAAATAAGAATAAACATTTAATTTAATGTGTAACTAAAACAAAAGAATTTTAAACTTGAACTTCAACATAATATGTAAAAAATAAAATTAAATAATGCCATTTACATATTCACATGGATATTCTACTAATCAAAAAATCACATGAAATATCAATAACCACTTTCATAATGATGGAATGCATAATGCCAGACTATCATAACCACATAGCCAAGGCCTCATGCCAAGACTACAAATAAGATTTTTCCAAGGCCTTATGCCAAGACACTAGTTTGTCTCATGAGACCTACTGATGCATCGAGGAGCTATAGCGGGCTCCACCCATCACATATTAAGTCCAATGCATTCCCATATGAAAAGTTTTAAACATAACAAAAACAATCATATTAAAAGTATCATACGAAATGTCAATACTTTCTCCATAAACCATGAATGGTATCAAAACAACACATCCACAGTCAAACATATCACAAAACCTTCAATACAATGTGGAAGTTTTGTATCATAATAAATCAACATCATATAATCATAAAATCCATTAAAGGATGTTGAAATAGATGAAATCAAAACTATTTGAGATAAATATCTCTTTTTTTTGAAATCATTTAAAAGTCACACATTTATAAAAGAAGTAATTAAAAAGAGATTTTTGAATCAAAGTGTCCCATACCACTTTGAATCTTTTGAATGGAATTAACATTTTAAAAACATTAATGTCCATATAAATAAATCCTTAAAAACCATTTTGATGACATGGACATTAATTATAAATATTTAGAAAGATAAGTCTTTAAAAAATTTAAAATTCTGATTTTGATAAAGAGTACCTTTCCGAAATTCTTAAAATACTAATTTTGAAATCATTTAAAAGTCACATAATTATAAAATAAAACATTTACATTGAAAATATCCTTTTAATATTGTAATGGAAACTTTGACAATTTTATAATGGCGGTAAATATCCGCACCCGCCGTATATGTTAAAAAAACATTCTTACCCTAATTTTGTCGAAAAGGTTAAAAAACACCTTGTTTGGAAAACGACAGAAAGATTCCTTTATAAAACTCTTATAAAAAGTCAAACAAGGGTATAAATGACTTTAACCCATATTCTGGTAAATAGTAAAAAGGTTTTGAAATTCATTTTTAAGAAACATGGATGTCGATGATAAAGAGATCCCAGTAGATTATTACGTATAAACAACCTCAGATAATGAAGAGATTGTGAAATAATCCATTACCATGTACTCTTACTTGGTTGAGGGTAGGTTAAACTCCTGTATAATGGTGAAATAATTGTTATTAAATTATACAAGAATCATATATAGTAATATGATATCATATATGATCTTTTAACATTGCTTTGTTAATAATATCTTAGTATTATCGTCGTTTCAGGTGTTAACTTACTCGTTTTATTTTATATGTTTTGTTACGTAAGCCATGTTTTTCATGGATATGTTGTATCTTATTCATATCTAGAATGATATAAAGTACTTAAAAATTATTTTTAAATCATATATTGATAATTATACTTGAATGGATACGATGGATAATGAATCTCATCGCGTTCGTGGAGACGGTAGTCCGTACGTACGCACGAGCGACAGTATCATTATTTTGATATTAAAATAATATATAATTGGATAGTATATCATATATAAAGAATAATTATCATGTTATATTTATTATTTACATGAGTTACACATTATTATACACATCCAAATAATAATATATTCAGTAACAATTACACCACGACGTGGAGACGGTAAGTCGTACGTACGCACGTATGGTGACATGTTATTCAAAAGGTGGATAGAATAATGAATATGGTTGTACCATATTTATAATAAAATAATAGTATATATAAGATACTGGAGTTATTATTTTAGAATGGTAATAACATATAAAGAAGAAGTGGAAGAATAAATGAATTTGAAAAAGGGTGGTGAAAACATTACCTCTTCTTCGGGTTCTTCCTTTTGATTTGATCAAAAGGGATCTTTAGGATGGCTTTCTGATCAAACTAAGGCATCTAGGTTGTAGTGAGGGAAGTTGAGAGAGTATTTGGGAAGAGTTTGGACGAACCAAAAGGCTTTGAAGGTGTGAAGTAATGAGAAGGGGGAGTGCCCTTTTATAAGAGGGGTGAGGTGCACCTTTGGAAAAGTTAGAAATATTAATTTATAATAAATTCATATTCAGTTTCTAATGGCTCCATAGTTTATTATTCAAAGGTTATGGCGGGGATAGGTCAAAAACCATTCAACCAATAGAATTTAGACATGTTTGGGTTACTATATTAACCTTATCTTTTATTTTTAACTCCTAGTTAATTAGTTTGACATTTACCATTTCACTTTGTATTTTTATATTATATAGTTAATAAACATACTATATACATCCAAGTGACCCCCCAAGTTGTCCATTTATAATACACCTATCATGATATAAGTCTCCTGGCCGACCCTTAGATTTTTAGGAATTTAATATCAATTAATAATATAATATTTGTTTTAAAAACTCTTTTTTGTCATTTTTGACACTATTCAATTGTTGATTTTTGTGAAACTTATAACAGAATGATTACTCAGAACAAAGACAATTAAATAAATCCTAATATGTAATATTATCCTAGAAAATTAGTTTAATTCATTAAAGTCTCAAATTATATTTATTTGGGTATTTATAATATCAATTATTTTAATTTTTCACAATAATGGTAATTACTGCATCATCATTGTGTCAAAATAAATTAACTTATATAATGTCTGAAAATTATAGATAAAATATGATTATGTAGGAAATATTTTTTTCATTCTAATTAATATTTAAAATCGAATTTATCATATGTATAACCCTATATTTAAAATGTTTTAGTAAATAAACTTTGATTTCTACTCTTTTAACTCTTCTTTGAATTAAATAATAATAAATGACCTAATCTAATCCAAGTGGATCTAAATGATAATATTTTATTCCTAAGGTTGTTTTTGGTCAAGATATACTTTTCAAATAGAATTAGGATATGTGTTAGGGTAATATTAATATCATTTTGTCCCTTTAATTGCCCTATTTACTTTTAACCGTGGTAAATAATAGTAAAAAGTTACTATTCACCAAAAATTATTTTCATCTCATTGAACCAAATTTTACTTCTTTATATTAACCGTGTCTCTCGGATTTTCGAAATTCCATTCACAGAAGCGGTAAAATTAAGTTTTATGAAAAATTCAGTTTTTTTAACAGCCACTTAGTAGTTTCACTGTTCATCAAAAATTGATGTTTTTCAGAACAATGCCAAAATTTCACCCTAACATATAATTGATATTCCGAATTCAAAAATGATGTCTATTTTACAAAATTCCAAACATATAAGTTGCATTAATTAATTTTATAATTAATTCCCGCTGTCACAACAAATAGCGTGTTTTTAAGAAACAATATATACCAAAATATTGGCAATTGTATAGGTCCAATTTCAAAGTGAAATTAATTCTAATGAACACCATTGGATAAAATGGTAAAAATATATTGTAATTATAATTTAAAACCACTCAATAATATAATTTATCACTATAAATTATTTTGAATAAAAAAGTTGTTTTTAAGTATTTTTCACTATTCATAAAAATTGGAAGTTCTGAGAAAAATACCAAACATTCATCTTTAGATAATTTCAATATTCCGAAACCGATAATGAAGTCCATTTTGAAATATAAAATATATATAATTTCAAAAGGTAGGTATTACTATACATAACAGCTAGTTTGATTGGTTGTGGTGTGTTAGAACTCGATGTTGCGTACAACATACGCTATCACATTATTCAAAGAGAAGTGTACCGTAGAATCTTGGGGTGTTTCATTTTAAATTTTTGATGTCCCCATTTAGTAAAAAAGTTTAAAATATTGTATTTATAAAGGGATCACTATTAAAAGTGGGTAAAAGTGCAATACTGAAAATGAATTTGTTCTTTGATAATGTCTAATAAACTCATAATATGGATTCTAAAATTATAAGGATTATATAATGTTTAAAATTTAGTTAATACTATTCATAACCTCTTTTGAACGGCTTGTTTTGTAATTCATGGTGCGCTTGAACTCGGTGTTGCGTGTAGTGCAAGTTACTGAAATATTTTGACGAAATAACACCCTATAAAATCTTGGGGTGTTACAGAATGTTTAATGGATCTTAGACACATAGACTACAACATTCGCATTTATTTCATATCTGAAATTAAATATAAAAACCAAATAATATTTTTATATTATTAGACAATGATGTGGGTAAAAAAATTCTTATTTTGTTCATGTCAATAATGAGGAAAATTTTTTATCACATGTATAAAAATATGATTATAATACGTGAGATTTTATCATCAATATCTCTACACTAACACAAGGTGGGAACATATCATCCATAACTCAATATCTGATATAGATAGATAGTTTTCTCTTTATAGGGTTTTTATATCAAATTCTTAAAATTGAAAATGGTTCTATAATCCTTACTAATGGACTTTCTATTCCGTATGCATCAAGATGTCCCTACATCAAAAAATAGACCTATTTACTCGAATGTAGATCTTAAACATATAGAGAATATATACCCATAAATTCATTTACATCATCCTTGTACTCTCAATATTTATAGTGATCAATTTAATAATAATAATTAATCTCCTAGTTGCATTATTTATCAAATTTCGATTTATCTTTTATATGTTGGTCACATATCATATTCTTTTGAAACTTTTGTATCCCTTTAAGAAACTCAATTTTCTGATTATGGATTTGTTCTATTAGGATGTTGATTTCACTCACCTAACATCAAAAACTAAAAATATAATATAATTTTATCTGGGAACTTTAGGAACTTTTGATTCATCTCATTCATCTCAATTTGATATTTTCATATATCATTGACAAAATCTGTTCTTATACTACTTTAAAATATAATAGATCAAAACAAATAAATCTCACAATGGAAAATTGGAGGGGTCGACTATTTGAAATCAATGAAACCTACGAAATAAATTGGATGGAGTTGTGGTGGCCACATCGGAGGGGAAGGATCTTGGGGAGGTGGGGTGGATACATCTGAGGAGGAAACTAGAATGTGGTGTAACCTCTTCGGATACGTATTGTGCGACGGTGAGACATGAAAGAGTTGGAGCATAGTGGTATGGTGGGGTTCATCAGATATGTGTAGATAGGGTGGTAGGGTGGCCATGTAGGCGGGGAGGAGGTATGGGAGAGGGATCACAGGGGAGGGAGAAAATGTGACGCACCACGGGGTAGGGATGAGGATGGGGTGGAGAGATCCTGAGGGCGGGATGGGGCTGGCATAGAGTAATCCAAATTGGTAGGGGGTATAGCCACGACTGTCATTAGTGTCATGGATTTAGGTTATATATAGCCACATTTATTATAAAAAGTGTATATAAATATGTTTCTATAATAGAGATATCCAGTAGTGTTAAAATTACCCTCCCAATGATTCGATATAATAATAACCATCTTGGTTATTTGGGATCCTTAACCTACACCTACATAACATCCTATCCTCTAAAGATATATAAACAGACCTTTGATACCATCTATTAATCCCCATCCATAAATATTACATAATAATTTTTTAATTTGATATTAGGAATTTAATTCACATCAAGGGACTTTTTAGGTTGTCATATTTAGAAAATTATGCCCAAACTCATACATATCAACAAGATTATTTCATTGTATTCACTTCAACGAACTATCCGATTTTTTCATAAAACATAATCCTTTAAATAGAAACCATGGTTTTCTCCATGTTTAAACAACATGATGGTTTCATGATCCCATCATTGACTCTATTACTCATTCTGTCCTTTGAAAAAAAATTCAAAACATGGGAGGAGCATAAAAATTGTTATAATGGATACACAAGGAATGAAAACTATTATTCTTGGAATAACATGAAAATCATTAATACTAAACGATAATGTAATAATTTGCACCTTTAAGAATTAGTAAATATTAATTATATAATATTATATTATTTCATACACTTTTTGTAACCAAAATATTACCATAAACCCATAGAGGGAATCGTATAACATATAAATGAATCTTGGAACAGAAACATACTTTAATCAAATAACCTAAAGGTAAAATTTTACAGATAACCCTAAATATAATAGGCATCTAGTAGACTTCCATACCCAATTCATTGGAGGTTATAATTAACCCACCCATCAATTGGTTAATCATATAACCACCCATTTTTTAATGAAACTAGTAGTCTTTGGTTTATCATGTAACCACCCGTCAATTATACATGTAACATTATATAATCATAACAAGTAAAAGACTGAAATTATAAGTATTCCAATCATAAAATATAAATAGAAATCACAAGAAATCATTTATATATATTGAAATAGTAAATTAACTATAAAAACCATTTTGAATATGAAAACACAATAAAAAAAATAATGTATTTCATTTACTTTTAAAAAATAAGGCTTATAGAAGATATCAAATATCAAATAATTGTTACACCGATAGCGGAGTTGTTGTCGCCGCATACTTTAAAAACACTCATTTTTTCATTTAGAAAAATGATTCATTAAAAAATAAACCCTTTGAGGAAATGTAATTTCAATCTTGTTTTTTATACCCCTTATAAATGAAGGTGGTGTATAACATCCATATATGCCTCAATGAATGAAAATTTTGATGAAGCCCATTACTGTGAGTCCAAATCATCCCGTACAATCATTATGTTCAAAAATAATAAAAATAGGTTAATTTCAACATTATAGAAAATTATTTTTAGTTTGTTTTTTAATTTCTATTAATTATTACTCTATTATAAAAATTACATAATTATTTATGTTCATATTAGACATTTCCTGATATTATGTACTTGAGTCCAAAATGAAATATTTTGATGTAAATTGTATATGTGGTCCAAATTACATCATCTAAATAATATTATTCATGATTTAAATATCATATATATCTCGTAATTATTTACTTATAATAGTACATAACATTTGGAGATAAGAAATTAAATCCACAATTCATGGAGAAGATAACCTGTACGTAAGCATTAGCGCAAAATTAATTATTTTTTTATATTATGGGAATTAGATCTTAATAATATATAGTTCAATTATAATTCCATTATATTATAAATTTTATAAATCATACTTAAGTTCATTAATTCCTTCCTTTAAACAATGCATATATGGAAGGAACGAGACATATTACATTGTGGGGTGGTAGTCGGTACCACCTCAAATGAAATTATTGTATTTTCATATTATGGAATCCATAAAAGTATGTTATAAATAAAAATTAAAGAGTAATAGAGAAAATAAAAATATAATATATATAATAAATAAATAAATTTCCATCATAATGGAAACTATTATAGCTTCTAAGAGAAATTTGAACAATCATAGTTTCGTGTGGTGGTAGATTGACATACACCGAAATAGTATATTATATATCTATTAGATGGTGGTTTGTGTATTTATAGGTAGAAAACATAGCATAAAAACATTATAGTATATTTAGGATATTTTTGTTGTTATAAATGAATTATATAAAGATACATTAGTGTTTGGATAATGAAAATAAATGAATGGAACTTAAGATAAGACGTTACCTCTAAATTTTATATATCATGTTTATTTGAGAAAAAAATTATTCCTTGAGTTTCCTTATGAAAAATATAATGATTCTTGGAGTAGGTGATGAGGGTTTATAGATTATTTGAGTATATGTTGGGAATGAAATAGGTCTTTATAGGGTTCGTTATGTGGGTAGACGTGGTGGCCTTCTGTAAAAGGGAGGAGGGTCACTTTAGGAAAGTATTGAAATAAAATTTTATTATAAATTTATTTTCAAATTAAAATAGATAAAAATTATATATTTAATGGATAATATGAGGAAGGGTCAAAATCCATTATAAAATATATATTTTATGCACGTTTTATTCACCAATTTTATGTTATCATTTGGATTTATCCCTTAGTTGAATGAATTATCTTTTACCATGTCATCCTGTATTTTTACACTATAAAGTTAAGATGGTTACAATAAAATTACAAGAGAACATCACGTCGATCATTAATGTTTTTTAACATTATTAGACTCAAATGAATGAATTTAATATTTTCATGACTATTATATCATTTAATAAAATAATATCTATTTTAAAAAATCATTTATGTCAACTTTGACACTATTTAGTAATTGATTGTTGTTAAAGTCATAAGAACTTCATTCAATAAAAATAAATAAATTAATTCAGCTATAACATGTAATAATATTCCAAATTCTTTGTGTATGGAATCAAATAATTCCAAATTAATTTATTTTAATATGTACAATATAACTGATTTGAATCATTTATTATTAAGGTAATCATTGCATCATCATTTCATCATAAATAAATTTATTTATTTAAGGTCTAAAAATTATTAAACAAATACATGGATATAAGAAATATCGTTATATTTGTAATTTATATTTTTAGTCCAAGTGATAAGTTATTTAAACCTCTATTAAAATTATTTTTTAAAAGATAAATTTTTATGTTCTATTTCTCTTTACATAAAATTAATTATTATAACATGTCTTCATCACATAAAAGTGGCATCATTAAATACTAAAATATATAACAATATGGTAATTGTTGTCCATATACCATTCAATTGGATTTTAACATGTGTTTGTATATTTTAATATTATTATAATATTATTTTTAAGCTTTTTTAACGGATTTACCCTTTAACTGGGGTAAAAAGTAATTATATACGTTACTACTCATAATATCATAAAATAGAGGGGACCTATCTAAATAATTTTTAACTTAAGATTCCAAATATGGAATCCATTTTTAAGAATTTAGAACACATAATTTTTAGTAATTAATTTATAATTAATTCTCATTGACAAAACGAAAAAACATGTTTTTAAATGTAATAACTATAAAAAGATTAGCATCCATTTTAATAAAATTTCAATGTGAAAATAAATACAATGTATGATATTGGATTAAAGTATTAGAAATTAATCAAATTAAATATTAAAACAAATAATATCATAATCTACCTTTATAAATAAATTTGTTGGAATGATAGTATTGAATTAAAATGATGTCTTTTTCATATTTAATTAAATTATAAAAAATTTCAGAAAAAACCAAAATTTTAACAAAATTAAAATATTATGTTCCATTATAAAATAAGTAGTGTATTTTATCATATAGAACTTATTAATGTTCCAAAAACTATTTTTAAAAATAGGACTCCATCCAAAGGCTGTAAATTGACCTTATAAACACATTAGTGTATTTTATGCTTAAAATTGGATTCATTCACATATTAATCCTCTAAAATATATTTCTTAAATGTATAAACATTTAAAAAACTTGTGTAATAATATTTAATTTATTTCATTTCATTCCCCCTAATACAAAATATAATCGTTAATAACCATTTGAAAAAAATTTGTATTATTTTTTGGTATAACTCAATATTGTGTGAAATATTAGATTTCAGGGAAAACCTTTGTTGTGTGTCGAGTACACTATGAGGAAATTCATCCCTTTAATGTAAAATTAGTATTTTATTCATAAATGTTAATTAAAATTAAAATGTAATTTTCTATAAATACCAGTGATGTTATATCCTTCCCCCTTTTGGAAACAGTTTCCATATAATTTTAATTTGGTGTTGGTAGCTAAATTATGAAATTTGTAAAATCCATTGTTGAAATCCAAAATCAGAAATAAAAATTAATAAAATGTACATTTAAAAGAAATAAATAGAATTAAAATGGTTACCTGATATATTATATAATAGTATTTAATGAATGAAATAATGATATGGTAGAAAAACTAAGTGTTAAGTTCTGATAGAGAGTGATAAAAACATGATGAAGAGATCGTTAACAAGCAGAAAACTACATACATGTGATTATTTAAGGGGTTATTTATATCACGGAAGGAAATATGTTAAATCACGTTATGTTTTCAGGTACGTTTGATGTTTCAATGTACCTCTATTTTGGAGTAGTGACAAAGGGTGTGATTGGGTGAACTTTTAAAAAAACTAAAGGACAATTAGTAGTGCATGGTTTGTGCACAGTTTTTAGTACCCCTAGTTTCTTGTATGTAACAATTTATTGATGAGTATAATGGTTTTAAAGTAAGGGTGAAGAATGGGAGAGTCAGGAAAAAATTAAATGATTTTCTAAGGCTAAGGGGATGTCGCACGGGAGGTGCACGGGTTCTCTAAACCATGTGGCCAAACCATGCTATGTTGGTCATGGAGGTAGTAGCTTTCAGACAGGAGGTGCAAGGTTTTTCTAACCTTGCGGAAAAAATCTTCATGGAGTGTCTTCTTAGGTAGTGGAAAACACACGGTTAGCGCACAGTTTGTCTAATCGTGCGGGCAAACCATACAACCACTTAAATGAGATCCTATAATAGTGGATCTCACTCGTTTTTTCCTCTAAGAGCTGCATTTTTCTTCCTAAGCAGCCCTAGCTCTGGATTTTGATTCTCCTAAGGTCATAGAAGGTTCTCCCATCATTCTGGAGGTGATCCAAAGTCTTCTAATGGTGAATTGAATCCATATTCTTGAGGAGAAGAGATCTAAGACTGGGTCTTGAATAAGAAACCATGTTTTCTTGAGTGTTCTTCGATTGTTGTGGTTTTCGTCATAACCATTGAAGTAGGTGGCTTTGTTTAGTCATTCCAAATTGATTTTACTTGTGTTTCTTGGTTTATTTCAATTTTTTATTTAAATTCAATTGCTCAAATTTTCATTCAATTAAAATGATAAAACCTCGATTCAAGTGAATCGAGCTATTTGAAATGGATTGGGCTAGGAAATTTAAAAAACCAAAATTCCATTGAATTGTGTGTGTTTATAAAAATATTTGATGATTATATTGTTTAATTTAAATTGTGGATTTGATGGAAATGATTTGAATTAAATTGTTGAATTTAATTGTGGAAATAAATTGTGTGATGATGGAATTAGTTTTGATTGGATTTTAGACTGGTGAAAATGGCTTAAAATGATTTGATAGAAACAAATTGGTTATATATTGTGAAAAAAGGAATGTTTTTGAATAAAACCTATTTTGGTTTTAAAAGGAATAGAATTGGCATTTTTGAATTGTAATAATGTGATTGATCATATTTTTAAGAATTCAAAAAATAGTTCTCCCATCATGTAAGAGAACATGGAAGCATTAGGTTGTTAGTGAGTTATATGGATACACTCTATGCTATGACAACGTTCTAAAACATACTTTCTACATGTCAGATCCCTGACAGGTTAGTGACAAATCTCCTTTGGCCTGTTTCATAAGGACGTGTGTATACACATTTTTCTGAGTTCACATAGAGAGGGGAAAATCCTATAACTAGTTAATACTATTGTTCCTTTTGGAAGATCACCATGTTGCTAACTCGTTTATTTATATTTAAGATATAAAGGTATGCCAATGATTTTGAACTACTTTACATGCCTGCTGATTTTACATAAACTATTTTTTATAAATTTTTTATTTAATCCATTTTTTAGAGATAATTGATCATTTATAAAACCATTACATAAACCATTTATTTCCATTATTTTAAAATGTATATCATGTTTTGTTAAAAATATTCTTTCAAATTTCCAAACCTATTTATTTGAAAATTAAATGTTTTTCTTTGGATAATAAATAATTGGCATCTGTTACAAAATCTTTTGTGGTATCATACTTGGATTAGGCTCACACCCAACTTTTTCCTTTGGTTTTTTATAGACTTTCTTCTTCCAGGTTTGATCAAATGGAAGGGATCTCTTGGAGGTGGATCTAGCTGTTGATTTTTTGTCTTGGTATGTTGTGTTCTTAGGGACCTAGGGGTTGTTTTCCCATTTTTAGTTCTTGGGTTGTGGTACATTGGGCTTTTTATTCCTCTTTTTATTCTGGTACATTACTCCATGTAGAGTTTCTTTTTGTTATGCATACTGTCTTGTTTCTTTTCTTATGCATTTTTTGGGGAAAAATCATTCCCACTTTCATGTAATGTGATGCCAGGTGCTAGCCGCCGAACCATGGAGATCGGGAACGCCCTTTGGTCTATGTCAAGGCTAGACCGGTTATCGGGTTACCAGGGTACCCATGATAGTTTGTGAAAAAATAGTATTAGATGAATGTTAAGCAACTTACCATGATGACAATATGAATTTGAGAATTCTTTTCAGGACTTAGGAGGTAGTTTGATTTAGTTCCTGGCCAGATCTCACAAAAATGATCCTTAAATCTCCAGGATTGGTTAGGGAAATACATCTTGTGGATTAGTTCTAGTATTTTCCCTATTTCGATTTGGATAGAGTGGAATAAAAATCAAGTTAAACCTTCTATTAAGAATAGTTTTCCTTGTTACTATGTTTGATAGTTAATCTAATATGTTTTTATATTGTATAGCATCATGCCTCCAAAATGGCGTTGGAATCAGATCCAAAAAAGGGCTACTGATGAATCTCAACAGGAGGGTTCTATTGTGGATTTGAGTCTGGTTGTGGTGATTAGTCTCACTATCGAAGCTTTAGGACAGGCACCACCTCGATTTCCTTTTCAGGCTCCAGCTATAGATCCCCATAGTGATATTCTATGAAATCATTCTCAAGAGTTTCTATGATAGAAGCCACCAGTTTTAAAAGGATCCATTGCCCATCAACATGCTGAGGAATGGTTAATTAAGATTGAGCATATGTTTGGGATCTTGGAGACACCTTATGTGATCAAGTTGAAGTGTTCCACCTTCGTACTGGAGGGTCAAAGTAGTAGATAGTGGGAAATGATGGTGAAGGCTTGGAAACAAGATGTTTGGAGTATTATGATTTTAGGGTTCATTTCACTAACCAGTTCTATACAGAATCAATGGTGTTGGCCAAGGCTATGTAGTTTTTCAAGCATGAGTAGGCTAAAAAAACCATGACTGAGTACTCAAATCTATTTTATGGTTTGTTACAGCTTGCTCCTATGATTTTATCTAATGATAAAATGATGGCTCGATGATTCGAGTTGGTACTTTGATCAGATATCCATTATTATGGTATCTTATTCAAGATACCCACTTATGTTGATGTGCTGGATAGAGTGATGATGGTTGAGATTGATCTAGCAGGAAAGTTGGGGTTAAAGAAAGTTCATTTTCCTCATACTAGAAGTTTTGGTTTCATTAAAGGAAAATGGATGCATGACGTTTCTCAAGGTAGTTCTCGAAAACAGAGTAATTCCAGACCTCTGGTAGCACCAGGAAGAGACTCATTGACTAGATATCAGTTTGGAAATCCTAGACATTTTAAGAGGGTTTGAACTGAGGCACCCAATAACTATATCTCCCCAGGATGTTTAGGGAACATATAGAGATTCTTCCATCACTTCTCTACTCCACTTAGTGGAACATGATTTTCATCACCTCCAAAAACTGTGGGGAAATCAAATTATTCAGGTACAAAAGGGTTCCAGCCATAGACATCCGGAACAAAGATTCTTCACGCAGTGGAAGAGTCACTAGAGGTAGCTGATAAAGGGCCTACAATAGTGAGAGATACCATTACTATAACTTCATCTATAGTGACCTCCATTTTTGATACTAGTACATCTCACTCTTTTATTTCAACCAATATTTTTAATCTTATTAATCTACATATGGAGTTTTTATCTTTTGCGATTGATATTACTACACCCCTTGGTAGAATAAGAGATAAGGGTCTATGTAGTCCGGCTTGTGTCTTCTCTCTATCAGATGTTGATCATGCATGGTGTTTTTTGATTCTAAAAATGAAATATTTTGACGTCATATTTTGGATGGATTGGATCATTGACAATAAATCCAGGATTGATTGTTATCTTTGACGGTTCCAAATTACTACACCCAGTGGTGTGCCTCTTGTTTTTCAAGAAGAATGGGACCCCAGGTTAAGGAGATCCGGACCCTCTTATCCGGATTTGGGGAAATTTATATCAGTATTTTATTTTGATTTAGATAGAGATTCATTGTGTGGTGATCTTCCTTCAGTCATTGTTGTGTATCCCGATATGTTTCCTTCCGACTTCTCTGGATTTCCACCAGTAAGAGAGGTTGATTTTTTCATTGACATAATCTTTAGTACTCAACCAGTTTTAATTAACTCTTACCGAATGACTACAACAGAACTAAAAAAGCTGAAGTCTTAGTTATATGATCTTCTTTTGAAAGGTTTTATACACCCGAGTGTGTCACCTTCGGCAGAACCAGTTCTCTTCGCCACAAAGTTGATGGATCTCTTCTCTTATGTGATGATTATCGAAAGCTCAGTCGAGTTACAATAATGAATAAATATATGTTACCACAAAGTCATGATTTGTTTGATCAATTGAAACGTGCGAAGTGTTTTTAAAAAATTGATCTTCGATCTAGTTACCATCATTTGAGGATAATAAAATCTAACATTCATAAGACCACTTTTCGGAGTAGGTATGGCCATTATAAGTACCTTGTTATGCCCATCGGCCTAACAAATGCTCTTTCTGTTTTCATGTTTTTGATGAACAAGGTTTTCTGTGAGTATCTAGATACATTTTTGAAAGTATTTTTGGGTGAAATTATTCTATACTCCAAGTCATAGGAGGATCATGTGAATCTCTTGAGAACAGTTCGGAGTCTTCTAAGGAATCACCGACTTTATTCCAAGATTTCAAAGTGCGGTTTATGGATTTGGGAAGTGAAATTCATGGGATATGTCATGTCAGAACAAGGAATATCTTTGATCTTGAGATGGTGAAAGCAGTTATAACTTGTGAACAACCAGAAAATGTTTTCGAGATTCGGAGATTCTTGGGATTAGCAGGACATTATCGCCGATTGGTTAAATACTTCTCAAGGTTAGATTCTCTAATGACTTATCTGACTCGATAGGGAGTGAAAATTTCATGTAATGATAAATTTCAGAGTTCTTTTGTTGAGATAAAGTGTCTTTTGACTACTACAATGGTGTTAACTCTTCCTGAGGCTGGGATAGGTTACACGGTCTTCTGTGATGCTTCGGGTTCAGGTTTGGGATGTTTCCTAACGCAAGGTAATCATGTTGTTGCATATGGATCTCATCAGGTTAAGTCTCATTAAAATAAATATCCTACACATGACCTTGAACAAGCAGTTGTAATGAATGCACATAAGTTTTTGAGACCATACCTTTATGGAGAAATCTTTATTGTGTATTCAGACCACAAGAGCTTGACTTATATCTTCTCTCAAAAAGATTTTAATCTCCGCCAATGGAGTTGGGTGGAGTACCTAAAATATTTCAACATTCACATTGACAATACACCAATGAAAGGGAATGTAGTTTCAGATGCGTTAAGATGAAAATTTCCATCATAGGACAAGAATGAATCTTCAGAAATGTTGAGTTTGATGGCTCTTTTTCCCAGTTTCATTTGGAGTTCAGTGGAAGGGGAATGAAGTTTCTTTAGCCAGTTTCAAGTTTACATCTGCTCTTCTCGAGTTAATTCTTCAGGATCAACAATTGGATGATGAATTCCATAGAATTAGGGACTATTTTTATGGCAGGGTGACCGACACCTAGTGGTCGTTCTCCAATGAGGGGTTTTTGTGTTATCTAAACTATTACGTTGTGCCGTTATCAGCAAGAAAGGATTTGATGGGGGATTTCCATAATTCTCAGTGGAATGTGCACCCAAGAACCACGAATATGTTCTATGACATGCGGCGATAGTTCTTGTGGCCAGGTATGAGACGATACATTTCTGAGTTTGTATCTCATTGCTATACATTTCAGCAGGTGAATGCCGAGCACTAGAATCCTTCGAGTTTTCTTCAACCACATCCAATCCCTACATAGAAGTGGGATGAAATCTCTATGGACTTTGTGTTTGGGTTACCTCAAACCCAGAGGAAGAAGAATTTCATATGGGTTGTGATCTAAAGGCTGACCAAGTCAGATCACTTCATACCTATTCGAGATACAACCAATGTTAATGAGTTGGGAAATATCTATGTGAATGAAATTGTTCGTTTTCATGGAGTTTCGTCTACTATAGTCTCTAATAGGGATCCTTGGATTATGTCACTCTGTTAGAGAGGCCTTTAGGAGGCACCTGTATCTCAGGTCTGTTTGAGCATGACCTACCATCCACAGTCAGATGGCCATACAGAGAGATCTATTTATATTCTTGAGGATATGCTCCGTGCGTGTGTTCTCGGCTAAAGTGTGTTTTGGGATGATCATATGAGGCTAGTCGAGTTTTCATATAACAACAGTTATCAGTATGCAATAAATATGACTCATTTTTAGTCATTTTATGGTCAACATTGTAAATATCCTTTATGTTGGTCATAGATTGGTGAATGTTCCTTGGTTGGACTGAGTTTGGTCCAACAGACGATAATTGTGATCCAATTGATTTGTCAGATAATTTTGACCACAGAGAGTTAGTAAAAATATTCTATTGATCGATGCCTTAAACCATTCGAGTTCTTAGTTGGTGACCAGGTGTTCTTGAATGTTTCACCCTGATTCGGTCATCAATGGCTTAAGAGGTAAGGGGATATTTCTCTTCTTTTTGTGCGAACTTTTGAGTTTGTTGGTCATGTAGGGAATGTTGATTACAGTATATATATAACCCCACAACTGACGTCGATACATAACATGTTCCATGTATCATAGATGTGAAACTATCTCTCTGATCCATCTCGTGATTTGAGCTGGAGTGATCTTGAGATTGAACAAGATTTATCTGTGACTAAATGAATAGTCAGGGTTGTTGATTCTGTGACCAAGTTACATCATAGGATAACGGTACCTCAGGTCCATGTTCTATGGTCGCATTGTTCGATTCTCGTGATAAATTAGAATGGGAGGCAGTAATGAGAGAGAAGTGGCCTTATCTTTTTGACGTGGAGGATTCTTCATTAGCTTTATAGGGACAGAAAGATATTATGGTTGGAAGGTTGTAACATCACGTTACATTTTCAGGTACTTTTAAAGTTTATATGTACTTATGTTTTGGATTAGTGACTTGGGGTGTGTTTGGGTGAACATTTAATGAAAAATAAAGGACAATGATTTGTTCACAGTTTTCGCACAGTTTGAATTACCCCTAGTTTCTGGTATGTTACCCTTTATTGGTGATTTTAATGGTTTTAAAGTAATGGTGATGAATGGGAGAGTCGAGAGAACATTAAATGGTGTCATGAGGCAAATGAGAAGTTGCACGGGCGGTGCACGAGGTTTCTAAACCATGCAGCCATACCGTGCGTAGTTGGCCCTGGAGGTAGTAGCTTCCGCACGGGCGGTGCACAGTTTTTCTAACTGTGTAGCCAAACCGTGCATGGAGTGTCTTCTGAGGTAGTGTCTAACACACAGTTAACGCACTGTTTGCCTAACTGTGGGGGAAAACTGTGTGGCCACTTAAATTTGATCCTATAGTAGTGGATCTCACTCGTTTTTGACACTAAGTGCCTCGTATTTCTTCTTAAGCGGCCCAAACTTGGGATTTTGCTTCTCCTTAGGCCAGAGAAGGTTCTACCATAATTCTAAAGCCTATCCAAAGACTTCTCTTAGTGAATCAAATGCGGATTCTTGATGAGAAGAGATCTAAGGTAGGTTCTTGATGAAGAAACCTGAATTTTTTTAGCGTTCTTTAAACGTTTTGGTTTTCGTCAAAACCATTGATGTATGTAGTTCTGTCCGAACATCCCAAGTTGATTATATTGTATTTCTTGATTTATTTAAGTTGTTTATTAAAACTAAAATTCTCAAATTTTCTTTTAATTAAATTGATAAGAACTACATTCCAGTGAATCGAGATATTTGAAATGGTTTTGGCATGAAAATTTTGAAAACCCCGATTCCATTAAATTGGGTGTGTTTATAGAAATGTAATGATATAAATTGTTTAATTTAAATTATTGTTTTACTGAAGTTATTTCAATTAAATTTTTGAATTTAATTTTGGAAATAAATTGTGTGATTATTGAATTAGTTTTTATTGGATTTCAAACTGCTGAAAAGGTCTTAAAATTATGTGATAGAAACCCATTGGATTTATCTTGTGAAAAACGCATGTTTTTTTTAATAAAACCTGTTTTGGTATTAATTGGAAAACATTGGCATTTCTGAAATTGAATAATGGGATTGATTGTATTTTTAATCATTCTTATAATTGTTCTCCAATCATGTAAGAGCACATGCAAGACATAGGTAGTCAGTTAGTTATTTGGATACACACTACAATACAACAATGTTCTAAAACATACTTCCGGTGTGTCACATCCCTGAAGGGTTGGTGACGAGTCTTCTTTGGCCAGTGTCATAGGGACTTGTGTGTACACATCTTTCTAAGTTCACATAGATAGTGTGGAATCCTATAACTGTTTAATACTATCGTACCTTTTGTAAATGACCATGTTTCTCACTTGTTTATTTTTATTTGCGATATAAATGTATGTCGATTCTTTTGAATTAAATTACATTCCTAATGAATTAATATAAAATATCTTATATAAAAGTTTTATTTAAGCCATTTTTTTAGATATATTCCATCATTCGTAAAATCATTACTTAAAACATGTATTTCCATCATTAGAAAATGTATTGCATCTTTTGTTAATAATATGATTTTGAATTGTCAAACCAGTTTATTTGAAAATTGAATGATTTTATTGGATAATCTATATTTGGCATCTATTAGAGAATATTTGGTGGTATCCTACTGGGTTTAAGCTCACACCCTACATTTACCTTCGGTTGTTTGTAGACTTTCTTCTTCCAGGATTGAGCAAAGGGAAGGGATCTCTTGGAGGTGGATCCAGCTATTGATCTTCGGTCATGGTGATTTGTGTCCATAGGGACCTTGGGGCTGTTTTCCCATTTTTAGTATTTGGGTTGTGGTACATTGGGCTTTTTATGCCTCTTGGTATTCTGTTACATTACTCCCAATGGAGTTTGTTTTTGTTATGCATACTATCTTGTTTCTTTTCATCTGCATTGTTGGTGGAAAAATTGTTCCAACTAGCATGTTATGTGATTGCAGTTGCTAGTTGCCGGCCCATGGGGATCAGGAATGCCCTTCAGGCAATGTCAAGGTCGTCTCGATTATCCGGGTACCTAGGTACCCAGGCTGGTTCGTGAGAAAAATTAAATGGAAAACATTTTTGAAGATCATTTTTATAATGTTGAGTAATTGTTTTACTACTTATAATAATAACATAAGTAAATATAGTAATGTAGCATGTAGAGTTTGATCCTTTAATAATTTTTTACCAAAAACCAATCTTTTATCCAAACAATGAGTATTCCAGATTACTTGGTCACACCTATTATACTAGAATCAACATTTATATAACCTCTTTATCCAAAAATATTTGAAATATATATTTCTTCTATAATTATACATTATGAAAAACCAAAATGGTTTGGATAAAAGTTGAAAATTCCCTTAAATGAACAATCCATTTTAATGAAGAAACATACTTTTAATTATCAAAAATTCAATATTAATACCCATGATTAACAAAGGCTATCAAAAAATAAATGTACTTAAAATTACTCAAAATAATTAATACAAGGATTTAACCCTAAAGATCAGAAGGATTTGATAATATTGGATACCAAGATAAATTGTAACATTTATCTCCAAATAACATTAAACACTCTTAATGTCTCATGCCAAAAAAGTAATTTCCTAATAACTTATTCTCCAAAATAGTTTATTCACATACACAAATAACCTAAATCGCAATAATTCCACAATAAAGACCAACATTCTTCCAGAAAATATTGAAACCATTACTCCGTAAATAATCCCATACTATTCTGTTTTACATAGGTATATTGGGTTCCCGAAGTAGTGAACATCTTCCAAACTAATATTTTTCACTCAATCCTGAAATCATTATACTATAATAAGGATAAAAATTGGATATAATTTATATATCGCAAATATACCTATTCTTGATCCATAATATCATTTCACTAAAAATAATAAGTCATACTTACTAGGGATTTCATGTGGACCTCTAGCAGGTGACTAACACTTGTGTCCAAAGGTTTGGGGGTTCGATTCTCCCATATTTATTGAACATAAAGGTTTGTCACACAATATTTGGGTTGTCCATTTTCTAATACCATATCATTATTATTACATTCTCAAAAAAATAAAATGATTTAAAAATAAACATTACCTTCATTAACCTAAAAAGATATCTAATACCTTTCATATTTCATCCCATAATGTAGTAAACCATTATCGCCTCAAAAATACAAGTTCATAATAACCTTAAAGGTTATCCATTGAGTTTATTATTATTCCCACATAAGAAATGATAAGTCTTCCTTGAATAAAATTTTCTCCTAAAAAACATCAAATATACACATACTAGAAAAAAGTATTCCAAAATGCATCCCATCACAAAATATTATTAATACTTTTAAACATTTTATCATATTAAAATCTACCATAACTCTTCAATCCCTTATATGGAGACTTCGTAAACCATAACTGTTCTTAAAAATCCATTAAAAATCCATTGCCACCATATTTATTAATATTTAATTACTAAAGATCAAATAGCATCATCATTTTTAAATAAAAATCCAATAATGTTACATTATTTTTGTATAATAAAATAAATCATAACATGAATATAGATATCATGATCTTCATGATCTTCCTTTTCGCTTTCGTAACGTTGTACCATATTCAAAAAGAATATATTCACTCCACTTATATAATTTGGATTTTCCAATATAGTTATAAAATTTGATATTATGAAATCATCTGAAAATGATACAATGTCCCAAATTTTTTTTATAAATGAGTACGTATTAGATAATTCAAAAAATTTCCCGATGGTGATTTTAATACACAAGATGTTGTGAAAATCATTCAAAGTGGCTTTTTCCATAATAGTGATGATCAAATCATCGGGGAGGGAAAGGAAGGGTGTGAAGGATATATTTCATTTGACATTTCCTAATGATACATAATATTAAAAAAAAATCACATAAATATGAAATGAATTATTAAAATAAGAACCCTCTAGATGGTAAAGATACCATTAAAAGTTATAATACTCTAATCGATCAACCACTTTTTATCCCCATTATTATGTTTTTAACCAATAATCATAATTTAACATAAACATCCAAAATATTACATATAATAAGAACCATATTGGTTGTATGAGATCCTTAACCTAATCCTAGATAAAATCATAACCTCAATGTAACTTAAACCAACCATTAATACAAACTAAAAGGCCCCACCATTAAACATTACAAAATCTTGATATCAGTACATAATTTTCCTATAATTTACCTTAAAGATCTTTTTTGGTTTATAGATTTAGTGATTTATTACATAACTCATACATATATACTTGATTATTACACACTAGAAACTTCTAATAACTATCTAATTTTTTCATAAATACAAAACTAGTAAAAAGAAACATGGCTCGTACCATGTTTATATTGAATGACATTTTCATGATCACATAATTGACTATATTTTTAATTAAATCACGTGAATTTTTTTTCAAAACTATGTATTAGAATCAAAATATAAAAAATGGATACATAATGAATGAAAAATGTTAGTATTGTAAAAACATCAAAACCATGAATAACATATCCAAAAGTAATAAATATCAGCTTTAAAAAGTACTAAATATACTACACTAGATATAGGTTCAAATCATACCATTTTCTAAAAAATATATTACCATAAACCCATAGAATAGAATATGCATCATATAAGGGTAACATGTGACATTAACCTACTAAAATGGAATAACCCTGCGATCAACTTCCACACATATCCTTAAAAGGAAAATCCATACGACTGGATTCAATGCCCAATGCATCATAGGTTATAATGTGACCACCCATAAATTATATATCAAATAGTCACATGTCTTTTAATTATCACGTAACAACCCATATTTGGTTTATCGTGTAAACACCCATCAAATTTCTAAGTACCATTATATAATCAAAACATGAAAAATAGTTTAATTTTCAGCATTTTAATAAAATATTTCATTTGAAATAAAAATAAATATTATCAAAATATTGAAATAGAAATTAATCTATCAAAACCATTTAAAAAACCAAAAAATAGAATAAGTGACTTATTTTTCTTTTAAAACATTAAGGCACATAGTAGAAGCTAGATATCAAACAACTATTACATTGGCAGAGGAGTTGATGTTTCTGCCGACGTTAAATTCATTCATTTTTTCATTATTTAAAATTCTTCATAGAAAAAATATTCAATTTGAATGAATGTTAAAAAAATGGATTTATTATACACCGTATAAAAGAAGTTGGTTTATAACATTAAAATATGCCTCAATTAATGATGATTTAGATTATGTCTGTTACAGTGAGATCCACTGGTCACATAAAATCGTTATGTTGCAGATAAATAATCATAGTTTAAACTCAAATTTATTGATAAAAATTTTCAAATTTATTATTCCTCTTATATCACTTAATACTATTTTATAAAAATAACATAATTATTTATGTCCATATCAGTTGTTTTTTCGATAATCAGTACTTGAGGAGAAAATGGTGGTTTCTGATGTAAATTTTCCATGTGGTAAAAAATCCATCATCTACATAATATTATTATGGATATAAATATCATATATATCCATTTTTATGTATTTTTAATAGTACATAATATATTGGGATATGAAATTAATTTCACAATTCATGGAGATGGTAGGTCATACTGATGCATTAATGCTACTTTCATTTCATTGTCATATTAAATGAATTAAAAAAATGATGCGTATTAATATTATAATTACAGTAAAATATTTATGTTGTATATGTTTCAAAATATCATTAATTTCATCCTTTATACATTCGATGTATGTAATGGATGAGTCATATTCCATTGAGGTGGTGGTATTCTACATTTTCTAAAATGAAATTATCATATTTACTAATTATGTAAACCATAAAGGTATGTTGTAAATAAATAACAAAGATTCATATAATATATATTAATATAATATATGTCATATATAAATATAGTTTCATCACAATGGCCACCGTGATAGGGGTAGGAGAATATTGGCAAACATCATTTCATGAGGCGTTAGTTCGACGTGAACATAAACAGTATGTTCTATATCCATATGATTGTGTTGTGTGTATGTTTAGGTATAACCATTACAATAAAAACATCATTGTAAATTACGGGTACTATTTTTTTATAAATAATCATATAAAGAGAGTTTGGGGGTTTGAGAATGAATATAAATGAATGGAGTATGAGAGAACATGTTGCCTCAAAATCGGGTAACTAAGGTTTTTTTGATTCAAAAGTATTCCTTAATTATTCTTATGACCTTGTTATGTATTATAAGAGTATTTTATTATTTTTTGGAGCTTATTTTATTATATTTTTGGGAATCCATGGTTCTTGAGAGGTATGATTATATGCGTAGATATAGTGTCCTTTTCTAAGAGGGTGTAAAGGGTCTTTAAAAATTTATTCAAATAATAATTTATTATTAATTAATTTTAGAATTATAATAGTTAAAATGAGATACAGTTTTTGTATAATGTGGATATGGGTCGGAATAATCACAAAAAATTTGTTTTATACATGTTTTCATCACAATTGTTACCTTATGCTTTTCCATTAACCTTAGTTAAATGAATTAACTCCTTCCATGTTTTCTTGTATAATTACACAATATAGTTAATATGGATACTATAATATTAAAATAGAATATCAAGTTACAATTTAATGATATTTTTAACATTATCTACGTTAGTTGGAAAAATAAATGATTTTTATGACTGTTGTATCATTTAATTAATTTTTTTATCTTTATATAACTTATTAATTTTAATTTTGAAACTATTTAGTAATTAAATTTTGTTAGAGTCATAAAATAATTATTAATTCAAAAAAATCTAAATCAACTACAACAAGTCATAATCATTAAAATATTACTATATGGAATCAAAAAGTTCAAATTACATTTATTTTAATATTTATAATATCATTTATTTAAATCATTCATTAATAAGGTAGTCTGGGTATAATCATTATGTCATAAATAAATTTATTTAATTAATATCTAAAAATTAGTACTTAAATATTGTGATTTAGGAAATATTATTATCATTCTAATTTATATTTATAATTAATTATATCATTTATATAACCCTATATTAAATTTTTTAGGAAAAGTTATCTGTTTATGTTATATTTCTCTTTGCTTTAAATAAATTGTTATGACATGTCATTATCACACTCAGGATGCACCATGAGGGCCTAAAATCACTCCAATTATTCTAATGGTTGTCCATATATCACATAATAGGATCATGGAACATATTTGGGTCATTCAATATTATTATAATATCAGTTTCACCCATATTTACTTGATTTTTCTTTTAACAATTGTAATTGAAAATAATTACTAATGTAACTATTCATAATGCCATAAAATAAAAGTTACCAATTTAAATAATTTTTAATTATTATACCAAATATTGAATACATTTTTATGAATTCAAAACGCCGAAGTTGTTGTAATTAATTTAAAATAAATTCCCCTTGTCAACATGATAAAACATGTTTTTAAAAAGAAATAACCATCAAAAGATTGATATTTATTTATATATAATTTCAACGTAAAATTACATCCAATGACAAATGTAGTATTAAATTTTTAATAAAATATCCAGTTAAACATTAAAACCAATGAAATTTACAATTTTATTATATAAATAATTTATATGGAAGGTAGTTTTGAATTAAAATTCATTATTTTTAACAATTCTTTAGAATATGAATTTTATCATAAAAATAAAAAAATTTCAACCAATGTAAATTTTTATTTTCCACATTCAAATATGAAGTTTATGTTTGCAAATAGAATATATAATATTCGGAAAAATATATTTAAAAAGGGGACTCTTTCAAAAGGTGGTAAAAATACCTTTTAAAAATATTAGAGTAGTTTATACTTAAAATTGGATTAAATCTCATTTTTAGTGTCTATAATTTCTTATAAAAATTAAATAACATTTTTATATACATTTTTAATCATATTGTATTTGTTTATATTCATTATCGCAAATTCAATGGCTAGGAGTTATCTACCATTTAAAATAATAATAGTAATTCTGTATTATTTTTTTGATATAACTCAATGTTTTTTAAAATGTATGATTTAGTTAAAACCCATTGTTGTATGTCAAGTACAATATTGGAAATACATCCACATCTTGATTAATTAATATTTTATTCATAAATAATTTTTTCTATAATAATTGATTTTTTTAAATACCTAGGATTTTAAAATTATACATTAATGGGTTAGTATATACACCTCACAAACAGAGATTATTTTATAACATAAGATACGTATCAATGATGTCAAATTAATAGAAACATCCCCTACCGCATTGGTAACATAGAAATCGTTAAACCCATGAAATCTATTTCTCAAATTGATATGTAATTACTAATAATTTTATGGATAATAACCCTCAAATACATTCATGGTAATTATATACTCCAAATAGATAAAATAAGTGAAGAATATAGAATATATCTCATAGAAATAAAAGTGAGATAAGAAAACTATTGCCTCATGTTCTGTTCTTTGTGCTTATTATTTATATTCCTAATTAAAAAAAAAATATGTTTTTCATTTAATATATTAATAAATTATTTAAATTTATGATTCCATTTATTAAAATTATTACCATGATATATATGATTAGTTATTAAATTAGGATTTCATCAGATGTTTGACCACATTTATCTTATGTCTCTAAATTGGCATTGGTTGGTTGAATAAGGTCAAATATTTCATTATAAAAAGATATTAAGAATAATATTGGCGAAATATTTATAATATTTATAATAAATGATACTTTTAGAAATAGTTAATAAATATGGTCATGATAAATGATCTATTGATATTATCATAGAGATGGTAGGCCATATTTATGCATGAGTATCATTTCCATTTCCAATGAAAATAATTTTAAGAAGGTAATAATATATTATGTTAAAAATATTATAGAAATAAAATAAATAATATATTATTTAATTTTATATAATTTGAAAAATAATTTTTTTTATGTGGCGGTGAAAAAAGGAAGAATGTCACTTATATAGAAAATAGGGTTTTAAACATAACTTTAACTAATTATAATAATAATTATTCATTAGATTGCAATAAAAGTATCACAAAGTCTAGTGTATTTAAATATTAGGTACAGAGAACCTAAAAAAAGTGACTCAAATAAAAACTTCTTTATTTAATCATTATTATCATCTCCTAACAGCCTTTGAGCCCTAACATCTCTATAGGGTACCCAAGAGATCACTTAAACAAAGGGATGATCTGAATTCCGAGTAAGGGATTAAACAAAAGAACAATTCATTCGCATAAGGGTTTGAGATCTTTACATAATGATATAAAATAGAATATATAATAATAACATAGAAACATGGGATCATATAAACATGAATTGATAGTAATGGGGTAGCAACCTAAATCAAGAATTTTTCATAAGTCAAGTCCTGTTGCACATAGTGGATCACAAGTCATGATTAACCACCAAGACCATTGAACATGATACCATGTGTCAAGGTTCACTACCAAGACTGTTGAACATAATGTCTCATGTGACAAATGATTACCCAATGCATTGGATCACTATATGAGTGAACCCATAATTAGATGTTCCTTAATATTACTTCCACAAAAATAATCATACATAATCAATCATACATAAATATTAGGGAACCCATTGAGAGAAATGGGTATCACAATCCTGTCATAAAGCATAATGAATGGGTGTGACATAAAGTGTCTATAAGAGAAAGGGATTAAAACCAAAAATTACATTTATAAGGTAAAATATCCATATATAATGTTATTTTATGTACTAAAAAGTCACAACATATAAGAATAGTATTTATGAAATCTCTGGCATTGAAATATTTTACTGCAGTTCTATGGAAAATTCTACAGAGAATTTAAAATAAAAAATAGAATAATATTATATTAAAAACTAAATTTGAAAAAAATATGGTTTTCATAATAAAAATACTAATTTTATGTCAAAAAATTTGGTGTAAATATTGTAGTGGGATGTTTAAATTGGGTAATAACTTGGGAAGTTCTCTTAAAATGAGTTTTCTTATTGGGATGTATCGATTAGGGAAACACTTAAAATCACGTATATTTCTGAAATTGAATGAGGTATTGATCATAAAACATTAATATGGATCATTTAAATAGTATTTAAAAGTTCTACATTAATTGAAAAGACAATATCATTTGTTTAAAAATAATTATAGATCAACTCGAAGGAATTATGGTAGTTCGGGTTGAATCCCTTACAGAATATCATCATGGTATTAGGTGACATAAAAGATGTAATTGATAAATGAATGAAATCATTTAATGTGGATATGTTAGGTGAATTTTGCAGTCATTAGGCCATATCCCTAACATGATCTATAATCTTTGAGGTGAATATGTACTTGGGACATAGAATTCATTTCTTCCCAAATATCATGACCTTCTTTAATAGAGATATGCATATAAATACATTGCCTTAATATTTGAGCACAATGTTCTGCCGACAATTTTCTGCATAATTCTATTATTGAATTTCGTATGCCTTTATGTGCTGCTAAATGGTTATCGCCATCACCACCATTTCATTAACCATTTCAGTTCCTATAAGCTTATGTTCACTAACATCATACATATATATGTGTGTTCTACTCCTTTTCCCGTATAGGTCTTCATATGGTGCTTTATAGATGCTCGATTGAAAACTGTTGTTGTATGAGAATTAAAGAAGTGATATATGTTTGTAGCATACTCCTTTCAAGTCTATAAAACATTCTATAATAAAATCATTTATTTTTTAAATCGTTCACTCAGATTTTCCCTCATCTAGAGGATGATAGGGTATATTAATGTTCAGTTTAGTACTTAGATCATTTTGGAGACTTTTCCAGAATATCAAGGTGAATCATGGATGTCGATTGAATAATATATGTAGTGTTACTCCATGAATCCTTACCACCACTTTGATATATATCATCAAAATATGATCAAATGAGAAGTCCTCCCAAATTAAAAAATAGTCAGTTGTATTTGATAGACGATCCACAATGTCCCATATAGCATTGTTTCCTCTGAATGTCCTTGGATGTCTAGTTAAAAAGTCCATGGTGATGTTCTCCCAATTCCAAGATGTTATTATTTTTGGTTGAACGATTCCATTAGTCTTCTCTATTTTAGACTTCACTTTTTGATATACCAAGAACATTGATGTATAATTTACAATATATGTCTTTATATTATCCCACCAAATGTTCTCTTAGGGACCTCGACACATCTTTATTATTCATGGATCGATATATATGATTGATCTATGTGAATCATTTAGAAGATCCTTATTTATTTCCAGATTTTATGGTACACATAATCATGACCAAAAGACAATAACCCCTTCCTTATCAATCATGAACTCTGGGGATTTCCCATTTTTAATATCTTCCAATTTTTCTGAATTTTCACATATTATTTTTGTGCTTCCATTATTTTATCAATGACGGATTATTGACCAAACATTTGATAAAGGATTGATGATGTTCCTCCTGAAATTATTCCAATGTAAATCCTCCTTAAATCGAATAATATTGGATCCTTGTTAATTATCATCATTGAAAAATATACATTATTCATTCTACATAGAGTATCTCACACCTTGTTTGCCTTACTAGGATGGTAGTGGATTGAGAAATAATAATCATTGATGAGATCTATCCATATTCACTAGAACATATTATGTTAATTTTTATCTGATTATATATGTGAGAATCTTGTTCTTAGTAAATATATCACAGTTCTCCACAAAAGTGATATTTCTTCTTGGATTTTTACATAATGATCACAACAACCAACTATAGAATCTCCGTACGTTTGTTTTTCTCATGGATTTTCATATTCATTGAGGTGTTGGAAATCACATTATCATTTTTTATCATCAAAAAACCTAAAACATTATTTGATGCCTCACTATACATAATTAATAGTTCTCCACTTCTTGGGAGTTTGAGTATTTTGGCATCGATTATTTTCTTTATCAACTCCTTAAATTAGTAGTCACATTATTTAGTCGATACGAACTTCACTACCATCAATGTCATCAGGTTATTTGGGTTTTAAAATCATGAAATTTTATTCACCAATTGTTAATTAAGACCCTGATAGGCCTAGAGAGCAGTAGATAATCTCTAATGTTGTTGGAATCAGGCACTCCTCAATAATATTTGTATTGGAAGGGTCTTCTGATATCCCTTTTCTAGTGATAAAAAACCCAATAACGATTCTTCCTCCATCCCGAAATCACATTTATGATACCTTAATTACAACTTATCACTTTAAAATTTAATTAAAACATTATTCAAATTCTCCTCATGTTCCTCATTTTTCATAGAGTATATTACAATATTATCGACAAAGTTCACCACAAATTTCTTGAGATAATCTGTAAAGACTCTATTCATTAAATCCACGAAAATTTATGGACCATTAGTGATTCCAAAGGGAATAACCACAAACTCATAGTGTCCATACCTCATTCAAAAGGAAGTCTGGAAAATATCTTCTTTCATCAGCTTTAATTGGTAATACCATTACCGAAGGTCTTCTAAAGAAAAATAACTTTCCCTACAAAGCTGATTAAACATCTAATATATCAATGGAATTGTACACTTCTTACTTTTTGTGATTTTATTGATCTCACAATAATCAATTCAAATGACCATTTTTCTATCCTTCATCATGAAAAGGAGGATTGGCACACCTCAAGGTGAAGCACTCGGGAATATAAAACACTTATCCAGATTCTCCTCTACATGATTTTTCATCTATACCAGCTCTATAATTTCAATTATATAAGGTGTATTAGATATTATCAAATATCAATGAATAAGTTCAATTGAGTACTCAGACACTCGATCATGAGGAAGACCAGGTAACTCTTCCGAAAATACATCAATGTATGCCTCGCTATAGATATGTCTTCAAGAATGATTATCTAATCTATATCAATAATTTTATCAAAAAATTATTGATCATAAAGAGTTAATATACACACATGTGAAGATGATTCTAATGTATATTCTTATTCCTCCTTATAATGGTAATGAATTGAAATATTTTTCATGGTTTGATTAGTGATATCCCTTTCCCAAAAGTTGATTTAGATTTGTATAAATATTGACCATTCATGCTTATGATATGGTCGATATCTACTAAAAATGTATGATGAGATTTGATGGGATGTTTAGTCCAAAAACATTAATCCAGGATGAGTTGTAAACAATGGATACAATAATTCCCCCATTCTCTATTATGATAGATAACATATCCCCCAAATTACAATGTGGTTCTTGAATAGTTATGATAAACATGCATGTTTTGTAAATATTATTTAGAAAAATAATCAAATAGTATTTTCTTTATTCATGAATTAATGACTAGTGTCTGGGGGACCAAATCATTGTCTGACTACACCTCAGTAGTAGTGATAACATAATCCCATTCTTGTTGGATTAGAGGTTATTGTTGAATGAATCCTACAAACCTTATCTTACAGAAATTTTTCGCATAAACCCATTTATCCTTACTGCTATAACACTACACTACATGCCGAGTGTTGAAATGAACCTTTCATTCTTCTTCCATTGTAACATGATTCATCATATCCCATCAATATTTTTTACATAGTGTTCCCAACATTCCACATTTGAAAAAATTATTTGTTCCCTATAGATAGTTACCATGATTTTTCTTCATGTAATTTTAACTAGTGGGATGATCGATCTTTTTTCCATCATGGAATTTATTTGAGGGTCCACCCACATTAGATTTACTATTCATTATTTTTTCGTCGGGAAAATGACACCATTGAGAGTCTGTGATAACCATTTCCTACATAAGGGAACAACATACAATTTCCTCATTGTAGTCGATGTCTTGAATCAGCAAAACATTTCATGGAATCTCCTTTAGTACATTAAATAAGCCTTCCTCCTTACTTTCGGTGTTCATGACAATGTTGGAGGCATACCTTGGATGCCTTGTCATGTTTGCTTCATATGACCCGATTGATCACATTTCTTCTTCTTGAGACTAAGAAATTATATTACCATTTTTATATGGAGGGATCGTGGAAATGATTTATTTAAATTCATTCTCTTGGATTCCTCCCAACACATGGAATAAATTTCTTCATGAGGCTTCTTATTCTGGATCAATGTCCAGTACTAATCAGCTTCCCCATAAAAACGATAGACCACCAGTAAAAAATTATGTTCTTCAGAGCACTAGGAGGAATATAATATATATTCAATGATGTTAAATAAACATTTCAATAATGAGAGGATCAGAAGATCCACGAAACATGGGAGGCCTTTTCAGCATAATAAATTGAAAAACAACATGATATTTCCTTAGAGGATGAGAATTTTCCACAAGATTCATGTTATTATTCATAACATGAGATTTTAGATAATGTATTGTACTGATTTTTGGATCACCCATTCCCATCATATCAGGAATATCGTTAGGGAAATCATAACATTCCCTATCACAATGATTGTTGTCACATGTTCTCATATTTCCATCCAGTACCTAAGAAAAAGAACAAAAACCTAGAGGGCTTGATTACATATATATTAATAATAAAAAAACATTTAACATAAGAGGATAAACTTTTAATGGAGAAGTACATACTAAATTTTGATTCCCTATATTTCATTATATGTTATCCTTGATCTATTTCAAATATTATATTTTTATATGAATTTTTTCATTCTTGTAGTAATGGTTTGTACCAAGATCATTAATTTTCTAAAGCATATCCCCATAGATTTCCAATGAAGAGTAAAACATGACCTGTTGTACTACACCAGTTCATGTTTGAGTCTATCAAAAAATGGCATTTTTGTGTTTTACACCTAGATAAAGTTGTTCCAGATCCACCTCTACCTGTTTGTATATATACAGGGATATATTTTCTTATTAATCCACATACTATATACATACCCATATTGGGGGTGTTTAATTATACTTAACCTCATCCTTAAAGTTATTACTAAAGTTCGCTATTCCAAATCTCCAAAAATAATTATATAATCCACTACAAACAAATACAGAGACACTACCATTTTGCACATAACATTACATGATTTTAAGCATTATTTTAAAACAGAGTACAATCTATTTATCATGAAGTCTCGTGTATATGAAGACTAGGTATAGAAAACATAAAACATGGGACTTCAAAAAACACTTCTCTATTTAATATTTATAATGAGATGCTAACATAAGTTCTTCCTATATATCTTCATAGGAAACCCTATGAATCACAAGAACAAAAGGAAGAGAAAAAAATTTCAGTAAGGGATTAAACATAAGATTATGGATTTATCTCAAGGGTTAGAGAACATGACATAATGATATAAAATGGTATATTGAATCATAATATATATGCATGGGATAATATAAACAAGAATCCATAGTAACATGTTAGTGAAATAAATCATGACTTTAGCACAATTCAAGGCTCATTTCACATAGAGGAGCACATGTCATGGTTTACCAAATAGATTATTGCACATGGTAGCATGAGTCAAGGCTAACCACCAAGACCATTACACATAATATCTCATGACACTAAAATATACCCAAGGTATTGGAGTTCTATTTGGGAACACCAACATTAACATGTTCATCATTATTCATTTCAGCTAAATAATAATACATTATCAATCGAACATACAAATTAGGGAACCCATGGAGAGAAATGGATATCACATTCCTCTCATAAAGAAAAATAGTTGGGCATATCATTAAAGTGACCATGAGATAAATTAATTGAAACATACAAGTGAATTAATAAGCTAAAATAGAAATATAACATGATAGGTTATTTGAAACAGATGTGATAACATATAAGAAGTGTATTTAATAATTTCTTAGCGTTAAACCATTTAATTATAGTTCAATGGAAAATACTAAATAGAATTTAAATTTGAAAAGGGAATAATCATTTTAATAAAACTAAAAGTGAAAAATATATGTTTTCTTAATAAAAATACTAAATTTATAAAAACAAATATTGATTATAAGAAATGGTACAGTGCACCTGAAATTGGGTAAATATTTGGGATGTTCCCTTAAAATGAGTTTTCTTATTTGGAAGTATTGAGGAGGGAATCACATAAAATAATGTATATACACGAATGAGAGCAACTTATGGATCTTGATAAATGAGTTTAGAGAATATAAATTGTATCTAGATGTTTTACATAAAATACAATTCATCTTTATTAGGATAACAATATTCATAGTGAAACTTGATGGAATAAAGGTGGTTTTGGTCGAATCCCTTACACAATATCGATATTGTATCAAGTGTAGATATGAGGTCCTAATTAGAGAGAAATGGATTTATTAGCTTTTATTAATCAGGAGGGAAGTATGAGTAAGTTGATAAATCACACCCCATAATTAGGAATTATCCCTAAATAGGAATAAAATAAAATATATTCTAGAATACGTGTGAGAAAGAGAGGGTCCCTTAATATAAGTCTCATAGTGATATCCCCTTAATATTAATGAGATGAATATTAAAATTCGGTTGACTAGTTCATAATTCCTGAACAACTTTGACCTATAATTTTTCTTACATTAACATTTTGATTTTATTCATAACCTTTTAGATTGGTATGAAGCTTAATTTTATTGTTAGTGTTAGTTTTAATTATAATTTCACTTATATTCATGTTCGGATACACATATTTGTGTAGATTGGTTTTCCAAAATTTAAGTTATATTTTATTATTGAACATCCAGGATGTGACATGGCTATAAAATTCATTTTATTTTTTGAGTGAAGGTGAATCATTATATAAAACATTAAGGATAAACACTTCGATTAATTTTGCGATTGTGCTCAAAATATCCATGTTTTAGATTATTATTTTAAATCATGAATATTAAAGGATTAAATAACATTAAATAGGTGAAAATAAAAAATTTAGGATATTTTAAAAATATAATAATGGTTTTATTACATGTCTAGAATATAGTAATGAAAATAAAAAAACCCATCATCCTTGAATGTGATAAATCAACGCATCTCAGATGGTGTTTTCATTTATAGTATTAATGGAGGGGTAATGAGAGATTATGATAAAATATCTCATTAGAATAATAGAATTCCATTACATGTTTGTTAATAGATTTATCACAGCACCTTGGTGAAGGGTGGTGAGGAAGGAGAATGAATAGAAAATGGAAAATAATGTGAATGAAAATAAAAAAAAAATGGAAATAGGAATTTACCTCTTGATTTTATCCCTATTGAGAGTATCTAAACGAGAGAGGATTTGGTATTTTGGGGGGTAGAGAGATAATGTATGTGGGGGAGGATCTTGGGGGGGGGGATTTGGGCTGAATTATGGGAACTTACAAGGCTCATGTTTAGTGATGAGAGGAGGGGAGTGTGGGTGGTTTATATATTGGAGGGAAGGAGTGTTTTTTTAATATTTTAATAATTACTTTATTATTTTTTCCATAAGTCATGAAATTGTAAGGATTACTATCACAACAAACAAAAATATATGGATGTGAGTTTGGAACAATGTCCATTTACATGATCCATGACTCTAGTATGATATTGAAACTCATGTTTTAGAATTTATTGCGACTTATCCTGTTTTAATATTCATAAAAAATAATTTTTTAGAAAAACCCCAAAAAATCAGCGTAAAAATTTTTAAACACGAAGAATATAAAATTGGAATCTAATTTTCAGGAATAATTTTTTAAATTTATTTAATTTTATTTTTAATTAAAATCATAATTTTATTGAATAGTACTAGTTTTAAAACTATAACTTCTTTCATAATGCTTTAAAAAATTCCATAAGGTCTTCTAAAATTATTTTAAAATCAGAAGAATTAAATTTGTTATTTAATAAACACTTTTTATGAAAATTTATTTTCTTTTAATTTAATTAAATTATTATTATTATTTATTTATGACTTACAAAAATACTAATTTTTTTGAGATGGCCATATTAACAATTATAAAATGCGAAAATATTGTTTATACATTCATGGGTTAGGTTACTAATTTTTTGGATTATTTTATATTCATAAGGTCAAATTTCTAATTATAATATTAGGTTACAATTCCTAATGGTAGGTTACTATTCATCAAAAATTATGTTTTTTTCTATTATACTCCAAATAACTTTCTCATCAAAACCATGTTTGATATATTTTTTCAATTCAGATAACAGGAGTTATAATATTATGGTAAATGGTTACATATTACATAGTAGTTAATTGTGTTTTGATTTCCTATGAATATATTTCATAATTATAAGAAATAATTTCTGTTGATAAAACATTGGGTCGTTACATCACTACATGGAGGTGGAAGTCCACACATCTGTGAATTATGTTATCATTTCATATCAAAAGGAAAAAATATATTTTACGAATGATAAGGATTAAATTAAAATAGTAATTATTTTATATATATAACATATATTCATTATCATTGCCCTTATTACCTTTTATGTTGATCATTAGTGGAAAATGAATCACAACACATCGCCTCATTGTTTTCTATCATACACACGAAGACGTTATCATATTCAATATAGAATGATTAGTAAGAAGGTATAAATATTATAATGAAATTAGAGGAATAAATATTTATTATATATCGTATATATAATTTTTGATTCATCATAATACTCAAAAATGATACGTGGTAATGAGAAAACAAATGACATCGGTTTACGATGCACTCATCCTCTGTACACACAAATAGTGTTTTCATAACTAAGATGATGGAAGATTAGAAATAATTTTTTCTGTAAATTAATAAAATAATAATTAAATATATGAAATATAATTATTATTTTCAATGTTTAATTGTTTAGGAATAGTTTAATTGTATTGGTGGAAGGAATGAAATAGGAATGATCATTGAAGAAGGTTGCCTCTTTTACATGTTACTTCTTTCAGTTTGAAACAATTCCCATACATGGTTGGATTTATACACAACAAAATAATTATATTTAAAAAAGAATGAAGTTTTGAATTTATATGTATATGATTTGGTTGAACAAAATTGGTTATTACATGTGAATCAGACCAGGGAGTTGGTTTCCTTGTATATGTGAGGCAAGTGGTAAATTTGTTTTTTTTCAAAATGATATTATCATACCCCAATTATTATGAGGAAAAATAAATGATGATGTGAAATTATAGAATAAATAAGAGTTAAGGTACTACGTTTTCAATCCAATAGGTTATGGATTGAAATTAAGTCATTTTAACCCTTATAGCTTGAGTTCAACCATATTAAATCCATTTTTTTTACTTTAATCACATTATATAATTATTAATGTTTTTGAAAATTCATATTGGGGAAAAGGTGTAACTATTATAAATTATTAATTATTTGTATTAATAATATATAATTAAATTTTAAAAGTTAAATTTTTAAAATTGTTAATTTTTTATTAAAAATTAATATCACCGACTCGATTAGAAATCTTATTATTAAAGATAAAATTACTAATCGTTTATATTTTTTCTATCACCAAATTTACTCAAAAAATAATTTAATGAAATAGATCAGAAATATTGATAAATTATTTAAAATAAATTTATTTAAAAATATTTTCAATTATATATAAACTTTATAAATATTTTAAATGAAAATTCAGTTTTAAATAAAAATCATGTATTTTTCACTATTCATCAAAAAATTATTATTTTTAGAAAATTGTAAAAAATTAACCCTATTATAATTTATTTATGATGATTTAAAAAATTATTAATATTTCTAAATACATTATAAAGGTGGGAAGAATACATTTAAAATAAAATCAACAAACATGATGAAAAGGAGGGTTTCTAAGAAGTGAATTTTTTTCAAACACAATATGATTTTCTATTAACTATAAGTATAATAATAACAATTATATGAATTCGAATTATTATTTACTGTAACATTATATATAAATGAAATGTTAATAATTCCATAGTAATGGTTATTTTCATTTATTAAAATGGTGATATATAATGTATTTTTTAAAAAATTTAAGTAAAATCGATTTTAAAAAAACTCACATATAATAAAATAAAATATAGTGTTTTTTAATATATAATTAATTTGATTAAAAATAAATAATGAATAATTAATTTTTATGATATCATAATAAATATATAACGTGACTTTTAAATTAATTTTTTATATTAAATGAAAATATACTTTTATAAGAATCAGTATTTTTCTATATTTACTAAAATATAATTATTTTGCATAAAATAAATAAATACACCCCAAATAAAATTTTGATATTATGATTTAAAAAATTATGTTCAATTTATCAAATAAATTTTCTAATACTTCTAAATTTAAAATGACAAATGTTTCAGGAAAAAACCTTTTTGATAAAAAATTATTTTTTAAAAACTATAATAACATTTCAAAAAAATGGTTAATTATTTAGTAAATATTTTTGGTTAATTTATACTGATTATATATATATCTCCCATAATTTTTGAATAAAATTAAAACCCACCAATTTCAGAGTATGTTTATAACATTTATATATATTGTGGGTCATTTAAGAACGTTGTTGTGTTTGCAATACCCTATCAAACATAAAAATATCATGGTTTCTTGTACAAAAATAAATCAAATAGATTGAATTTATTTAAAAATAAATATATGGTAAATTATCAAGTATTAATATTTATAAATTTTTTATTGTTGTGTGTCATTTATTTCATCAAGAATAGTTTTATTCTTCTATTAACTCGAGGTGTTACATCCTCCTCCCATTAATAAATTTTTACCATACAATAAGAAATTTAACTTGGTAATATATTGTTTGATATTTTAAAACTCAGTATTTTTAAAAAATCATAAGATGGTATAATAAATTATTCTTTGTATACTGAAATGAAAAGATGAGGGTAATCTAGATGAAATGGAAACTATGTTTCAATGTATTAGAACATTGTGGGTAAGTAAAGATATGAAATTGGAGGAAAAGTGAAAATAACTATATAGAGTGATGTAGGTCATTGATCACAAGAAAGTGAATTCTCAATGTAAATTTAAGGGAATCAAAACCATAAATCGTTGATAATCAAAAAGATATCGTTTTATCATAAATAAAGGTATTATAATAGAATTTTTGGTTCAACATCCATTTCCTAGTGTTGAAGAATTTTATTATCATCTAGTATTAAATAATACTAAAAATTCATAACATGATGATTATAATTTCACCCAAATATCATCTTACATCACAACATCTTATTTTTCGCCAAATTAAGTGTATTTTGGAGGAATTTGCAAGCAAAAAGAAAATATTTATGCATTTAAAGGACAACATTATCCCAAAAATCATAATAAGATGTTAATCATATCATTAGATATTGACAAAAAATAAAAACTCATATAACTTATTAAGATAATATCCATGATTAATAATAAATCCTAAAAAATTATTCTCCTTATGAAAAAATTAATACATAATTTTCATACAAAATCATTCAATAAATAATTATCCTTAAAATTGATCAAAAAATACCTGATTAATTTAGGATCCGAAATATTTGAAGGATTTGATCATATATTCTTAAAAAGTAAATAATGCAATAATACTCAACTAAAATAATATATTATTTTAAAAATAAATATAATTTACACCTATAATAATTTCATACTATCCTAGAAATCATGTATGATAGTGGTAGTCTCCACACCCTTGTCAAATGTTGGTTATGGGTTCAAGCCCTGAAATATTTTCGGATGTGATTGTTTGCCACACACCATTTGGGTTGTATTTTTCTCTTTAAATCTGAAAACAATTTCTCTATAAATAATACATTATTTTTATATTATGTGTTATAAATACCCCCAAAATAATAAAACAACTCCCAAAATTTCATTAATACCCTAAAAGTTTTTCAACATAAAACCCTTAAATGAAGTGTCCTAGAATTTGGACATATCATCAAACATAATATTACAGAACAACAATTAAATCTATAACTCTCAGTATAACATCATATAAAAACAACATAAATTCCAAATTTATCTAATAAATTCCTTATATACAGAATATAATAGCCTTGAACCCGTACTATAGTTTCAGATGCTAAATTTGAAAATATTAAATATCGTGCATTGTATTGAAAAATGTGACAAAATAATTTTCCATCCAAACCATACAATCTCGAAACAAAATGAAGGATTAGTTATATTCTTAGAAACCTTTAGGTTTAATGTAGTAAATATATTGAAATATTCCACAAACAATTCCCATGACTATAAATGCTAAAATTTCAACAAAATAGAAATTTTCATTTTCAAATTAATTTAACATCATCATATATATAATTTTTGTTCTAGAAATAACTCATTTAAACTCATTATTTATAAAGTAGAAATATCAATACATAGTAAGTGTGTTCTAAAAAAATCATTTATGAAAAAAACAAGTTCTAAAAAGGATTTTCACCATTGAGAATAATTATATGAATAAAAAATAAATGTGCATTAATATAAAATAAAAATATTAATTCAAAATAAAACAAGGATCAACAAACCTTAAAAAATGCACTATGTATTATATAATGTTATTATTTTATATGTATCAATAATCATGATCGATTATATATATATATATATATCAAAATAAACATTATAAACCGATATAGGGAATAGATAAAAAGTATTTTTATATTGGGAAATCGTGTCATATAACACCTACATAATACTTATATAACAATTAGAAATTTCAATGGCCATTTAGACAATTTCAATATAATTTTCAAGTAAAAATAATCATTATACAATTTATAGGATCACAATATGAGTGTACTAATCATATAATCTACAATGAGGTTATAATTTATATATGGTCACTCCCGTCATGTGTAATATATATGTACTAAAAAATGGAGGATGTTCACATATATTTCAATATATAACTCATAGAAATAACATTATTATTATATAATATGATTATCCCATTTATAATAAATTAGTAACATTTAAATATAACTAAAACATTATTACATGTAATAAATAAACAAGCTCTATAACAATATCTTTGAAACATGATTATCCTGTGGAAATAAAATGGGTTTCATACAGTCTAATTAAAATAATAACAATCCATCCAAGTTAAGACTGAGGATGGTATGATTAAAAAACATTCACTATATAGCATAAGTAACATCAATGGTTTTTTGTGATGATAATTGTAAAAACCATTATAATATTATTGAAACATTTTTAAAGAATATAATCTTTTCATTTTGAAAATAAATTTTAAAATTAATAAATTTCTTAAGATATTTTAAAAATTATTATACTCAAAAAAAATAATGGAATCAGAAAAAAAAATATTTAATAATTATTTAAATATTTTGTTGAGGAAGATATCATTTCTTCTTGAAAAATCATTTTTTAATTAAAAAAATGAAAATTATTATCTTTGAAAACCACTTTTAAAAACCACAAATTTAAAGTTTATTAGGCAAAAAATTCCCTTTAAAAATAAAATTTTAATACAAATAATGCTTAAAATACAATTTGTTCATGATGTTATGAAATTGAAAACATTTAGTACAAGTTAACAAGAATATTCATATTTCAATATAAAAATCACATGAAGTTGAATTTGTCAAATATTATTGAAAATGTTAATTATTGTTGTTGTTTATGATCCTAAACCAATTTATGTTTTATTTAAATTCATATTATCTTAAACAAAATAATTTATTGAAGATATTATTATTTTATATTCACACACACGGATTTATATTTACCCCTTTCTTATGAATGTCTCGAACTTATACCATGTAGTTTTAGAGGAACAATAATTTCAAAGATCATTTTAAGCATCTGTTAAATAATTTTTTTAATCCCATGTTCAGGATGATATGATATGAAACTAATTCATATTACACTAAATTTTAGGATCATTTAGGTTTTATTATATGTATTCTTATGTAATAAATCATCATTTAATGTCAAAAAATTAGGTGGTCATATTTTTTATCAATTGATTTGGTTTTTATTTTTTTGGATATGGATTAAAAAACTCTTTAAGATACCATAGGGTTAATACAAAACATAATAAAAAGTTTGTTAATTATTGTAAAATCTAGATTATTTGGTTTAATAAAATATCCCAATATTGATACAATAACTCGATGTGGCTCCTTAAAGGAATCCCCTAAAGATAAAACCTTAAAACGTTGTATTGAGATAGACTCAATCAAGAAATAATCCATGATAACTGACCTTGATGCAGACCTATATTGATACTCGTGAGGTATATTAATTAGTAAATTTCATCTCATTATTATACTTTAATAAGGGAATACTAATTCCAAAAAGTGTTTGTGTTTTGAAATAGATCCGGAATAACATAGACTGAATCGTTGAAATTAAAAGGGCCTTGAAATTCATGTTATTTAATGGACATCCATTTAATGTTATTTTCTAATAGGTTATGTGTTTAATAACTAATAATTACTAATATATAATTTTATCTTTATTTTGGTTAATGGATGGAAATAGTATAAACTGTGTCAAAAAACAATGTAATGGGAAATGTGATGAATGCCTAAATGAGCTGTTTAACATGACCAGAGATAAAGAAATATGTAATCTTATTATACCAAACTAGTTATCAAAAATCACAATTAGAAAGTAAAACATAGTTTATTGTATAATTATATCTATGAATAAGAGAAAATTTTAAAGATTATGTCACCAAATATATGCGAAAAAAATAAGAATAAATTTCATAATTTTAAATAATGTAGAAATTGTCAAAAAGGAAAATTTCGCAATGGATCTAGAAGGTCTTTATGTGTGAAATATAGTCATAAGGTAGGTTTTTGTAATTAAAAAATTATGTGACCGAAGGAAATAAATTTCATCATACAGAACCCTTTTGTTGTTCAATATATTATATGTAAATAATGTTGTCATTATCATAGTCAGTTCCCTAATCTAAGGGTAAAATCCTTGATATAGGAACGATTATATAGAAATAATTGACATTTAAGTATTAAAGTCTTTAGGATTTGGTATTTTAGAGTTATGTCGTCGAGGTACTATGTAATTAACATTAGGGTTATAATTATCATGAATCTTATAAGGATTAATCAATAATATATTCTTTTTATGGATATCAAAAATATGTGGAATTGTACAAATAACCTATAAATGTGATTTAGGGATAAATTATCTTTTATAAAACACATAAATAAGGGATTTATAACCCTTAATAGGTGATTGTTGTTTGGATAATCATAAAGAGTATCAAGTAATTTTTTAAAAATATAATTGTTAATATCATATCAATCCCTTTTGAAAAATAATGCGAAGGATGTTTAACATTATTAAGTATATTTGAAGAAAACATTTTACGTGACAAAATAATAATTTTTTGAGCTTATTAAAAATATTTTAAGAGATTTTTTTAGGTGTATATATCGATTAATTTTAATATAAAATTATTATTTTGGAATAATTATCATATGTTAATTGAGGATTAAGTTGAATTGTATGAGATGACTTTTGAGGTTAATTTTTTACTATGGAGGATATTTTTGTTAACTGGAATATATGAATATTTATTAAATTAATGATTTATGATAAAAAATTTGTATTTTTGTTGATTTTTTGTGATTTATGTATTATTTTTTATTAATTTTATGTTATATCTTACATTATGTGGACCATTAGTTATTTAGTTATGAGAGGACGAATATCATTTTGTTCTAATGTGGATATTG